>OX578152.1:77640839-78323339 GCA_951213105.1 Amaurobius ferox | reverse complement strand
CATTTTATTATGATTTACAATTTTAATTCTAAGAATATGTTATATTAACATTGGTTTATTGCTCTATAGCATTTTAGTTCAGAACTGTTAATAGAGGTTAATAGATGGACTACATGAAAATATAATAGGTAATTACACGAATGCAAATTAGAATCCCGCACTCTAGACTTTTTCAACATGTGCCCTTAATAAATTACCAATGCAGCTTCTACCAAATGACGCGGAAACCCTTGCAGTGTCCATAAGGCCTTGAATATTTTAAATAGGAAATTGACCCTTAAAGTCCCGTGTCAAAATATCTGCCATCACATACGGCTCCAAATTTAAATTGAAAACTTGAACGCTTAATGAACTAACTCATTAAGCTTACAATTGGTAATTATATACAAAAAATAGGTTATTACAAGAATGGAAATTTTACTGCACGGTTGCTGTTATTAGATGTGGAAATAGTTTTGGGAAAACTGTACATTGAGGTAGGGTGGTCTATATGGAGGAGGATATCAAGTGGGGGAGGGGGCCATAGGGTGCCCGATATCCCCATTTTCTTAGGAAGGGTAATGAATGAAAGAGTCACAAGGATGAGATAATCGAATGATAAATGTTTTTAGGGAGCCCATAATTTATATAGGTGGTTCTGTGTGTAGTCTTCAACGACTACAATAAAACGACTACAATAATTAATTAATTAAATTTTAATGTTATTATGGTGCTTGGGGGCAACACATAATTCAAATAATTGAAAATGGCACAGCACTTTACGATGAAGTTACGATGATACCATAAAGCACCGATAAGTCAATTTATTTTTGGATGAATTGCCAAAATTATTCAATATACACACTAGCACGCATAATTGTGCTTTACAACAATTTTACAATTGCACAACTGTTATTACTTGTTGCACACTGCCTGCTATAATTCGCATTGGAATTTAAATTTCCTTTTAGTCCATTTATGTGTGTTGCCTAACGCTCTGGGTGCTGTGCTCCCCAGGGGGACGTGAACATTTTAGATAATGTCTTTTTAGAGTATATAGAGGCAAATAGGAATTTTACATCCACTGTTGAATCAGCTTACTGTTCAGGGAGTAGTGTTCAGGGTGGCTCACTAAATAGATCAGGATGAGCAAAAATGAATGTTTCAATTTTTCTTTTCAGGTGTGTAATTCAAATTCTCATTTGCTCGAAATCTCCGGATAACAATTTTGTGTACAGACCTTATTGTGTCATCATGCCCTGTACTCACTTTAAATATTTGTGTGAGGGGACCGGTTCAATTCCATTTGACAACCCCCGCAGCACCCCCGATTTGTGCCAACTGTAATTCTGGGGAACACCTTCCTTGATATCTCGCCGTGCCCAAAATTAATTAATTAAAGTGACATCGTAATTATTGTCTTTGACAGGTGTAGTGCCATTTTCTGTTCTTATTTGAATTATGTGTTGCCCCCAAGTAACACAGTTAAAAACTTTGAATGTATCATTTTGGAACCAATGTTTTAATCTCCATCGCTTAAAATATTCGATTTACTTCACATATAAGTATTGTTCGATATAAGTACAGCATAAAATGGGATAAAAGTATCAACCGATTTCGAAGGCTAAAAACAGTGTCTTTCATTGGGACACCGGCGTAGAGCAATTACACCAGAATATATAGACGTCTATCAATAGAGTTTGTAGTCAAATTGTAGTATTTGTTGATGACAAATTGTGAGGAAAGTCACGGAAAAACTAATGTACTGCCATTAAAATTCTTTAAAATAATCAATTAAAAATTTGCTTTCTAAGTACATTTTACCGAATAATAATGTTTAGAAATTTTGACGCCTCTGTAGAAAAAGTTAGAATTATCCGTAAGGTTTTAAGAACCCCATACATTTTATACTTCTAGCAATTTCGTTTTATCAAGATACATTACGCATCGAATGAATGTTCATTTAACGTTATGTAGTTCTGATTTTTTTTCATAAATTAATTTGAAAACTTTGTCTTAGGTATTTAGTGTTCAACCGCTTTTATATTAAACAGGGTTCTAAAATTCACTGAAGTAATAATCGTATCAAAAATTATTCGACATATTTCCTTAGTTACTGAGATATCAAGCTCATAGAATCTCACACATATATACACACACACACACACATAATCAATACACATATACATCACACATAAATATACATTATATGCACATACAAACACACATACATTCCCTTAAAACATTGGATCCTAGTTTTAAGATATTCAAAAAGTATCAATCACCAAAGTTCGAATTTTCATTTTCGTTCCCTTCACAATACTTTACCTATACATCATGTCATACTATGGCTATTGCAAAAGTAATCTTGAGAAATTTAAGCGCTAAGAGTCAGCAGCTTCTAAATTTCCTATAGCTAGAAATTATGGTATTCCTTCCAGAGCATTTTCCATAATATGGGTTTGGATGCCTGCTTTAAATATGCCGTTAACCATATTAAGATATCGCCCTGATAATAGAAAACAGTTTCTTATTCTTTTATTGGCAGAAAATAAATACTATTGGGAAATAAATTCAAGCGGAAATGTTAGCGAAAATTAGCGTTATTAAAATGCATCTTTTGGGGCCATAACAGCTGTTAAGCATCTATGTTTATAACAGACTTATATATCTTCACAAATATAGGCGATTTTTAATGAATGGAAACAGAGCCAGAAACAAGAGTGAGGGGAAAACAGGCTGAGCGTGATATATTTTAATGTTTTTGTACCAGGTAAAATACTGTATTTGATTCTATTTCACTTTACTTACAGAGATGTATAATACATAGTTAAAAGGGAAATACAGTAGAGTCCCGGTTTACCGAGCTAATTATTATATGTACCCTTTAAAACAATACAGATAGAAAAGTGTAAAAATTCGTCAGTATGCACTTATCGCGTGCGTCATTTCGCACATTCACGTGGTAGAGTATTTGCAAATGCTATATTTAAACATTTTATCGTCGATAACTTCGTCTTTTGTGGTCTGATTTGGACGAACGCAACTGAATTCTAATAAACTGTCGAAACTGCATAATTAAAATAAAATGAACAAAACATTTGAAAAAGGCAAAATATATGGAAACTATTCTTTAGGACCTTATGCCATTGTCACAAACAACATACATCAAACTTTTCGTACTCGAAATACGGGATAAGGGTGATAATTCACATCAATTTATAACCAGCAACTAATTGTTTTCATTGATTATTTTTATTTTAGACTATTATGGCTTTTTATTAACTTTTGAAACCGGTCGCGGTAAATCTTTATTAATAGCCATTTGAAACATATACATTGAAAATTTCGCTACTTGCTCTTTAGTAGTAGAACATCCTAAACGCATATGAAACATTTTTATGGAATGCATTATACCTGGTCAACAGACTAGAGGTACATACACATTTCATTTAGTTGTAGACGTTGTTTCGGTCGTGCCCATTGTTTAATATAAGCTAACATTATGTGAAAAAATAATAACTTCTGATAATAACCTTAATTGAGATATTCTGCACACCTTCTAAAAACTGACGAATTTTCATATTCCCTGAAATTTCCAGTTTTAGCATCGCCAAACTGAAGTTCTTAATGGCTCATTTTTCAAGTGTGTTAATTAAAGCAAATTCTGCCAAAAATATTCGATAAAAGTTCTACAATATTCAAAGACACTAGTTCCTCCAGTATGATTTGTTCGAAATAATAGCATAATAATCAGTAAAAAAATTAAATTCGTTCAGCTGAATAGTTTATTGAATCGCTTATTTTCTCTTCAAACGCATTCCAATAAATACCAAGGTCTAACTGCACAACCCACTGAGTACACTAAATATAAAAACAATTCTGGTTCTTCAGCGTTTAAATAAATTAATAGCTCTTCTAAAAAATAAAATATAGAAACTCTTTTTGCAAGAAATCATCGAACTCTTAAAAAATGTTTGCGGCTCTGAAAATTTAAAGAACACATTAATTCTAATCTCTTCATTTGGAAGGATTTTAACGAAAAAATATTTTTCAATTTGAAAGGCTCTGACAGAAATCTTTAGGGATCAGTTGTAAACTCCTATACAAATTGACGAAAATTGGATAAATAAATCTAAATGCCCGTTTCAGAAAGAAATTCAACAATGTGAGACTTCTGCTTTTAAGCGTTTCAGAGGAGAATATATGTACCGATTATTTACACATAAATATATATGTTTATTTTATTTATATACAAGCAGATATACCAGACGTTGCTCGTGATTAAAAATACGCATATTCTTGTACTATTTTAAATGATGTTAAATCCCTCCAAAAAGATGAATAAGAATCTCTGTTCTTGATATAGGCTTACCAACCGTCTTGTTATGACCGGGAATGTTCCAGTTTAAGGTTGCATCCCGAAGTCCCGGACGGTATGCCATTTTGTCCCGGTTTGGAATTTATCTTTTGTAATAAAGTTTTGGTGGAAAAAACAATTCTTGTAGCTAAGGGAAAAATTAATGAAACACTTGAAAATGCTGTTATAAACATAAATGAATTAAATAATTAATAATTAAAGGGGGTACACATCAACTTCAATATGCGTTGTTGTTGTTGTGACCCAGACCGTCCGACCTACCAGAAAGGTGTAAGGTAACAATTTGGATGACCGGGAAGTGCCACCCAATTTAGACCGGAACCCAGTGCGGGAAGCATCCACAGTGATCGTACTCTCCTTCCCCTATCACCAACCTCCCGGAAGGACTTACGGGCCCACATGTTTAACGTGATCGTACTCCGAGTGAACACGGTGGCAGTTTTTGCAGTGGCCGGAATCAAACCCGGGCCTACCGAGTGCAATTCCCGCGCGTTAACCACTGGGCTACAGCGCCCTAACATGGTTATGTTTAATTTCCGTTTTTGTATTTGTATTTAATACAGATTTAATCCTAAATTTCATGTTTATAATACTATTTAATGTATTTAGTAATCGTTTAATCTTAAATATTCTGTTTATAATACAATTTAATTATCATTGTTCCGTAGTTCTGTTCAAATTTTGTCTGCTGATTTGGTCTGTATTTAAGCTTGTTTGCCCAGTAATATTTATATAGCCACTGATGAAGGGTATGGTGATACTCGAAAGCTCTCTGGCCTTTTTAAATATTTGTAAGTCATAAAGGATGGTTTTTATTAAATGACACTTTAATCTACGATTTGTTGTCTTTGATTTATTGCAGTAAATGAATTATTTGACGAGCTGGTGATTGCTAAGAAATTATAGCATTCGAACTGCGACACGTGTAAAATAATGAAAATAAAACTTAGAGAAAAAAAAAACTAGAAAGATTCAAATTTTAACGAAATTCGGGGATCAAAAAATTGTAATATCGAATTTCATCCGAATTATGAAGTATATTTTCGTCTACCAGACATCTTCGCTCCTGTTGAAAAGGTGTTCTCCATCGTGAACAGTGACCGGTCTGAAGAATGAGGTAGAATTGCTTAACATTTTGATTACGGGTGAGACAGCGTTAATCTCAAGCGAAGAACCTCTCAAAAAGACAAGTATTTGACATACCCTATCTCAAACAGTTCGATCCCCCTTTGCAGACATTGGCGTCCGTGGACATGGCATATTGAATTGTCAATGGGTCGCCCATGGCATGGATATTGCATTGGCGTCCATGGAAATTTTCCCTGCAAAGGGGGATCGAACAGTTTGAGATGTGGTATGTCAAATACCTGTCTTTTTGAGAGATTCTTCGTTTGGGATTGAAGCTGCAGCATCCGTAAGCAAAAGGTTAAACAACTAGATATAATACAAGTGCAATATTAAATCTAATGCGCCATAAAATAAATATAGATCTAGAATATTTTTTAAAACAATTTTAAAATGACAACCATTTCGTTGAAAAGTTCACGCTAGTATCAAGTATACGAATGGTTGAAATCAAATGATTAATTACATATGCATCAAGCTTCAATTTCGTTTTCCTATATTGCATAATTAATTTTATTTATTTAGTTATTTTATTTTATCCCGGTTTGGACAATAATTTATTTGGAATAATTATCTCCACTGATCTGAAGAATAAGACAGTCTGGTTCTGTTCGTACACCAATATGGAAAAAATCGGAAGCACAAAATAAAACGCTAGAATAGTAGTAAAAATTATACTCGCGTCATTTTAGTTTCCCTGCAGTACCTGGTAATATATAGGGAAAGTATCGAAATCATGTATAAAATCGCAACTCGAGTAATCGCCGGATCTATACCTTTCGGGACCTCTAGAACACAAAAACTATTTTTAGCGTGGCACGTTTGTGTGTGTGTGTATGTGTCTGTCTGTCTGTGCAATGTATTTATCCACTCTAACTGTAAAACTAATGACTAAATATCACAAAATTTGGCATGTAAGTCATTTGTGGGTGATCCTGGTGCTAATTAGATTTTGGAACAATTCGGGATGAAAGAACTTGTCTTATTTTACTCAAAAATCGCATTTATTCATTCTAGCTGAAACAGTATGTATCAAACGTCACAAAATTTAGTACATAAATCACTTGTAGGTTACCCTGATGCTGGTTAGAATTTGGTACGATTCGGGGAAATTGAACCTGCTTTCTTTTTTGCAAAATGGCTCGCAGAAATCCTTAAAATCTAAAAATAAAGGACTACGTATATGCTCAAATGTATCAGTTAAATTTTTGTTTCACACGTAATTTTTGACGATAAAAGGAACAAGATCAACCCCATTTCTTTAGAATTAGCCTTTCTAGAGATATTTTAGCTTTCTCACATTTTTGATACACCACTTTTGAAAATATGTGCAAGCTATCAGATGAAAACGAAAACTGAATTAAAAGTGCATATTCGGTGTAATTTCAAATAAGTATACGTGTTATTTTGCGCAATAAAACTGAATTTAATGAATTATTAAAGAAATTAAGAGAAAATTAATTTAAGTCTGTTAGGAAAATCAAGTGCACCCCCACATCATATAATTTATCTTCAGTTGTCGGTTGAACACATTAGAAAACATATGAATTTGAAAAAGCTATGCTTAAATAAAGGATTTGACTTAAGAATTTGAAAATATCAATAATTTCCGTAATTTTATATTCTAAAATTATAATTGATATAAGGCAATAAAAAATATAATACTTTTCATTTAAAAAATTTATTTTTATCCATGTCTTTAATATTTATATTGGATAGTGTGGTGAGGGGAAATTTATACATAAATACAATAAAACTTAAACACATAAATACATTAAGGATATTCACCAATAGTTCCACCCGGCTCAACCGCGTTATGTATAGTGGGGTCCGATTGGACCTAGTACATTGCGTTTGCTAAAATAAATAATCACTCCCTTTTTTTTGTGGCCATCTAACAATTTATTTACAGAACACATGAAATCTCAAATAAACATTAAATAACAAAATACACAATTACAAATGAGTTCCCAATTTACCTAAGCTTGACCTCGGGGTGCACAGTTTATTTTGCATTAATTTGTATATTTTTTTATTATCCAAACTTGCAATTAATTACTTTTTTCAAGGAAAATAAAATATAAATTCATTTTGGCAAATATCCCATTTAGCATAAAGTTGCCCTTAACACTGTGGATCACATCAATCAAGTTTAAACATTCATATACACATTTTAAAATCAATATATAATTTTCATACCTTCATTACATAAGAACTCTCACTGAGTCCTGGTGGCTATCCCTCTGCACATTGGACTGGGTGGCACGATTAATTGAAGGTTAGTTTATTATTTTGACGGTTTATGAAAAACACTACCAGTCTGAGAAGCTCGGTTGAGGATCATCAGGTGACGAAAATTTTGCCAAGTATTATTTTGGAGATGGGCACACTGTCCACTTTCCTTCTCCTCCTCTTAAGATCGGCTTAGCCCAGCGGAAACGTGGGAGAGCTGCGTACAGGCTTGACCAAAAAGTTAAGATCAGATACGTTTTCGTAGAGATTGTCTGCTGCTTAGGAGCCCGGGATAGGTACCCCTACAAGACTCCGTCCACGTACTTTCGGAGTGAATATTTGGCTGAAAATAGTCGAAACCGTTCTAAAATATCTGTGACTAAGCCCTGCCACAGATGCAAATAAACAGGAAGCTGTTTCTGGAAAAATATGTGCGCTACTCTAGAGTCTGTTACCCCTGGCTAGGTAAAATGCGCCGGTTCAGTGAAACTTGTAGAAACTGCCGCACGACAAGTGCCGTCAAGTGCCGCCTACTTCGTTGCACGGATGTGGTTCCTCGCACTTGTGCTCAAAGGAACCCAGGAGACCTTTCTCCATCAAAATAAAATTGCGTCTAAACTTTTTTTACATTTCTAAAAACTTCTAGAATTTTAAAACAAGGGGAACGACAAAAATACAGGGATGGAGTCCCCCACTTCCCATTCGCTGTTTCCCGAGCGCAATAAAAAAGGCGGTCCAAAAATGCTTCACACCATTGGTTTACGAAGCGACGCTCATTTTTTATGCGCTCCACTAAAACACAAGAACCAGAGGGCTTTCTATAAACCGGGTGGTCCAAGGATCGGACCCCGACGCGAGCCACACCTGACAGGGCTATAAATTTTCAGAGATTTGTAGCTCAACTTTGACATTTTGCTGCAATTAAATCTCTGAATATTTACAATCCATGTCAGTGCGCACACAACCCAACGCGCCAAGAAATCCAATTCCGTCTGTGCAAAGGCCTAGCTATATACATAAATCACCAACATTGTATACATTTCACTTACATTACATCTTCCTTTTTTCCCAGGGTTACGTATAAAAATATGTGATTGTAGTATCACATATTCATTGAATGATAATCGTCTGGCGTATAATAAAACTGCTGATTAAAAATGATGGCTACCGGCCAGTAGATCCCTAAAAGTCAACGTTCAAAAACTATTTATTACAAGCCAAGTAATTTTACAATGAATTAACCTTTTGAGTTGCTTATTGAGATGTATGAAGTGTGCGTATATATCATGCCATTTAAATGTATTATATACCCTTTTCGTAGACAATACGATGACGTCACAGCTTTCTTTGTACTAAGTGTATCTTAAGTGCTAAGAGGTACTTAAGTGCTTAAGACTGCGTATTGGAGATTAAAAAATACTGCAGTGCAACAGATGTCGGTCTCCAGATACTGGCATCTTCAGTGATTGCATTTTATCAGCACAGCACCACACGCAAATGTTATAGAAAATAGCGGCCGGTGGTGAAAATACAATTCAAAGACAGCGACGTTTTTGATCTTCTTAGCAAGAAACTTGTCCGGGTACGAAAAAATTTACTCACCAGATTTGTTATTTTCATGCCGGAAATTTTAAAAAAAGTACTCGCCAACTGGCTAGTGACGAGTGCTGATCTGCAGCTCTGACGTATAAACACATATGAAGTAATTTCGTTGCTAAGCAACATGATATGAATTTTTTGCATAATCAAAAGATATGTTTGTCTATCTGTCTATTTGTATATGTTGTCTAAAAATACAAATTTCAGACAGCCGCGAAATGAGTTACCGAATAAAATGAATTTCTGGCACATCCGACCGCATCGAGTTTATTTGTTTTGTTTTTTACATTCGAAATAGCTATTTTGTTATTTCATTTCAAAGCACGATTTTTAGCTATTTTCTACACAAATCGGTCCCCTAGTGATCGAAAATATCATCTCAGAGTTTCCCTCTTGACATAATCGGAAAGATCAAAGGAAATTCTTTCTAACGATTTTTAAACTGAATCAGTAGATGATAGTACCGAATCCGTAACGATTTTTAAACTGAATCCAATTCCCTTACATTTATTTATTTACTAGCAGTATGCCCGTTTTTCGTTCGGAACGTATAATATAAAGAACTTAAAATTCACAATTATGTGCAAATGACAAAATTATTCATGTATTTCAAATGACAAAATTATTCAAATGATTCTACTGAAATATTTAAATAAATGCTCCTGAAAAGAAGTTTAAGAATCTCTGTTATCGCTATACAAAATCATCTTCACAGGCAGATATAAAGAATAAAACATCCTTGTTCCGTTTGTAAACAAATTTACAACAAACACGAAATCGAATCAATACATGCCAAAATGAAAGTGCTAAAATTGTATTGGAAGATATATATTCCAGAACGCCGAGTTTATATCCTTATGATTTATTATCTTAGATGAAAAGTGGTCACTCAGTTGAAAACTTGCATAAAATACACAAATATTATAGAATGCATATAAATATATAAAAATTATTTGTAAGCACCAGGAATACAAATTAATAAAAATATTTTTATTTATAGATTAAGGGGACTAGGTAATACTTCCATAATCCGTATGATATACAATATGAAACAAACGTTTCTCGCTTCGTCCCTGATATGAATAAATAATAAATGTATAAATAGAAAAATTAAATGACGTCTGAGGACAGTATTATACCATTTTCATCTTATTTTTTACAAACACTAATGTCAGTTTAATAGTTTTCCATTAATATCACCGCTGGGCTATTGATACCGAGGGGGAAGGGGTAGGTTGAAAAATATTTACAAGAAAACTGGAGTACTATGTAACTCAGTAAATCGTAAAGGAATATTTACTAGCATCATTGATGACAATTTGAAATACAATAAATATTGAATTTTTATAGCTACCAGTAAAATATAGGAATTAATTACTATATAATAAAATGTTTCGGCTTTAGAATTAAATCTTCTTTTTTTTGCTTTTCTGTTGTTATTACAGGAGCAAGATCACCCAACTCACTGGTCTTGCATGGGATTGGAAGTAATCATGTCCGCTCTTTCTATTCACTGAGAATAGCCAATAGTGTGTTTATATTCCTTTTTTTTCGGAATTTTAGATATTTTGAAAACATATTTACATTAAATAAGATTAAAAATTACTTGTATTTTTCGCAAAATTAATATCTTTATTATGAAAGTTTATTTCCAAACTAATTAAACATTTCCTCTTATTTCTATAACTATTAAATCTATCTAACAGTTTTAATTTCAAGCTCATTTTTCTGTCGGCAATAAATTCCAATTTCGCAATATGAATAGTTTTAGAGTTCCCATATATTTTAAAACACGGGCAACGCCTTTTTTTATCTGCTAGTCCTCGAATAGAGTTTCAGATAAAAAATAATCGTCGGCACTTTGCAATTTCTATGATAGCGTTTTTAATTAGTATCTCGATAACTCCAAAGCGCATAAATTCCAAACATGAACGAGGCTTCACGCAGTGCAGTGAAAAAGAACCATACCAAATATGAAAGAAAAAATACGCCAAAAGCTGTGGATTTCTATACGGTAGAAAAAAATAGATAAAATAAAAAAAATAGTTATATATATATATATATATATATATATATATATATATGGATATAATAGACTAATCAGTAATAACAAATAATAAGAGCATATAAAAGTGTAAACAAATGACAATAAGGGATAAATACAACTTGTAAATATTATTTTATTAGGATAAATTACATTTGGAAACATTTTCCGATAGTTTAGAGTTACGCTGAATTAACAAAGCTTAAGAAAAATTCAAAATTTTATTTAGTTTATTGTTACGACGTATTCTCTGGAATCGTAGGTGTACCCTCAGGATACAAAAATGAGATAAATATATCTGGATAACTAGCACGTTTATTTACAAACTTAGCGTAAACAGGAACACTATACAGCAAATTGCTCAGTAACTGTTGGACATTTGTGATGAATCGCCGTTTAAACGATATCAGAGAATTTGTGACTCTCTCAATTTTCCGCCAACTTCCTGCAACCCTCTATCTTCACTTCTCTCACGTCTCTTGCGGTTAACTGTCGGATACTCACTCTTGCAAGATCATTTGTAAATATATTTGATCCTTTGCATATAATCTAGGGTAAAGCAAATATGTATAATTAAAATATAATTAAATAATTATAGTATTAATCATCCATGGTGAAAAATCATGTTGTTGTCCTTTTAATAAACCAAATGCTCAACGAGAAATAACCTACCATAGCTACCAAGTTAATGCTAAAATAAAGGTGAGTTTTACCTCACTATCTTATTAAACAATATCAATTTAATGCAAATTTAATTAAGAGATATAAACTTTATATATATATTTATAAAACCCAAGAGATTATGAGGCTGACGTCTTATAAATAAATATATCTTAGCAAATAAATTATAATTTGTAATTAAAATGTATCTTGTAAAATACAGTAGCACTCATATTGCAAAATTAATTGCAAATATAACTATGCCACATGGAAATTTAAAATGGAGATGTATATCATAAAAGAAGATTTGTATGGTGTCGTACAGGATGAATCGCCAGATCCGATAACGGTGAAATGACGAAAATCTGATTAACAGGCATTAATAAATTTGCACTAATAAATTTATAGAGGATTATAAAATAATGCATGTTAAATATGAAACCACTGCTAAAGCGGCATAGGAAGCATTAAAAAAACTCATGAAAGATCAAACCTCTCAAGTAAATTATTTTTACTGAGAAAACCTTACATTACTAAGCTGGAAGAAGGTCGTAATATGAAATATGTTAGAGCTAATAGATGAGCTACGAGCTATCGGAGAAAATACAAATAATTCTCATCAATAATTATCAGCACGTCTTTTATGTTCAGTTCCGACAAGTTAGGATGGATTTATTACCGCTATTGAGGCGAGATAGGAAGACTAAATAACTCCGGATTTCATTAGAGGAAAGTTAATAGATGAGTGCAATCGAATGAAAAAAACTCCATAAATGAACTATCTAAAGCGTACACAACTTTAACAAAAATAAATTTTGTACATATTATCAAAAACGAAGTCATTTTAAATCCGAATGCTGGTATCTTGAAAATAAGAATTAAAACTTCCAAAATTACCCCTCAAAGATCTTTATAAAAGCCAAGCAAAAACCCTCTCCCTGTGTAAAAACAAAATTCGGATCAGAAGATGATTTATAGGAAGCATATGTTCCCACTCGACAACAACCCGACCATATAAACCAGTGTAAAGTAATTATTTATAATTAAAATATATTTAAATAATTATATTATTGGTCATCCGTATTGAAAAATCCTGTTGTCCTTTTAATAAATCAAATGCTCAAAGAGAAATAATCTACCAAAGTTATCGAGTCAACGCTGAAATAAAGGAAAGTGACTTTTACCTCACTATCTTATTAAACAATAACAATTTAATGCAAATTAAATTAAAATATATGAACTTTATATATATTTATATAACCCAAGAATAAATATCTCACAAAATCATTAAGGAATTGCCAGGTAAGTAAAAAGTCAACTAAATAATCAACTAATTTCATAAAACAGCTTATACTATTCTCAAAACATTGACGTACCTCACAATTCAATGTAGCTCGTATCACGTCGACTGATGTCCTATTGAGTGATTACTCCTTTTATAGACTCTCTATAGAAACTTCGGAAAATCTCCCATATCTCGTAGGATACTGGTAATATCGAGGTCTTTCTCGAACCTTCAAAAGTCGCCAAATGACTCCTTTTATATACTCTCTGTCAAAACTTCCAGAAGGGACTATAGTATCTCGTCAAATGTTCGTTATATTGAGAATGTTCTCGAACATTCGAAAAGTTCTCAAAAGTCACTAAAGTGCCGGTAAATAGCCAAATAAGGCAGATATACTCCAAATTCAGCATATTTCAACCTTAAAGTCACGTTATAGGAATGGCTGTTTGCAAAGGTGTTTTCTCCGTCTGGTTTTTAAAAGAGACTCAAGAGAGGGCATTTTATACTTTCTTAACATTATCGTTACAACTTCCTTTTATATATTCTCTGTCAAAACTTCCAGAAGGGACTATAGTATCTCGTCAAATATTCGTTATATTGAGAATGTTTTCGAACATTCGAAAAGTTCTGAAAAGTCATTAAATTGCGGATAAATCGCCAAATCAGGCAGATATACTCCAAACTTCATATTTCAATCCCAAAGTCACGTTATAGGAATGGCAGTTTATAAAGGTGTTTTCTCCGTCTGGTTTTTAAAAGAGACTCAAGAGAGGACATTTTATACTTTCTTAACATTATTGTAACAACGCATCCTCTGGAATCGCGGGTGTGCGCACATGATACAAGAATGAGTCCAAATTTCTGGATAACTAACACGTTTATTCACAAGCGCAGCGTAAACAGGAACAACATACAGTAAAACAACATTTAACTGCTTTACTAATTTCACGAAATAACTGCTACTATTCCCGAAACATTGACGAAAATCATTTCACAAAACAGCCGTTACTATTTTCAAATCATTGAGGAAAGTCGCAGTTCAATGTAGCTGGTATCTTGTCAACTGCTCTCCGTCTTGGTGATGACTCCTATTTATAGACTGTAAATCTCTCATATTATGTAGAATAATCGTTACTTCGTAATGTTTCTCAAACCTTCAGGAAGTTATCAAATGTCTACAAATGGGCAATAAATCACCAAATCTGAACTCCCTTCTTCGAAATTCCGCAGGTTTCAACCCTAGAATGACGTCATGGGAAATAATGCCTGTACATGTGTTTTCTCCATGCGGTCTTTGAAAGAGACGAAGACTCCAGTAGAAAGGAAATATTACATTCGCAACTCTATCTATACCTAGAGCAAGACGAACTTGAATACACAGTGGAAGTAATGTCGGTTATTCACTCATATTTGCCCTCATAGCCTATAAAATGTATGCTAACTAGATGGTTTCCATAGTAGAATTCATTTTGCATAGCAATTTAAAAGATTTTTTTACTTTTAATTCAGTATTTTAATTATAAGAATCGCTTGATCTGAACTCAAACCATAGTTTATTGTTATATAACATTTTGGTTTTGAATTACTAATAGCAGTTAATACATAATAATTTACAACTTTGTTTGGTATTGACGACTTTTTCAATGCAATATTAATCAAAAGACATGCCAATGCATCGCCCTAGCTGATATTGTTTTTAACTTCCAAGGGTTCTGTGAGACTAGAAATTGTTCTCAGATGAGACACTTTTATTTGAGTATTTATGGTGGCCAGAACGGCAAAGAAAGCGGTAGTCTGGCTGGCACCGGGGTTTATGACAACGTGAACTTTAAGGTCATAATAATATAAATTTAGGGGTGCCAGACCAGAGGGGCAGAGAGGGGCCTTGCTAAATGTGAAATGATGCCATTTGGTTGAGAAGAACCAATGAGCAACAAGGGGAAGAAGGGCGGAGCTACCCCACCCCCACCCCCACCCACCGAGGGAACCACAGCAGACGAAAGAAAAATAGTGCAGTGGCAGACGAAATCAGATGTAGACAACGAGAAGCAGGGATGGAGATCAGACATGACGAGAAGATGATCCAATTTTGACTAGAACACGAGTAGAGAAAAAATGAAAAACCTAACAGATTTGTGGAGTGTCCCGTAGAAGTTCCAAAGTAATGGAAAGAGATCTATGTGCGAGTGCATTAAAAGTACGAGTAGGAGCCACACACCACAGAGTTATGGCCGTACTTCAGCACTAAGACTGATGCAAGTCTTTGAGAGATGATAAGCCCAAGACCAAACTGGAAGGTATGTGCTCAGATTATCACAGGTCCTAGACACTATCGTAAATCTAATAATTATGGTCGCATATGTCCCCTCGCTAAAATAACTGATGAAAATTGATGTTATTGATAAATTGATGTTGTTAATAAATGGTATTGTTTAAGTTTAAATGGTGTGATCAATTTAGCATTATATTAATTAATAATTCTTTTCAGGACTTACACAAAAGGTAAAAATAATTGGAGGGTTTTTTGCGGCACAACAACGAGCAATGTACGTTTAATAATAATTCCACAATATATGAATTTACGGCAATGTGAAGATTTAATAATAATAATTAATGTTAATTTAAGGTTTAACTTTAAGTTTGGATTGGAATTTTTAACGTAGTGTCAGTTAGTGTGAGTTCCACAGGTCTAACTAGATATTTTGGAATATTTTAGCCTCGCAGATGTTAGTTTTATTAGACTTATATTAATACTGTCATTGGCAATTTTGTGATAGACGAATATATGGTAATAAATACAAAGCGTTTCCATAGAAATAGCATTATGTAGAGGATGATTTTTCTAGAATTTTATTTGAAAAAAATGATATCATGTTTCTTGGCAGCAGAGTGCGGCAGACGATTTTCACGCAAGTTACCCTATTTCAATAATAACGAAATTGATATTTAGAGAAATGTATTAAATAAGAGATATTATATATAGATATTGTTACATCAGTTATGTATATGAAATAGAAGATTGGGGCAATATTTTGGTAAAAATGTTTTTCAAATTCATATATTTCTGAATGTGTTGAAATGATTGTTACCAAGGTGTAAAAAATAGTATAGGAATAATTTTTCGCTGCCAATTCAATACCTTCGTTTTGGCGTATGATTACTAAACTTCATATTATCGTACCCTGGTGTACATTCTCGACCATGATGTTTCATTTTTCAAATTTACCTGTGCGAATGATTTTGCATAATAAGAACGGGTATTTTTATACTATTTTTTAATGGAATTACATTAAACATTTTAATGGAATTGCATTAAACATCTTAATGGAATTTCTGAAAAGTTACATGGATGCGTTTTCCATTTACACACATTTTAAATCATGATCGATAAACGATGAGAAATCAGATAAACGATGAGTTTATCTTCCAGCATCTAATATTTTGAAATTATTATAGCATACCGTCTAGATTACTGAGAGTTATGTCAGGATATAATAATGAGTTAGAAAATGTGGGTAACTCAAGCTTCATTAAAATCAGAAATAAAGGGGAAAAAAGGCAACGTCAATTACTTCCAAGTCAAAAAGTCACAAGAAAGTCACAATAAATTGTATTCACAAAACACTGGCAACAAATGTTGACGGATTCACATTTTAGAGCACTTTTTATAACATAGCATTCTTCTTTGAAGAACGTATATCCGTATAACTTCTGTGGAAATATCTAGGAAAACCTATAAACGTCGCGAAGTTCTGGAGTAATCGTTTGGAATTCCCGAACTTTTCTGAACTCGCCAAAATCGCCAAGTTTAAGGCACTTTTAAAAATATACTGGCCAACCTACGCGACCCGGAAGTCATCGTGATGGCAGTTGGTTTTCTGTGTGTTGAATATTAAGAATGGAAAACACATATCGGGTAATTCTAACAATATAAATCAGAAATAAAGGCAAAAAAGGCAAAGTCAATAACTTTCAAGCTATCTTGCAAAAAAGGCACAATAAATTATATTCACAAAACATTGGCAGCAAATGTTGAAGGATTCACACTTTTTTATGACATAACATTATTCTTTGAAGAATGAGTATGCTTATTATTTCTGTGGGAATATCTAGAAAAATCTATATACGTCGCGAAATTCTGAAGTAATCAGTTTGAATTCTCGATTGCCAAGTTTAAGACACTTTTTAAAATATAAACCAACTCGAATTGGAAATCATCGTGATGGCAGTTGTTTTCTGTATATGCTGCTTTCCTATGTGTGAAATACTAAGAATGGAAAAACACATATCGGGTAATTCTAATAATATAAATCAGAAATAAAGGCAAAGCCATTAACTTTCAAGTTATCTTGCAAAAAAGGCACAATTAATTGTATTCACAAAACATTGGCAGCAAACGTTGAAGGATTCACACTTCAAAAAATTTTATGACGTAACATTCTTCTTTGAAGAATGAGTATGCTTACAATTTCTGTGGAAATATCTAGAAAAATCCATATACGTCGTGAAATTCTGAAATAATCAGTTTGAATTCTCGATTGCCAAGTTTAAGACACTTTTTAAAATATAAACCAACTCGAACAGTAAATCATCTTGATGGCAGTTGGTTTTCGGTATATGCTGCTTTCTTGTGTGTTGAGTATTAAGATTGGACAACTAATATCGGGTAATTCCAACAATATGAAGTCTTTTTAACAGGCATAAAAACATAGAGCTCAAAATGTTGCTAAAGTAACAAAACTAAAATAACTTCAAGAAGTAACACACACACACACACACACACAAAACTAGAATAACTTCAAGAAACAACCTACTTCGTTAGGACCACGAGACCTGCAACCTTCACTTCACCCGTTAGAAGTAGATCAGACGACTGATCGGCTAATAGCAAATATGATTAAAGCAGGGAAAGGTGGTTAGAAAAGGCAAAAGAAGCAAAAAGGTAAAAACCAAGGAGAAAGGACCACGAGGTAGGACACAATGAATAAACAGTGAAATACCACAGAGGAAAGTGAATGTCCAACCAAAACGTAAAGCACTTATTCTGTGAGTAAAACTACGAACATAAAAGCCATCGTTAATTAAAATTTGCAACTAACCAGTTTCGGAAACCAATGAGTCGACCAAACCAGCTGTAAAATAACATATTTAAAACAAATGCAAAAAATAAATAGAACAGAAATTCGTTTTAGAAGATAAATGAGATAGCATCGTCAACAAATACTTTGGAAAAAAACAAAAAGTCTGAACAAGAACGAAGAAAATGGAATCAAAATATTAAACCAGAGATTTCCAAGCGAAGGAGAAGAAAGATCAATTATCATTGATAAGGATGATTGACTGATAATTAATCGAGATACTTTCAAGAAAGTCCATCTCAAAAATAGAAATGGGAGTAAAAATGATCTTAACTTCCAAAACATTAAAAATATGATTCTTAAGAATGCTCAGAAATTACCGAGTGTTCAGCGTTTGCTGTTTTTACATCAGTCACCGATCTAGCACCCACGAAAAAAGGTTGTACTTCTTGTATGTCACGACGAATAAAGTTGTTTCTTGCCTTTGAAGCAACGGATCTACACTATACATTTTGTTTTGTATGCTGTTTTCACGAAGTTGATTTTACATTACTAGGGTTACACAAGTTTTGTTTTCGATTGTTATTTGCTGGTTTTCCATAGTATAGCCCCTATAACTCCCCGAAATTGAAAATGAAACATGTATATTCCTGTTATAAAAATGTTTATACCAATTTGTACCGCAAATGTAAATTTTTCGGTACAAAGGATTCCAATGTAATACCAAAGAAGGTGATATATTTGGAACATAATGTATTTCTTTAAGAGTATTTATTATATCTGTTTCAATCGTTGCAATAAAAGAGTTGGATATCAAATAAAATATACTGCTCAGAGAAAATAATTCCTCTTTTCGGTATTAGCAGAAAATTGTTACTCTTGGGAAATTAACTCGGCAGAAAATATTTTATCGCAGAATAGTTATTTATAGGCATTATTTCCAGTCATTTCAGTTTTCCAGAACATGCATACATTTACAGATATAGAGAAATATATGAAAGCTTGTAGAAACTCATCAATCAATACGAGTAACTGCAGAGAAATTATAATTACTTTCAAGATGAAATTATTTATCGTAATCAACGTGCACTTTATAATGCAAGAAATAAATTTTATGTATCATAAAGTGCCAGTTTACACATTATGTTATGAATTGAAAGTTATGCATTATTTTATGAAATGCTTATAGCATGAAGTTGTAGAGAACCTTACTACCCCAACCGGGAATCGAACCCTGGATCTTCGACCCGACTAGCCGACGCTTTACCGTTGAGCTAATGAGTTGAAATTGCAAGTTCTTATTTTTGAAGTGGAGACTG
This sequence comes from Amaurobius ferox, assembly GCA_951213105.1. Classification (NCBI taxonomy): domain Eukaryota; kingdom Metazoa; phylum Arthropoda; class Arachnida; order Araneae; family Amaurobiidae; genus Amaurobius; species Amaurobius ferox. Next base: position 78,303,637 of record OX578152.1, on the reverse strand, counting down.
CATTCTCCACTCTCTAATGTCAGATTGACTTGAAACCCACAATCTGACTGATCACCTCCTGCTATTCTTATCTCACGTTAGCCTCCTGGTGCTCTTTTTTTATCCTTCAGGTTAGCTTTCTGCGTGGGGTCGTTATCCTCTCGATTTGAAATCGACGCTCAATATCCCAAAATCCACCGAATCCATGCTAGTTGTACTTGGGCCACTTTCTGACTACCGACATTTTTGCACTAACCTACAGGGTTGATTTTTTAGGTGTCATTGTAGAGAACCTTGCTGTACCAACTGGGATTCGAACCCTAGATCGTTTAAATGGCCAGCCGACGATCTGCCGTTGAGCTACTGGGACGAAATTGCAAGCTCTTATTGTTGAAGTGAACTCTGCAAAGTGCAAGTCTACACATCTACTTCTTACAATGGCATAAAAAATATGAATCTACATGCTTTGAGCAAAGTGTTGTATGTTAAAATATTTTTATAAACTACATTTTCCCCATCTTATATTCGTTTTGTGCCATTAAAGCATTCATTTTAAATTTTATGATCATGCTTATCTATAAAATCTTTAAAGTATGCAGTTATTGCCCATCTGAGTGTTTATGATATTCCACATAAATCATGTAATATTTGTTGAAATTCCACTGAAATCGCTAAGGACAAGGAATTCTGGAAAGATAAGTGCAATACTTTCTCAAACTAAAGAAGGTATAAAATATTTAAATGTTTTTGAAAATATTTAGAATTTTTAAAACACTTAGACGGCTTTGAGCACACCCTTGTGACATACTTCTCAAATATCTCAAGTACCTTTTTATGATGATGTTAGAATAGCTCTTAAGTAAATTAAATATTTTGATACAATATTCTCTATCACACTTTCATTTTAATGACATTTTTCCCTTTCTTTTTAGGTAATTTTGTGTTAGCATCTTGGGTAATAAATCAGAAATTTATGAAGAAGAAGGAGAAATTAACCTCATATTGAAGTAATATATCTGCTTATCTATTTAAACAGTGTATGAAACTAAACTTGAAAAAGGTAAAAAAAAACTTCGTTAGTTCATAAAGTAACTATTAATGGACATCAACCGGTTTCTGAGGCAAAACAAAAAGCTTCCTTCTGATGGATGAAAGGACAGAGCAGTCATCTTAGGCAGAGCAATATATGTTATATGTCGCCAAAGAGTTACACACGTAACCCAGAAAGGGTAGCACTGTCATTCAGAAAATAAAATTAGATGGAAGAAACCAAGAAGTTACTCGTAATTACTAAATCAATGTGAGTTATCCTTCACACCAAGATGAATCCGGTCACACAAACAGCTGCCATAAACCTTCGGGTTGGTCGTGTGGTCTGGGCCTTCTACACCAAGATGAACAGTTACCTTACACCTTTCTGATAGGTCGGACGGTCTGAGTCTCAACAACAACACCACCATGATGAACGAACACTATCGAATTCAGTGAGGTTACAGCTGCAACCTTTCACGTCCATAGATTAATTATGGTGTCAAACCCAGAATCTAAAACCAAAGACCCCCCTCCCCCTTCAATTTATAACTGGTTCGATATTGTTTAAATTGTTATATTTTGGTTTAAAACTGCAGTTGATTGAGCAATAAGATTTAACGTTCTTTTTTCGTTTCAATTTTTATTTACATAACAACACGTCTTGAATCTTCTTTGTAACTCTGTAGTGTGTCTCTAGCGTAACTTCTCTATTGATTTGGTTGAGGGGATTACACTGTTTTCTTATCCAAAGCTTTTTTTCATCCACTGTTTTTTTATCCATGAAGAAACATGCTGACTTTTACCTCTAAAACACGTGGATAGCTCATATCATTTAATTTCTGTAATAATGAAGTTTTATTTTTAAGTTTATTTTTTGTAGAAGCTTCCCCCCTCGGTTAATCCGATTATCCCCTTCCGGAATTTGATGCTAAATCCATATTTTAGTAATTATCTAAACTCTAGACAGTATATCGTCAGCAGAAAAGAATTGAAGGGGGGGGGGGGGGGTTAAAAACATTTTGTTACCCATTTCCCCAAATGTCATTTCTCTGAACTCCAATGGATTTCAATGGGTTCCGATGGGTTCCTGGGGGAGGGAGAGGGGCTTTTAATGAAACTCCCTACCTCTTTCCGAATTTGATATGAACTCCATATCAGTTATCATCTATGCTTATCTATGACTAATCTTGAGAAATAGATGTTTCAAGGAAATGAATAATTTTGAACGCAAAAGGAAAAATCACCAAAATTGGAAATCCACACCTCCTCCAGAAGTTGATGTTAAATCACCGAAATTGGAAGTCCAAACCTCCTCCAGCAGTTGATATTAAATCACCGAAATTGGAAATCCAAACTTCCTCCAGCAGTTGATATTAAATCACCGAAATTGGAAATCCAAACCTCCTCTAGCAGTTGATATTAAATCACTGAAATTGGAAATCCAAACCTCCTCCAGAAGTTGCTGTTAAATCACTGAAATTGGAAATCCAAACCTCCTCCAGAAGTTGATGTTAAATCACCGAAATTGGAAATCCAAATCTGCTCTAGAAGGTGACGTTAAAGCCACAGTAATTATTTTTCTATGCTTTATCTACAGCCGTCCCTCAGAAATAGATGTTTATAGAAAAACTATTGTTAACACATAGATGGCATATTTGTTTATCACCAGAAAATATTGAAATAATAAGTATATTTATAAGTATATTCATTAAATATCAATATATTTATTCTTCTTTATCAGTTCTTATTGGTTTTTAGACGTCATTTCAGAATAATCCAATTGTTTGTTTTGACAAAAATATATTCAGCACCAGGGTACGCAAAAGTCACTTAAGTACTAAATTTTATAAAATGTCAGCAGATATATTCATCATACATACACATATATTATGACAAAAACAGTTAACTCGTAATCTGGAATGTCCAAAACGTGTGAATCAGGCACTTTAATTTTTTTTCTACTCCAATGCAATACTACACTACTAGCTATAGTACGAAAAATAAATATTAACGTTAAATCCAAAAATACCCATTTGCTTACGTAAATATAAATTTATTATCTATTTCTCATCTCAATTTGAAAAAATCGTTTTATCTTCAAGCTTTAAAAGTAGTTTTAATAATGCAACACAGAAACTTTATGAAATATCATAGAAATTTATATTGATCTTTTATGTTTATGCAGCTTCAAAGGAGAGTTTTATGATGTCTGCTCTAATAATTCGTTCCAAAGGAGATCCTAATTTGAAGGCCATAATCTTCTTGTAATCTCCTTATCTAAATTGTATCCTGCGCCGGCAATATTTTGGATTATGTGTGAAGATTTATGTTTTTAGGATGTTTGCTGATGTAACACAAATGTTCCAAAGTATCAAATTATATTAACATTACTCAAATTTCATGAAGCCGCCAATCTTGCGTTTCATAATAATGCAATTTGTAACAATTTAATAATCGTCTGCTTCATTTTATGTTATTCTTTTTTAACCAATTCATAGAAGCCTATAGAATAATGAAATAGTTTGATCTTACATTATTTGAATTTAGTTGATAAAATAAGTCACGTAGCTTTGCAGAAAAGGTTTATCCTTTATTTTTGTTATTTTCTTAAATAGTTTATTAGAAATTAGTTACTTTCTTATTTTTTGTGACTATTTATAATTTGGTAGATGTAATTATTATTTTGGGTTTCATAGTATTTTCGTAGTACAGTAATATAAACGATAACATGCATGATAAATTCTTCGCAAGTAAAGTTTCGTAAGCAGGCGATGGGTTTAGACGTGTTTAGAATTCTTTCTTCGACGCGAAGAAGTCTGGCGAGCCTATATCGGAGCTCGATCATGGAGTTCAAAATAAATGGTTAAATTAAATATTGTGGTTTCGCCACCTACTGTGGCGCAAGTGAAGTAAAACGAGAATTAATAAATGCGGAAGATATATAAGCACCACATTGAAAAACATAAAAATCTTAACAAAAAGCATAAAATTTTGAGATCATTGCTAGATTGCTATTCATCGGTTTAATTTTTTAATGCCTCTATTATATTAAAAGAGCTATTCAGTATTCAAATTCGATTTTTTTAAGCTTTATAAAACACGTCTTGAACAATATGATTAATAATTTTGTCCATAACACTTTGTAAAGATGACTACGTCAAATAATTTTACGGTTGCTAATACAACCGTCCCGTAGCTAATATAACTGAACTTTGGGTTTGGACAGAAGCAATCTGAAATGTTCTTCCTCAGGTACGAATTCAAAATATGCTTGATTCGATGCCCACGCCGTATAGAAGCTCTTATTACAGAGCGTGATGGCTTCACCAAATACTGATTTTCGACATGTAATATTGATGTTTTGTTTTGTAAATATAACCATTTATTGGCGTCAATACAGATCGTTTGTGGAATAAATTTTATTCAATTCTACCGCTTCCTTCATGGTGTTGCAATTTTTAGGAACAGGAGTATATATATATATATATATATATATATATATATATATATATATATATATATATATATATATATATATATATATATATATATATATATATATATATATATATATATATATATATATATATATACATATATATTTTGGGATACACTATATTTATATATATATATATATAGTGTATCCCAAAAAGATTGAAACGCGATTTAATTCTTTACCTGTTGGGAATAAGTGGGGAATGTAAATTGTAAAAATGTTGAAAGTAAGGTAGAAAATAAGACTACGTTAATGAAATAGTCCTCTTATTCATTTTCAAAAAATTACACTTTATAAATTTTTATACGACCCCTTTAGACAAATTGGGTCAATCAGAAAATTTTTATTTTTAATGCAACAAGATCATTAAAAAAACGCATATCTGTGTCTTTAAAATTGAGCGAGTTATATTTAATTGAAAATTGAACAGTGTGAATGGGGACCATATATCACATTAGTAATGTAAATTGTGACATATCACAAAAAAGATAAAACTGAATGATGTTACATAGGATACCCAATCGCATAGTGAGTACCACTGCTTTATATGATATCTGTCTGTGTATTGCTTTTTTATTTAGATGCATTTGTGATAAAACATTTTGACACATATTAACGTATTTTTGATCTAAACAATTTCTATTGTCAATTTGTTTATGATCCCTATTTTCACTGATGAAACAGCCTTTCACATGGTACGGAAAAGTGGCATAAGTCAGATTTTTTCCTTTATCATAATTCAGTTGATTTTAAAGACACAGATATGCGGTTTTTAATGATCTTGTTGCATTAAAAATAAAAATATTCTGATTAACCAAATTTGTCTGAGGGTTGTCGTATAAAAATTAAAAAAATGTAACTTTTTTAAAATGAATTGGAAGACTATTTCATTAACGTAGTCTTATTTCATACCTTACATTCAACATTTTTGCAATTTACATTGTCCACTTATCTCCACCAGGTAAAGAATTAAAGTGCGTTTCAATCTTTTTGGGACACCCTGTATGGTATCTATTAAATTCCATTCAACTGGGAAATTAATTTAATATATATATCGATAAATATTTTTTTCGGCAGTTCATACAAAAGAAAAAAATAAAACTATGGTACATAGAAGGCTTATTATCATAACAGTTATATTAAAAATATGATGTTACATCAGTTTCATTACACCACGTAAACCTGAGTACGACCAATAGCGAATTTACGGGTGAACATTGATTTTTATACTCCAACATAAAGTTGGTTTACGACTGTTCAAATATCTGCTTTGACGTATCTTGCAATTTAATGGTAATGTGGGTGAAAAGCTGAGCAAGTCTTAACAGCTTTTGACAATGTTGACATAGATATCAGCAATGTTTCGAACTTTTTACGTTTTCTGTCATACATGGAAATGTATGGAAATTGTATTACAAAAATGCGATATTTAAAATTTGAGTTTTTGACGAATTTACGCGTTTGAGGCACAACAGAACGTAAATCAACTATTTTATGCGTATCGTCTGTGTGTGTGTGTGTGTGTGATGCATATACCTACTTTCGCTCAAGAACTCTCTTTATGAATTTAGTATTTAAGTCCCTTATGCGTTATCCAGTATTCTTGAAATAATTTTGCTATTTTTGAAATGCTAATTTTTACTTTCCCTATATATATAATGTATAAGGAAAGTGACTTCTTGAGAGACATGTTCACTTTTCAGTAATACCATGCGATATATTGGATGACATCATTCTCGTGGATATAGCTCGTTCCATTCATGAAAAAAGATACTTTGAGTAATACTTTTGTATTTGAACGCCAATATTCATTTATCTGCTGTAAGAATAACTTATTTCTTTGTCCATTATGTTTGGAGAGATTTTGGCTACGAATTTTGGCGGAATGTCGCCAACTTGGCGACTTTTTGAAATGTTGACAAATTAACGAAAATTTCGCCAAATGGATAAAAATGACGCTAAATCAATAAAATGACGACAAATTGTCGAAAATTCAATATCTTGGAAAGAATATTAGTATCTACTATAAGAAAAACCTATTTACTTTACTGTAAAAGTAGTAAATTCATTACATTATATAAGGAAAGTCATGTGTTGCCCACATCAGATTTTTATTTTTTAAATCAGTGCACTTATAAATAAATGAAAAATATATATTTTTTAAACTGAAATTATTTTGCATTCGAGTTCAAAATAGTTTCATTTCTGCAGCACTATAAATAACTGTAATTACTGATACACAAATCGAGTATAGCGCTTAATCAGTACGCTCTGAATGACTAATGAATTTCTTTGAAATTTTACAGCCTTTTAATGGCAAGAGCTTTACAAAAGCCTCCAGAAGGATGTTACAGATGCATTAATTAAGGGTCGTTAAAATTAATTTAAATCATTAAATGTCTTTCATTTGCGAATAGGAAGTAATTTAACTTAAATTCATCTGTAGATATAAATGGAAAGCAATGGGAAGAGCTAAATATCCAATTTATGAATGAATAATGTTGATTGCAATAAAATTTGGTTTGCTCTGTGATGTTTTCAATTTCAGTTTTATTTAATTTGCTAGAAGGAATTACCCAACGTCGCATAAATTCTATACATGCTCCCATTACGTAAATAATACCATTACGTAAATAATACCGTAATTATCTAAATAATTACTTAAATTATGCCATAAACCATTTCAGGTCTCTGATTTTTTCATTCGCAACCATGCTCATTGCACAACGCTATGTAACAATGATTATCGACTATAATTAAGTCAATGTTCCCCATAGCATCTTGCACTAAGGCTCCTAAATACACAGGCTGACATAACAGCTGCCATCTTGACACTAAGTTGAAGCGATGACTGTATATGGAGAAAAGAGGTTTACTTTTTTGTCCTTTCTCGAGATCTAGAGGAAATTAAAACATTCTAGGCTATATTATTGAATGATTGGTACAATTATTTGAAAGCAGAAGCACCTATTTTACAGCCAACTTTGCGTATCAAATATCAACCATGTAATATTCGAGCGCAATTGAAATAGCACAGACATGATAACTGATTAAATCTGTTGGTGTCAAACTGGCGTCTGCTCTTATATATAGGAGCTTTATTTTGTACGGTCCCCAGTTGTGACGTCATCAGCACGAAATAATTTTATTAGTGTGAGCCGGAGCAAGCGTTCGAATTGAAAATCCCAACTTTTACAGGTACGCTACAAATACGTTGAAAACTCAGAAATAAGAATAATTAAAACCAATATTTGAATGCGAAGATATCTCTGCATATTCATACCAACAGTGTGGATTGTTGTTGTTAAAACCCAGACCGTCCGACCTACCAGAAAGGTCAGTGTGGATTGTATGAAACTTTAATCCTCAGAAATAGTAAAATAAAAATGAAATTGTATAAAAACAGTATCGATGTATTTTCACTTTTTTTAACACTTCCCAACATAGTCAACATTGTTGGATCTTTGTAACTTTGTTCATTCTGTCTGCCTGTCTGTCCGTTCGCCCGATAACTGCTGTAAAAATGACTTTGTCAAAATGAAATTTTAGTATGTTGTTGAGACGGTTTGTGGGATATGGGAATGTAAATAAATTACACTGTCCAATTAGTTTTGGATTGAACCCGGTTGATAAAGTGAAATACATTGAACCCCATGGGACCTAATTTTTCAAACATTTTTTAACCGAAGTTTAAATTCACAAATTGCTTCGAAAATTTTATGAAATATTAAAATTATCCCATAAAATGTGTAAAAAAAAATCAGCAAAATATGTTCGGCAGTTTTTTAAATAAAAATTAAAATAATAATTACAACCATATTATAGGAAAAGATCAAGTGACCCACTTCAAAATAAAATATGGCATCCATATTTTTCTCCCAGTGAAAAAATCGCGATTTTTAAAGTTATTTTACATTTATATTTAGTGTTGCACCCGTGCTAAAACCGTTTCACTTTTGCGTACTTTCTGTGCATCTATATTCTGTGACTAAGCAATTACAATAATTTTGAGTTTAAATGATCAATAAACTTTGATTATTTCTAAAAGGAAGCCTCATTTTAATGGATACAGAATGTAGACAAGTGATTGCAAGATGAGTTGTATAAGAATTTCTGATTTTTTTCAATCAAAATGCTTTAGCTCTGGAATCTGGAATAAAAGTGATGTGAATAAAATATTCATTGCTTTTGTCGATGAAGTTTAAAATTTTCAAATATAATAAATTATTGTAGTACTGTGATAATTTTAAATATATCAGCGCTGAATGTATCACCTTTTAGAGATCTTTAAATAAAATTGTATTTCAGTTGGAAAGTTTTTCATAATCAATCCTTTATGCATGATTGATCTTTCTTATTTTAATATGAAATAATTATCCTACGGATTCAGCTCAAGAAATTTGTTGGGAAAAAGACCTGCCTTAGATCTATCCGGCGATATCAATATAGAAACCCTGTGATAATAGTTTGGATATCTACCAATTTATGTCAAAATCACTCAAAATTCTATTTCGATATGAAATAAATAAGAAACTAATTTGAATGGTAAAACAATCGGCCCAAGGTGTTTCGAAACCTGACCACCTGAAGTATCACTGTACTGAATTTCTGAATAGTGACTTGCTTAGAGTTCCGTTATATAACCAACAGGTAGACAAACAAATAGGCAGGTATCTTATTAAGTAAGATATAACTTTAAATTTATATAATTCTAAAAATCACGAATTACTAAGAGAGACGTAATATATAATTCATTTAAGCTGTACATTTTTTTTTATTTATTTTTTATTTGTGTATTTTGTTACTAAAACCTAAAAGTTTTAAAAGTCGGTGGCTTATTTTTAATAAACACAAATCTTTCCGAGCGAAGTTGCAGCTCTCACTTAAAACCTAAGACCATAGAGGACAAAAGGTATTTGTAACTCTTACAGGGCAAATGGATTTGTTCATCCTACAGAAAAGCTAAGTGTACACTTTTTACAAAGGGGTTTGTTGGTATATAGTCTCTGAGTATTGGCCAGTATTGGCGGACAGCTCATCTTAGTGCTCATCAGATAAAAATGTTGATCCACCGACGGTTGTTCATGTATTGGTAATACGATTAGCAACTATATGCAGATACCAACCACAGTGTGCGAATACATTTAGAAAATATTATTAATTATTATGCAAAGCTCATTTTGGTCGTAAATTGCTCGTATAGTGGTACTTATTATTTATTGTAGTGCATTGCATTATTGTGCCGCTATCAACCCTCTAATTGTTTACCTTTTGCGTGAGTCCTGTAAAGGAATATTAATTGATATGTTACTAAATAGATTACACCATTTTAACTTTAACAATGACATTTATTACGCATAAAAAACTTAATTTACAACAATAATTCCTATTATTAATTATTTCGGCGAAGGACTATGTGATACTAGAATAAATAAAATTACTTAAAATATGTCTACGACCTTTGATTATTGATGAACACATACCTTTAACTCTGTCTTGGACTTTGATCATATACCAAAATGCTTGCGTCAGTAATTTGTACTTGCCATAACTCTAGGTGTTTGGCTTCTTCTCGTACTACCGATTGCTCTGCACACATCAATAGATCTCCATTATTTTTGAACATCTAAGGAACACTCTACATCTCTAGTCGTCGTGGTATATTTTCTAAGTCATCATGTCGACCGTATATCTATCTATCTCGTCGTTATGTCATAATGTTACCCGAGTATATTTATTCATCTTCGTTAAGTTATAATGTCACCCAAGTATCAGAACAAGTCTATCAAGTGTCGTTCTTAAGTCACAGGTTGTGGATCTTTTTCCTCGGGGGTGTTACTTCCCCCTTTGCTTTCATTTGCAGTATTGAGAGTGACGCAACAAGCAGCTTTACTATTGGTTAACCTTTTATCCAATGTCGCTACTCACACCCTCGTAAGGGCCCGCTCGACCCCCTCTGTCTTGACACTCCTGGTTTATGGTTTTATTTGACCTTTGGTTCATATGCTGTAAAACCTGGCGCCATCCAGACAGGAAGCATTGTTTGCCGTTTCAGCCACAATAAATATTCACATAAAACTGTCTCACCAAAGAGTGAGATCTATTTCTGGTCTCACACACAGCAATATGCAAAATCCAAACATTCAATGCTGTTAATTAATTTTTATGCGTAATATTTCCTTAGAAAACCAATGACACAAATATTTGAACGTTAGCTTAAACCGCTGTGGAGACCGACTGTCTTGACCCCGTTCAGGTTTAAACCCGGGACCACGAGTATGGTATCCCAATGTTATAAGGTTAGACCAAACTTTAGCTTCAGATTTGAACTTATAACTGATAGAGGTTCCCCACGCGATCGATCGGGGTTGAAAAACCCTAAATCGGCTCCCTCCCTCCCCTGGAAATTGTACGGTCGAGTCCGTGAGAACAACGAAGGCCGACTCTCAGAGCCCACCAATTCTCAAACGCGAGACTCAGTCTGGAGCATCCCGGTCAGCTGTGAAGGTCGTACGTCCATCGTGTAGCTGTCTGGAGGAAGACGTGACGTCAGTCGTTCGCCGTCAGGAGAAAGGAGTGTTTTCGCCTCCTTGTGATGTTACCAACTAGTGTTGATTGCGTGTTCGTTTTCTGTTCAGCGCACTATTGTGGAGGCCGCCTATTTAACTCCATTCAAGTTTGAACCAAAGACCACGAATTTGGTAGTAAGATGATATAAGGTTAGACCAAAAACTAGTATCGGATCCGAACTTATATTTCGGGTCGTCATGGTCAATCGATGTTGAAAGACGCGAAGCCGGTCTCGCCACACTGTGTTTGAAATATTGCACATTTTAAAAATAAATTTATCAAAAAATTACATACAATTAAACAATAATTGTCAGAAACTATCGTAAAATATGCTTACTTAAAATATTGCTACATTGCGCGATTATTATTATATCTAGTCCGTTTCATTCACAAGAAAAGATACATTTTTACTAGTTTTATATTTTGACGCCCCAAAATTCACCAATAGTATATTATTTCAAGGGATAATTATTACATCTCAATTGTACTTTGATGAGGATTTTGCAAGTGAGTATAAATAAATCAGTCTGTTTGGAGTAATAAAATCCCCTAACCGCCAAGTTCCAATTTACATGATGTTTATTCAATGTCAAAAGAATTATGCTCTACATCTTGTTCACAATTATTTTGCAGTAGAAAAAAATAATACTATTTCATTATATAGGAAAATTCATGTGCTTCCCCGCCAGATTTTTGCTTAACCTTTTCGCATAATATAATATACAGGGAAAGTATTGTAAAGTGGTCGTAAATTTGGATTCGGATGTTCGACGGAAGAACATCCCTGAACTCGAATCGAGCGCTTGGGAGGTGATGTCTGCGTGTGTGTGTAAATAAATGTTAGTTTATGTGCATATATATATTAGTACGTGTGAATATGTATGCTAGTGAGTGTGTAATGTTAGCGTGTGTGAATGTATGTTAGTGTGTTTGTGTTCGTGAAGTTGTGGCTGTGATATCTTACGAACAAATAGAGCGTTTCAAACGAAATATGGTACAAATATTAGAATCTGTTAATACTGGAACACTGTTGATTTTAAACGTAGTCGAATATTCAAAAGGTTCCCCCCTCCCTATCCACTTTAGAATGAAATGTTGAGAAAAAAAATCATTAATAATTATTTATTTATGCACTAGCCGCCTTTGACGACCAGCCTGTTCGCTACCCTTGAAAATTCTGACCGTGGCAAATTCTGACCGTGGCAAACTCGCTGGCGCGACCTACCAGAAAGGTGTAAGGTAACTGTTTAGACGGACAGGAAGTGCCATCCAATTTGGACCGGAACCCAGTGGGGGAGGCATCCACAGGGACCGTACCCTTCTTCCTTACCCTTACCAACAACATCTCTGAAGGACTTACGGACCCACATGTTTAACGTGATCACACTCCGCGTGAACACGGCGGCAGTTTTGGTAGTGGCGGGAATCGAACCCAGGCCTACCGAGTGCAATTCCCGCGCTCTAATTTAATTTTTATAATGAGCACATGCTAAGCTCTATTAAAATATCCATCGTTCCATCATTTAAAATATCCATAAAATTAAAATATATCCATAAATTAAAATATCCATTTAAAAGATCAATAAATTAAAATATCTATTTAAAAAATCCATATCGTTCCACCAATCTACAAATATAATAATTTCAAATACATCACCACAATTCAATCCACCATAATTCAATCATTTAAATTATTTAAAATAACCATTTAAAATATACACCCGATATATACAATACATATGCTAAGCTCTTAATTAATTTAAGACCGGAAGCGCGGTCTCCATGGAAACGGGGGAAAAACTTCTGCGGGGGGGGGGGACGCCGGTGAAGAACTCCTTTAGCGGATCGCCGAGAAATTGAAATTCGGAAAATTTTAAAATCCCGATCCTGCGGGCAATTTTCATTATTTCTTGACCAGATTAGACTTGTGAGAATGTCAGATCTTTGAACTTTCTAAAAATGTAAATTATTAGTCGAAAGTCTCGGAACTTTTCCCGATGGAAGGATTTAAATACAAAAGTTCGTTTTTTTTAACAAAAAGTGACTTTTGTTTTAAAATCTTTAAAATATATTAGAATTTGTTCCTGAGATTTGAAATTGATATATTTTTACTCGCAATTGTCTGCTCTTTCCGGTGGTGTGATTTCTTTTTTTTCTACGACGTCTGAATCGTGGAGAAAAAAGGGAAAAAAGCGGTTGAAATCGCATAAAACATTAAATAACAATAAAAGCAATTAAAATTTTGAAAATCGGTTTTCACGTGTCCCCTCCCCCCCCCCCCGGGTCTCCGATTGCCAAATTTCGTAGCTCTCCGAAGCGCGGTCGCTGAACGTATAGTGTGTAAGACACACAGACAGACATTGCCTTTTATTATTTAAGATAAGATAAGCTTTATTACCCGTCCTGCCGTCTGTACCGTTTGACGATAGATTTAACGAAATTAGTGACTAATTTAGCGAAATGTCACTTATTTGGCGACTTTCAATAGGTACCAAATCGTCAAAAATATCGCCAAAATTCCAAAAATGATGCTAGATTAACGAAAATGGTGCCAAATTCATGAATCAATTAATTTCTTTTAATATATGGACTATATTGCGAATTGCGAATGCTAACAATATTGATAATTGACAAGTTAGATTTGCGCGAAATATAAGCTAATTGGATGCTTCCAAATAGTTTTGAATATTGTCATCCAGAAAGATGTCAAATGTTCAATGCAACGTTTAAAATATTTTATCGGGGATCTTATACATCACCTTTTCATTGTGAAAGTATAAAAAGTTTTTCATTATGTAATAATGTAGTAAAAGTCTGCTGCCCAAATCAGGTTTTCCATTTTAATATTTGTGTCAAGAATAAAAAATTTCATTATGAGAACATGATTTTCAACGTAAAACTGTTTTCTAAAAAGTTAGCTAATAAATGGATACCAAATATCAATATATTTTTGTTACTCTAGGTCTAGACGATCACATAATCTTTGCATTTCTGTACGATGGTTATAATGCATTATTTTTCTATCGAAATTAAGTTGTTATCAGATATCAATAAACTAATTCTGCTTTAAGAAATATAAATTCTCAGTTTCCTGCGGCATCTACTGATTATTATAGTATTGTTATAACCGAGAAAATTGATTTGATGCCAAGCATTTTATGTTTGTAATCAAATAAGGATTTCTCCGAATAAAAATCTTATGACTATTATAACGCTTGCAGTTATTCCTTTCTATTTAGGGCACATGGATATTTTCTTTTAGTAAAACTAATATATTTTCCAACGAATTCGGGATGCACAAATACAAATTGCAAATCATTTATTTAACAAAAATTTAATAATGAATACAGAATGGAAAAACGCATTTTCAAAATTGCGAAACTTAATAAAAATACTGGAAATCATTAGCATGAATTTCTGATTAGTTTGAAATGCCATTTCCTCTGAATTCTTACACTGCTGATATGTTATTTCTGGCTACAAAAAATAAATTTAATTTTCGGAATAATCTGAAATTGCGTAAGTGTTAGGAAATATATAGGAACATTTCTGCAAAAATATGGATAGATGGCAAGTAAATCGAAGTTTTTTGGATAGAATAATCTAAAGTATTATAATTTTATTTTCGGAATATTCCTAAAATATAATATACGCATTGTTTTAATTTTTAATATTTATAAAATATAATATACGCATTAGTGGCTTAATGATTCAGTGGCTTTCAGTGGCTTAATGATTTATCGTTTGACAATTTCCCTCGCTGAAGTCCAATGGACAATGCCGATTTTTTTTAAAGCTCTTAAAACCAATTGATATTTATAGAGAATTTTTTTCTGATTTCAAATATCCAAGCGAAAATCTCTTAGTGAGAAATTTAACTATGGCAGTTTTATCCCCACAACTTATAATTACATAAAAAGCCGAAATAAATTTTTTATATGCCCCCTTAATAAAAAAATGCTAATTAGTAACATTTTTGCAGCTCTCAGTGGATCGAAATAAATTTATCCGATAATTTTGGAAGAAAAATTTGCTAAGATATTCAAATTGTTGTTATTAGGTATTCTTCGTTCGATTTCAAGCAGACAGCGGCAAATAAATTATACAACATTGAATGGTAGCAAATTTTAATTAGCTTCATGTGTTTCCTCTGTTTTAAATGGACAGATAGATGTTGCCCATATTTATTTTTAATACTTTTTCTTCCTTTAAGAATGGCCATTATAGCCTGCTTTCCGTAAGGACTTATTAGTAACTTATGTTTACAAAAGCAATGGTTTTATTAACACTTTACAACAAAGTTGAAAAGTGTTTATGACTTTGTTAACAATTTACAACAAAGTTGAAAAGTGTTTATAACTGTGTTCATTCTATCTGTCTGTCTGTCTGTCCGTCTGTCCGTTAGCACGATAACTGCCGTAAAAATGACTTAATCAAAATGAAATTTGAGTATGTTGTTCAGATGGTCTGTAGGACCTATGGGAATGTAAATGAATAATAGCTCCCAATTAGTTTGGATTGAACCCGGGTTGAAAACATGTAATACATTGAGCCCTATGGGACCTAATTTTTCAAACATATTTTAAACGGATTTAAAATTCACAAATTGCTTCGCAAATTTTAAGTAATATTCAAATTGTTCCATAAAATATATAAAAAAATATTCAGTGAAATATATTCAGTAGTTTTTTAAATAAAAATTAAAATAATAATAACACCTTTTATAGAAAGCGATCACGTGACCATGATATGAAAAGATCACGTGACGCACTTCAAAATGATATATGGCATCCATCTTGTCTCAAAATCGTGATTTTTAAAGTTCTTTTTAATTCATATTGAGTGTTGTATCCGTCCTAAAACCACTTTATTTTTGCCTAAATTCTGTGCATCTGCATGCTGAAACAAAGCAATTACAATATATTTCAGTTTAAATGCTCATCCAAATTTGATTTTTGCTACAACGAAGCCTATTTTTCACCTATGTAAAATGTAAACAGCAACATATATAGAATGAGTTGTATTCGAATTGCTGTATTTCTTTAACACAAAATTATTTAGTTCATGGAGTCTGCATAGCTGATATGAATGAAATATTCATTGATTTTACAAAGAGAAGGACGATTTTTTTCGATGAAGTTTTAAGCATTGAGTTTAATTACTTGTAGCTCCATTGTCTTAATTTTTAAATAAAATAAATTATTATAGTATTGTAATGAATGACATGAACGGGAAATTATTTATGAATGAAATGCTGCTTTTATTGAGAGAACCAGGCGTGTTATTTTTTCTATGACGTCATTTGAATGAATTTCAGTTATTTTCGATGAAGTTTTCAAATATAATAAATTACCGTAGTATTATGATAATTCTAAAATTATTACCGAGGAATGTATCATTTTTTCGAGATGTTTAAACCAGGTAATTTATATTTCAATGCCGTCATTTGAATGAAATTCATTTTTTTCGATGAAGGTATAAGTTTTCAAATATAATAAATTAATGTAGTATTGTGATAAGTTTTAAAATATTACCGAGTAATGTATTGCATTTTAGACATGTTTAAATAAAATTGTATTGAAGTAGGAAAGTGTTTCTTAATCAATTCTTTAAGCATGATTGATCTTTCTTGTTTATTGTTAACTGTTCATACATATAGTTCAAGTAAAGTGGAACAAGTCTTTCTCATTGCAAGTTGCCGGTTAAATTTCTTTCGCTCTAATTAAAAGGGGTAAAAATGTCACTAACTGATATTTTTACTTTCTTTATATACAATAATGTGTAAGGAAAGTATTGTGACGGTGTTCAAAATTCGAATTCGAGTTTTCGACGGGAGAGCACTTTTCAGGCATCCCTGATCGCGAACCGAGCTTTTTTGAAGTGTGTGTGTGTCAGTCTGTAGAGACGATATCTCACGAACGAATGGAGCGATTCGAATGAAATTTGGTACAAAAATCACAAACCGTGAATTCTGGAAGCCTATTGTTTTAAAACATAATCGGAGGTTTAGAACCCCCCAAATTTTTGAGTGAAATTTCGAAAAAAACATCAAAAAATCACAACCTTTAATAAAATTACGCAAATAGACATTTGTTATATAATTTTTCCTTAGAAAACGATTGACATAAACTTTGAAACGCTAGCATGAACCGTTCTCGAGATTCTGCACATTTTTGAAATAAATTTATCAAAAAATCCCATAAATTAAAAGGAAATTTTTCTTCGCTGAAATTTTTCTAAACAAGTTTGTTTTTTCCCAAAAATTTCCTCAACGGCTTCAACATTGAATGAGCTATGATTTTTTACTTTCCTTATATACATAATGTGTAAGGAAAGTATTGTGACGGTGTTCAAAATTCGAATTCGAGTTTTCGACGGGAGAGCACTTTTCAGGCATCCCTGATCGCGAACCGAGCATTTTTGAAGTGATGGCTGTGTATGTGGGTGTGTGCCACTGAGAACGAATGGACCAATTCGAATGAAATTTGGTACAAAAGTTACAGTCCGTAAACACTGGACGCCTATTGTTTTTATTCGCAATCGAATGTCCAGAACCCCCCTAAATATTCGAGTGAAATTTTGAAAAAATCGTCAAAAAATCAAAACCTCTAATAAAGTTACGCAAAGAGGCATTTCTTATGTAATTTTTCATTAGAAAACTATTGACATAAACTTTAGAACGCTAGCATAAAACCGTTTTCGAGATATTGCACATTTTTCAAAAAAATTATCAAAAAATAATATAAAATAAGAAAAAAATATTTCCTATTGAGAAACAGGTTCACTTTTCATATGTAATACCATGCGATAAATTTGTGACATTATTCTCGCGGATCTAGCTGGTTCCATTTATGAAGAAAGATACTTAGTAATACCTTTGTACGCCAATAGTCATTTATCTGCTGTAAGAATAACTTATTTCTCCGTCCATAACGCTTATCTTGATTTTGGCGACGAACTTGGTGGGATGTCGCCATCTTAGCGACTTTCTTCAATGTTTCTAAATTTACGGAAAACTCGCCAAATGGATAAACATTACGTTAAATCAATGAAAATGACGACTCATTGAGGAAAATTCAAAATCTTGTAAAGAATATAAAAATCTATTGTAATAATAATCCATTTTTTTTACTGTAAAAGTAGTAAATTCATTGCATTATATAAGGAAAGTCATGTGCTTCCGACATCAAATTTTTTTAAATGGAGAGAACTATAAAAAAATAAATTTCCCATTTTTATGAAATTATCAATTCCGGTCGGGCAACAATCGCTGCTAAATTCTTCTCTAATTAATTTCTGTATTTTACTTTACTTCAAGGTCCTACAGTTGACCTTTTATTACTTTCGAACATCTTTCATGAACACAACCGGTAGTTTTGAAAGTGTTCAAAATAGATTAAGGAGACTTTAACTGTGTTTTCCGTTAAAATCTTGAATTGAAAAAAAAAAAAAAAAAAAAAAATACTCATATTCTGTAATAGTAAAATAAACTGAAAATGGTTTTAAAAGCATTACCATTAGGATATGTTTAACGTTTATAGCAACGAAATAGCGCATAACCTATTTGGGCATAATTTAGGTTTAATTGATATTTTAACGATTAATGTATACAGAAATGTTATGCTATTTTCGCATGTAATGAAAACGTATTTGTTGAAATATTTAACCAGATATATTGCTTCATTTTGCTGATTTTATTCAAATATTTCCCTTTTCACTCCCCTTTATTTTCATCGCTTTATAAAAAAAAAGAATTTAAGCCTATAATAAATTGCATCATAACATAAAATGCCGCACAAATAAACATACATACGTTTCGCAAATCATTGGATTTTATTTTTCAATGCAACAAACCTGAATTAAAACGCCGAAATGAGCGCAGACTAAGCCGGTCAAACAGAAAATCACTACACGATAGTACCAATGTGCAGCTCCACTTAGTGAGAAGAAAGGGAAAAATCGAGAAGAGAAATAAAGGCAATAATGGTCGAAAGTTATAACCTGCGCTCATTTTGGGGATCTAGTCCAAGCTTGTCGCACTAAAGAAGAAAATCAAATAGCTCACAAAACGTACATTCGCTTATTTATCTTCATTTGTGCTGCATTTTAAGTTGTAATCCAATGTTTTGCTGATTGTGCGTTATATCACGTGTTTTACTTAATATTTATGCCTTGTCAACAACACTTTTGTATCGAATTGAAGATCTAGATATTTTCTTAGGAGCAGCTTGTAAAAAAATATTTTTGAATTAAACCAGTCTGTCGGTCTGTATGTCCGCAAACTAGTTTTACTGCATTTTTTTGATTTCCTGTAGTCAGATTGTGACAGGATGGTTGATCACAAACAAGATCAAGACCTAGATCACAAACAAAAGGTTTTTCTCCAAAGCTTTTGCCTATTGAACATTTGGAACAGAAGGTTGAATTTGTGTGAAAACATCATGACGTTTATTTCTAACATTGTTCGTTTCAACATTGTTCGTGCATATGCATTTTTCTCTAATGAAATGACACAAAATGTATATTTTATATTGCTTGAAACAATTTCAACAACAAACAAGAAAGATCAATCATGCATAAAGCATTGCAAATAGCATTACAAAACACTTTCCAACTGTAATTGCATTTAAACATCTCTAAAATACGATACATTCAGCGGCGATATTTTTTTAATTATCACAGAAATACAATAATTTATTTTTTTTTTGGAAAATTAAAACCACAAAGGTAAAAGTACTCCATGCTTAAAACTTCATTTTAAATTAAATCTTATCATTTTAATTAAATCGTGAAATTTAAATCTTCTGGCTCTCTATGTAAAAGTAGTGAATATTTCATTCATACACTTAACTTCCAGACTCCAGAGTTAAATAATTTTGCGTGAAAAGAATTCAGCAATTCTTATACAACTCATATTACTTGTTTATATTCTACATTAATTAAAATTAGGCTTCGTTGTAGAAATAATCAAAGTTTGATGATCATTTAAACTCAAAAATATTGTAACTGTGTTGACGCAGAATATAGATGCACAGAAAAAACGCAAAATTAAAGCTGTTTTAGGACGGATGCAACACTAAATATAAATTTAAAAGAACTTTAAGGGACTCAGTATCCTTCATTTGGCGAAAAATGACGAAAATACCGATTTTCAAATTTTTGCTTAAAATATACCTTGACATCCCTAGTATATCCTGACAAAGTTTCGTCAAGGTCCGAGAGCTATAAATATATTAAAAAGGCTTTTGACTGCAACTATGTCCCTTTAAATGCCACGCCTAATTCTCTGTTTACGCTATGTTTATATCGCATCTGCAATTGAATACTGCCTGTTTTACAAAATATTTCTATCAGGAAGAAGATGAAAGTGCTGAATCGTAGCTTTAACTGATAAAGAAACGTTGCTTACTTTTTCCTATCTGCTTTCGTTCGTTATTTGCATTTATTTTTTGTGCATAAATAGCAAGAAAATGTCTTTTTCAAGACTCAGTTTCGATTGTGTTGTCCTTATATAAACCTTCAACTTATTTATATACGGCTAATTTGTTATTTATATACGGTTAGTTTGTTAGCTATGAAAAATGCAATTTATGCTACACTGTATCATAGCATTTCAACGGCCAAAAAGCGCCAACATTCTAAGTGTCCAACGGGGAAAGACTCTGGGTGTTTTTACCAGTCAGCAATAGCAAAGGGTGAAAAGCCTGGCTCTTATAAATTATTTGTGGGAACACCTGTAATATAGGCTATTTTACATCATATTCTCATAATTTATCTATGACTTGTATCAAACAATTTTTTGGAAAGGTGCATAAACTGTGGAACTATGTGCAAACGAAAGCTTGCACAGTGTGATTTGGGCAAAAAGTCCTAAAGGAACATGTGTACATAAAAAACGTGTAAAACTCTGTGTAATGGAAGTTGTTTGTGAATACAATAAAGGTACACTGCGCTGCATAAAAGAAGTACAGAATGCCTTAGGTGTACCTTTAGGAAAGCGCTCCATGAATCTCGATGTTGGGCTCGATACTAAAAAAAAAATGTTTCGACAAAGACGACGAAGTGCAAAATATCAACTTGAACGTAAATTGGTTAAAAAAGCAATTTTAAAAAGAGACATATTAGTTAAAAAGAAGGAAGGTGTAACATACAGTGCAGGGTATTTTTAAATGAAAATTAAGAAAAAATGGTGGTTATGCAGAAATGATATGCATAAAGTTACGAAATATTGTGTGTTTTTATGATATGAATATATTTGCGAATATTGTATTCCTTTTATAATATAGACATCATCATATTTATAATTAAGCTATTTCCTAATGAAATGAGTCAAATGTATTTCATGGTGTAAAAATGATAATGAATTTGGTAAAATCAATTTTTATTTATATTTTTTCTCGATTTTATTTTCAATGTGTGACAACTAAGGTTTCGGCTAATGGTCACGTATATAAAATAAATATAGTTAAATTTAATGAAACAACTACAGTTTTAAATATTAAGTGTATAGTAAATAATTTAAAATAGCATTTAAAGTAATTTAAAGTGGATTTGGAATATTTTTTCAAAGTTAAAATCTTTAAAGTGTTTTTTCTCAGTTCGTGTTTTTTCAGTATATCAATATGTTCAAAATGCTAAAACTTAAATATATATTTCTCAATTGAGTTGATTTTTTTTCTGGATGTTCATTATAGTGCATTTTATGAAACTGAGGATCGGCTTTGTAATAAAATCAAAAGTTTTTTCTTAAATAGATATGTACAAAAAACTCAATTTTTTGTTGAATTTTAACATATGTATCAACATTTTATTTTTTTTCTCCCAAACTAATTAACTTTTTAGAAATCTGATCCTTAAAGTTATAGAGGACAGACACTTCAAAGAACATTATAAAAAAATTGTTGCAAAAAGTTAGAAATTGTAGGAGAAGATAGGTTTTAAAAATTATTTAAATTTTTAACAAAAAATAAAATTTTTTAAATTGTATCAGTAGAATTGTCTTTTTTCTTGGTGAAATAATTTTCCTTAATACAATCATTTAATAATATGCAAAAAAAGTATTGTAAAATGCTTAAACAAAAAACATTGTTCTAAGGGTACTGAGTCCCCTTAAAAATCACGATTTTTACTCTGAAAAAAAAGTTGGATGCCATATTTCATTTTGAAGTGGGTGACATGACATCTCCATATTATATGGGTGTCATTATTATTTTAATTTTCTTTATTTAAAAAACTACCGAACATATTTTGTTGAATTTTTTTATATATTTTATGGGATAATTTAAATATTTTCTAAAACTTTCAAAGTAATTTATGAATTGTAACTTCGCTTAAAAACTATTTAAAAAATTAAGGCCCTAAAATTCAATGTATTTCATTTTTTCAACCCGTGTTCAATTCAAAACTAATTGGGTGATATTATTCATTTACACACACACACACACACATTCCCACATGACCCCCAGACAGACCGTCTCAACAGCATATTAAAATTTCATTTTGATAAAGTCACTTTTACGGCAGTGATTGTGCAAATGGACAGACAGACAGACAGAATGAACAAAGTCATAAACACTTAATAAATAATATCAACTATGTTGTAAAGTTTTAATAATACTGTGAAAATTAAGCCTGTAACATGGTAAATGTGTAAAACAAAGGAACTGATTCATTCAACTAGAATGATTCCAAGTATCATTAAACACAAACGGCTGGAACGAAGGATCCGAGTCCTGATTGTCGAGAGGAACATTATCTAAATACACAAATTAATATTACTGGTTGTAGATAAACTGCTGCTAGATATGACAAAAGCGATGCAAATCAGATGTCATGTGACGGCAGGGCAATCAACTAGTGAAGGGGGGCGGCGCAAAGTAAGCACTGTAGCCAATCAAATAGTGTGATAGGTAGAAATGTTGAAAAGCTACCTTGAGGCTGAAAGGACCAGACCCCCGAAGTGACTGCTTTTTGCCAAAGAAGATGATGAGATGATTTTGAGAATTGAAGAAAAGTTAATTGTTTCAGAAACCTGCAAAAATGAATTAAATGAAAATAATTCTTGACAATGTTCAATATTTTTTTTTTAAATAAATAATTTTAATAAATAATACATTTTTATTTAAGAGTCTAATAAATGGCTTACCTTTCAGCAGTTTTTAAGATGATGTAACTATAAGCATTTAGGAATTTAATAAGAAGTAATTTTGCAAATAAAACTCTATTTATTAGCTATTTTAAGAAATGTTACATGACTGGTGAAGTTCGTAATAGAAGATTTTCCTTATAATGAAATCGAGAAATGTCTGTACTGCGGTATATCCATACAATTAATTCAATAGCTGAGTTGAATCTAGTGTAAAATTATTGCATTATAACGGAGCTGCGCATTCGTGAATTAAGTTGTAGGTCATGTTTATCATAAAACTCGAGGGAAATTATAGGAAAACAACGCAACGCCTACAATTTCATTTCATTGTAATGAAGTTTCAAGAGTTACAAAACCGAAAATCTTTTAATTCAGATAATTCAATAACCGTCGCTTGAAAAACATTGTACAAAAGGTCTCTTTAGCAGTCCTTTAATGAGATTTAACATAAAAAAGACGAAAACAAATTATTAAGACGCAATTAACACATGTTTAAATGAAAGAGATAATTCTTCCGGATGAAACAATTGATTCTTTCAGAAAATTCTATATATACTTTGTAAATTTTACTTGCAAAATGCTTCATAAATTAGTTTTGTAAATTATTTTTAATTGCTTGTATTACTATCTAAAGGGCAGATCCGGAGGTCGAGCGGTCAGGGGCATGCGTTTCCGTTGATTGCCAGGTTGCGGGTTCGAATCCCGCCATCGAGTGGATGTTGTCATATCGAGGCCAAGTCAGACTTCGGCCCTTCGGGGAGCCTCTATAAAAGTGAAGCTGCAAATCTCCTCCCCTTTGCCATGGGATACCCTAGGGGTCTTGTGGAAGTGATGCGTAGGCGCTCCTTCGCCACGGGGGAATTAGTAACGAACGAACTATCTGAAGAAAATAAAATAAACAAATCCTACGTAGAAGGATTTTTTTTAAATGCAATAAAGTTCTGTAAAGAAACAAATTGCAGGAAGGTATGCTTATAAGAGCACCCACGTAAGCAAGCGTAAGTGTAAATTGTCACCGTCCTTAATTGTGTAAAGTAAATATTTACGTTATGCATAATTCGTTCAAAATATAAGATAAATTATTTTAATGGACAAAATGTGATCCATATTTAATAGCTAGTGTTCCAATGCTTCGATAAACATATTTTAACTCGTATTTTTTTGTCTCTATGTGTGCCAGATATACTACATTTGTAGTCGGTCTTTCTGTCACTACAGCAGTATTTAAATCTGTCATTGAAAGAGAAAATTTAAGTTGCAACTCTTGAAAATTAAGTTGAAACTTTTTCAATAATCTTTTCTTATTTAAGAGTACATGGCGCTTAGGTTCACAACAGTCATCTTAACCAAAAATAATCGTACTGAAATTTTGTACCGTGATATGTATATGCAAAGTTTCAATCTTCTAGATCACCGAAGAGCATTTCTGGAGGATCTAATAATATTTTTGTTCCACCTATTTAATCAAGAGCGGGTACATGGGGGGGGGGGGCGTGTAAATGTTTAAATAAGCAAATCGTAGTAACAATATGTTGTATTGTATTTGTAACTTATTTTTGGATAAAATGTTTACTGAAATTTAATCAGCCATACTTCTACTAGAGGCTGCAGTTCTGTAGAAAACTTTTGAAGTTTTCCAATGCAAACCCTTCCTCACTAAAATTAATAAATAAGGAATTCTGTCACATGTATACTGGCTAAAGTAAAATTATAATACCCAGAGTGTTTTATTTTAAAAACAAAAATATTCTGGTTCACGCCGATCATTTTCCTACGCCGCCGCGTCGTTTCTAAACATTTCCTGTTTTAAAAAGCATACAGAAGATTGTGATATACGTCAAAATACCTAAATATTTAAAATTATGTGAAATCCAATGCAATATAAACACATTTTAAATTTTAAATACTTAAATGTAAATGAAATACTTTAAAGATACAAATAACAGTAAAGTAAACAATGTTGATTTTAAATTAAGACGATTAAAATAATTATAAGGAAAGCTAGTGAAAACATACAAAAAAGTAAGCAAAAACTGCAGATCTGCAATATGTATGATCAGTATAAAATAAATAAGATTAGTAGTAAAAAAAAAGACAATATTAGTAAGTAACTATATTAGTAAGTATAAAATAGATATATGAAATAAAGACGTTTAAATTAATTATAAAGAAAGTTAGCTAAAACATGCAAAAAAGTAAGCAAAAAATGCAGATATGCAATATGTATAATCACTATAATATAAACAAGATTAGTAGTATAAAAGTAGACAATATTAGTAAATATAAAATATATCAGTATAAAATTTACAGATTTTTGTTTTGTAATATAGCAGAAATATGTGATACTTTTATGAAATTTCTTAATCCAAAATAATTTAAAATGTCAAACAGTAAATGTTTAACAACAAAACGAATAATGGTATATTTTTCATGACATAGTTTTATTTAATTTGACATGTCAGTAACACCTTGCCCCCTTTCAGCATATTTAAATGATTACATTTCGACATATACATTTAAATCACACTAAAGAGATGGAAATATAAAAAATATACTATACAACTATACAGAAGCAATTAAAGTTTAGCCACAATTGATTGTTTCAAAATTTATTAAGAGAGTTGTGTCCATTACATCTTTGTGTTAATAATAAAATATCGATGTATGCATATTTGAAATAGAGTGAAAGCTGGATATAACGATATTACTTAAAACGATAAACCTGTCCATAATGATATTTTCCGCAGATTTTCTATAATACAGATGCATATTAATCTTTATATAACGATAATTTGTTTTTGAGTAAATCTGCAAATAACTATAATTTTGCAGATTTCAAGAATTTTTAAAGCAATTCAATTTGTGGCAATCAAGTAAAGTTGAAGACTATCGTATACAAATGTTCTGCGGAATTATATCCTAACTTAACAGATTTAAATATTACATTCATTAAAATATTACATAATTTTATTCCTACTCTTCCGAATGTTCCAAATTTATATTTAAGTTCTCTAATTGGTGTGATAAATGTATATGGAGAAAGTAATTTCTGTAAAATCCAAGCAAACGCAAATATCCGATTATTTACCTCGTTAATAAAAA
This sequence comes from Amaurobius ferox, assembly GCA_951213105.1. NCBI lineage: Eukaryota > Metazoa > Arthropoda > Arachnida > Araneae > Amaurobiidae > Amaurobius > Amaurobius ferox. The sequence goes on along the minus strand of OX578152.1, from coordinate 78,277,310 downwards.
CTAATTTTTTTTTGGTTCCCGCTTGATTGTCCAGATTCTCTGTAACGTACGTATAACTTGATTATGCAATAGATATTTTGTTTCGGTTTCTACGTTTCAATGCATTTTGTTGAATAGAAAACAATTTCCCATTTTATTTTTACTTTCCTTATATACATAATGTATAAGGAAAGTATTGTGACGGAGTTGAAAATTCCAATTCGAATTTTCGACGGGAGAGCACGTTTAAAGCATCCCTGATCACGAATCCAACATTTCTGAAATGATGTGCGTGTGTGTGTGTGTGTGTGTGTGTGTCACTGAGTCTGTAGAGACGATAACTGACGAACGAATGGACCGATTCGAACGAAATTTGGTCAAACATTACAATCCGTAAATACTGGAAGCCTATACTTTTTATACGCAATCGAATATTCAGAACCCCCCTAAATTTTCGAGTGAAATTTTGAAAAAATCGTCAGAAAATCAAAACATCTAATAAAGTTACACAAATAGACATTTCTTATGTAATTTTTCATTAGAAAACGATTGGCATAAATTTAGAACGCTAACATAAACCGTTCTTGAGATATTGCACATTTTTCAAAAAATTATCAAAAAGTCATATACAATAAAAAGAAAATATTTCCTATTGAGAAACATGTTCACTCTTCATATGTAATTGGGTGCGATAAATTCGCTGACATCATTCTCGTGGATCTAGCTTGTTCCATTCATGCAAAATATGTTTTGAGTAATACTTTTTTTATTTGAACGCCAATAGTCAATTATCTGCTGTAAGAATAACTTATTTCTCCGTCTATAACGCTTGGCGAGATTTTGGTGACTAATTTGGTGGAATGGCGCCAACTTGGCGACTTTTTTTAATGTTGCTAAATTAACGAAAAACTCGCCAAATGGATAAAAATGACGCTAAATCAATGAAAATGACGACTAATTGAAGAAAATTTAATATTTTGGAAAGAATATAAATATCTACTATAAAAATAATTTATTTTTTTAATGTAAAAATAGTAAATTCATTGCATTATATAAGAAAAGTGATGTGTTGCCCACATCAGATTTTTTGATATATATTGTAGTTTAAGAAATTTAATGTCAAAGACAAAATATTTGAACTGCGAGTTTGCATTCTGAATAGACTAACAATAGCAAGACCACGAATGTTTGCAGGCAGGTATCTACATGGGTGAATTTTTGCAGGACAGAGCCCCCATTTTAACTATATACCCATACATTTTTAGATTAGCAAATATATAGTTAAAACACACATGCTAAATTTTCGAATTGGAATTAAACTTTTCTGAGTTATGTTTATCTACATTCCTAATCTGTGGTGATTTTAATTAAATTTTATCATGATTTTAATTTTAAATAATGTTACAACCTTGTTAAATAAATTCCATTATACAGTATATCAGGTCCAACCTTGTATATAACGATAAAATGTTTTTAACGCTATTTTTCCCTCTTCCTAAAAGATCATTATAAACAGGTTTTACTGTTCATCATAAAAATACTAGATCTCAGCATTTATGCATGACTAAATATCAATGATTGGTTTGAAATTCAGAATATTTTTTGCAGATAATGTTTTGCTTGGAAATTTTTGAAACTGGTATAAAAATAAATGCAGCCATTGTAAATTTTGATGATGGTTTAAAATAAAAATTTATTGTTGAACTACATTCTAATATTCATCGCCCTCCCTATTGTAAAAAATTTAGTGGTTAAGTTAGTAGAGTGGTTGAATTTAGCTAGTAGAATGGTTGAAAAGATAAAAATGCACAGTGCATTTTTATCAAGAGCAATTAATCATCTTATATTTTTAACGATGTTAAGGCTTCTTAATCCAGCGCTATCGATCTGATTAAATCAGTGCAATTCACCTTATTAATCCAACATTCTTTAACTCTGTAAAACGAAAATATAAGACTTTTCAATCCAATGGTATCACACTTCTGAAACCAAAAATATTGTACTTTTTAACACAACATTATTAAAATTCGTATTGCAGCTCTATTAAACATTTACATGCCGCGATATAATACTTATTAATGCACCGCTATTACACTTTTTTTATACAGGGCCATTACACTTTTTATACAGCGCTATTACACTTTTTTATACAGCGCTATTAAATTTTACTCCAACTTCAATACATCTCTTAATTCATAGTTATTAAAATTACTAATGCAGTGTCATTAAAAATATTAATTCAGCACAAGAAAATTTCTTATTATAACACTATTAAATTGAGAACTTTTCAAATGCTCTATATCACTACGAATAAACAAAATTCTACTACTCAAGAGATTTTAATAATCATGGAGAAATTATATTTAAATCTCTTCCTTTATTCTTAAGATATTATGACTACAGATTCTCTCGCGGAAGGATACACATCAAATGACATTCGTTCTAGTTTGAAAAATGCGTAAAATATGTGTATCCATCATAAATTCAAATTGAATTTTTCCTACACCGTTATAATACTTTCCCAAAACATTATACTATGTATATATGAAATGTTACTATATTTTCCTAAAATTTAAGAAAAGAAAAGCTTTAAAGAAAAAATATCTGCACTTACAAGAGATATAAGGTTTCTTTTTTTTATAAATTTGTGAATATTCTTCTTTTTTGGAGTGGAAATACGACCTTGGAAGGAGCTTCAACGTTCTTGGGGTTTCCAATTTTGAAGAGGAAGACAGATTACAACAGACAGTAGATTGCTTAGTTTGGCAACAGATATGTGCGTCAGATAGAAGAATGTTACCCGATGTTCTATATAGATGGGATTGGTGAAACAGATTGTGTACCGGAATAAATTTTGATTTACGAAGACTTTTAGTCAGTATTTTTAGTACATATCATGTGTCCAATACATAAATTTTTAAACAAACTAGAAAACGCGTGTTTTGAGAGGAATATGTGGCTAAAAGAAGACAACTAGATTTTACTCATAAAGGAGTTAAGTCTACTTTTAGCTTAGTTAAATCTACGTATGAATAAGTGTATTTCCATGACTGCCGTTGCAACCGATTAAAATAAGAATGCTGTGTTAGGTCATAATAACCTATTAGTTACTATTTCCTCATTATTGTTACCTGTATGTCTCACCTGTAAACCACCCCCGGGACAGATCCCTATACAGGTTGTCCCAAAAAGATTGAAACGTGCTTTAATTCTTTACTTGTTGGAAATAAGTGGGCAATGTAAATTGCAAAAATGTTGAAAGTAAGGTAGGAGATAAGACTACGTTAATGAAATAGTCCTCTCATTAATTATCAAAAAGTTACACTTTTTAAATTTTTATACGACCCTCTTAGACAAATTTGGTCAATCAGTAAATTTTTATTTTTAATGCAAGGAGATCATTAAAAAACCTCTATATGTCATATCTATATGTCATATCTCTATCTTTAAAATCGAACCAGTTATATTTAATTGAAAATTGAACATTGTGAATGGCGACTCTATATCAAATTAGAATTGTAAATTTGTGACATGTCACAAAAAAGATAAAATTGGTTGATAATACATAGGATACCCAACCGAGTAGTGAGTACCATTGCTTTATATGATCTCTGTCTGTGTAATGCTTTATTTAGATGCATTTGTGATAAAAAATTTTGACACATATTAGCGTATTTTTGAGCTAAACAATTTCCATCGTCAATTTATGATCCTTATTTTCACTGATGAAACAGCCTTTCACATGGTACGGAAAAATGACATAAATCCGATTTTTTCCTTCATCATAATTCAGTTGATTTTAAAGATACAGATATGCGGTATTTTTTAATGATTGTGTTGCATTAAAAATAAAAATTTTCTGATTGACTAAAGGGGTCTAAGGGGATCGCATAAAAATTTAAAATGTGTAACTTTTTGAAAATTAATGAGAAGACTATTTCATTAACGTAGTCTTATTTCTTTCCTTACTTTCAACATTTTTGCAATTTACATTGCCCCTTATCTCCAACACGTAAATAATTAAATCGCGTATTAATATTTTTGGGACGCCCTGTATATAAATACGTTTTCAACAGATATAAGAAAAGATTCAAGATAAACTTATGTCGAGTAGACTTATGAGAGTAAGGAACTGTGAGAGATAGTATGGTTTTAGAAAAGGAAGAATTATTAAGGCTTTGAAAACGATGATCCAACTCATTGAAAACAATAAATGAAATGGCAAACTGACCTGTGCTATTTCCATGTACATAAAGAATGCTTTTTATTTGGTCCAATAGAGGAATGCTAAAAAGGCGTTAGAGTAGATAACAGTTTTTATACAGGGTGTCCAGAAAGTTCCGGAACGCCGCAATATCTCGAGAAATACACTTCGGATCAAAAAATAAAAAAACACGTATACAATATTTTTAGAAAATCTCTCCAATGATACCAAAATTCACCCCCTCCCTCCTCCTGGGGGAAGGGGGGTCGGGCAACTGTGAAATCTTCAATGGGAACCCCCATTTTTACTTTCCTTACATACATAATGTATAAGGAAAATATTGTGACGGGGTCGAAAATTCGAATTCGAGTTTTCGACGGGACAGCACGTTTCAAACATCCCTGATGACGAATCAAACATTTTTGAAGTGATGTCTGTGTGTGTGTGTGTGTGTGTGTGTGTCAGGCAGACGATAACTGACGAACAAATGGACCGATTCAAACGAAATTTGGTACAAAAATCACAATCCTTAAACACTGGAAGTCTATTGTTTTCAAACGCAATCGAATGTCCAGAACCCCCTAAATTTTCGAGTGAATTTTTGAAAAAATCGTCAAAAAATCAAAACCACTAATAAAGTTACACAAATAGACATTTCTTATGTAATTTTTCATTAGAAAACGATTAACATAAATTTTAGAACGCTAACATGAACTATTCTTCTTGAGATATTGCACATTTAAAAGAAATATCAAAAAGTCATATAAAATAAAAAAATATATTTCCTATTGAGAAACATGTTCTCTTTTCATATGTAATATCATGCGATAAATTGGGTGACATCATTCTCGTGGATCTTGCTCGTTCCATTCATGAGAAAAGATATTTCGAGTAATACTTTTGTATTTGAACGCCAATAGTCATTTATCTACTATAAGAATAACTTATTTCTCGGTCAGTAAAGATTGGCGAGATTTTCGCGACGAATTTGGGGGAATGTCACCAACTTGGCGACTTTTTGAAATGTTGTTAAATTAACGAAAATCTCGCCAAATGGATTAAAATGGCGCTAAATCAATGAAAATGACGACTAATTGTCGAAAATTTTATATCCTGGTAAGAATGTAAGTATCTACTATAAGAAAAACCTATTTTTTTACAGTAAAAGCAGTAAATTCATTGCATTATATAAGGAAAGTCATGTGTTGCCGACATCAGATTTTTTATTGCAGATTTCGATTCTCCAGAAAAAATTACATACATTTGACCTATGATTTTAAATTTTTGCTCCCACAAACGGCGCTATAATCGAGAAAAACGGAAGTGGGGCACAAACGTTTAAAACTGGGAATGTCTCGGGAAATACACTTCGGATAGAAAAATAAAAAATTACGTGTTCAATATTTTTAAAAAAACTATCCAATGACGCTAAAATTATCCCCTCCCCCCGCTAACCGTTCACTTCAGCAACAACTGTTGACTTCAGTTTAGAAAACGGTTCAAAACTACTTTTAGCACTACCCAGGAACAACGATGTGGACGTAGTAATTTTCTGTTCCCTTCGGGTTGCTTGATTAACATGAGTCCCCTTGCCTCTTATGATCAGGGTGCTTTTTTCTGTAACTTTTAAACATTAGTGCTCCACTTCCGTTTTCCTCGATTATAGTGCCGTTTGTGGGAATAAAAATCAAAGCTCGTTGGTCAAATGTATGTATTTTTTTCTGGAGAATCCAAATCTGCAATAAAAATTGGGGGTGCCCATTGAACATTTCAAAGTTGCCCCACCCCCTATCCCCAGGAGGGGGGGGTGGGGATCAATTTTGGTATCATTGAATTGCTTTTCTAAAAATATTGATTACGTGTTTTTTTATATTTTGATCCGAAGTGTATTGTCCGAAGTGTATATCCGAAGTGTTCTTGATATATTGCGCCGTTCTGGAACTTTCTGGACACCCTGTTTAAGTCCTTATACGACAGTATTTTAAAAGACCGATATTTTTATATTCAAGAGAAAGACGATATTATGGAATACAATATTGGTATTCCTTAAGGGACTGGTATATTTTGTGGTTATTAATTATCAACAAGGCATTGCAATTATACAAGGAAAACAATGAAGTCAAGGTGCAATAATTCACTGACGACATCATATTACTTATTGATGAGTCAACTGTATCTTACCTCTAGATAAGCACTGCTTCCAATGCAGGCAATAAGTTGGTGAACGGCCCTAGTGAATATAACTTACAATTTAGGTTTCAAAAGATTAGCAGCATCATGTTTCATTGCAGAAAACGTATTAAATTCATTCCGACTATTAAGTTAGAGCAGAACTACCAAGTACCTAAAGATAATTTAACTACTTAAGAGTACTCATGGACTTCTAACGGTTTTGGACTCCAAACTCACACGTATGACTAAAGCTACGTGCCGGGCCTCGGATTTTATGTCCTGAGAGAAATCTACCTTAAAGCCACAGAAAAGGTAATACACTGAAAAACCGGTTATCAGTCATTTTTTAACCGCCAGTTTCTCTTATCCACCAGCTACAGCAACAAAAAGTACGGATAGTATAAATTCACCAAAATTATGATATGGGTAACACATGACTATGCCTACAGACAAAAAGTCATGTTCTCTTTCTTCCATAATTCATTAAATTGAGTTTTATTACCTAAGATAACAGGGATAATTATTTGAAATTACATTAAATGTGCAGTTTTATTTAAGTTTTCACAAAGTTGCAAAAAATACAAAAAAAAAAGAAAGAAATATCTCGAGAACGCTTAATCCTTGGTTAATGTGGTTGCTCTTATTCTGTTCAAACATCACATACAGAACAAGCATTTAATTGATATTTTTAAGTATATACAGTCCTTTATTTTATATTTTGACGATCATTGAATTCCATTTCGAAAATAAAAGCAGGATCTTTTTTTTTCGAATCGTACCAAGATTCAATTAACGCCAGGGTAATCCACAAGTAATTTATATACCGAAATTTCATATAACTATCTTTTGAGTTCAGTTTATGCTTTGAGTTCAGTTCATGTTTTGAGTTCAGTTCGTGTTTTGAGCACAGTTTTGAGCTAAAGTAAATGCAAACAGATACAAAGACACACACACAGATGTCAAGCTAAAAACAGTTATTCATGCCTGAAACGTGTACATGCGTCAAAAATTTGAATTCCAATTTTCAACATGATTCCAATACTCCATTTCATTCCATATTACCATATATTGTAAGAAAATCAAACATCTTATGTGGGCAGTGCACGACTTTGTCTACAAACTCAAATTCATTTTCTTTCTCCCGTGATTCACTAAATCCAGTTTAATTGCACAATATAAAACGTATAATTATTTATAATTGCACTAAATTTGAAATGTTGATCAAATTTTCGTATTCATGTGGTGACCAGATGCATTTTCAAAGGCGGCGTTGCAAGAATGCAAAATAGTCATTGAATGCATTATGTATATTGTATTTTTCATATAAAGTGAAAGTTGTCTTAAAATTGTGTCAAATTTGCGCTTTTTCAAATGCTTAAATTTTCCTTGGTAATTTTTTGTTTAATGGACATAAATCTTTAAAATTCCCATATACGTGAAAATTCTTCAGAACGGTTTATCTTAACATATCGGAATTGTTTGTATGGGATTTCTCATGCGAAATCTCACAGAAAACAGCCATTTGTTACCGACAGATGTGAATATTTTATCTTGAATATTTTGAATTTTTCGGTTCACAATATATAGAAGAACTACTTCTATTTTTTCAGAAAATACAAATGACACTAGGGTAAATCACCACCCACATATTTCATGAAAATGTGATATTTCTAGAGTTGTAGTTAACGCATACACACATTACATTTCAATTACCCGAATTAGAATACCACACACACATATACAAAAACAGCCATATCTTTAGAAATAGTTTAATCGTGATCTACCATTCACTAAATGATCTACCATTCATAAATTCACTAATATAATCTAACTAAAACTCGATTTTGAATACTCAGCACTTTTATAATACATTTCCTACAGCATATTATGTAGGAAATATAAGAAATGTAAAAATGCGCTAAATATTGTATTCCAAACCTGAATGTAGACAAGTATGTTCTCGGGTACGAACGTGTTGTTAGGAAATGATAAAAGTTATTTAAAAAAAATATTATTATAAATCGTTGTGAGTATTGATTGCTCCATCTTCCGTAAACAAACATTCATCAATCCACAGAATATTTTTAACAAAGTTCGAATTAATGTCTTGTTGGATTATTAACCAGTTACAGAATGCTACACGCCAGTCAAAAACGGAAGGATGAAGTGCTTTAAATCCATGCCAATATACAAAATAAATGCCATTGGTATTTTCCAAGTGTTCCAGCAATTGACAACCTAGGTAGCCCCAAAGTTTCGCTTGCTTTTTGAATGCCTGTTCGTGGGTTGAAAGAAAAATATGCGATGATGTCAGTTACTTGGTCCTCCGTGTATAAACGATTTCTTACAGGGCCAGGTCTTGAATGAAATGAATCGGCAGTTCTTAATCTCCTCATCATCCTATTAACAAATGTACGCGAAATTTCAGGCAAGTTTGGATATCGCCATCCAAAATTCCAAGTAGTTTCTGCAGTATTTTTATTACACAGATCTTAAATCATTGTTAATTCTAAAAACTCGTTATTTGTTAAAAATACCATAATGAACAACCAGCTATGATGTCACAATTGAATACTGAAGACATAATAGTAGTTTCCACATTTTAATATATGAAACATTTTTTTTTTCGAAAAACTAAAAAGTTGTTGTCAGAGTGAGTGCATACCTCACTTTGATTTTTACTCGATTTTTTTTATTCGATATATCTTCTAAATCATTTCCATTTTCTGTAATTGAATATAATTGTCAGGATTTTGACTTTGTTAAATTCTTAGGAGATAGGGCCACCAAATTTTTTCATGGAAGACTCTTATGAAAATGTAAGATACAAGACCACGTTTACTGTTATCAGAAGGGATATATAACAACATGTTTATAAATTTATCCGTAATATTACGGATTGTGTTTCTTTTACCTAGTATATATTATTATAGAAAAACTTCCTTAGATGTAAATAAAATCTTTGATAGTTAGAAAATCTCTAGTTGAAATCGGAATTCTTAAATACAACGCTATTAAACTTCTTCCTTCAACCCTAATAAACTTTTATATACGGCGATAAAACGCTTTATTTATTTATTTACTTATTTATTTATAAAAAAATCATGCTACAGGAAAAATCCCAGTGACAGCAGGCAAAATAATACATAGAGTAAAAACCCAAACCATACAGATAGAAAAAATAATAAATTAAAAACATAAAGATACAATAAATTACAATAAATGAGTCGTAATGCAGCGCTATTAAACGTTTTGATACATCGCTATTAAATTTCACTACAACTGTAATACTCTTCTTAACTCAGCGTTATGAAAATTACTAATTTAGAGTTATTAAGATTATTAATCCAGCACAAATACATTTCTTAATCAAACGCCATTAAATTGCGAACTTTTCAACTGCTATATATCACTGTAATGAAACAAAATTTTACTACTCATTGATTTTAATAACCATGCAAAATTCTATTTAAATCGCGCCATTCATTCATAAGATACTATAGCCACAGATTTTCTCCCAGAAATATACGCATCAAAAACATTCGATCTAGTTCGCAACATGCTTAAAACATGCATATCCATCATAAATTCAAGCCAAATTTTTCTTACACCGTCCCAATACTTTCCCCAAACATTATACTGCGTGTGTATGAGTTGCTGCTATATTTTCAGAAAATCGCTTTAAAGAAAGAAATCTGCACTTACACGAGATATAAGGTTTACTTTTTTATAAATTCTGTGAAAATTATTCTTTCTCGGAGTAGAAATACGATCTTCAAAAGAGCTTCAACGTTTCCTGGGTCTCCAATTTTGGAGACGAAGACAGATTACAACAGATTGCCTTAGATTGCCAGTAGATTGCCTTATTTGACAACAGATAATGTGCGTTAGATAGAAGAGTGTTAACTTATTTTCTATATCGATGGGATTGACGAAAAGGATTGAGTACATGCAGAAATTTTGATTTACGAAGAATGTTAGTAAGTATTTTTAGCACATCTCAAGTGTCCCATACGTAAATTTTTAAACAAACTAGAAAATGCGTGTTTGGAGGAAAATATGTGGCTAAAAGCAGAGATTTAGATTTCACTCGTAATGGGGTCAACTTACAAATAACTTCTTTAGATGTAAATTAAATCTATGGTTAGAGTATATCTAGTTAGAATCGGAACTTTACGAAAAATGTAAATACTTTGGACTATATCTCCGAAACTAATAGATTAAAATGTAAACAATTTTTACTTGCTTATAGAAAATATTGTTCTATTTATTGATATACAACAAGCTGTGGGTCTGGCAGGGGCAGTGATTCATGCATAACAATATATCTGACTTCAAAGTGGATAAGACACCAACCAACCAACAACAATAATTTTAATATTTTTATGTTTTGAACTTTTCTTTTTCGAAAAAACTAAAAAGTTGTTATCAGATCATGTGTTTTCCTCACATTGATTACTTTTACTAGATATATCTTCTAAACTATAAGGTATAGTTATACATATTAAGCAATAGATATATGTTCAGTGGGAATTCCAATTTCTAGATTAATAATTTGTTTTTTAAAAAACTCGAGAAATTTTCTAAATTTTTTGATAAATCGTCTTGTAAAGTTCAAGAACAATGAAAACTTTCCTTTTTAACACTTTACAAAAAAGTTAAAAAGTGTTTATGAATTTGTTCATTCTGTCTGTCTGTCTGTCCGTTAGCACGATAACTGCCGTAAAAATGACTTAATCAAAATGAAATTTTAGTATGTTGTTCAGACGGTCTGTAGGACCTATGGGAAAATAAATGAATAATATCACCCAATTAAGTTTGGATTGAATTCGGGTTGAAAAAATAAAATACACTGAACCCTACAGGACCTAATTTTTCAAACATGTTTTAAGCGGATTTAAAATTCACAAATTGCTTCGAAAATTTTAGGTAATATTCAAATTATTTCAAAAAATATATAAAAAAAATTCAACGAAATATATTCAGCAGTTTTTTAAATAAAAATTAAAATAATAATTACACCTCTTATATGAAGCGATCACGTGACCATGATATGAAACGATCACATGACCCACTTCAAAATGAAATATGGCATCCATCTTGTCTCAAAATCGTGATTTTTAAAGTTCTTTTTAATTCATATTGAGTGTTGTATCCGTCCTAAAACCACTTTACTTTTGCTTAAATTCTGTACATCTACATACTGAAACAATTCAATAACAATATATTTGAGTTTAAATGATCATCCAAATTTGATTATTTCTACAGCGAAGCCTATTTTTCACTTATGTAAAATGTAAACAGCAAAACATGTAGAATGAGTTGTGTTAGAATTGCTGTATTTCTTTAACACAAAAGTATTTAGCTGATGGAATCTGCATAGCAGATATGAATGAAAAATTCATTGATTTTGCAAAGAGAAGGACGATTTTCTTCGATGAAGTTTTAAGCATAGAATTTAATTACTTGTAGCTGCATGGTCTTAATTTTTAAATAAAATAAATAATTATATTATTGTGATGAATGAAATGAATGGGAAATTAATTATGAATGAAATGCTGCTTTTATAGAGAGAGCCAGGCGTGTTACTTCTTCTATGACTTCATTTGAATGGATTTCAGTTGTTTTCTATGAAGTTTTCAAATATAATAAATTATCGTAGTATTATGATAATTCTAAAATTATTACCAAGGAATGTATGGCATTTTAGAGATGTTTAAACCATGCAATTTATATTTCAATGCCGTCATTTGAATGAAGTTCATTTTATTCGATGAAGGTTTAAGTTTTCAAATATAATAAATAAAAGTAGTATTGTGATCAGTTTTAAAATATTACCGAGAAATGTATTGCATTTTAGACATGTTTAAATAAAATTGCATTGAAGTTGGAAAGTGTTTCATAAGCAATGCTTTAAGCATGATTGATCGTTCTTGGTTAAAGTTTGTAATTCTTATATCTGAAAAACTAGAAGTACTAGCTATGAAGTATAAGAAGTAATTAAAGACCTTTGAAAGCCCTATAAAATATATAATTGGATTTCACAGCAGGCAGTTAATTTTTAACACTTTACAACATGGTTGAAAAGTGTTTATGGCTTTGTTCATTCTGTCTGTCTGTCTGTTTGTTTGTCTGTCCGTTAGCACGATAACTGCCGTAAAAATGACTTTATCAAAATGAAATTTTAGTATGTTGTTCAGATGGTCTGTGGAGACCTATGGGAATATAAATGAATGATATGTCCCAATTACTTCTGGATTTAACCCGGGTTGAAAAATGAAATACATTGAATCCTATGGGACCTAAATTTTCAAACATTTTTTAAGCGGATTTAAAATTTACAAATTGCTTCGAAAATATAAGGAAATATACAAATTATCCCATAAAATATATATAAAAAAATCAGCAAAATGTATTCAGTAGTTTTTAACACTTTACAACAAAGTTGAAAAGTGTTTATGACTTTGTTCATTCTGTCTGTCTGTCTGTCCGTCAGCACGATAACTGCCGTAAAAATGACTTAATCAAAATGAAATTTTAGTATGTTGTTCAGACGGTCTGTAGGACCTATGGGAATATAAATGAATAATATCACCCAATTAGTTTTGGATTGAACCCGGGTCGAAAAAATGAAATACATTGAGCCCTATGGGAACTAATTTTTCAAACATTTTTTATGCGGATTTAAAATTCACAAATTGCTTCGAAAATTTTAGGTAATATTCAAATTGCTCCATAAAATATATAAAAAAAAATTCAGCGAAATATATTCAGTAGTTTTTTAAATAAAAATTAAAATAATAATTACACCTCTTATATTAAAAGATCACGTGACCATGATATGAAACGATCACATTACCCACTTCAAAATGATATATGGCATCCATCTTGTTTCCAAATCATGATTTTTTTAATTTCCTTTTAATTCATACTGAGTGTTGTATCCGTCCTAAAACTGCTTTATTTTTGCTTAAATTCTGTGCATCTACATACTGAAACAACGCAATGACAATATATTTGAGTTTAAATGCTCATCTAAATTTGATTATTTCTACAACTAAGCCTATTTTTCACCTATGTAAAATGTAAACAGCAAAATACGTAGAATGAGTTGTATTAGAATTCCTGTATTTTTTTAACACAAAATAATTTAGTCCATGGAGTCTGCATGGCTGATATGAATGGAATATTAATTGATTTTATAAAGGGAAGGACGATTTTTGTCGATGAAGTTTTAAGCACAGAGTTTAATTATTTGTAGCTCCATGGGCTTAAATAAAATGTTTAAATAAAATAAATTATTATAGTATTGTGATGAATGAAATGAATGGGAGAAAGTAATGAATGAAATCCTGTTTTTATAGAGAGATCCAGGCGTGTTATTTTTTCTATGACGTCATTTGAATTAATTTCAGTTGTTTTCGATGAAGTTTTCAAATATAATAAATTATCGTAGTATTATGATAATTCTAAAACTATTACCGAGGAATGTATAACATTTTAGAGATGTTTAAACCAGGCAATTTATATTTCAATGCCGTCATTTGAATGAAATTCATTTTTTTCGATGAAGGTTTAAGTTTTCAAATATAATAAATTAATGCAGTATTGTGATAAGTTTCAAAATATTACCGAGGAATGTATCGCATTTTAGAGATGTTTAAATAAAATTGCATTGACGTTGGAAAGTGCATAATCAATTTTCATAATCATTGCTTTATGCATGATTGATCTTTCTTGTTAATTTATTGAATTTTTAATTCATGGAATTTATTTAAGTATGGTGACCGCAATTTGACTTAAGAGGAGTTCCTAGATTAGGAAGCTTCAACCTCTGGTATGTGTCAATACTTGAACCCATGGCATTATTTGAGCAGAAAAGATTTGGACTTTTAAAAACAGCTGAACATTTAAACATGAGCGTTTAAGGTATAAAAATAAATTTAGAATTATAAGAATAAACGCCTCGAAGGTGTCTTCGATGCGCGTTTCTAAAATATGAAATACTGGCACACGCATCGCACGGAAAGGAGGGAGGGAGCTAATGTCCGCCTCCCAAGTAATAACCGCGCTAAGAGTTGCTTCACTTTCGAACGTTTAGGAAAAGCTGGTATCAAAATGGAAATAACCTGCTGGTCACACCTGTATGAGAGTAAAAGAAATAAATATGTTTTAATGAGGATATGGAAGTTGTCACATGGTAAACCTATGATCTAATATTTTGGGGGTGCGGATCTAGAGTTAACGACTTTATTTTGGGGGGGTCGGCCTTTGGATGGCCAGCTGCACTCGAAAACGAAAACTGGAAACGCGCTGGACCTTGTGAAGACAGTATTTTACAGAAAGATGCATCTTTGTCCGAGTCGGACGGGATCATAGAACTGGCGGCCTTTTTGAATTAGCGGCCGAAAGGGTATCAGTTCGCAGGGGCTTGATAAAGGGCTTTTGGCCTTTGGGATCTAAAAGACAATGATGTTGCTTTTAGGTCAAGGGGTCAAGCCCCAGAAACCTATGAGAGGGTTTTGTGCGTCTTAGAGGCGTGTTTTAAAATTTTGGAGAGAGAGACAGTTTTCAAAATTTAACAAGATAGATCAATTATGCTTAAAGCATTGATTATGAAATACTTTCCAACTTCAAAGCAATTTTATTTAAACATGTCTAAAATGCAATACATTCCTCGGTAATAATTTAAAACTTATCACAATACTACATTAATTTATTATATTTGAAAACTTAAACCTTCATCGAAAAAATGAACTTCATTCAAATGATGGCATTGAAATATAAATTGCCTGGTTTAAAAATCTCTAAAATATGAAACATTTCTCGTTAATAATTTTAGAATTATCATAATACTACGATAATTTATTATATTTGAAAACTTCATCGAAAACCACTGAAATTCATTCAAATCAAGTCATAGAAAAAATAACACGCCTGGCTCTGTCTATAAAAGCAGCATTTCATTCATAATTAATTTCCCATTCATGTCATTCATCACAATACTATAAAAATTTATTTTATTTAAAAATTAAGACCATGGAGCTACAAGTAATTAAACTCTATGCTTAAAACTTCATCGAAAAAAATTGTCCTTCTCATTGTAAAATCAATGAATATTTCAATCATATCAGCTATGCAGACTCCATGGACTAAATGATTTTGTGTTAAAGAAATACAGCAATTCTAATACAACTCATTCCACATATTTTGCTGTTTACATTTTACATAGGTGAAAAATAGGCTTAGTTGTAGAAATAATCAAATTTGGATGAGCATTTAAACACAAATATATTGTCATTGCGTTGTTTCAGTATGTAGATGCAGAGAGTTTACGCAAAAGTAAAGTGGTTTCAGGACGGATACAACACGCAATATGAATTAAGAAGAAATTTAAAAATCACGATTTTGACACAAGATGGATGCCATATATCATTTTGAAGTGGGTCACGTGATCTTTTCATATAATGGTCTCGTGATCGCTGCATATAAGAGGTGTTATTAATATTTTTATTTTTATTTAAAAAACTACTGAATATATTTCGCTGAACTTTTTTTTATATATTTTATGGAACAATTTGAATATTACCTAAAATTTTCGAAGCAATTTGTGAATTTTAAATCCGCGTAAAATATGTTTAAAAAATTAGGTCCCATAGGGCTCAATGTATTTTTTTTTCAACCCGGGTTCAATCCAAAAGTAATTGGGCGATATTATTCATTTATATTCCCATAGGTCCTACAGACCGTCTGAACAAAATACTAAAATTTCATTTTGATTAAGTCATTTTTACGGCAGATATCGTGCTAACGGACAGACAGACAGACAGACAGACAGAATAAACAAAGTCATAAACATTTTTCAACTTTGTTGTAAAGTGTTAAAAAAGGAGCGAGGAGAAGGAACTTCGACTCGGGTTAGTAAAGTACTCTTCCCATCATTGTCCTCTGAAAGATGAGAGATGCTCGACGGCAAGTGATGTTGGTGAGTTACACATTTAAGGGCCTATGTCTGATATGTATTTTTCTTTTTCTGTCTCTCCAAATATCTACTAGTTAACGTCAGGAGATTTCAAGACAGGTTACCATCTGTTCCGATTTAGTCTGCGAGACTCTATACAGTATTGTTTTTGAATTGGTATACCATCCAATTATTTTAATATGGAAAAGAATTGTTTTTAAATAATTCTTGTGTAAATATATTGTGTAAATAAATGTTATGTTTTTTGTTAAAATTGATACTGCCTTTTCCTTTTCGCGCCCTTACCGGGCGTGTCCTAAAAGGGGAAGATACCTCAGGACAAAGGAAGTGTTTAATAATAACGTAGCTTAAGGGTGAGCGTCAGTAAATCATCTGCCCTATCCGCGCTTTGTTAACTTTCGCGGCACACATTTTTCGCCGAAATTCTGCTCAAACAGTTGCGAAATATTTCCTGAAAAATAAAATGCAATCCTTAGATTATATTAAAACTAAATTTAATACCCAATAAAACATAGAATATATTTTTATTTTAATTCAAAATATTTTTGGTGCTGCCATCTGTTGTCGTAATTTTATTCATACCGGCTATTGTTAACACTTTACAACAAAGTTGAAAAGTGTTTATGACTTTGTTCATTCTGTCTGTCTGTCTGTCTGTCTGTCTGTCTGTCTGTCCGTTAGCACGATAACTGCCGTAAAAATGACTTAATCAAAATGAAATTTTAGTTTGTTGTTCAGACGGTCTGTAGGACCTATGGGAATATAAATGAATAATATCACCCAATTAGTTTTGGATTGAACCCGGGTTGAAAAAATGAAATACATTGAGCCCTATGGGACCTAATTTTTCAAACATTTTTTAAGCGGATTTAAAATTCACAAATTGCTTCGAAAATTTTAGGTAATAGTCAAATTGTTCCATAAAATATATAAAAAAAAATCAGCGAAATATATTCAGTAGTTTTTAAATAAAAATTAAAATAATAATTACACATCTTATATGAAACGATCACATGACCCACTTCAAAATGATATATGGCATCCATCTTGTTTCAAATTCGTGATTTTTAAAGTTATTTTTAATTCATATTGGGTGTTGTATCCGTCCTAAAACTACTTTATTTTTGCTTAATATATGTGCATCGACATACTAAAACAACACAATGACAATATATTTGAGTTTAAATTCTCATTCAAATTTGATTATTTCTACAACTAAGCCTATTTTTCACCTATGTAAAATGTAAACAGCAAAATATGTAGAATGAGTTGTATTAGAAATACTGTATTTCTTTAACACAAAATAATTCAGTCCATGGAGTCTGAATGGCTGATATGAATGAAATATTAATTGATTTTATAAACAGAAGGACGATTTTTTTCGATGAAGTTTTAAGCATAAAGTTTATGAATTGTAGCTCCATGGTCTTAATTTTTAAATAAAATAAATTATTATAGTATTGTGATGAATGAAATGGAGAAAGTTATGAATGAAATCCTGCTTTTATAGAGAGATCCAGGCGTGTTATTTTTTCTATGACGTCATTTGAATTCATTTCAGTTGTTTTCGATGAAGTTTTCAAATATAATAAATTATCGTAGTATTATGATAGTTTTAAAAATATTACCGTGGAATGTATTGCATTTTAGAGATATTTAAACCAGGCAATTTATATTTCAATGCCGTCATTTGAATGAAGTTCATTTTTTTCAATGAAGGTTTAAGTTTTCAAATATAATAATTCAATGTAGTATTGTGATAAGTTTTAAAATATTACCGAGGAATGTATTGCATTTTCGACTTTTTTAA
Source organism: Amaurobius ferox (assembly GCA_951213105.1). Classification (NCBI taxonomy): domain Eukaryota; kingdom Metazoa; phylum Arthropoda; class Arachnida; order Araneae; family Amaurobiidae; genus Amaurobius; species Amaurobius ferox. Next base: position 78,259,163 of record OX578152.1, on the reverse strand, counting down.
ATAAAATTGCATTGAAGTTGGAAAGTGTTTCATAATCAATGCTTTAAGCATGATTGATCTTTCTTGTTATTTTTTAATGAACATTTTTAAATGTATATTCCTTCTAATACGCTATTAAATACAACAACAGATCATATACAATAATGCCACAATCACAGAAACGTAATTGAACTTGGACTTGGAGACAAAGGAACTTGAAGACAAAGCAGTCCTCAGTGATGTACATTCAGATCCCCTTATCAAATTTATAGAATGAGAAATTACGTTTCCGTGATTGTGGCATTATTATATATGACCTGTTGTTGTATTTAATAGCGTATTAGAAGGAATATACATTTAAAAATGTTCATTAAAAAATAAAAATAGTCGGTATGAATTAAATTACGACAACAGATGGCAGCACCAAAAATATTTTGAATTAAAATAAAAAATATATTCTATGTTTTATTGGGTATTAAATTTAGTTTTAATATAATCTAAGCATTGCATTTTATTTTTCAGGAAATATTTCGCAACTGTTTGAGCAGAATTTCGGCGAATAATGTGTTCCGCGAAAGTTAACAAAGCGCGGATAGGGCAGAAGATTTACTGACGCTCACAATTAATTAAAGGGGTCATAGAAAACAGCTCGAGGGGGCGTGTCTTGTTCAAACGCGTAGTAGTCTATGGTATTAAAGGCTGATTCGGTTAGACACTTGAGATATTATGAAAAACAATGTGTGTTTTCTGATGATGGTTTTTAGCATTTTGATTTTGAAGTCAATCGAAGAAAAAAACGGAGGGATCTTTTAACGGTTCTGAAACATTTATTTCTTTTGGTCTGGATTCTTTCATTTCCCGTTTCACATACAGATCCTCAAATGCGGCAGGCATGCAATAGGATTGAGTGAAACATGTATTGGAATAACATAATTTTGTTGCTAAGATCGATTTACTTTGAGTGAAGATGGTGGGTCGTGGAAAGGGCCAATTTGAGATATTTTCAAATGCATAATAAATGTGTTCACGCCATGTTTGACGCCTGTCAAGGTAAACACCTAAGTATTTGCAGGAACGCTAAAAGCAAACTGGCTGAGAGCAGGAACGCTGAAAGCAAACAGTGTATGGGTGTGTTGGGGGGGGGGGGGAGTAAGAGAGTACTGGATAAGAAAACAGCTTGAGATTTTGGAGATTTATCTTGATTTGCCAAGTATTGTAATAAGTGTCAATGTTTGAAATATATTTTTGGAGAAGGGTATGTAAACAGTTCAAGTTGTGGTGGGAGAGTTGATACATGTGGCCTTTACGTAAAGACAGATGGTGATATAGGAGAGCAGAGGATGCCATTTATGAAAATATTAAAGAGAAGCAGGATAAAGATTGAATATTGTGGAACTCTGGTTTAGGTTTGTTTTCATAGAAAGTGATGTGGATTTGAACGTGAACGTCTCTATTTGTGAAATAAAATTAGATAATGAGTATTAGGGGTGGAGTTTTATTTTGACGAGTTTGTAGATTAACCCTTCATGCCATGTTCATTGAACATTTTCTCGAGTCCAGTATTAACATTTTGCTTACGGGTGGGACAGCGTCAAACCCAAACGAAGAACCTCTCAAAAAGATAGGCATTTGACATCAAACCCTATCCCAACAGTTAAATCCCCCCTTGCAGACATTGACGTCCATCGACGCCACATAGAGAACATCATGGGAGATTTCCAGCGTTTAGGAAATATGTGACGGAAGGTGAGAATAGAGTTTATGGCGAAAACAAGATATGTTAAGCGGAAGGGGTTTAAAGATTTTGTTTGAAATTTTGTCAATTCCAGGAGTCTTTTTTTTATTCTTGTGATTTGCTCGAAAATTTCGGTGAGGGAGTTTAGGGAATGGAATCGACATGGGGGTATGTTTTGAAAGCTAATCAGATTTATGGTAATTTGAGTTGAAATTTAGTTATTAGAAATGTAAAGATTTGGCTGAAACTGTCTTTTAAAGCAATCCTCTATAGCATTTTGATCTTCAATTAATAAGAATGGTTGCATGTACATTTTGTTTTTCCACGGGTAGCGACGGATAACCAGCAGAACTCTTCTTGCAGATTAGAGTGTTCATCAATTTCCTGTGTGAGTGCTGTTTAAGAGTATGTAATGTTAACATTTCAGACAATATGGAGGGAAAATATTGTTTTGAAAGAAAATTGACAAATGCTTTAAAAGGTGGAGATCATTTTTGGATCTACATAAGTTATAAATAAGGTTTGTTACACCACATTCAGTAGGAATAGAATGTATATACCACAAAATTGTACTCTTTCTACTTATATTATATACTCCTACTACTTATATACTCCTATTACTACTTAAAATTTTTTGTGAATATTCCATACTTATATTAGCAATCTTAAATGATGTATTTAAAATCTAATTCATACGATTCCAATATGATTTACATAAAATATATTTAACAGGCATGTTTAACACTTTTCATACAGCAAGAATCTAAATTACCATATTTATTAACTTTAATACATCATAATATCAATAATTTTTCTATCAGACTAGTATAAGAAACTTTTATTTTTTATTTTTATATTTTTATAACACGAAACTTGTGAAATGAATCACAAATTAATCATTTTATACTCCTGAAATTTTTATCCTGTTGTTTTTTTAGGTTTTCTTAGTAGCAGTAAAAGGTTAAACTGGGTAGAATTTTTTGAATTTGCAATTCTAATATCCACTTATAAGAATTTAAGTGACTTAACAAAATTAAATACGGCAAATGGCAGTTTAATGAATTTTAATCTTCGTCACTATCAATATTTTGCTAACGTTGAAAATCTGTAACAGGAAATTTAAAAATCACCACGGTGTTACGAAGACCAAAGGTTTACGATGAATCTTATTTTATATACACTCTGTTGCAAAAAATATTTGCGCCCATAAAATAATTGAGCTACACACGCGAAACTCTATGCAAATTACAAACTGCACCAATGATGCACCAATGCACAGCACCAATTACAGCACCAATGATGTTATAGAATTCATGCAACGCGCATGAAAACGACGCATCGTGCAGCATTTTAAACAACAAGTGTTCTCTCTTACTTGAAATTAGAACTGGATTTTCTATTTTGATACTGCAAGTTGTGTACAAAGATTTCGTTGAGACGCACTTGACGGCTCTACTAACAATTGTCGGATTTAGAGGAGGTGGCATCAAAGGCCTAAGGGATGCTGTTAGGTCCAACAGACGTATCAGTCGCCAACGGGTGCGACAGCTCAGTGATTATAGCGCGGGGAACGCACTCGGACGTTCCGAATTCGATTCCCTGCAGTTCTGAAAATGTCGCCGTGTTCTTGCGGAATACGGGAACGTTCAATTTGTAGGTCTGTAGGTTCTTCCGAGAGGTTGGTGGTACGGGAAGGAGAGTACGGTCCCTATGGATGACTCCCCTACTGGGCTCAGGTGTAAATTGGATGGCATTTTCCGGCAGTCCAAATAGATACCTTACACTTACGGGTGGATCGGACGATTTGGGTCGAAAAAGAAGAACTTGGTAGAGCCACTTAGTAGAGAACTTGGTAGAAGGCGATATGGTAGTTGCTCGGTGTAACAGTGGATCAGAGAAAGAACATGTAACCGTCGCAGAGGCTCAGGACGACAAAAACACACAACTACTTGAGTGAATAGGGCTGTCAGAAGAAAAGCCACGTCCATTCCAATGGCGTCGCTGTCAGTCATTCAGAAGCATTTGCCAAGCTCCATGCATCATGTATCAAGGATACTATATGGATACGACTGCCAGAAAGTGGGATTAGTTTTCGACGCCCATCGAGGGGCTTAGCACTGACCCTTCAAAATAGGCAGAGCCGTTTAGATTGATCGGTCAGCCTGGACTGTGTCTGATTGGACACATTTTCTTTTTAGCGCTTATTCCGCTTCTCTTTCATTGCTGATGACCGTCGCATATGCGTGTGGAGGTGGATTGGCCAGCGTTCCCAGCCCGTATGAGTTATCGAACGGCACACGACTGACGTGACAGTCTGGACAGTCATCTCTCGGGATAACCAATCTTCTTCAATTGTGCTGCAAGCTAATTTGGCTGCTCGTTGGTGCGTCGACGATACCTACAGTCGATTGTTCTTCCTATGCTGTCAAGCCGACTAATTCCATTTTGCAACAAAACAAAGCATGTCCTAATCTCGAACAGAAGCATACCGCCATGAAGCGGGATAAAATCGCTCTAGGACTCCGAACGAGAACACGCCGCCTCTTGCAAGGAATATATTTTTTGCGTAGGTCTGCACATTACAGGGAAGAGCTCCCTGAAATGATCTGCTACAGAATACCAAAAGTGTAATTACGTCACTGGAAAAAAGTGTTCACCAGTCTAACTAATTTCAACTGTTTTAGAACGACTTCGTTTTGGTAGAATATCTTAAATAGATGAAAAATTCCAAATTAAGACGGGGGAAAAGTTGCAAATGATTTGTATACGACCTCACCAAACAATTCGCAATATTCATATGACCCCCAAATTGTATAAGATCCCCAAACAATTCGCAATTCACACACGTGTCCCAAACAATTCACACTTTGTCAATGACCGCCAAGCAATTAGCAATTTGTGTACAAACTTAAACAATCCGCAAGTTATATACGACTCCCAAACAATTCGCAATTTGTAAACGACCCCACATGTGAGCCTCTCACCTCTCTTATTCAATATTAATACTTCTTATACGCCTCCCTATCGACAAATACATATTGGCTTGCGCTGAAGTGCCACATGAATATCCCGATAATACGAGTATATCCGAACAAGAATAAATGAGACCCAACAAGAAGAAAAATAAGTTAAAACGACACATAAGAGTTCCAGAGTTTAAGAAATGGAAACAAAGAAAGTGGAAACATTTAGAGCACTCCGCCAGGGAGTAGACAGGAATGGAGTACTGGACACGTCACTAACTAAATTACTAGGAATTTTCTGGATATGAAAGGTTTCAAAGAAGATCATAGATCGCCGTGCATTTGTGTATGATCTTTGCTGAAGAATACTCAAAACGCTGATCAAAATGAAACAATGTTTAGCAATTGAAGATTTATTAAATTCCTGTTTTTTGACATTGTTTTCATGTTCCTTAATACGAAATTATAAAGCACGTTTAGTTTGGCCAATATAAGAAAGACTACACTGACAAGAAATACTGTAACAGGGCTAATTATAAACAATAAGTTTGTTTTTTGCATCTCTTATCAGGATATATTGTTGGATTTTGTATATGCTTCTTATTCGAAATATAGGTGTAACAGCAAAGAACTTCAATGGTTGGAATATGCACATACTAATAGGTGGATCGTTCACTGTAGACAATAAAAAACCAAACAATATCAAGTTATCAGGCTTTACACAGATGTTGTTCAACTTAAAACTTTCATCAGATGATGTAAAATCTACTACGAGTGGTCAAACTTGTATAGGCTTGATATAAGTAAAAATGTTAAAGTTGGTGTTAAAAATTAAGTTTTATCAATTATGTATCTTCTTTTTGTTAACTTAGGCCCATTTCATCTGTTGTAAACGAAACAAATGAAACTGAAAAGAACGAAAATTATTGAACTTTATTGGAGTTTTATTTTACAAAACATTAGACACGTAAAGCCGTTTCCGTCCCACCGGACTGGAGCCACTACTGACTTTGTGTTGTGTACGTATGTGTGTGTGTGTGTGCGCGCGCGCGTGTGTGCGTATGTGTGTGCGTGTGTGTGTGCGCGTTTGTGCGTATGTGTGTGCGTGCGTGTGTGTGTGTGTATGTATGTGTGTGTGTGTGTGTGTGTGTGTGTGAGTGTGTTTGTGTGTGTGTGTGAATGAAATTACCTTTTTAAAAAAATATTCAATATATTAAACTGTGAGTTCCTTGAAATTTTTGCCAAGTAAGCTGTTCGCGTCAGCTGGATTTAAAAGTAGCATTATTCTACAAAGATAATGATATATTTTATGACTTAAGTAAATACACATTAAATTCATGCTACACAGCGCTTTAATTAATTGATATAATGCATCATATTAGAAATTCCTCTCTCCTTTCAGATTTTAAAATTTCCATATTTTCCCCATTATGTTGCCTAGTCTCTCACACCTAACTTGTCTGCTTAACATTTCGTAGTCGTAGTTCCAATTTTCTTTGAGTAATTGCTTTATAACGAAAATGGAAATTTACTGCGATTTTGCAAACTCCACAGATGGTACTTATTAGGTAATTCAGAAGAAAATTATTTTTATTATGTAATATTTAATGCATTTGGTTTACTTATATACAAAGTCAGAAAAGAACATGTTTAAGCTATTCCCTTAAATCTTAGCATTAAAAAATCTGATGTGGGCAGAACATGACTTTCCTTATACCTGTGTAATGCAATGAATTTACTACTTTTACAGCAAAAAATAGCTTATTCTTATATTAGATGCTTATATTCCTTTCAAGATATTGAATTTTCGTCAATTAGTCGTCATTTTTAACCATTTGGCGAGATTTTCGTTAATTTGGCAACATTTCAAGAAGCCGCCAAGTTGGCGACATTCCGCCAAATTCGTAGCTAAAATCTCGCCAAACGTTGTGGAAGGAGAAGTAGAATATTCTTATAGCTGATAAATAACTATTGGCTTTCAAATACAAAAGTATTACTCAAAGAATCTTTTCTCATGAATGGAACGAGCTAGATCCATGAGAATGATGTCACCAAGTTTATCACATGATATTACATATGAAAAGTGAACATGTTTCTCAACAGTTAATATATATTTTTTCAAATTATGGTATTTTTTGATAAATTTATTTGAAAAATGTGCAATATTTCGAGAACGGTTCATGCTAGCGTTCTAAAGTTTATGTCAATCGTTTTCTAAGGAAAAATTACATAAGAAATATCTGTTTGCGTAATTATATTAAAGGTTTTGATTTTTTGATGATTTTTTTAAAATTTCACTCGAAAATTTAGGGGATTCTGAAGACTCGATTGCGTTTAAAAACAATGGGCTTCCAGTATTTACGGATTGCGATTTTTGTAGCAAATTTCATTCGAATCGCTCCATTTATTCATGAGATATCGTCTCCACAGACTCACTGACACAGACACGTACCTTCACACACAAACACACACACACACACACAGAGACATCACCTCAAAAATGTTTAATTTGTGATCAGGGATGCTTGAAACGTGCTCTATAGTCGAAAACTCGAATTCGAATTTTCGACCCCGCCACAATATTTTCCTTATACATTATATATATAAGGAAAGTAATACAGTGTGAGCATTGATTACGCTTTATTTAATGTTTAAAAATATATATAATCAGTTCTACACAGAGACTGCTATCAGTTTCAATTAGTAATATCAGTTCGTTTGATGGGCTGATATTACTGAAAATTTTATGATACTTTTTATTACTTTAGAACATGTGAACTTACTTTAGAACATGTACTTAGAACATAAACCGGGCATATAAACCAATATAATTCAGAACCGGAAATAATTTAACCGAAAACCTGTTCCTTATTTGACTTAACACATCAATCAAAAATATGTAAATACGTTGAACACATTTCACGAGTTATGCGCGGTGATGACACACAGACTGACAGATTTTCTTTTTTTTTTTATTTCCAGTTATCCAGAACTTCACTGCAGCAGAATGAAGCATGTAAGAGAACATCATATAAACTTAACAAATTTCTCCTTAAAACTTATCCTTTACAAACAAGTCATCATACATTTGCTTTTGTATATCTGTCCTGTATGGGGTTCGGCAGCAGAAACGCATATCGGCAAATTGCAGGAAATCTAAAATAACGATAGACATCTTCTTGGTTGGTCCCAAACGGGGTTAATCAACACGACCTGAAAGACTCTGGCATTGAAGAACGTATTCGATAACTCACTCAAAATTTTTACATAAGAAACTTTGAGAAACCATACATAAAAAAATCTGATGTGGGCAACACATGACTTTCCTTATATAATGCAATGAATTTACTACTTTTACAGTTAAAAAAATGTTATTCTTATAGTAGATACTTATATTCTTTCCAAGATATTGAATTTTCTTCAATTAGTCGTCGTTTCCATTGATTTAGTGTCATTTTTATCCATTTGGCGAGATTTTTGTTAATTTGGCAAGATTTAAAAACAAATGCCAAGTTGGTGACATTCCGTTAAATACATCGCCAAAATCTCGCCAAGCGTTACGGAAAGAGAAATAAGTTATTCTTACAGAAAATAAATGACTGTTGGAGTTCGAATACAAAAGTATTACTCAAAATATCTTTTCTCGTGAATGGAACGAGTTAGATCCACGAGAATGATGTCACTAAATTTATCGCATGGTATTACATATGAAAAGTAAACATGTTTCTCAACAGTTGATATTTTTTTTAATTTAAAATTTTGATAAATTTATTTGTAAAATGTGCAATATCTCGAGAACGGTTCATGCTAGTGATCTAAAGTTTATGTAAATCGTTTCCTAAGGAGAAATTACATAAGAAATGTCTATTTGCGTAATTTTATTAAAGGTTTTGATTTCTTGATAATTTTTTTTTAATTTCACTCGAAAATTTAGGAGGGTTCTGAACATTCGATTGTTTTTTAAACAATAAGCCTCCAGTACTCACGGATTGTGATTTTTGTTCCAAATTTCATCCAAATCGCTCCATTCGTTCGTGAGATATCGTATCCACAGACTCACTGACACACACACACACACACACACAACCCACACACATACTTTCCCTCACACACACATACACACACACACAGACATCACCTCAAAAACGTTTGATTCGTGATCGGGGTTGCTTGAAACGTACTCTCCCGTCGAAAACTCAAATTCGAATTTTCGACCCCGTCACAATACTTTCCTTATACATTATGTATATAAGGAAAGCAAAAATATATTTTTATACTTGAAAAGAGTATGCTTCAAACCTATCTCAAAATTCAAGAGATATTTCACATAAAATATATGTAGTCTACTTAGATTTTATCATTTGTATATTAGATGTATAGATTTAAAGCTCTTAGCATAATTGCTTTTCTTTTAAATATCTTATTACTATCACAAATCTCTGGGGATGCTTATCTCATTCCATGTGCATGCGATCGTCGATATATTGCTTAAACTAATATAGCTTTTAGATTTCATATAAAGAAATATTTGATGTACGCTTTTAAACAAGAAATATCTAAGTCTCCCAATTGTTACAGTTTCTTGGAACTTTAAACATATTTTTAAATGTTTGAATGCTAAGATCATTGTTTCTCATAACTCCATTTTTGAATTGGATATTTTAGAAGCTTTCTGTACACTCAAATCTATTTTTGTGCGGTGGATGGGGATAGCATAAAAGAAAACACATAAAAAAAATCGCACCAAACTTCACGAGTAGCTATAAAAAATAGTTTTCGCAACACAATTAAAAAGTATATTTTTTATGCGGTGAATAGGGATCGCGTAAAAAAAGTCTCACGTAGAAAATAACTCAAAACCTTACGAAATAACTAGGAATTGCTTTTTTAAACGAAATCAAGACACGAGGCTTGGCAGCTACTTGGAATCTCGCCAAACCTTCTGGAATCTGATTTAGAAAATACACATGCAAACATTTTTAAATATTTTATTTACATATGTACTTATTTTACACATACAAAACTTTTCAAAACGTACAACCATTATCCTTCGTAGTCTGACAATACGCGAACTTTCTTGTGGTAAACTGGTTCAAAATCGCTTTCGTCACTTGAATATACTACCTAGCACTCATTTAGAGTTGACTTTTTTTCAGTTACCATGTAGTCGGTGATCAGTTTTTGTGACGACTGTTGTTTTACTAGACGCTTGTATATGTCTCAGTAGCCAGATATACAAGATTGAAACTCCTTTTGGAATTTTGAAGTTCTTTCAGAATTGGTATCGAAAAACTAAACGGCCGATCAAACCTACTATTTTTTTTTACTGATAACTTCGTCAACTATGTTCCAATTTGATTGAAATTTTCACATACCGCACAAAAAAAATCGCGCAAAAAGAATCGCACAATTAAAAAATCGCCCAAAAAGAAACCCGCACAAAAACAGGTTGGAGTGTATTTTTCTCATTCGCAATCTCTTGTTAACGGTATTTCTTTTCTTCATATCTTTCGCTCGGAAATTTCGTGCGCAATTCCTATTTCTCCCCATTTTACCATTTCGGATGATGTTATTTCATTTAACATATTACTTTCCTTATATACATAATGTATAAGGAAAGTATTGTGACGGGGTCGAAAATTCGAATTCGAGTTTTCGACGGGAGAGTACGTTTCAAGCATCCCTGATCGCGAATCAAACATTTTTGAAGTGATGTCTGTGTGTGTGTATGTGTGTGTGTGTGTGTGTGTGTGAAAGTATGTGTGTGTGTCAGTGAGTCTGTGGAGACGATAACTGACGAACGAATGGACCGATTCGAACCAATATTGGTACAAAAATCACAATCCGTAAACACTGGAAGCCTATTGCTTTTATATGCAATCGAATGTTAAAAACCCCCCTAAATTTTCGAATGAAATTTTGAAAAAATCGTCAAAAAATCAAAACCACTAATAAAGTTACGCAAATAGACATTTCTTATGTAATTTTTCATTAGAAAACGATTGACATAAATTTTAGAACGCTAACATGAACCGTTCTCGAGATATTGTTCATTTTTTTAAAAAAAATTATCAAAAAGTCATATATAAAAAAAAATTCCTATTGAGAAACATGTTCACTTTTCATATGTAATGCCATGCGATAAATTGGGTTACATCATTCTCGTGGAACTAGCTCATTCCATTCATGAAAAAATATACTTTTAGTAATACTTTTGTGTTTGAACGCCAATAGTCATTTATCTGCTGTAAGAATAACTTATTTCATAGTGCATAACGCTTGGCGAGATTTCGGCGACGAATTTGGCGCAATGTCGCCAACTTGGCGACTTTTTGAAATGTTGCCAAATTAACGAAAATCTCGCCAAATGGATAAAAATGACGACTAATTGTCGAAAATTTAATATCTTGGAAAGAATATTAGTATCTTCTATAAGAAAAACCTACTTTTTTTTACTGTAAAAGTAGTAAATTAATTACATTATATAAGGAAAGTCATGTGTTGCCCACATCAGATTTTTTTTGTAATTAGTTGATGAACAATCTGTGTCATATACCAATGAAGTACGTCACCAAAATGATGCCAACCTACTATACAGGAATGAACTCGAATACAGTGGCAGCTATAAATAGGCTGTACTTGTAAATAAGGTATGTGTCAATCAGGGTGTGATTATCCCGGGCATATTTGACTTTATTATTTTTACTTCGCTCTGCGCATATAACGACATGTAAATTAAGAATGTGCGCATTTTGCTTTCGGGTTCTCTAGGGGGACCGAACTGGATAACTGCGACTGACATCCTGCTCTAACGACGTCACTAAATTTCATTAGCCGTCACTGGATCCTGTATGCGGAGCACAATTTCAAATTTTTGCACGAGTGGTTTCCGTCTGGATATTGATACTTCAAAATTAACAAATAATTTTTAAGTGTAATTATGAAAACACTTTTTGTGTTTTGGCAACTCCTCTCAATGTTTACTCTGGCCCGTGACATCACGAATGACGAAATATAATTCCCGTGACGTCAAGCTGACAGCTTTTTGATTCGTTGCCGGGCTGAGTGTTCAACCCTATATTAAAATCCTTCGTGTCAATAGAGGTGGCAGATTTCAGGGGGAGGGACAAGCCTGACTTCATTTTATTGCTTTCCTTATATACAATAATATATAAGGAAAGTATTGTGAAGGGGTCGAACATTCGAATTCAAGTTTTCGACGGAAGAGCACGTTTCAAGCATCTCTGATCACGAATCGAACATTTTTAAGATGATGTCTGTGTGTGTGTGTGTCAGTGAGTCTGTGGAGACGATAAATGACGAATGAATGAACCGATTCGAACGACATTTGTTACAAAAATCATAATCCGTGAGTACTGGAAGCCTATTATTTTATACGCAATCGAATGTTCAGAACTCCCCTAAAGCTTCGAGTGAAATTTTGAAAAACTCATTAAAAAATCAAAACCTTTAATAAAGTTACGCAAATAGATATTTCTTATGTAACTTTGTATTAGAAAACGATTAACATAAATTTTAGAATGCTAGCATGAACCGTTCTTGAGATATTGCACATTTTTCAAAAAAAATATCAAGAAATCATGTAAAATAAAAGAGTATTACCTATTGAGAAACATGTTCACTTTTCATATGTAATATCATGTAATAAATTGGGTGACATCACTTTCGTGGATCTAGCTCGTTCCATTCATGAAAAAAGATACTTTGAGTAATGCGTTTTCATTTGAACTCTATTAGTCATTTATCTGCTGCAAGAGTAACTTATTTCTACATCCATAACGCTTGGCGATATTTTGGCGACGAATTTGGTGGAATGCCGCCAACTTGGCGACTTGTTTAAATGTTGCTAAATTAATGAAAACTCGACAAATGGATAAAAATGAGACTAAACCAATGAAAATGAAGACTAATTGACGAAAATTCAATATCTTGGGAAGAATATATCTACTATAAGAATAATCTATTATTTTTACTGTTAAAGTAGTAAATTATATAATGAAGGTCATGTCTTGCCCACATCAGATTTTTTTTTATTCTGGCTCTGCGCATGTGGTGTTCTAAAGAGTAACAAACGAGCGCATTTTGCTATCGGGCTCTTTAAAAGACCGAAAATATCTTTGGCCGTCACTGATAAAGTTGTACACAGCACAGTTAAAGCTCTGTGCGCAGATCGTTTAGTCTAGATATTGCCATTTCAAAATTAACAAACGATTTTTAATTGTAATTATGGGAAAACTTTCTGTGGTTTGGCAACAATTCTCCTGGTCCACGGCGTGACATATGATGGAATGCTACTCTCGTCGCCGTTAGTCTGACAAGGTTTTGATTGGTTGCTGAGCTCATAGCACAATGTGATATTAAAGAACCTTGGTTGATTTAGATGTAGGGTATTATTCATTTCCCTGAGCATTAGAATACAACAATGGTCGCAAGCCACTTTGATACATATTGTCTCAGGAATGATGAGGAATTTCTATCGTATATTGAACTGATGGAAACATCGTTCCCTGGTAAAGAAATCAAGAAACTGGAAGTGCCGACGCTTCTGAGTTCAGCAGGAACACCTACTTATAAAATATATAACGGATCTTGCCATACCAAGTACACCTTTCTAACTACAATATGCAGAAATTGTTCACTGGACATTTAAGTCCGGCTCACCTGGAAATGGCATGGCGCTGCAGAGTATACAAACGAAACCAATTGGAAAGTGAATCCATTATAAAAACATTTGATGTGGGCAGTACATGACTTTCCTTATATAATGCAATGAATTTACTACTTTTACAGTAAGAAAAAAGGTTATTCTTATAGTAGATACTTATATTATTTCCAAGATATTGGGTTTTCGTCAATGAGTCATCATTTTCATTGATTTAGCGTCATTTTTATTCATTTGGCGAGTTTTCCGTTAATTTTGCAGCATTTAAAAAAGTCCCCAAGTTGGAGATATTTCAGCAAATTCTTCACCAACATCTCGCCATGCGTTATTTACGGAGAAATAAGTTATTCTTACAGCAGATAAATGACTATTGAGGTTCAAATACAAAAGTATTATTCAAAGTATCTTTTTTCATGAATAGAGCGAGCTAGATCCACGGGAATGATGCCACCAAATTTATCGCATAATATTACATATGAAAAGGGAACACATTTTACAATAGCTATTTTTTTATTATTTTACATGAGTTTTTGATAATTTTTTTTTAAATGTGCAATATCTCGAGAATGGTTCATGCTAGCGTTCTAAAATTTAAGTCAATCGTTTTCTATAGAAAAATTGCGTAAAAAATGTCTATTTGCGTAATGTTATTAGAGGTTTTGATTTTTTGATGATTTTTTCAAAATTTCACTCGAAAATGTAGGGGGGGGGGTCTGAACGACCGATTGCATATAAAAACAATAGGCTTCCAGTATTCATGGATTGTAATTTTTGTACCAAATTTCGTTCGAATCGGTCCATTCGTTCGTCAGTTATCGTCTCCACAGACTCACTGACACACACACACACACACACACAGACAGACATCACCTGAAAAATGCTCGATTCGTGATCAGGGATGCTTGAAACGTGCCCTCCCGTCGAAAACTCGAATTCGAATTTTCGACCCCGTCATAATACTTTCCTTACACATTGTTGTATATAACGAAAATAATATATTTCTGAATTAAAAAATATTTCCTGAAGCTATAATTTTGGCACAAACTTATCTGTCATGCTGAAAGATAAACTGTTAAAGGGTCTTAACACTCCCCTGCTACTGTGGGTGAAAATACACCCATGATGTAAATTGTGGAAGTATCTTAATGTTTATCTTGGAGATTTTTTCATTTTAATTGGAACAAATTGTAAAATATTTTATTAAAATTAGGTTAAAATAAAATACAAAAACTTTTTTCTTTTTTATATAAAGGTCAGAAGTTATTATATTTAATTAACATTAGAACTATTAAAAAATATGGATCAATCTTCACCAGAGAAGCGGTAGCGATCCAAAATATAAGTAGAAAGATAGAGTTAAAGATGAGATGAAAAATTTTAAACGCTTAAGTAGTTAAATAATCAAGATTGGTGTCACGTCTGCATACAATAGATAAAACCAAGGACAAAACGTTTTTTAAAAACGAAAGGTCTTTTATTTGACATCCTAAAAGACGTAATAAGTAGTTCTTTCTATTTCCACTGTAATAAGAATTTCTTCCCAGTAACTTCAAGGTCAGTAGATTCATAGTTTGTACTCCATTTGATACTTTAATTATTAACAATCGCGCTTAAAAGTCAAACCTTCAAGTTCGCTGCAGTAGTCATTGAAATATAAAAAAATCTGATGTGGGGAACACATGACTTTCCTTATATAATGTAACGAATTTACTACTTTTACAGTAAAAAAAAATAGGTTTTTCTTATAGTAGATACTAATTTTCTTTCCAAGATATTGAATTTTCGACAATTAGTCGTCATTTTTATTGCTTTAGCGTCATTTTTATCCATTTGGCGAGATTTTCGTTAATTTGTCAACATTTCAAAAAGTCGCCACGTTTGCGATATTCCACCAAATTCGTCGCCCAAATACAGCCAAGTGTTATGGACGGAGAAATAAGTTATTCTTATAGCAGATAAATGACTATTAGCGTTCAAATAAAAAAGTATTACTCAATGTATCTTTTTTCATGAATGGAACCAGCTAGATCCACGAGAATGATGTCACCCAATTTATTGCATGATATTACATATGAAAAGTGAACATGTTTCTCAATAGGAAATATATTTTTTCTATTTTATATGACTTTTTGATAATCTTTGTGAAAAATTTGCAATATCTCGAGAACGGTTCATGTTAACGTTCTAAAATTTATGTCAATCGTTTTCTAATGAAAAATTACATAAGAAATGTATATTTGCGTAACTTTATTAGTGGTTTTGAGTTTTTGATAATTTTTTCAAAATTTCATTAGAAAGTTTAGGGGGGTTCTGGACATTCGATTGCGTATAAAAACAATAAGCTTCCAGTGTTTGCGGATTGTGATTTGTGTACTAAATTTGGTTCAAATCGGTCCATTCGTTCGTCAGTTATCGTCTCCACAGACTGACTGACACACACACACACACACATACACATATTTTCACACACACACACACAGACATCACTTAAAAAATTTTTGATTCGTGATCTGGGATGCTTGAAACGTGCTCTCCCGTCGAAAACTCGAATTCGAATTTTCGACCCCGTCACAATACTTTCCCTATACATTATGTATATAAGGAAAGTAATTGATTATGTTTCGGGTTTTCCAAGGACGCTAGGGTTAATGATACGATATTTCCTTCTCTATTAATACCAGGCTTAGAATACATAAAAAGTAAAGAATAAGGAAGTCGTTTATATTGCAAGCTTCCCTTCGATCTGAAAGATGAAAATGTAGAGCCCATTTCTAATAGTCTGTTTTAAGATTCTTCTTTGAATCCGCTGGGAGGCCTGGTATTTATAATCATATCTAACATTATAACACAAATGTAATGTATCCTTAGATATAATATCGTTACACTCTTGATACCTTTCGTGAATGTGGTAGAAAAATCGATTTTTGTCGTTAGGTTGTACATAAATACACATCTGTCTGAATGTGCGTATCAAAATTTCAATATCAGTATGTGTTTGATAGAAATTTAGTAACTTTCCCATATCTATTTCAATCTTATCACATGTGCAACTGTCATAATTGCTTGTTCTATCACACTCATTTTTACTTTCCTTATATACATAATGTATAAGGAAAGTATTGTGACGGGGTCGAAAATTAGAATTCGAGTTTTCGACGGGAGAGCACGTTTCAAGCATCCCTGATCACGAATCAAACATTTTTGAAGTGATGTCTGTGTGTGTGTGTATGTGTCTTTGTGTGTGTCACTGAGACTTTGGAGACGATAACTGACGAACGAATGGACCGATTCGAACGAAATTTTGTACAAAAATCCCAATCTGTAAACACTGGAAGTCTATTGTTTTTAAATGTAATCGAATGTCCAAAACCCCCCTAAATTTTCGAGTGAAATTTTGAAAAAATCGTCAAAAAATCAAAACCAATAATAAAGTTACGCAAATAGACATTCCTTACGTAATTTTTCATTAGAAAACGATTAACATAAATTTTAGAACGCCAATATGAACCGTTCTCGAGATATTGCACATTTTTCACAAAGATTATCAAAAAGTCATATAAAATAGAAAAAATATATTTCCTATTGAGAAACATGTTCACTTTTCATATGTAATATCATGCGATAAATTGGGTGACATCATTCTCGTGGATCTAGCTCGTTCCATTTATGAGAAAAGATACTTCGAGTAACACTTTTGTATTTGAACGCCAATAGTCATTTATCTGCTATAAGAATAACTTATTTCTCCGTCAGTAAAACTTGGCGAGGTTTTGGCGACGAATTTGGCGGAATGTTGCCAACTTGGCGACTTTTTGAAATGTTGTCAAATTAACGAAAATATCGTCAAATGGATCAAAATGACGCTAAATCAATGAAAAGGACGACTATTTGTCGAAAATTCAATATCATGGAAAGAATATAAGTATCTACTATAAGAAAAACCTATTTTTTTTTACTTCAAAAGTAGTAAATTCATTGCATTGTATAAGAAAGATCATGTGTTGCCCACATCAAATTTTTTAGAGAGTCCCACAACGTGTCTTTAACTAAGTATCTCACTAATGAGGCAGCCAAATTCAGTAAATCAGAATGCTGCTATTTCCATATATTGAATATTTTTTTACATAAACTCAGTCATATTGCTATTTATCAACATATTTACTTGCTTTCTTAATATTCAGGGAAATATTTCACAAAAAAAAAATTATAATTTGTTGAATAGTGATTCAAAATAAATGTTTTCATATTAAAATTCAATTAAATATTTGGAACAAGCGTAAAGAAGTATAACCAGAGATCTAGATAACGCCTCTATACGCGTATTTCACGCCATAAATTATTTAATGCGTATTTTTACGCATCGATTTTGAGATTTTGTAAACAAAACAGAAAAGAAAAATATTTTTTAGAATAGCAAATTAAACAGATTTGGCTTCAAAATAATCAATTTTTTATTTTATCCGGCATCAGGTACATCGTTACAAGTTCACAATATCAAAGTTGATTTTCATCCTTCTGTGCAACGTACATCAATGCGTACATCCACGTACATTAATGCATACTCCATGCGTACATCAATTTACTTTCTGATTTTGATCAGGTTTTAAATCCTAGCTGTCCAATGTTTTCAAATGCTGCTAGATTTGAATCTTTAAATGAGTTATTGAAGCATTATAAAATTCTTCCCCTTCTAATGCATACTTAGGTGTAACAGTGGAGGAATTACAAGAAGATAATTTTTTCAAATGCAGTCTTTATATTGTAGAAATTCTAGCATGAAATCAAATGAGTTCTGCGGATTGGTTTTGTCCTCCACAGTAGATGATATATATGCCAGTGTACACTGCATTTTCAGCACTTGCTCAAATAGCATTGGTCATTCTTTTTCAACAGCTGCATGCGAGAAAAGATTATCAACACAACATAGAATCAGAAGTCAAAAGTCTGATGTGAGCAGCACATGACTTTCCCTGCAGACTCAAATTCATATTTTTTTTTCTTTAATAATTCATTAAAATGAGTTTAATTGCACAAAATAACACTAAATTGGCATTTTTAATTCAATTTCTGTTTTTATTTGGTAATTAGACATTTTTCTAAAAGTGGCATAACTAAATGCGAAAAATCTCAAATATATCGAGAATGGTTAGTCCTAGAGCAATAGCGGTGTTCTTATTATTTTACCCATCAAAAATTAGGTATAAAATAAGCATTTAATTGATATATTTGAACATACATAGCTTTTTTTAGATTTTGCGATTTTTGAGGGCCATTTCGTAAAACAGGCAGGTTGTTCTTTTCCGAATAATACCAAAATCTAATCAGCAACAGCGTATCCCCCAAGTCACTCATCTATCAAATTTTGTGAAATTTGGTCATTTAATATTTTAGTTAGAGTGGATACATGACATTTTTGCGGGCCATTTCGTAAAAAAAGGCAGGTTGTTCTATTCCTATTAATACCAAAATCTAATCAGCACCAAAGTATCGTACAAGTAACTTATCTACCAAATTTTGTGAAATTTGGTCAAATAGTATTTTAGCTAGAGTGGATACATGAAATTTTTACTGGTCATTTCGCAAAAAAAGGCGGGTTCTGTTTTTACGAATCATACCAAAAACTAATGAGCACCAGGGTCATACCCAAGTGACTTACCTACCAAATTTTATGAAATTCGGTTAGTTTTTGAGTTAGAGTGGATACATACATTGCACAGACAGACACACAGACAGACAGACAGACACACACAGACGTCACGTTAAAAATGATATTTTCGTATTCTAGAGGTCTCGAAACGTGTAGATCCGTCGAAAACTCGAGTTGTGATTTTCGGCATGATTCCAATACTTTCCCTATACATTACCATGTATTGCAGGGAAATTAAAAAAAATCTGATGTGGGCAACACATGACTTTCCTTATATAACGTAATGAATTTACCACTTTTACAGTAAAATAAATAGGTTTTTCTTATAGTAGATACTAATATTCTTTCCAAGATATTGAATTTTCGACAATTAGTCGTCATTTCATTGATTTAGCGTCATTTTTATCCATTTGGCGAGATTTTCGTTAATTTGTCAAAATTTTAAAAAAGTCGCCAAGTTGGCGACATTCCGCCAAAATTCGTCGCCAAAATCTCGCCAAGCATAATGGACAAAGAAATAAGTTATTCTTACAGCAGATAAATGAATATTGGCGTTCAAATGCAAAAGTATTACTCAAAGTAATCTTTTTTCATGAATGGAACGAGCTAGATCCACGAGAATGATGTCATCCAATATATCGCATGGTATTACTGAAAAGTGAACATGTCTCTCAAGAGGAAATATTTTTTTTTATTTTATATGACTTTCTGATAATTTTTTTGAAAAATGTGCAATATCTCGAGAACGGTTCATGTTAGCGTTCTAAAATTTATGTCAATCGTTTTCTAATGAAAAATTACATAAGAAATGTCTATATGCGTAACTTTATTAGTGGTTTTGATTTCCATTCGTCCATTTGCTTGTCAGTTATCGTCTTCACAGACTCTCCCACACACACATACTTTCACACACACACACACACACACACACACACACAGACATTACTTCAAAAATGTTTGATTCGTGATCAGGGATGCTTGAAACGTGCTCTCCCGTCGAAAACTCGATTTCGAATTTTCGACCCCGTCACAATACTTTCCTTATACATTATGTATATAAGGAAAGTACTAGGATTTTCTTATAGTAGATACTAATATTCTTTCCAAGATATTGAATTTTCGACTATTAGTCGTCATTTTCATTGATTTAGCATCATTTTTATCCATTTGGCGAGATTTTCATTAATTTGGCAACATTTCAAAAAAGTCACCAAGTTGGCGACATTCCGCCAAATTCGTCGCCAAAATCTCGCCAAGAGTTATGCACTAAGAAAAAAGTTATTCTTACAGTAAATAAATGACTATGGGCGTTGTAATACAAAAGTATTATTCAAAGTATATTTTTTCATGAATGGAACGAGCTAGATCCACGAGAATGATGTCACTCAATTTATCGCATGGTATTACATATGAAAAGTGAACATGTTTCTCAATAGGAATTTTTTTTTATGTGACTTTTTCATAATTTTTTTGAAAAATGTACAATATCTCGAGAACGGTTCATGTTAGCGTTCTAAAATTTATGCCAATCGTTTTCTAATGAAAAATTACATAAGAAATGTCGATTTGCGTAACTTTATTAGCGGTTTTGATTTTTTAACGATTTTTTCAAAATTTCATTCGAAAATTTAGGGGGGTTCTGAACATTCGATCACGTATAAAAACAATAGGCTTCCAGTGTTTACAGATTGTGATTTTTGTACCAAATTTGGTTCGAATCGGTCCATTCGTTCGTCAGTTATCGTCTCCAAAGCCTCACTGACACACACACACACACACACATACTTTCACACACACACACACACACACACAGACATCACTTCAAAAATGTTTGATTCGTGATCAGGGATGCTTGAAACGTGCTCTCCCGTCGAAAACTCGAATTCGAATTTTCGACCCCGTCACAATACTTTCCTTATACATTAATAAGGAAAGTAATAAAGCACATTGGACGAGAAAAATGGTCCTGTATGATTAGTTATTTTTATGAAAGAAAAATCTGATGTGGACAGCACATGACTTTCCCTGCAGACCTTATTACTTTCCTTATATACATAATGTATAAGGAAAGTATTGTGACGGGGTCGAAAATTCGAAATCGAGTTTTCGACGGGAGAGCACGTTTCAAGCATCCCTGATCACGAATCAAACATTTTTGAAGTGATGTCTGTGTGTGTGTATGTGTGTGTGTGTGTGTGTGTGTGTGTGTGTGTGTGTGTGTGTGTGAAAGTATGTGTGTGTGTGTGTGTGTGTCAGTGAGTCTGTGGAGACGATAACTAACGAACGAAAGGACCGATTCGAACCAAATTTGGTACAAAAATCACAATCCGTAAACACTGGAAGCCTATTGTTTTTATACGTAATCGAATGTTCAGAACCTCCCTAAATTTTCGAATAAAATTTTGAAAAAATCGTCAAAAAATCAAAACCACTAATAAAGTTACGCAAATAGACATTTCTTATGTAATTTTTCATTAGAAAACGATTGACATAAATTTTAGAACGCTAACATGAACCATTCTCGAGATATTGCACATTTTTCAAAAAAACTATTAAAAAGTCATATAAAATGAAAAAAAAAATATTTCCTATTGAGAAACATGTTCACTCTTCATATGTAATTCCATGCGATAAATTGGGTGACATCATTTTCGTGGATCTAGCTCGTTCCATTCATAAAAAAAGATACTTTGAGTAATACCTTTGTATTTGAATGCCAATAGTCATTTATCTGCTGTAAGAACAACTTATTTCTTCGTCCATAACGCTTGGCGAGATTTTGGCGACGAATTTGGCGGAATGTCACCAACTTTGCGACTTTTTGAAATGTTGCCAAAATAATGAAACTCTCGCCAAATGGATAAAAATGATGCTAAATCAATGAAAATGACGACTAATTGTCGAAAATTCAATATCTTGGAAAGAATATTAGTGTCTACTATAAGAAAAACCTATTTTTTTACTGTAAAAGAAGTAAATTCATTGCATTATATAAGGAAAGTCATGTGTTGCCCGCATCAGATTTTTCATATTTTCTTTATTTCTTTAATAATTCATTAGATTGAGTTTAATTGCACCAAATAACACTCAATTTACATTTTTAATTCAATTTTTGTTTCTATTTGGTAATTGGACATTTTTCCGATAGCGGGATAACAAAAATGCAAGAAATCTCAAATATCTTGAGAACGGTTAGTCCTAAAGTATAATGGAGTGTGTTATATTCTTTTCCTCGTCAAAAATTGAGTATAAAATAAGAATTTAATTGATACATTTCAGCATACGTAGTCTTTTTTTTTTCTTTTAGATTTTGGCGATTTTTGAGCAGGTTATTAAAATGCATAAAAAAAATGCAGGTTGTTATTTTCCGAATCGTACCAAAATCTAATTTGAACTAAAGTGTCCCACAAATACTTATCTATCAAATATTGTGAAATTTAGTCAATTAGTATTTTAGCTAGGATGGATACAAGAAATTTTTACGAGCCATTCGGTAAAACAGGCGAGTTCTCCTTTTCTGAATCGTACCAAATTCTAATCTGCACCAGAGTATCCTACTAGTAACTTATCTACCAAATTTTGTGAAATTTGGTAAATTAGTATTTTAGCTAGAGCGGATACATGAAATTTCAACGGACCATTTCGCAAGAAAAGGCGGGTTTTGTTTCTACGAATTGTACCAAAAACTAATCAGCACCAGGGTCACACTCACGTGACTTACCTACCAAATTTTATGAAATTCGGTCCATTAGTTTTTGAGTTAGAGTGGATACATACATTGTACAGACAGACACACAGACAGACAGACAGACAGACAGACAGACAGACAGGCACACAGACACACACACACAGACGTCAGGCAAAAAATATTTTTTTCTTATTCTAGAGGTCTCGAAACGTGTAGATCCGTCGAAAATTCGAGTTGCGATTTTCGACATGATTCCAATACTTTCCTATACATTACCATGTATTGCAGAGTAAGTAAAAACATTGTTTATACTACACTTGGAAAATTAACAGGAAATTGAAAAGAAAATGTGATCCTAAAAGTCCAAAATTTAGTAAATATTTTAAAACTCTTTTCATAAAGTTTATAAGGTATATGTATTGCGCTGTCAGATATCCAACTTAATTTCTTTATTAACACAAATAAAGATTATAGTGCATTTCTTAAATCTCAACGTAGAAAAATCAGAAATTTATATCCTGTTGGGTGATGACCCTGTAATTTTTTTTATACAAAATACAATAAATTTAATAAACACATGGAAATTTGAGCGTAATTGTACATTTGTTAAAAATGACTCCTCTGGAAAACAAAATACTCCTTCAAATCAAGTCAGGGAGCATTTTTACTCTTCTGGAAAAGTTCTAGTTCGATTTATGAGCATAACGTATTTAAGTAATAAGACCACAATTGTGTTGGTCATGTGAATTGTGAAATAAATCAAGTATCTTGCCCTTGTACATATGTGTGTACTCTTGCTTGTCGTTATCGCCATTAATAGTGTTAAATGTTACTGTTTGAAGAATTGCAACATCTTGAAGGACTAAGATAAAAACTTGAAATTAAGGGGTATGTACATCAAGGTTGTTAACTAAGGCTATTTCAAGCCAAAATTAGCCATATTTTGGACCTTTTAGCCATAAAAATTATCATCTGGACATGTTTCTATTATTTATTACATCGATCTTCCAAAACAATCGGTAATTTTCACTTTCCATTCCAGAGAATCAATCAAGCTTCTTATGTATACATTAAATTAATATTTTAATTAATGCATTTTGCTAAATTAAATGATAAAACAAATTAATGGCTTAAGTCAATAAGTACCTATATGACATCCTATCACAAAATGAGCTGTGATTGCATTTTATTCTGCAGTCAAGATGGCAATGTATTATAACAGAAACAACTGAATCCGTGTTGTTTGAGTCCTTTTTCGAGGTATCTATAATAAAAATCTGATGTGGGCAACACATGACTTTCCTTATATAATGTAATGAATTTACTACTTTTACAGTAAAAAAATAGGATTTTCTTATAGTAGATACTAATATTCTTTCCACGATATTGAATTTTCGACAATTAGTCGTCATTTTCATTGATTTAGCATCATTTTTATCCATTTGGCGAGATTTTCATTAATTTGGCAACATTAAAAAAAAGTCGCCAAGTTGGCGACATTCCGCCAAATTCGTCGCCAAAATCTCGCCAAGCGTTATGCACTAAGAAAAAAGTTATTCTTACAGGAGATAAATGACTATTGGCGTTCAAATACAAAAGTATTATTCAAAGTATATTTTTTCATGAATGGAACGAGCTAGATCCACGAGAATGATGTCACTCAATTTATCGCATGGTATTACATATGAAAAGTGAACATGTTTCTCAATAGGAAATTTTTTTTTATGTAACTTTTTCATAATTTTTTTGAAAAATGTACAATATCTCGAGAATGGTTCATGTTAGCGTTCTAAAATTTATGCCAATCGTTTTCTAATGAAAAATCACATAAGAAATGTCTATTTGCGTAACTTTATTAGCGGTTTTGATTATTTGACGATTTTTTCAAAATTTCATTCAAAAATTTAGGGGGGTTCTGAACATTCGATTACGTATAAAAACAATAGGCTTCCAGTGTTTACGGATTGTGATTTTTGTACCAAATTTGGTTCGAATCGGTCCATTCGTTCGTCAGTTATCGTCTCCACAGACTCACTGACACACACACACACATACTTTCACACACACACACACACACATACTTTCACACACACACACACACACACACACACACACACACACACACACACACACACACACACACACACACATACACACACACAGACATCACTTCAAAAATGTTTGATTCGTGATCAGGGATGCTTGAAACGTGCTCTCCCGTCGAAAACTTGAATTTGAATTTTCGACCCCGTCACAATACTTTCCTTATACATTATGTATATAAGGAAAGTAATAAAATGAGATGTTTATCTGTTTGTATCGTCTCTAGCAAAAAAGGTAAAAATCTGATGTGGGCAACACATGACTTTCCTTATATAATGTAATGAATTTACTACTTTTACAGTAAAAAAATTGGTTTTTCTTATAGTAGATACTAATATTCTTTCCAAGATATTGAATTTTCGACAATTAGTCGTCATTTTCATTGATTTAGCGTCATTTTTATCCATTTGGCGAGATTTTCGTTAATTTGACAGCATTTCAAAAAGTCGCCAAGTTGGCGACATTCCGTTAAATTCGTCGCCAAAATCTCGCCAAACGTTATGCACTAAGAAATGAGTTATTCTTACAGCAGATAAATGACTATTGGCGCTCAAATACAAAAGTGTTACTCAGAGTATCTTTTTTCATGAATGGAACGAGCTATATCCACGAGTATGATGTCACCCAATTTTTCGCATGGTATTACATATGAAAAGTGAACATGTTTATCAATAGGAAATATTTTTTTTTATTTTATATGACTTTTTGATATGTTTTTTTGAAAAATGTACAATATCTCGAGAACGGTTCGTGTTAGCGTTCTAAAATTTATGTCAATCGTTTTCTAATGAAAAATTACATAAGAAATGTCTATTTGCGTAACTTTTTTAGTGGTTTTGATTTTTTGACGATTTTTTCAAAATTTCATTTGAAAATTCAGGGGGGTTTTGAACGTTCGATTGCGTATAAAAACAATAGGCTTCCAGTGTTTACGGATTGTAACTTTTGTACCAAATTTGGTTCAAATCGGTCCATTCATTCGTCAGTTATCGTCCCCACAGTCCCACTGACACACACACACACACATACTTTCATACACGCACACACACAGACATCACTTCAAAAATGTTTGATTCGTGATCAGGGATACTTGAAACGTGCTCTCCCATCGAAAACCCGAATTCGAATTTTCGACCCCGTCACAATACTTTCCTTATACATTATGTATATAAGGAAAGTAAAAATATAATCGTCATACGGCAATTTAATTTAGTAAAGGGGCTGTGTTCGTAGACATGTCAGAAACAAACTAGATATATATTTAACTACAAATTACTTCTCATAGTTTATAACTTGCATTTTTAGTTTTTGAGATACAAGCATTAAGAACTTGAAAAACGGAAATTTTTCAGTATTCTTCAAACTGACAGGACAATTCCTGGAAAACTATTTTGCCACTTATTATTTTCATCTATATTTTCCAGTTTCGAAGATCGAATGAAAGCGTTTACATTTTTCATAATGCTTCATAATGTTTTTACAGCCGCGGTGACCACCAGAATTTTCTTAATTTTTAATATTTTATGATTATTTTATAAGCTTATTTTCATTTTAATATTTTACATACTTAATAAATAAAATACAATATTCTTAGTTACTATAAAATTAATTTGATCCCCACACAATTTGATAACATTATCCGAGCAAAGTTGAAAATTTAAAATAAAACTAGCTGTGGTGCCAGCAGCTCATTGCTGGTTATACAAAAATAGCTTATTAAAAATACCTGACACATTCCAGGTTATCATTGGGTATTGTGGGCAGGTTAGTGGCCAGGTTACCGTAGCGAATGAAGGCTCTGGAAGGCCAAGGTGCACGAGTGCGAAGCAAGATCAGATGATTTTGTGACAGGTTCGAACTGGCCCAACGGCATCATTGTCCGCCATCCAACGTGCTACAGCCTCTTCCATACCATCCGTAGTACCTACCACCATCTGACGGCGCTTGGCTTAGGTGGGGATATGGTCACGGCGGTCTTTAAGACGTCTTCCCATAACCCCACAACATCGACAGTGTCGTTTGTAGTGGTGTCGTAGCCGAGCATCCTGGCTGCAAGCAGACTGGCATCACATACTGTTCAGCGATGAAACGCGCTTTAGTCTTTCAGCAGATGGCCATCAGGTACGTGCGTGGAGGCGTCAGGGCCAATCAGTCAAAATCAGCCCTTGTTTCACACAGGCCCTCAGCCATTACCCCTAGTGTGATGGCGTGGGGTGCTATCTCTTACGACATCAGTCGACCCTAGTCCTGCGGCCGTTTGCATTACCCTTCATGGCATGTCAGTTTAGGGCCATTTTCTAGCAAGATAATGCCACGCCACATACGGCTAACATATCTGTCGACTGTCTCCATGCTGTTGATACTATACCTTGGTTAGTAAGGTCACCAGACCTTTCGCCAATCGAGGATATGTGAGACATGCTAGGCCGCCAGATTCGAGCACCCCGAAAAGTAGCAGATCTGGATCAACAATTGAGAATGTCTGGAATAATATACCGCAGGATAACATTAGGAAACTTTATCACGCCTTACCTAGACGTCTACAAGCATGCATCGCCGCCAAGGGGGATTTCACCAATTACTGATTTGAAAATTCAATGTGAAATTGCTAATCATTGATGAGTTTTCCGGCCTTGAGTGTATAATCATTGCATTACCTGTGTATGAGCTGTACGCATATTTAATTTAAATAAAAACAGCCACTTTCTTCATGGTGGTACTTCTTTTTTTTTTGCAAAAGATTGTATCTTAGAGACACTTCCCTAAAACAGTGGATTGCTTTACTGCAATAAAGGATTTTGTTTATAAAATATATATTTAAAACTATTTATTTATTAAGAGATTTTTACCCACTTAAAATGAGTTGTCATCTTGTATCCATTTTTGGGTTGCTACATAGTTATTTATTAATTTGACCTATTTAAATAATAATAGATAAACATGATTTTAAAACTATCTTAAAGACTCTGGCTTAAAATAGTGAGTTGCTCTACTATAATAAAGGACATACGATCGCCGTACTATATACTCTGATTACAATTTAAATGCAGAATATATTTTACAGAAAAATCCAAGAAACCTTGCTCTAAAATAAAGCACTATTTTCTTATAATGAAAGAAGCATGGTCACAGTATCACTTATAAACACTCTGATTGAGATTTAAATGCGTATTATATTTTACGCAACTTATTGTGTTAATATGAACAGTAAATTAACATCTTTCTTGGGGAAATCTTAATAAAACCATATGCAGACCAAAATTAAAATTTCTGCGTTCAAACAAAACCAAATTTTCCTTACAGCGATAAAGATTAATATCCTGAGATCATGATTAAACATCAAATATCGATTAAGGAGTTTTGACCGATAATTGCGTTTTAATGATAATATGTTCGGCAGCAAATGGTGTATAAAACGATTTTCCGAAAATGAACACTGCTCGAAGACATTATCTGGAAATAATTCAGAGTTAATAAGTGTTATCTTTTATTCTCTGGATACCCGTTGCTCGAATAGAATAAGCTGACTTTTGTCAGAACTTTGAATACAGATTTTTTTCAAAATAAAATACTGTTATGAACTTGTAAAATGCAGCTGAGTCTCTCCCCCTCCACTTTCGCCTCTTTCGAAGACCAGACATCTAGAGTACATCTAGAGTTGCCATATTCTGAAGTTTGGAGTGACGGGTTGCCAGATTTGGCTATTTATTGCCCGT
Organism: Amaurobius ferox; assembly: GCA_951213105.1. Lineage (NCBI taxonomy): Eukaryota > Metazoa > Arthropoda > Arachnida > Araneae > Amaurobiidae > Amaurobius > Amaurobius ferox. Next base: position 78,230,649 of record OX578152.1, on the reverse strand, counting down.
TTGGCGACTGTTCGAAATTTCGAGGAACACCTCGAAATAACTGTTATTCTACGAGATATGAGAGATTTCCAGACGTAAAAGGAATCATCACTTTGTTAGAGAAAACTTAACGAGACACGAGCTACATTGAACTGCGTTTTTCGTCCATGTTTTGATAATAGCGGCGTCAGTTTTCTACAATGACTTTTGTCAATGTTTGGACAATAGTATAAGATACTCTGTGAAATTAGTGGATCATTATTAGTTCTTTTGTAAAATAAGTGCTGATTTAATGTATATTGTTCCTGATTAAGCTACGCTTGTGAATAACCGTGTTTGTTATCCGGAAATCTGGACTCATTCTTGTGTCCTGGTCGTCCACCCACGATTTCTGAGGATACATCGTACAATACACTTAAGCTGCATGTTAATCAAAAGATAGGATTGCCATAGAAAACATCTGATGTGGGCAACACATGACTTTCCTTATATAATGCAATGAATTTACTACTTTTACAGTAAAAAAATAGGTTTTTCTTAGAGTAGATACTTATATTCTTTCCAAGATATTGAATGCTCGTCAATTAGTCGTCATTTTCATTGATTTATAGTCATGTTTATCAATTTGGCAAAATTTTCGTTAATATGACAACATTTAAAAAAGTCGCCCAGTTGGCGACATTCCGCTAAATTTGTTGCCAAAATCTCATCAAGAGTTATAAACGGAAAAATAAGTTATTCTTATAGCAGATAAATGACTATCTGCTATAAGAATAACTTATTTTTCCGTTCAAATACAAAAGTGTTCAAATACAAAAGTATTACTCAAAGTATCTTTTCTTATGAATGGAACGAGCTAGATTCACGAGAATGATGTCACCAAATTTATCGCATGATATTACATATGAAAAGTGAAACGGTTTCTCAACAGTTAATATATATTTTTTTAATTTATGGGGTTTTTTGATAAATTTATTTTAAACAAATGCAATATCTCGAGAACGGTTCATTCTAGCGTTCTAAAGTTTATGTCAATCATTTTCTATGGAAAAATTACATAAGAAATGTCTATTTGCGCAACTTTATTAAAGCTTTTGATTTTCTGATGATTTTTTCAAAATTTCACTCGAAAATTTGGGGGGTTCTGAACATTTGATAACTTTTATAAACAGTAGGCTTCCGGTATTCATAGATTGTGGTTTTTGTACCAAATTTCTTTCGAATCAGTGCATTCGTTTGTCAGTTACCGTCTACACAGACTCACTGATACACACACATACAGACATCACTTCAAAAATGTTCGATTTGTAATCAGGGACGCTTTAAACGTGCTCTCCCGTCGAAAACTCGAATTCGAATTTTCGACCCCGTCACAATACTTTCCTTATACATTATGTATATAAGGAAAGTAAAAAATGTTCATATTCGATATGGAAAACCATCTTGAAAATTATGGAAAACAATCCTGATGGGTCATCCCACCCATTCTTATCCCTTAGGAGTGGATGACGCAGCTTAATTCTTATATTTCTATAAGGAGCCATAACCATGACTATAAATCGAGGGGTTTAAGTAGATGTTGTTACCATATTGCTCGATTATCTTACACACTTTCAACCATTCAGGGAAAAGTAACGGAAATATAACATACTAGTATTTACAAATGACCTATCCTGCAAACAATAAGGTTTGTAGGTATATGAGATTAGAGAGATATGGTGACGATTCCACTTCGTCATCCGACCTGTTTTCACTAAGTTAGAGGTGGGTTATGGAACTATCCCTGCTTGGTGATTTATTTTAATCCATGCGTTACCTCTTAAAAAATCTGATGTGGGGAGCACATGACTTTCCTTATATAATGCAATGTATTTACTACTTTTACAGTAAAAACAAAATAGGTTATTCTTATAGTATATACTTATATTTCTCCAAGATATTGAATTTTCGTCAAATAGTCGTTATTGTCATTGATTTGGCTTCATTTTTATTCATTTGGCGAGATTTTCTTAGATTTATTAACATTTAAAAAAGTCGTCAAGTTGGCGACATTCCGCCCCATTCGTCGCCAAAATCTCGCCAAGCATTATGGAAGGAGAAATAATTTATTCTTATACCAGAAAAATGATCTATTGGTGTTCAAATACAAAAGTATTATTCAAAGTATATTTTTTCATGAATAGAACGAGCTAGATCCACGAGAATGATGACACTAAATTTATCGCATGATATTACCTATGAAAAGTGTTTCTCAATAGGAATACCATGTTTCTCAATAGGAAATATTTATTTTTATTTTATATTATTTTTTGATAATTTTTTTTGAAAAATGTGTAATATCTCGAGGACGGTTTATGCTAGCGTTCAAAAATTTATGTTAATCGTTTTCTAATGAAAAATTACATAAGAAATGTCTATTTGCGTAATTTTATTAGAGGTTTTAATTTTTTCATGATTTTTTCAAAATTTCACTAGAAAATTTAGGGGGTTCTGAACATTCGATTGCGTATAAAAACAATAGACTTCCAGTATTCACGGATTGTAATTATTTGTACCAAATTTCGTTCGAATCAGTCTATTCGTTCGTCAGTTATCGTCTCCACAAACTCACTGACACACACACATACACACACATACACACACATACACACACACATACCACACACATACACACATACCACACACACACACATACACACCACACACACATACACACCACACACACACATACACAACGCACACACACATACACCTCACACACAGAGAGAGAGAGAGAAATCACCTAAAAATATTATACATTATACTATGTATATAAGGAAACTTGTATGTATATAAGGGAATCTCCCAATTTTGAATTCAGTCATAGAAAAAGAAGTTAATTAAAGTAAGACCGGGAAACCTATTCCTGATTGAGACACGAATGCTGGACTACTATTAGGATCATTGTAAATAATTAGATTATTAGCTAAACAAAAATCAATCATGTCTAATATCCTTTGGTCAGTGAAACTATGACTCCACGTCCGTGCTCTGGCGTTAAAATCGTCAAGAATGAGGTAATCAGAGTTTAAGAAGTCAATTGAATATAGTGGGGATAGTAGGGACGGAAAGTTATCATGTGATGGGAAATAAATGCTAGAGAGAATAAGAGATTTATTAGAGGAAAGTTGAATTTCAGCAAAAACAGAGGATAGAATGTTAAAGTTTTGATTGACTATTAAATTGAAATTAAAAGTGATTATTGCAGCTTTATTAGAAATGTGAGAGAATTGAAAAATGCCAGAAGAGGGGGGGTGAGAATATTATTACCTTTTGAGACATAGTGTTCTTGGATGCAGGCAAAGTCATTGGCATTTTCTAAAGCGTATTGTAGAAGGCTATTATGTGAGCCTAAAAATGGTTAGTATTTAATTGAATGCCTTTAAGAACCATAAGTAATACACATAATGACAAAGCACGGATGTAAATCTATATATATGAAAAAAATTAAAAAATATTAAGATTCCCTTTGCAAAGTTTTAATACATTGAAGTTCATCATGAAGTGGTCGACAAGTTTTTCGATCCATAATATGATGATTTGTTTTGTAATTAAGATTCATATTATTGTCATTAACAGTACTGCAATTAATACTAACAGGAAATTTGGCTTTACATGTTTTATGAGTGTGTTTGTTCACTACTGGCGCAAATACTGCTGTTCCCAGTTGGATAGGGGCAGTAGTTCACCACGTGACCAAAATACTAACAGTTAAAACACATCTTAAATGAAATGTATCTTTCACAAAGTAACTAAAGTTATGGAAGAATTTTTTGGAATCTATTATTCTGTTGGCATTAAAGATATCGATAAGAAGAACCCAGTTGGTATACTCATTGTTAGTCTTGAAGTGTTTTATAATTTTGATGTTTCCGGTTTAATGTTTGAATGATCATTACATATCAGCGCTGTCACATTACTTTCATTAAAATTGTTAGGTATATTGAATATGATGAGAACTTTTTTAATCTTCCTGTTTTTTTATTGTAAATTTATCCTTTAATGAAGAATTTTGAAACAGGGGTAATAATTTTTCTGGATTACCTCCCTTACAGGTATTTTTAAGTGTTCCATTCTTAAGAGCAGTAATATTTTTAATGTTAATATTTGGAGGACAGGAATACGAGAAAAGGTCCTTTTTAAGTTCATCATTATTTTTGGAGCTATCCTTTCCTTGTAGAAGCATGCTAGTGTAGGTTTTTGGTTTCGAGATATTAGATGATGCAGCAGAAAAAATAGGAGTAGAAGGTTTTAATGAAGGGATGCTTTTTTCTAGATTTTGTTGCACAGATTTGTTAATTAGATCAGGTAGATTTTCAAGAATATTATTGAAGAGAGCTTTCAATTCTTTTGAAAATGAATCCTTGAATGAGCAAAGTTCATCATTGAATGCCTTGGCGAAATTGAGTTGATGCGTCAGGAGATGGAGATATAGTAGGTGGTGGTGGTACAGACTGAATGTGACTTTCGAAATGATTTCTTTGATTAGGTTAAATTTGTTCTCGGCGTACATTTTTTTAGTAGTATTCAATTTCACATAGTTTGAGAGGTAATTTTGCAATTTATTAGGATTGTTCAAGACTTTCAATAAGGAATCACTATACACATCATTGTTAGAAATATGAGTTGAATTCAATCTATTGTGTCGGAATGAATATCATCAGTAGATTTAAGTAGTTGCTCATTGTATTTGATTGTTTGTAATATGTTTGTAATCTGCGAAGCAAAGGCTGAAAGGAAACTTGACGAGGTAAAAGTAACTGGCACAACTGGTACATGAACAGGTATAGATGTTACTGGTTGCGAAGAGCAAGAATGATGGACATTTTTATAGTCAACCATCCTAACACCATATTTACTGACAGTTGGTGAGATTTTAGGTTCATTAATTCCTCTGGATTCCAAACAGTCCCAATCAGCCCTTGTTTCACACAGGCACTCAGCCATTATACCTGGTGTGATGGCGTGGGGTGCTATCTCTTACGACAGCAGGTCGATCCTAGGTACCCTGCGTACAACTGCAATAGCTCAACGATATGTTGATGAAATCCTGCGGCCGTTTGAGTTACCCTTCATGGCAAGTCAGTTTGGGGTCATTTTCTAACAAGATAATGCCACGCCACATACGGCTAACATATATGTCCACTGTCTCCGTACTGTTGATACTATTCCTTGGTCAGAAAGGTCACCAGACCTTTCGCTAATCGAGCATGTGGGAAACATTCTAGGCCGCCAGATTCGAGCACCCCGAAAAGTAGCAGATCTGGAGCAACAATTGAGAAATGTTTGGCATAATATACCGCAGGATAACATTAGGAAACTTCATCACGCCTTACCTAGACGTATATAAGCATTCATTGCTGCCAAGGGGGATTTCACCAATTACTGACATAGTTTGAAAGGTAATTTTTCAATTTATTAGTATTGTTCAAGACTTTCAATAACAAATCATTATACACATCATTGTTAGAAATATTAGTTGAATTCAATCTATTGTGTCGGAATTAATATCATCAGTAGATTTAAGTAGTTGCTCATTGCATTTGATTGTTTGCAATATGTTTGTAATCTGCGAAGCAAAAGCTGAAAGGAAACTTGACGAGGTAAAAGTAACTGGCACAACTGGTACATGAACGGGTATAGATGTTACTGGTTGCGAAGAGCAAGAATGATGGACATTTTTATAGTCAACCATCCTAACACCATATTTACTGACAGTTGGTGAGACTTTAGGCTTATTAATTCCTCTGGATTCAGGAAGAATCAAATTATTTGGTTGATTGCTGTTGAGGGGGGGGGAGTACTATTGTTGGTAGAGCAAGGTATTGCGTGAGAGTGTGCAGATCTATAATGAGGAAAATTATTTATAATCTATATATATATAACGAAGAAAAATATGTATGTATGTATGTGTGTATGATACGACATCACGGGAGATCGGCTTAACCGAATTTGATGAAATTTGGTGATTAGTCTTGAAATAGCCCTACTTAAAATTTAGTCCATGTTTCGAGTTTATATCACTAGGGGTTGTCGCGATATTAATAAAAAACGCAACTTTCGTTTGTTTCATCACCATGAGAGAACAGCTGCACCGGACTTAATAAAATTTTGTGGATAACTTTGAAATAGCCCCCATAAATTTAGTCCAAGTTTCGAGTTTATAGGACAAGGGGTTGTCGAGATATTAATGGAAAACGAAACTTTTCTCTAGGAGTGCTCTCTAACTCCATGATTCCCAACGAAAAATGTTGAAAACCGTTGGTTTCAAACGTGAAAGTGAATTAAATCTTCGAGTTTTTGAGAGTTTATTGAACGTATTAGTCACTTTTGAAAATCGCAGGTTTGAAATATGAATTCAATATTCGAATCAATTCGAATATTCAATATTCGAATATTCGAATATTCAATATTCCAATATTCGAATATTCAATATATGAATTCAATATATGAATTCAATATATATGAATATTCAATATTTTGAAAATAAATATAGATAAAAATAAGACAAAATATTCAATATTAGAAATAAAAAAGAGATAAAAATATTCAATATTTTAATATATTTAAGAAATATATAACTTAAATAACTTAGAAAAATGAGTTAAAATAGAAAAATTAGAGTATATAATGGCCCTGATATTCTATAACCTTAATAAGTAAAGAATGCAGGTAGAGCATAATATTATAAAAAAATTTCACTGTTCCAATAAAAAATTAATAGAAAACATTGTGTAAAATAGAATAAATGATAAATTAACTGAATTTAAATGGCATTAGGCATTATTTATAAAGTGGTCCGTTCGTAAAGTGTTACATATATAATAATAGAAATACGACCAAAATTATTTTAAAAAGAGCGAAAGAACATCGCAGCAGCGAAAGAGCCAACCGTTCTAAAGTTTGTATCAATCATTTTTTAATGAAAAATTCCATAAGATATTATGTATTAAACTTTATGAAAGATTTTGATTTTATGAATTTTTCAAAATTTCATTCTAAAATTTGGGCGTTACCGACCGCATACTGTTTTAGGTGCAGCAGGACAGCCTTACAGAAGTACTTACATGTAATATATGCAATATAGATATTAGAGACTATTTAAAAGTCTTTACAAAACAGTGAAGTAACAATCAATTAATAATGAATAATTTTTCTTTTCAGCCAACCAATATTATCTGGTCAGTACATAACCGTTAAATAACTAAACCGTTAAATAACCGTTAAATAAATGTTTATGTACCGTGACCTAACTGACTAAACTTCTGAAAAAGGGAATTACCAGTCAAAATAAAGTAAGTGTAAACAGGAGCTCAAATTAAAAAAAAATGCAGTAAATAAATTCCAAGTCAAAACCGTCTCTCTCAGTCTCAAGGACACTGTTCGGAATTTATCAATAAGTTAAATTAAGATAAATATAGATTAAGATAAGTATAGATTGATTTTTATAAGTTAAATTAAGTTTTTTAAACTTGAAATTAAATATTTATTCAGATTATTGTCATTTAAATATGTCACATTTCAACAAACTAATAAAATATTTCAAATTTCAAAATACTGAATTTTCACGCCTTTTTGCCTCAGATATCCTCCAACTTGTGCATCGTCTGAAGGCACGAGGACACCATATCCAATTTTGTTGGGTTCCGGGACATGTTGGTATAAAGGGAAATGAATTGGCTGATACTGCTGCAAAAACAGCTAATCGTATTATGAATCATCCCATTCCTTTGACAGATATTAAGAAAATTATTAGTAAAATATTATATGATAAATGGCAACACTCATGGAATCAGCAAACTCAAAATAAATTGTATGAGATAAAGCCTTTAATACAGAAGTGGACTAGTTTTCAGTGTAGGAAACTTGATGTTATATTAACTCGTTTGCGCATTGGTCATACTCGTTTTACCCACAGACACTTACTTTTAGGAGAAATTGAACCCTTTTGTAATAGTTGTCAAACGTCAGCAAGTATCAAACATATTTTAATTGAGTGTTCGAAATATAAACATTTCCGTTTTAAGCATTTCAAGACTTATACTTTACACTTGGCAGAATTGATTGGAGAAAATCCTCATTTGGAGCTTTTCCCATTCCTACTAGACATTGGTTTTTTCCATCATTTTTAACTTCACTTTTTATAACCTTTTAGTCATTTTTCATCTCGTTTTCATTGTTGTACATGTTCCATAGTCATGGTTTTTTCACACATTATCACTTTTTTAAATTATACACATGTTTTAACCCATAGTAATTTATGTATCTTGGTACCATATGTCTGGCGCAGCATATCCTCTTTGGATCTTGTGCCATTAAACCATAATCAACCAACCAACCAACCAACCTGAATTTTCACGTGTCATTTTGTGCAATTACACTCAATTTAAAGTTAAAAAAAAGACAATATGAATTAGATACTGTAGGAAAAGTTATTATATGTAAATTTTATTTTATAAAATTGAAATATCCCTTACTTCATTGTGAGAAAAACTAATATCTAGTATAAACTATTTTGATACCATTAATATCCCTATTGTTCTCTAAATTATTCATTTTTCACATGTATATAAGCATTCATTTCATATTCATATTTCACACTCTTATAAACTTTCATTATTATTTTTCATAGGACAATAATGCTATGTAAAATCTTCAGATTTTATAAACTGGAAACGTTAATCTAAGAATTACTAGAAATGTTATCTAATTTTAGTTATTCACATATAGTACACATCCGCCTAAAATATTATAGTGGTAAGTACATTTGTTCTTCAGCACACACATACACGCACAAGCACACACACACACACAAACACACACACACACACACACACACACACACACACAGACATCACTACAAAAATCTTTGATTCGTGATCAGGGGTGTTTGAAACCGTCGAAAACTCGAATTCGAATTTTCAACCCCGTCACAATAATTTCCGTATACATTATGTATAAAATCTGATGTGGGCAGCACATGACTTTCCTTATATAATCGAATGAATTTACTACTTTTACACTTTTACAGTTAAAAATATTTTATTCTTATAGTAGATAGTTATATTCTTTCCAAGATATTGAATTTTCTTCACTTAGTCGTCATTTTCATTGATTTAGCGTCATCTTTATCCATTTGGCGAGATTTTCATTAATTTGGTAACATTTAAAAAAGTTGGCGACATTCCGCCAAATTCGTAGCCAAAATCTCGCCAAGCGTTATGAACGGAGAAATAAGTTATTCTTATAGCAGATAAATGACTATTGGTGTTCAAACACAAAAATATTACTCAAGGTATCTTTCTAACATTTTAAAACAAAGTTGAAAAGTGTTTATGAGTTTGTCCATTGTCTGTCTGTCTGCCTGTCTGTCTGTCCGTTAGCAGGATAACTGCCGTAAAAATGACTTTATCAAAATGAAATTTTAGTATGTTGTTCAGACGGTCTGTGGGACCTATGGGAATATAAATGAAGAATATCATCCAATTAGTTTTGGATTGAACCCGGGTTGAAAAAATGAAATACATTGAACCCTATAAGACCTAATTTTTCAAACATTTTTTAAGCGGATTTAAAATTCACAAATTGCTCTGAAAGTTTTATGAAATATTCAAATTATATTATAAAATATATAAAAAAAATTCAGCAAAATATATTTAGTAGCTTTTTAAATAAAAATTAAAATTATATTTACACCCTTTATATGGAGAGATCACTTGACCGTTATATGAAGAGATCACGTGACCCACTTCAAAATAAAATATGTCATCCATCTTGTGTCAAAATCATGATTTTTGATGTTCTTTTTAATTCAAATTTAGTGCATGCGTCCTAAAACCGCTTTATTTTTGCTTAAATTCTGTGCATCTACGTACTGAAACGACGCAATTACGATATAGTTCAGTTTAAAAGATCATCCAACTTTGATTATTTCTACAACGAAGCCTACTTTTCACTTATGGAAAATGTAAATATCAAAAGATGTAGAATGAGTTGTATCAAAATTGCTTCATTTCTTTAATGCAAAATTATTTAATTCATGGAGTTTGCAGTATAGCTGATACGAATTAAACATTTATTGAATTTATGCATAGAAGCAAACGATTTTTCGATGAAGTTTTAAGCATAAAGTTAGACTACTTGTACATTCTTGGTTTTAAATTTTTTAATAAAATAAATTATTATAGTATTGTGATGAACGAAATGAATGGACATTGTTTTATGAATGAAATGCTGCTTTTATAGACTGAGCCAGGCGTGTTATATTTCGATGACGTCATTTGAATAAATTTCGTTTGTTTGCGATAAAGTTTTCAAATATAATAAAATTTTGTAGTATTATGATACTTTTAAAAATATTATCGAAGAATGTATCGCATTTTAGAGATAGTTAAAAAAGGCAATTTATAATTCAATGCCGTCATTTGAATGAAGTTCATTTTTTGATGAAGTTTTATGTTTTCAAGTGTAATGAATTAATATAGTATTGTGGCAATTTAAAAAATATTACCGAGGAATGTATGGCATTTTGGAGATGTTTAAATAAAATTGCATTGAAGTTGGAAAGTGTTTCATAATCAATGCTTTATGCATAATTGATCTTTCTTGTTTAACACTTTACAACAAAGTTGAAAAGTGTTTATGACTTTGTTCATTCTGTCTGTCTGTCCTTTAGCACGATAACTGCCGTAAAAATGACTTAATCCAAATGAAATTTTAATATGTTGTTTAGACGGTCTGTTGGACCTATGGTAATATAAATGAATAAAATCACCCAATTAGTTTTGGATTGAACCCGGGTTGAAAAAATGAAATACATTGAACCATATGAGACATAATTTTTCAAACATTTTTAAGCGGATTTAAAATTCACAAATTGCTTCGAAAATTTTAAGTAATATTCAAATTATCCCATAAAATATATAAAAAAAAATTCAGCAAAATATATTCAGTAGTTTTTAAATAAAAATTGAACTAATATTTACATGAAAAGTTCTACATGAAAATAAATAACTAAACAGCACTTGTTTAATTACTAATTTTGGTAACCTTGACCATGTGCGACATATAATATTTTCTATCAAAAACTAAAATATTTGTAAACTGTATTTAAAACGAAATCTTGACATACAGGGGAAAAAAATACATTTTAAAGTGCTATAACGCTTTCAGACATCATAATATCCATCATCAGTGAAATGTTAAGGAATTGGCTTAACTTCGGTGATCTAACGAGAACAGGTGTTTTCAGCACGGTGGAGCTGCTGGCTCACTAATGATGGACATTATAATGTCTAAAAATGCTATGGCACTTCAAAATGACATTTTTTCCGGTTCTTTAAGATGATGTTTTAAATACAGTTTACATATACTTGTAGGCTTTGATAGAACATATTTTGAATATTTTTGACGTGTTTACCATAGTTATGAATTTAAATTTATAATTTCAATGTTTCAGCAAAAGCAGAATCATCATTTTTCTTGAAACACTGATAGTATACGTTACGACCATAATTAAACATCAAATATCGATTGAGGAATCCGTAAGATTAATTGACTTTTAATGATAATATGTTATGCGGCAATTGATGCATTATGCTATTTTCAGCAGATGAACGCTTTCATAAATCTTTATCTCAAAGATTTCGCAAAAGTTGTTTTATTATCTCGTAATGTAGTACATGACATGGCCGGAATGAGGTAAGTATCATAATTGAGGGTTTATTGGGAGCAGTGACGTATTTAAATAGGTATTTGGGAGGGTTATTATACTAAGTTTAACTAAAATTGCCCATATTTTATACCAACTTTGGAAGATCTGTCTGATATATATTTGTTTTACTTCAGGGGGTTTGAACACAAGGTCCGCTTCTTAAATAGACGGCTAATAAAGAGGGACCGGGAAAAAATTACCTTTCTTTTATTTATTGGTGTGTTGTATTGGTGTTTTTTTTATTTATTGGTGTTATGTCATTGAGTTTTGTTTGTGCCACACCTTAGTTACCAAAAAAGGTTTCATGCTCATTTGTCTTCAAAATAAAAAAAAATATTTCTGAAAGGTTTAATAATTTTAAAAGTTAATAGAAAAATTATTCTTTTAAGAGGGCTATTTGCTTTTAAAAATACTTTCAAAATTATTTTCCAAATTTAGAAATCCAGAAGACAGCTTGTCTAAGATCGATCAGAGGAGCTCTGTACTAAATTATATATATATATATCTTACAAATAATTTCTGATACCCTATTAAGTTGGCAAATCAGAAAAAAGTATATTCTGAGGTAATAGATTTTTTAAAGTTTTAATTACTCACCTAACATGATAGATGGTACAATATTAAAATTGTTACTTCAGTTGACATAATCATCGTAGAAATATACGATTTGCGTTTGCGTTAATTAATTAGTAACTTGATCAAGTAACGTGGTCAAGGTTACTTGATCAAGTAACGCGGTTTGCGTTACTTGATTAAAAAAAAACAGTATTTTTTAAACCAATAAAATAAAAACATTTTCTTATAGATTAGGCAGTTATCATTGTATTAAGATCATAGGTTTTAAGTGAAATGAAATTTTAAAAAATGTTTGTGGGTAGCTACAGACATATTCATTTTCTCTTTCATAATAATCCATTTAATTGTGTTTAACTGCACAAACTGGTGATGGGAGCTTGAATATACTGGTGATCATTCATTTTTTAAAAAGTACTTAAATAATTTAAACATAGTTAAAGCTTTAAAAAACGAATTAAGACAATGGTATTTAGGGTACTTTTGTATCATAGCTGGGTATAATGCAACACATAAAAGAATCAAATTCAATTAAAAATACTTTTATAACTAATTTAAATTAAGTGCTATCTTGTATTAACTTTTAGAAACATACTCCGATTAACTAACAGCTACGCTACAAGTCAATGTTTAAATTAAAATCAAATGTAGTTATTATGCCTCTTACCCTACTGAGCCCCTGTTTCAGGAATTTTGTGTCCCCTTAAATTTCTCCCTCCCCCCCTTTAATTTCGTTTCTGGTCGTGTTGCTGATACTTTGCATACTTCAATGCTAGATAAATCAGTGGGGGGCGCAATCCCCGATGTTAGGGGTTTGCGCCCCCCACTGATTTATCTAGCGTAGAAAAATGCAAAGTATCATCGACACGACCAGAAATGAAATACAAGGGGGGGGAGAAATTAAATCCCCGATGCTGGGGGATTGCGTCCCCACACAAATCTTTGATATAACCCCAGGAAAATCCAATCATGAAATATTTGTCTTCTGAAAACGTGTGGTAGGGTTTATGACCGGTATTGGCAATAGAACTTGCTCTGCATAATATTTTATTATGGTGAGAATTATGGTATTGCATATGTTTCTATTTTTTGCTGACTAATAAGAAAAAGAATAGAATAAAAAACGAAATTGTGGAGTAAATGTTAACCATCACAATGACAGTAATACGAGTCACAGAAAAACCAGTAATAAGAAATTCTTCAAGCTATATCGGCATTCGACTATATAATAAAATTACAGAATAAATGTGTAATATGAAGGTGAAAATTTTAAAATATTCATAAAGGCAGGCATCAAGCTATTGGATGCTGTATGTCTTATCCTTGAGTTTGCGCCCTCCAGGAAAAGTTCCATGGGTGCCCATAGTAGCAAAATGTATAGCTATTGTCGTTATTTTGTATTATTAAGTTCTCCACAAAAGACGTCCTTAATACCTGGTAATTAATTAATAGGATATTTTTACCTTGCAGAAAAATTACGTGCTGTATATCTTGAAGTTTTATCTATCATACCCATATAACCCGCGCGTAGCGTGTGTGAAATGACTATATAATCAATTTTATTGATACACTTTCTGAATATCAGAAGTATTTTCAGATTTAGCATCAAAATAACGCGCATTTTGTAATTCTTCGAACCGGGTCCAGAGTTCATTGGTGGTGACAGCTGGAGAACAGTAATGATCCTGTCGCCGAGTTACCATATCCCATACATGTGCAATCGGTGACATGTATGTCGAACTGGTAGGTCAATGAAGAAGCGGTATCTTCTGCGCAATGAAGACTTGAATATTCGGGGCAGCATGTGGTCAGGTGTTGTCCTGTTGGAATATAGCGCCAGGAGTGTGCTGATGGAGCGGTACAACTTCGGCCTCATGTAGTGGTTGCTGTTGAGCGTACCTGCAATGCGTATGAGTCGGAATCTGGTATGATCAACCTTCACTTTGGTGCAATATGACGCTCTAAAACGCACGCCGGAAGATGGCACTCACCATAATACCGTCTAACGCGTATACGTCCATCATTGCAGTCCAGGTTATAGCAGAACTCCTCCGAAGACACGATCTACTGCAAATCCGCACACCATTGTCTCCGCCCATTTCAACCTGAGGAGTTGGTGTTCAGGGTCAACGGTATCCTCCAGAAAGGAATGCTTGCAAGCAATCCTCTGCGCAGCTGACGCTTTCGAACTGTAGAAGTAGATAATTCCACACCTGTAGCAGTACTCCAGTGTTGCGCTAATATTCGAGAAGAGGCTGTACAGGTCGTCACTGCCATGCGGAATAGACTGCGGTCGTCACTGCCATGCGGAAAAGATTTATATCATCCCGTGCTGTCGCCACATTGCGTGGTCCACTGCCGGATTTTCTTCGGTGGTCCGGTTTTCTTCGGTCAACTGCTTCCACACTCCCATTGTTATCGTGGAATTATGCCCAGTACGGGCAGCACTATCCCGGTGAGAAAATTCTTCTTCCCCCAGGCCGATTATGCCTCCCCGTCCGAACTATGCAGTTTACTTATAAGGCGCTCACTGACGTTGACGATGCATACTGGCTTCAATAGAAGATTTTTCAACTCGCGGACAGCGATACCATAGTTGTCGGGCTCTTCCACAGCCTTCTATACTCCTTGTGCGACAGTTCAGAAGACGGAGCCCAGGCATACGCATTCACTCTGCATTTCTAATCAATTGCATGTCCTACCCTGCTTTACATGTCCCGTACGTCTCATTCTAATCTGACAATTCCTTTGTGGTGTTGCAATTTTCATAAACATGAATGTATATATTTCCCCCACAGTTTTAATTGATGGCAGTGAATTGATTTCAATTGTTCATTTATTACTTTTGAGAGGCAATTTTCTTTAATGTCCCTTTGTCCCTCCACCCCCCCCCCCCCCCTTCCCCACACACACACTTCGACTTTTCAAAAATTTCGATTTTTCTATTCACCTGGACGCTAAAACGAATCGAACGAGACAAACACCAGGATCCTGGCTCGAGTGAAAGTGCCCGGCAAATTGATCGCTTAGAAAATTGGTTTTATATATATATTTCTTATTATTCCTGTGCATCGTCACAGCTAACTCGAAATTTCGAAATATTAGATTTTTTTCTTTGACTTGGAAGTTGAGACAGACAGAAAAAGACTAAAACTGTGATTCTGGCTCGAGCAGAAATGTTCTACAATTTCCTAAAGTGATTTTGGGTGCTTAATATCTCTTCACACAATCCCGCCTAATTCAAATATTCAAAATTTCAGACTTTTCCCTTAATCTCGAAGCTAAGACGGATTGAATGACACCAAAACCAAGATTCTAACTATATTGAAAGTGATCATTAATTTTTGTAGATAATCGCCCCCCCCCCCCTCTGTCAGTCAGTCAGTTCAATGCATATTATATAGTGAAACATTACTTTTATATTTTGAACCCAAAGTATACAAGATTGAATAAAAAAAACGATATATATATTTCAATTTAAATTTTTTTTCTTATGTATTATGTATATTGGTCAAGTTTTTATAAAAGCAATTAAATAATGAGTAAACAACAAAAAACCTGTTTTATGCTTGCATTATGAAATTTAGTACTAAATTAATCTAGCCATTAGTTAATGATGTTCATCATACTGCAGTTTTTCTTTAATAATTCTGCATAAAAATTCTGAGATCAAATTTTGTTAAAAATATTACGCATCATTAAGTTTTATTTGAAATACGAACTAAACTGTAAAATTACCAGATTTAACTCCTTAATTTTAATGTATACAGTATGGAGTAAGATAAAAATAGAAGAGTTATAAAAAAATGAAGTTGATCAATAACTCCGAAGATAATATTAAGCTGTTGTTAAAGAATAAATAGCATATAAGTTATTTTACAATTATTTATATTCAGAAATTTTCATTATAATATATTAATAATTTATTTTTAAATAGTGGATTTTAATCTGGAATGTTTAAAAGTTTCATATAATTATTTTAAAGTATATACTGCATGTTAATAGATATTTAATTGATGTTGATACAGATATATAAAAATCTGATATGGGCAACACATGACTTTCCTTATATAATGTAATGAATTTACCACTTTTACAGTAAAATAAATAGGTTTTTCTTATAGTAGATACTAATATTCTTTCCAAGATATTGAATTTTCGACAATTAGTCGTCATTTCATTGATTTAGCGTCATTTTTATCCATTTGGCGAGATTTTCGTTAATTTGGCAACATTTCAAAAAGTCGCCAAGTTGGCGACATTCCGTCAAATTCGTCGCTAAAATCTTGCCAAGCATAATGGACAATGAAATAAGTTATTCTTACGGCAGATAAATGACTATTGGCGTTCAAATACAAAAGTATTACTCAAAGTATCTTTTTTCATGAATGGAACGAGCTAGATCCACGAGAATGATCTCATCCAGTTTATCGCATGGTATTACTGAAAAGTGAACATGTCTCTCAAGAGGAAATATTTTTTTTTATTTTATATGACTTTCTGATAATTTTTTTTTTAAATGTGCAATATCTCGAGAACGGTTCATGTTAGCGTTCTAAAATTTATGTCAATCGTTTTCTAATGAAAAATTACATAAGAAATGTCTATTTGCGTAACTTTATTAGTGGTTTTAAATTTTTGACGATTTTTTCAAAATTTCATTCGAAAATTTAGGGGTGTTCTGAACATTCGATTGCGTATAAAAACAATAGGCTTCCAGTGTTTACGGATTGTGATTTTTGTACCAAATTTGGTTCGAATCGGTCCATTCGTTCGTCAGTTATCGTCTCCACAGGCTCACTGACACACACACACACATACTTTCACACACACACACACACATAGACACACACACACACATCACTTCAAAAATGTTTGATGCGTGATCAGGGATGCTTGAAACGTGCTCTCCCGTCGAAAACTCGATTTCGATTTTTCGACCCCGTCACAATACTTTCCTTATACATTATGTATATAAGGAAAGTAATAAATTGATAATTTTTATATATATTTTTAATGTTTGGAATTCTGGAATGTTTAAAAATTTCATATAATTATTTTAAAGTATGTGCTGCATGATAATATATATTTAATTGATGTTGATACATATATTTAATAGATTGGTAATTTTAATAGATATTTTTACTTTCCTTATATACATAATGTATAAGGAAAGTATTGTGACGGGGTCGAAAATTCGAATTCGAGTTTTCGACGGGAGAGCACGTTTCAAGCATCCCTGATCACGAATCAAACATTTTTGAAGTGATGTCTGTGTGTGTGTGTGTGTGTGAAAGTATGTGTGTGTGTCAGTGAGTCTGTGGAGACGATAACTGACGAACGAATGTACCGATTCGAACCAAATTTGGTACACAAATCACAATCCGTAAACACTGGAAGCCTATTGCTTTTATACGCAATCGAATGTTCAGAACCCCCCTAAATTTTCGAATGAAATTTTAAAAAAATCGTCAAAAAATCAAAACCACTAAAAAAGTTACGCAAATAGACATTTCTTATGTAATTTTTCATTAGAAAACGATTAAAACGATTGGCATAAATTTTAGAACGCTAACATGAACCGTTCTCGAGATATTGCACATTTTTAAAAAAAAATTATCAAAAAGTCATAAAATAAAAAAAAATATTTCCTATTGAGAAACATGTTCACTTTTCATATGTAATACCATACGATAAATTGGGTGACATCATTCTCGTGGATCTAGCTCGTTCCATTCATGAAAAAAGATACTTTGAGTAATACGTTTGTATTTGAACGCCAATAGTCATTTGTCTGTTGTAAGAATAACTTATTTCTTCGTCCATAATTCTTGGCGAGATTTTGGCGACGAATTTGGCGGAATGTCGCCAACTTGGCGACTTTTTGAAATGTTGCCAAATTAACGAAAATCTCTCCAAATGAATGAAAATGACGCTAAATCAATGGAAATGACGACTAATACGCGAAAATTCAATATCTTGGAAAGAATATAAATATCTACTATAAGAAAAACCTATTTTTTGTACGGTAAAAGTAGTAAATTTAGTACATTATATAAGGAAAGTCATGTGTTGCCCACATCAGATTTTTAATTATGCATTACATGCTTAAAAAAGAAGTTTTTTTAGATCCAAATGTATTGATGCACATTACAATAAATATTCTATATTTATGGTAAACATGACTTATATTGCGAAAACTATTGTTACCTATTTACATACTCTTGTATACATACATTTGCCTGTTATGCATATTAATTAAATGGTTTTAATAAGTAGGGGCTTCCCTTTGGATTATCAATTAGAAATATTTCTTATTAAAATATAGAAAAAATTATTGCAATTATGGATTTTATTTATTGGAATCAGTTGATATGAACTCAAACCATTTGTTTAATACAGTATTTTATTTTCTTTTTATAGATTTTATTATATGAGCTATATAACGTATAACTTAGCAGGGGTTTATAGTTTTTCTTATACCTATCTACAGTCAAGTTAGTTTTGCCACAAATATAAATGGTTTCAAAACTCTACTGGAGTGCTATAAAATTGCACTTACCTTCAAAATGATTAAAAATTCATCGTGCTTATTTTCACGAACTCCATAAAATAGTTTTAATCCTTATAGTCAAGTAGGTACTCAATCAGGGCATCGATTAATCGTTGTGTAGTTATCGAATCATGTTACTGAATCGATTAATATTTTTATCGACACACTTTGCACATCGGTATACAGTTACTAAACATAATACGATACTCTTCCAAAATCGATTAATCGTAGTGGTATGGACATATCCGCTTACCTCCATGGATAGGAAGAAAGAGAATGCCACATTAAGTGAAACGATAAACAAGCCATTGCTTTTCCCTCTAGCGTGTGGAATTTTCCCTAAGTTGGGGATTATTTGCCGTTGTAAAAATAATCCTATTCTGTTTTAATGTAAATATACGTTTCTGTTCATAAGCGTTTTAGAAATGCGGGCATGGAAATGCATATTTTAATTTCAATTCGTATTGAGAAATGGGCATATTTGCATTCATATAAAAACCTAGCAGTACATAGTTCCGAGCTATGTTTAACAATAATATTTATGTTTTAACTATTTTTATATAGTTTTAATCATAATTCTGAACATTTGAATTTTGTTTCGAATTTTTCTAATAGAGTAAAATCACCAATTAAAAACTCGTATCAACTATAATATCATATCTATCAACACTATGTTTAAACTGAATAGGGCCAAATTTAAAATGATGCTAAGCTGAAATTGATGCATGGACATTTTTGGATCAAATTGCACTTAAAAACACGATACATAATTTAATTTGCTTCTCAAAAATTTACCAAAAAACAATATTAATTTGCAATTTCAGGATAATTTAAATTTAACATAATCCGAAACAATATTGCGATTGTTGGACTCAAATTTTCAGGATGATAATAATTCGGTGTATACTTTACTACCTTTATATCGTTACCTAATGAGAGTTTGGGGATTATCTCTGCGGAAGAATTATCTTTGGTCTTTAATAATTTTTAAAAATGGTAAAGTTTCATTTATTGATAATTTAGATTATAATATTTGGAAAGAATTATCCTTGGTCTTTAATAATTTAAAAAAATGGTAAAGGTTCATGTGTATTGATAATTTAGATTATAATATTTGGAAAGAATTATCCTTAGTCTTTAATAATTTAAAGAAAATGATAAAGTTTATTGTATTCATAATTCAGATTATAATATTTGGAAAGAATTATCCTTAGTCTTTAATAATTTTTAAAAAATGGTAAAGTTTCATGTATTGATAATTTAGATTATAATATTTGGAAAGAATTATCCTTGGTCTTTAAAAAAATGGTAAAGGTTCATGTATTGATAATTTATATTATAATATTTGAAAAGAATTATCCTTGGTCTTTAATAATTTAAAAAATTGGTAAAGGCTCATGTATTGATAATTAAGATTATAATATTTGGAAAGAATTATCCTTGGTCTTTAATAATTTTAAAAATGGTAAAGATTCATGTATTGATAATTTAGTTTATAATACTTGGAAAGAATTATCCTTGGTCTTTAATAATTTAAAAAAAGGTAAAGGTTCATGTATTGGTAATTTAGACAATAATGTTTGGAAAAAAATTATCCTTGGTCTTTAATAATTTTTAAAAAATGGTAAAGTTTCATGTATTGATAATTTAGATTATAATATTTGGAAATAATTATCTTTGGTCTTAAACAATGATAAAGCTTCATGTATTGATAATTTAGATTACAATATTTGGAAATAATTATCCTTGGTCTTTAATAATTTTAAAAAGTGGTAAAGATTCATGTATTGATAATTTAGTTTTTAATATTTGGAAAGGACTGTATAAATGTGTCTCTAATATATATTTTTTAAACTTTAATTTGTGTTTTAAATTCTGTTTCTTTCCATCCTACTTGAGAAATGCTAGGGTTGATGTTCTACATAAACCTGGCAAAGATGATACAATTAGCTCTTCTTATTGTCCCATTTGCTGTTAATTACTTATGAAAGAAAACTTCTGGAAAGGATATTTGCCAATTGGCTTCTTGATTATTTTTATAAAGACTAAAAACATTATCGTAATCAATTTGGTTTCCGGGAACTTCACAGCTGTGAAAATACTGCTCATAAACAACTCGGCATAATAGAGAGTTTCTGCCCTATAAATCATGTCGCTCTAACAACCATTGATGATTGTGAGGTGCTTGATAATTTGAACAGGGGTATTCTTCCCTTAACGTTAGAAAAATTAATGATTCCCGTTCTTTTCGTGCTTTTCTTTTTTCGTACCTTAATTATAGATCCATTACATATATTAAGAGAATTTTATCTCTGTCTAAATTTAATTCTAGGGGATCACAGCAGGGTTCCGTAATTGCCCCAATATTATGCAGTATATATTTTAACAACATTTTACTTAGTAATGACCTCTTTTACTTTAAACCCCTACTAATGACCTTGCGGTGGTCACTTAATGCAATACACTCAAAAATATGAAATGTATTCCCTCTCTCTTAAAATTAATTTTTATTTCTTTGATTTTCTTACATCTCAAAATTTCTATCGAGTTGCTCCATTATCTTCGGTAAAATCAGATCAAGGCTGAAGAGAAACCCAATTTTCAAATTACAAGGCAAATGCATAAATATGTCAACTCATTTAAAATTCCCATGCATAATTATTGATGACAAATTCAGCTGGAGACCAGATGTCTATTATCTAAAAGAAACATGTTTTGAATTATGTTCTACTTCTGGGGAAATATCTGGAAATAATTGGGGTATCCACAAAAACACTTTTAAATATCTGAATTCAACGTGACCAGTCCAAAACTGATATATTTTGTTGTTAGAAACACATTTTTATAGCGTTTGAAATGTGGATAAGTGCACGATCTTTGTGAAAACCCACTTTCAACTGCCTAGGAAGTCATTATACGGAATTTAAAAAGTTAAGCACTTCCAAAAGTTAAGCACGCAATGCAAATTTTCATTTTTCGAAAGCGTATTTGAATCGGAGTGGCTGAAAATCGCTGCGAATGTAGATGGCAGTATGCAAATATCATATGTGACAGCCAATTACGATTGACTGTTCGAATACATGCTAATTAGGCAGTCGTTGAAGAAGCCAGCATTCTGAAGGGTTTGAGGAGGTGCATTTAAATGCTGATACAAAGTGTTTAGAACTTTTGTAGAATTATTTTTGATGATATTCGTGTTTCCATGGCTGAAATAAGAAGAATGACAGATAGTGAGCGCTGGCGTGCTGTCGGAAGCATTGAAGCAGGACAGTCAATCAAAGATGTCGCTATTTTCTTTTGCGTTGATCATTCGGTAATTTCTCGTTTATGGAAACAATTCCAAACAAGTCAAACAGTTGCCCGGAGACCTGTGCCCGGTCGTCCAGGGGTTACAATCGCCTCTGATGATCGGCATATTGCTATCGTAGCCAAGCGAAATCGACGAGCGACCTCCGCAACTGTTACATCCATGGTTGCAGCGGCACTTGGTAAGACAATATCTGCCAGTACTGTACTCCGAAGGTTCCACGTAAAGGGACTGTATGCCCAAGTACCAGGTTCAATCAAATGGAAAAAAAGACAAATTTCGAATCGTCAAGTTAAAGATAATCAACAAATATCAATGATATTGAATCGATAATAGAAAAACATATAAAATCCAAGCATTAATGCTTTACACGTGGACAAGGGCAAGACCTAAATAATGGAATTCACTTCGCCAAAACTTTTCAGTGGGTCGAAGTATTTTGTCGAAGCCAACACAAAATATGTATGTTTCTGAAAAAATAGATAGATTATATCTACAAACTATTTCTACTTGGACCACATACATAAAGAAGGAAAATTAAAGGAAACAAGAATACCTGGAATAAGCACTGCAAATGCCCGAACCAGTCACACCCTGGTACCCAGAATGAAGAGATCAGTGTTGCCATTCACAAAGGAAAAAGGAATGATCTACTGTTGCAATTCGTAAGCTGTTGAAATATATATATATGATATATATATATTGAAAAATAAATGTACACCCACAAAAAATTGATATAGTTCCGCGAAACTTGGCATGCAAATATCATTTTAAGTGATATACAGTTGATCAAACTGTCAGCGCCAATGATGTTACAGGACTTATGCAACGCCCATGAGATTGACTCATCGTGCAGCGATTAAAATGACGGGTGTTCTCTTTCACGGGCAATTTGGGATTGGATTTTCTGCTTTGATACTGCAAGTTGTGTACAAAGATGCTTTTGAGACGTACTCGACCGCTCTAAGAACATTTGATGGATTTGGAAAGCGTTCGCATCATAGGCCTAAGAGAAGCTGGTTAGTCCAACCGACGTATCAGCCATCGGAGCGATATGATAGTTGCTCGGAGCGATATGATAGTTGCTCGGAGCGATATGATAGTTGCTCGGTGTTGGTAATAGTGGAAAACAGAAGGCACATGTAACCGTCACAGAGGTTCATGACACCCCAGACAGACAGCTACTCAAGAGATTCGTGCAGTCAGAAGAGGAGCCCAGTCCAGTCCACACCTTAGTGACACATCTCGCTTCTCTCTCCGTGAACACTCTCGACCGCCGCATACGTGCGTGGATGAGGATATCCCAGCGTTCCGATCTAGTATTTGTTATCGAACGGCGCATCGAACATGCACGTGGTGTAAGAGCCTGGGGAGCCACCTCGTGGGATAGCCGATCCCCTCTAGTTGTGCTGCAAGCACATCTGACGGCTCGCTTGAACTCGACGATATTCTGCAGCCGATTGTTTTTCAAGTTCTGCCAAACCTCCCAAGTTGTCTCAGTCTTCGATGATTTAATACCCACCCATGACCATCCAGATCACCAGACACCATTATCATCCCCCCCCCTCATCACTAATAGAACACGCCTGTGACAAACTACGCAACTCTGGTAAACTGAACGGGTTCATATGAAATTACTTATTAAATCAGGAAAATATTTTATGTTAGAATGCAAAGATATACACTCATTTTTTTGCCGAACATAGAATATAGAATTGTGCTAAAATCTTATTTTATTTATTTATTTGTTTATTTATGTATTCATTTGTGATGCCGCTAAATAAGTATCAGGTAATCTAAAAAATGTAAATTCCGATGTATATTACAAAATAGATATGAAGACATTGTCCTAGATTCAAATATCGTTGGATAGAACATTCTTCAATCCAGATGGAAACTCTGTAATAATATTTTCGGTCACCAACAAACGGATTTGTGTGAGATTCGTGAAAATCACTCAAAACTGTGTTAAAACATAAAATCACTACAAAATTCAATTTGAAACAAATCTCGCTGATGTGCACTTTCTCGGGTCCCAACGACCCCTGTGTAAAAAAAATGTCATTCCCGCACGACGCTAAGATTTTCGGCTATATAAATCGCACACAGATATCTTCTTTTATAATATAATATTTTTCTTTGAAAATGTAGGGTGGGATGCACTTATTCCTTTTTTCCAATCAGTGATTCAATAAAAAGGGAACTTTAGAATAGGTGTGTTTTTATCAATTAAAAGAGAGATATTTATTTTATTATCTACCATAAATACTCTAAAAGTAGGTCTTACATAATATATCATTTAAGTACGTTAATAGAGGCATTTTGACAGCTCATTTCTCTCTATCAAGCAATCTGCTTCGAATAAGAAAGTAGTAAATCAAATTAAATTATGTACTATAGTGTACATTACCAACCCCTGTTGGCGAACGTTGAAAAGTGCCGTCATTTCGGCGCGAAGATTTTTTTTCTCTCAATCGTTAAGTATATGATTTCCAGAAGAAACAAAATTCATACAATTTTAAGACACAATTCATGAAAAATAAGTTCAAATACATAAATTTCATACATAAAATTCAATTACTACAAAAATCACTGCAAAATTCAATTTGAAACAAATCTCGCTGATGTGCACTTTTTTGGGTCCCAACGTACCTTTATGTAAAAAAATGTCATTCCCGCACGACGCTAAGATTTTCGGCTAAATAAATCGCACACAGATACCTTCTTTTATAATATAAGATATTTTTTCAAAATGTTGGGTGAAATGCACTTATTCCTTTTTTCCAGTCAGGGGATTTAATAAAAGAGGAGCTTCAGAGTTGGTGTGTTTTTATCAATTAAAAGTGAGATTATTTATTTTATTATCTACCATAAATATTTTAAATGTTTGGCTTATATAATATATCATTTCAGAACGCCAGTAGAGACGCACTTGCAGTGTTTTTTCTTTTTGTCAAGAAAGCTGCTTCGAATAAGGAAGTAGTAAATTAAATTAAATGACGTACTGTAGCGTACATTACCAACCCCTGTTGGCGAACTATGAAAAGTGCCGTCATTTCCGCGCAAAGATTTCTTTCTCTCAATCGTTAAGTATATGATTTCCAGAAGAAACAAAACTCATACAATAATAAAACACACATCATTAAATATAAGTTCAAATACATAAATTCCATAGCAAAATTGACTCTTTTCAATAACAAAATGCGATCACGGAAAAAGCTTAATGTTTGAAACATATTTTTCTCTTTCTTAATTAATAATTCAAAAGAATTTTATTTAATTTTCAGTCATTTGAATTTCAAAAATGCATTATTTACTATTTATTGGTTTGGATTTCAAAAATAATTTGTTTACTTTACGATCATTTAATTTGAATAAAAAAACTGTTTACTTTTCAATCATTTAAATTTTTTAAAGTATTGATTAATTGCAATAGTTTAAATTTTTAAAAAAATGCTCGTTCTAAAGTAAACATTTGAAAAACATTTGCATATTTTCACTAACCTGTACTTTTGAAATCCTTCACTCATTTTTCCGATAATTTGATTTTTTAAAATCCTCTGCTTATTTTTCAATAATTTAAATTTTTAAAAATTGCTTTTTATCTATAATTTAAATTTTGAAACTTCTCTTTACTTTTCAATAAATTAAATTTCAAAAAGCAGTTGTTCATTTTTTTGATTATTTGAATTAAAAAAAAAATGTTTATCTTCCTATAATTAAAATTTTGATACTTGTCTATAGTTTTCAATAGTCCACATTTCAAAAGCCTTTGTTTGCTTTTGAATATTTAAATTCGAAAATCCTCTATTTACATTCAATAACTTAAATTTAAAATTTTTGTTTGCATTTTAAACCTTTATTATGGAAAGTATAGACCATGGAATGTCACGTATCATACATTCCATGTATAATGACATCAGCCATCATAACGATATAACATCAAGATCATCATAATCATCTACATATACCATAACTGACTGGTCATCTTTTTATTTGGCTGCAAATATTTCGGGTCGGTAAGCTACACAAGCATGCATTACACCGATATAAGGTTTACTAACTTGGCAATTTTATAGCTATATCGATCCTACATTTATATTTTTAAAGCCACAAAAATGTGCGCCAAACCATTTAACCATATATCTAACCCAAAACATTGATTTGGACAGCGATAGTCCAGTAGATCTCATTCGAGGATTGTTCTCGGTCGACCTGAGGTCGATTCCTGCTTCTTCCTAAATTCTCACCGTGTTCACGCAGAGTACGATGACGTTAAACATGCAGGTCCATCAGTCCTTCGGAGAGGTTGGTGTTAGAGGAAGGATGGTACGATCCATGTGGATGCCGACCCCACTGGGCTCAGATCTAAATTGGATGGTACTTCCCGGTCGTCCAAACATATACCTTACACCATGGAGGTAAAAGTAGGGAGTTCATTGATTTAGCGTCATTTTAATCCATTTGGCGAGATTTTCGTTAATTTGACAACATTTCAAAAGTCGCCAAGTTGGCGACATTCCGCCAAATTCGTCGTCAAAATCTCGCCAAGCTTTACTGATGGAGACTTCATATTAAGAAAACGCCAATATCGCTTGAGACAATAATTCAGGTGGGGCTGGGATAAGATAAGTAGTCCTGTATTGTATGCATTTCAATGGCGAAAGACCTAAAATATTTATTTAAGCTGTCAATTTTGTAAAAATCAAGTATTAGTACATTTCAAAGAATAACTGAAGCAATAAAGAATATTCGTACGTATTCAAAATTATTTTACTTTCCAATTGATTTTTATCTCCACATATTCCGTACTCTATCCTACAAATATGAAAAAATACTGGTTAATTATACTCATAATTAAGGAACCCTTAATTTAAAAATTATTATAAATACATATGCTAAATACTACGCCTTTCTATAGTGTCAACTAACAATAGCAACTATTTTACAAATACTAGCGACAACTAGATATAATTCTCAAAGCATTATGGTATTTGCAAGAATTTCATCCATAGGAGTTTTATCTCCTCCTTTCTAACTCCATGTCTTGCACTTTCGGGTGGAGCAGATAGCATGGTTCGAAGAAGAAGTAGAAGACATTGATTTAAACCAATTTAACCATTATCTAGATCAAACATTTGATTTTCTCCAGACAGTTAATGAACTGATATTAGCAAGTAAACAAAGTGGATATTATAATTGAAAAATCCTTGAACACTATTTTTAATTTCTATTCAACAGCAAATCATGTCCCTATTAAATTGAAAAAAGAAATCGGCAGTGGCTCTACTACGATGGAAGTCAAATTTTTCAGGTTTAATGACCTTCTTTTTTTGTATGTAGTTTGTCCTATTTAGACATTTTCAGAACAGTTTAAAAATTTAAAATATTGAAACTAGAACCACCTTTTCAAAACATTTCAAAATATTAAAAAAATTGAAATTAGAACCCACCTTTCACAATATTTCAAAATAT
Source organism: Amaurobius ferox (assembly GCA_951213105.1). Taxonomy (NCBI): domain Eukaryota; kingdom Metazoa; phylum Arthropoda; class Arachnida; order Araneae; family Amaurobiidae; genus Amaurobius; species Amaurobius ferox. The sequence continues at coordinate 78,203,010 of OX578152.1, read as the reverse complement.
TATAAAATTGAAAATAGAACCGCCTTTCTTAATATTTCAAAATATTAATAAAATTGAAATTCGAACCAACTTTCCAAATAGTTCATAATATTAAAATATCGAAATTATAACAAACTTTTCAAATCAGTTCAAAATAGTAAAATATCGAAAATAGAATCACCTTTTAAAAATATTTCACAATATTAATGAAATTGAAATTAGAACTAGCTTTCAAAATATTTTAAAATATTAATAAAATTGAAAATAGAGCAACCTTTCATAATATTTCAAAATATTAATAAAATTGAAAATAGAATCAACTTTCCAAATAGATCATAAAATTGAAATATCGAAATTATAACCAACTACTCAAATTAATTCAAAATATTAAAATATCGAATATAAAACCACCTTCGAGACGATTCGAGTTAAATTAATCAAAGAGTGAGGCAAAAACTCGTTCAGACCAAAACATTTTAGTTTTTTCGAAAAAAAAAATTAAAATACTGATCTTATTTTGATATATTTATAAGTAGAACCAAATTTCCGACAAAACAAGTAAAAATAGTTTCCATTTTTATCTATTACGTTCGCAGTGTCCGAAATATTTATATAATTCGTAGCGCTCCGATTTTAGCCTAGAGATATGATACGTATGATGTTTTAATATTTGTGTTGAATGTTGCTATTTTTGTTGCATCTTGCTTTGTTTGGGTAGTATGTTTGCTTTGTATCTTGTATCTAGCATAATCTTATCTCGTTTTCAATGGCTCATGATTTCTTGTTCTAGTCACATTCATTTCTTGATGAGTCCCACAATTTTTCTTGGTTTACTGCTACTTACGCACTCAACTTTCTCATGAATTTTCTCAACCAACACGTCCAGCAAATTCAGGAAACCACAATGCAGTTAATTCTATGCATACAAATGTTCTATACAAACTAGTTTATGTTGCTATTTATTAATATTAAAATATTCATTTGATTTCTTAATATCCGGGGAAATATTTGACAAATTCATTTATGTGGAATTTCAATATAGAGAAATTACGGATTCTATCCTTGTATGAAATGCACTCTTCATTTTAATTCATTGCCCTTAATATTATAATATACTAGGGTTTTCAAAAATTGCAACACCATGAAGGATTGTGGAATATAAGTTTTGTTACTAGTGGTATTAGTTGTGTTATGCATACGAAATGCATGTGTTATATCTCTGTTATGTTATATTCTATTATTATTATATAATGTGGTTTTACCATACATTTAGAAAAGTTTCATAGTTTTTTTTTGTATTAAAATTGCGTTAAGCAATTTTTCTGGCAAATTCCATAGTGCAAAGACCAGCTGGAATGTACCAGTTTCACACTTTTAATTACCCGAGATATAACGGCACTGACTAGAATTCAAGTGCATGATGTGTTTTACGCCACGTATTATATGTTGAAATAAATCTAATCAATTAATCTACATTTACATTATTGATAAAAACTCTGGAAAATCTTAAAGCTTAGAATAATTCTACAAATAAACCGACCAGCATGATCGCGCCGGTTTAAGTTTTTCAGTCCCTAACAATGATTCAGGTATAATAGGTTTTACATAATTTATAATGTGTTAATATAAACAACAAATCGACATTTAATTGATATAGTCTTTCGAACATCTTAGAATAAATTCATCAATACACCGACCAGCAGGAGCATATAGTATTAATGCTCCTCATTCCCCAATTATAACTGTAATGTTTGAGAAATAATATGTATTGCACAATTTACTGTGAGGTAAAATAAACAATCAATCAACATATACTCGATAAAAATTTGGAACATCTTAAATCCTAAAATAATCCTCCCAATACAACAATAAGCAGGGATCACCGCTGCTATAACGACTTATAGCTGTAATGACTGAGACATAAAATCTTTTACACAATGTTTTCCATATGAATAAATAAACAATTTATCAACAATTAATAAGAATTTGGAGCATCTTACATCTTAAAATAATCCTCCCAATACAACAATAAGCAGGGATCACCGCTGCTGTAATGACTTATATAGCTGCAATGACTGAGACATAACATCTATTACACAATGTTTTCCATATGTTAAAATAAACAATTAATCAATATTTACTTGATAAAAACGTTGGAACATCTTAAATCTTTCAATAATTTTTCCAATACATTGACCAGTAGGAAGTACCAGTTCCCCAGTCTCCAAATATAGTTTCGTAGATTGATCCATAATATACTTTACACAATGTATTATATGTTAAAATAAACAACTAATCAACATTTTCTGCACTAAGAGACTCCGCCCCTAGCTCATTAACGGTCGCCAACTCCCGAAACTTCATTTTTAAATAACTCATGAATGGGAATTTTTTCAGATGCACTTTCATAACTAAGTTATTCTTTTCAAACGTTTTTAAATCACTGAATTTTTTCAGACACTTTTCATCTTATACACACACACATCTCTGGACAAATGAGTTTTACAAAACCATTCACTTTCGGCGATTGTGTCTGAAACACATTATTTTGGAGGCATGGAGACTTTAAACCTATAATATTTAGAAATGGGATTAAATTGCATATAATGTTTTATGACAGATAATTACTTTCCAAATTCATAAGCGCAATTGTCTTAGCAAGTAAAGCTATACTGTCGAACTTGCCTTAAACGGAATTCAGGAAACCGAAAAAAATTTCCGTCTTGTAAAGGTTTCCGTTTCATACATGTCATTTCTAAAAACGCTAAGTTTAAAAGTTTAGCTGGAAATGCTGATTGATGTAAATGATCACCTATACATCAGACTTTGAAAATTCTGAAAAGTGTATTGAGATAACACCAATTAATACTATAATATACTATAATATAGCTGATTTAATTATTTTAAATATATATATATATATATATATATATATATATATATATATATATATATATATATATATATATATATATATATACTTACATTTTTGCATACTGCGATCATATGAGTATATGTAAATAAAAGTATAATGCACCCCATGTCCTTAACTTATTACACCGTAAAACCTAGATGAGTTGATTTACGGGCAAAATATTACCGCTTACCATAAAAAAAAGAATTAAAAAAAAATGTGAGATGAACATTTAAAATAATCTAACACGGTTTCTTGGTCATGTGTCTTACTAATGATGCGACTTCAGTTACAAATCGTGCATAGATTAATATTTCTAGCATTTCAGTTTCCCTGATTAACGGAAAATTCTTAACTTTCTGAAATATCTTTCAAAAAATCGTGATATAATTTAATAGAAAGATCTGTGAAAAATGGTTCTCATGGAAATAAATGGCTAAAATATTTGAATGATTTTCCAATTCTCTATTCGTTATAATGGTGATTGATTTTATTTACAGAATATTTTATATTGGTCTTCCGTTTCCGCGCTGTGCAGATTCCGTTTCTCACAGCAGAAAATAACCTAAATTTCCTATATTTTAGGACGTGTATAAAACTATTTTCAGCTTATTAAAGTATTGCAGCTATATATGTGTTAAAGCTTACAGTTCAATAAGAACCATACTTTAAATCGAAAATAAAAAGATTTTACAGCTTTTTTTTAAAAAAATACATTTATATTAGCACATAAATAATATTGATTTTTATAAATAATATACAAACAGCATTAAATTAAATAAAAGCAATGAGGAATTTCAGATTTTAAAACTGATACACATTAAAATTAATTATGCAGAAACAGGTTTTAAATTATGTTTGCATTTGCATAACATATTTTTGGGAATGCGCTGTGGATTATTTCCCCGCTCTTTTTCTAGCGTGTAAATGCAAGTTACATTCCCGAATATAAATAACTTCCTAATTTAAATTCATAATTAATAATAAACAATTCCCTATCATGAAACAAAACAAATAACAGAAAACAAAATTCCGACTAAATGTAAAGGAACATTAGAATATTCTGGAATGCATTAACGAAGATTTTTGGAACCCTCCTTAAAAGGAAGATGTATATATTCAATAAATGTGCATAAATTAATAATTTAAAACTTGCGTTTTTAAACAAGATATTACTCCAGAGTTTATTCGATTCATGAGTGTATGTGTTACATCAGAGTTATGTTGAATTAATTTTCTCCATTTCGGTCTTCAGAGAGAATAATTTTTTTCTTTCACTAATAGTGATACTAAAAAATTTTTTTATTGTAATTTTTTTCAATTCAATTGTTGAAACCGAGATGATTTAAAGATTTTATGAATATGCTTGGAGCATATTTGAATTGATAACCACCTGTACGTATATCTGTGAACATATAATCGATTTTCTACGAAAGTATTTAGGCATCACCAATAACTTTATCATGAAAAATCCATGAGTGTGCACGTTAGGTCTATCTATAGTAAAGTGAGTATGCTTGATCGAATAAAATAGATAGCAGCGCCCCTAGCGGATAATTAAGAAGTTAGGATATCAAACTGCATGTTAGGTCTATCTATGAACGTTAGGTCTATCTATAGTATATTCAGCAACAAATTATTCAGCAACAAATCACGACACGTATTCAGCAACAAATCGCGACAAACAAGAAAGATCAATCATACATAAAGCATTGATTATGAGACACTTTCCAGATGAAATGCAATTTTATTTACAGAGCTCTGAAATACGATACATTCAGCGCTGATATATTTTTAATTATCACAGTTTCCAATAATTTATTATATTTGAAAACTTTATAGTTCATCGAAAAAATTATCTCAATTCAAATGACGTCATCGAAATTTAAATCGCCTCACTCTCTATGTAAAAGGATTGAATATTTCTATCTTACAGTTTTATTCCAGACTCAAAAGTTAAATAATTTTGCTTAAAAAAAATTCAGCAAATCTTATACAACTCATCTTACAGTCACTTGTTTACATTCTTCATCCATTAAAATTAGGTTTCGTTGTAGAAATAATCAAAGTTTATATGAACATTTAAACTCAATATTATAATTGCGTTGGCACATAATATAGATGCACAGATAATACGTAAAAATAAAGCGGTTTTAAGACGGATGCAACACTAAATATAAACATAAAAAAACTTTAAATATCACCTAATTTTTTTTTTAAAAACTGCAGAACATATTTTAACGAAATTGTTTTATATATTTTATGGAATAATTTGAACATTTCCTAAAATTTTCGAAACAATTCGTGAATTTTAACTTCTCTTAAAAAAATGTTTGAAGAATTGGGTTCCACAGGGCTCATTTATTTCACTTTTTTATCCCAGGTTCAATCCAAAACTAATTGAGTGATATTAATTATTCCCATATGCCCCACACACAGTCTCAACAACAAACTACAATTTTATTTTGATATATTCTTTTTTAAGGCAGTTATCGTGCGAACGGACAGACAGAATGAACAAAGTCATAAACACTTTTCAACTATGTAGTAAAATGTTAACAAGAAAATTCAATCATGCATTGATTATCAAAAACTTTCCAACTGCAATGCAATTTTATTTAAACATATTAAAAATGCGATACATAATATTTTTTAAATTACCACAATGCTACAATAACTTGTGATATTTGAAAACTTTATCGAAAAAAATGAACTTTATTCAAATGACATCATTTAAATGTAAATTGCCTGGCTCTCTGTGAAAAAGCAGTAAATATTTCATTCATACACTTTTATTCTATTCCTTTCATTCATCACAATACTACAACAATTTATTTTATTTAAAGAATTAAAACTACGGAGGTAAAAGTTATTTAACTATATACTTAAAACTTCATCGAAAAAGTCTGCTGTAAAATCGTATGCTTCTCTATGTAAAACCAATTAATGTTTAATTCATAACCACTATATTGCAGACTTCAGAGCTACATAATTTTGCGTTAAAGAAATTTAGCAATTCTTATACAGCTCATCTTACAGCTTGATGTGTTTACATTCTCCATGAGTGCAAATTAGGCTCCGTTGCAGAAATAATCAAAGTTTGATGATCATTTAAACTGAAATATATTGTAACTGCATTGTTTCAGAATACAGCAGAAATTAAGCAAAAATAAAGCTGTTTCAGGGCGAATACAAGACTGAATATAAATTAAAAAGAACTTTAAAAATCACGATTTGGGCACAAGATGGATGCCATATTTTATTTTGAATGGGTCACGTAATCTCTTAATATGATATGGGTGTAATTATTATTCTAATTTTTATTTTAGAAACTACCGAGTAGATTTCACTTAAATTTTTTCATATTTTCTATGCGATAATTTGAATATTTCCTAAAATTTTCGAAACAATTTGTGAACTTTAAATTCGCTTAAAACATGTTTAAAACATTAAGTCCCATAGGGTTCAATGTATTTCATGTTTTCAACCCGGGTTCAATCCAAAACTAATTGGTTGATATTATTCATTTATATTCCCATAAGTTCTACAGACCGTCTGAACAACATACTAAAATTTCATTTTGATGAAGTCATTTTTAGGGCAGGCATCGTGCGAACGGACAGACAGACAGCCAGAATGAACAAAGTTATAAACACTTTTCAACTATGTAAAGTTTTTATAAAGACAATTACGATGTCGTAAAGCATTATCTAATTAGCAAGAATCCACGATAAAACTGTTTAAAAAGGCTTTTATTTTACACCATATGATTATCGGCGTATGGTCGTCCTATTAAGGGAATGCTGAAATAATCAACACAAGCATACGAATGTAATGTATTGCCTGTTCAAAATGTACCCCCGCTCGGAAAGACTAATTGCCGAATAATTTCCTTTTGCGTTCTTGGTGGTTTATACTTACACATTGATTTTGCTACTACCAATAACAACGTATACATTACGTTCATTTTAAAATCTATGAATAGATTAATTGTCTAACATTCTGTTATCTTTACGGACGCTGAAGAAGCCTACCGGTAACTTAGAAGGCTATATATTTACACACATATAGAAACCCGGCCGTCCAAACAGTTACCTTACACCTTTCTGGTAGGTCGGACGGTCTGGGTCTCAACCCATATAGAAACTTCCTTGGAACAGAACCAGACGGTGTCGTATTTTCAATTGATCCCCAAGAAGAGGAGTGAATGTTTTTTTAAAAAGTCATTCCAGACACCTCAGAAGATAACTCTGGTGACCTAGAAGGCTGAATATTTCCATACTTGTAGTATTGACTACTGTATAGTCAACTAACGGATTCGGATTTTGTGTTACTTCCTTTAGGAGGACGAATTAAATGGCGGTTCAAAAAGTCTTTTAAAACTCTCAAAAATTCCCTCTTGTCCTAAAAGCCTGAATATTTGCACACTTATAGTATGCGGGACCAAAGTTATCGAACTCCAATTACTATCAGAGAGCGCAAAGAATGGAGATTATCAAAAAGTTCTTCTGAACCCTCAAAAATCGCTCTCGATGACATAGACCGGTAGTTCTTAAATTTTTGGTCTCACCCCTTTTCACAATTAAAAGTTAGAGAGGACCCACCACACCGGGTACCTGTAAATGATGACATCCCCCCTCCCCCAGAAACAGACACCCCACAATGAAAAGCAGCACTAACATTTACAATAATAATATATAAAAGTACTCACAAATATATATAATAACCATATATGTATAATAGTACTAACAAATGTAGTAACGATATGTAACACTACTGGCAAATATAATAAAAATATAACAGTTCCAACAGATATAATATTTAATGCAAATTAAATACTCATTACTAACAGATGTATTTTCAGTATAAAGTGCATGTTTTAAAAGAAAAATTAAGAACCTATGTTTGATATACCTTTGGACAAAATATAACAAATATAATCACAATAAACTAAAATTTAAAATGTACTAAACAAGCAACTAGAAGAATATGTATTTATTAAAATTTTTTACCACCCACCAAACAAGTTTTCAAACCTCAGTTTAAGACTGATTGGTGTGGAATAAGGGACAGCGTACAATAGAGGCAATTTTCAAAGGTGACTATTTTTCAAGCTAAGCTTCATACGGTAATAAGCAAATTAAGTTTTATATAAATAATTGAAATGAATTTTTTAGCCGTGCAAGTTTTTCTGTCTTTGAAATGCTTAAATACTACTTAATTATTAAAGGCGTACTCTGAAAAGTGCATTGTTTAACAAAATTTATTTCTACTCAAATAAAATATTTATTTGAAATAAATTTATCTTTCATTTTACTTCTCAACCTTTCTCTTTCAAAGATAAGCATATGGCACCCTTACAATTTTTTTGAAATGTAAAGGTGACTTTGCTATTTGTATCAAAATTGTTCACTCAAATACTTGAAATAAGAAAAAAAAAATGTCAGACCCACAAACGTTCTCCCTTCTAAAAATTTAAGTTTATTTCATAAACAAAAATATCCTGAAACCTAAAATGTCTACCACGTCAATATTTATTCGCAGTCTAAAAATATATATAGAATTTTACCGAAGTTACTTTTCTTTAGAAAAATACTTAAAATACGAAATAGAATTTTTTTCCCTGGAAATGGCTTTGGGATTTGCACTTCAAGCCTTGGAAACAGCTAAAGGCGGAAATATAAGAGTATCGCTTTCAAAATATCGAGATTTTAAGATATTTATTCTCCAAATTTTCAAAGGTAAATTTTAGCAGCCAGCTTTACTTATATGAGGAGAATATCTCTAAATAAATTTCAATTTATTCCAATTCAAAGAAATGCTTAAAATATTCATGTAAATTCGTGTTTATTTACATGACCTCAGAGTTTCGCCCATCGTTCGCTGACGCTCGCCAACTTCCATAAATATTTGCTACAGCTCACTAACAGCTGGAGCTCACTTCTTGAGCAACTTCTACCCGCTTCCTACGCAGGCGTAATATGGGCCAAGGAGGTAAAGATAAGGAGTTAGAACTCCATACTGAGAACATACCAATATCATTTGAGGCAATAATTCAGGTGGCGCTGCGATAAGATAATCGCCCTTACATTGTATGTATTTCTATAGAGAAAAGCTTAAAAGTATTTATTTAAACGTTTAATTTTGTAGAAATAAATTCGCAGAGCAATGCAAAGTAAAACTAAAACAATATGAGGACTATCCCAACGTATTCAAAATTAGGTTACCTTTCAATTTATTTTTATTTCCCTATATTCTGAATTCTGTCTCACAATTGTGAGATAATACTGATTAATTATATTGATAATTAAGGAATCTTAATTTAAATATATTAAAAATACATATATTAAATACTACGCATTTTTGTTGTGCCATATAATAATAGCGACTTCTTTACTAACACTAGCGACCCCAAGATAAAACTATCAAAGCACTATGTTTTTAAGCGTTTCATACACAAGTATTTGATTTTTTTTTCTCTTTAACAACATGCCATGGGCAGTATCGACCAAATTCACAGGAAAGCTGAACTTCCCGGCTCTCCTGAAAGTGTTCCCGTATTCATGCGGAGTACGGACACTTTAATATCTGAGCTCGTAAGTCTTTGCGGTACGTAGGTGGTATGGGAAGGAGGATACGGTCTCTATGGATGCAGCCCCCACTGGCTTCCGGTCTACATTGAGTGGCATTTCCCGGATGTCCAAACAGATAGTTTACACCTTCGGGTATGTCGAACGGTCTGGGTTGAATAAATAATGTTGGAAATTGTTCGCTACTTCACTTGTGCAACTGCTTTCCTCAAAACTGCAGATTTTGAGTCCCCATCCAAAACTCAATCGAGGGCTGGATAGCCGGGAGGCGTGAAAGCCCCAGGCCGTCCGACTCGTCCAGAGGACTTAGAGTATCTATTTGGACGGCCGGGACAGCCGGGAGGCGTGTTGTACCTCAGGCGCCGTGACGTCAGTCGTGGTCAACCAGGGAGGGAGTGATCGGCGCCTCTGGCTCAGCGTAGTGCTGCTATCTCCTGTTGAGATCGTTGGTGAGAGAAGGTTGTGTGCTCTTATGTCCAGGGTCATCATTGTGAGGAATTTATGTTGCTAGTCCCGAGCCTGGCGTCCCACCCTGTGCTTACAAGACCGACATTATAAGGTTAGAGAAAAAGCTAGCTTCGACTCCGAACTTGTAATCCGGGTTCAGGTTCCTATCTTCTTCGATCGATGTCTTTGGCAGGAGCAGAGTCGTCTGCTGCCACAACCTCTTAAAATGGTTTCAGATAAATATACAATACTCATTCATATGCTTTTTTATATATGATGTTAAATGTTTCATTAAATTGCATTTTGTGAACTATTTATACCTCTGTGTGCGTATATATATGCCTTTAATAGTTCGAAATTTGCTTGAAATTGTATGTGCTGTTAAAAGTAATCCTTGTGCGCATAAAAAGAGTAAACTCTCAAAATAACCCAATAAAATGAAATTCATCTGCTTGAGTGGATTGTTCCCCATTAAAAGAAAAATAAAGCTTTTTGTGAAATTCTTTATAATTTAGAAATGCAAGTTTATTATTTAAAATCATAAATTTATATTTTCAATTGCGATGCCGATTTATAATACAAGTAGACATAATAGACATAATTGTATAAGACAGTTAACTAGAATGTCACTGAATCTCACTTTGGAATATCACTCTAGAATTCCCCTATTATGTTTAAGAAATGTCATGATATATTGCCATCATTAACAGAATTCCTGCACTCGGCTTACCTCCAAATTGAATACAAAAACTTTCAATTACTGGAAATCGAATTCTGAAGTGTTTCATTGGAAATTTCAAGTTTAGTAACCTGGTTTAATTTTCCCGATAATCAACATTATCAAGAATTTAACAATCCATGCTTCACTGCATGCAAGTTCGATACATTTTAGTGTGTTCCGTAGGGGAGACCAGGTATATTTGTAAGCGTTTCAGAAGAAATATTTTTAACTAGTTTTTTTTTACCAGAAAAATTAAAAATGTCACCTATTATAAAAAAAATATTGTACTATATAAGATGAGTTAGAACTCTTGCACAAACACACCAAACTTTAAGGGGGTGATAAATGGCACCTAAACAAGCAATTTTTGTCATACAAAGCAGGGTCGTAATGCAAGTGGTGAACCGCTAGAGGCCGGCGGAATATATCTCCTAATTTTACAGGAGATGATTAAAACATGTATGTGGTTCCACCACGACGGAGCACCACCCCATTTCAGCGTGGATGTGCGGCACACCTTAGATGCTACATTCCCAGGGCAATGGATTGGTCGGGTTGGTCCATAGCTTGGCCGGTACGATATCTCCTGTCTCGACCATATGAAAAGTCTCACCTACGATAGCCCCATCGACTCCGACGAGGACCTTGTTGCTAGGATTGCTGTTACTGCCGCCGTTGTCCAAGATATGCCGGGAGTTTTGCGCCACTCGTTACGTCGCAAGTGTGAAGCCTGCATTACTGCTGGTGGTAGCACTTTTGAGCAGTTTCTGTAACGTTGTCAATGCATTCTGCAATTTCTGACAGTAAAACGTACTTCTTGCCTATTCTGTCATTTTTGTGTTTCCTCTTTTCAAGAGAGAGTTGTCATTTCCTCATTTCATGAGCTACCATCTAGTGCTTCACCTCTTGCGTAACGATCCAGATTTGTATATATATATATATATATATATATATATATATATATATATATATACATATATTTCATTATTTTTGTATAAGTAATATTGTGAGTAATAATAATTTAAGATAAAGCAAAAACTTAATAATAGTTTGAGATAAAACAAAAACAGATGAGATGGCGAAATATTATTATTAAAATTATTAGGTTTTACGAATCGTGCAATTCCAGGCAAATATTTGTAAATTAACTGTGCATACCCCTTTTACTCAGCAAACGTCGAATTTTATGCTAAAAGGTTTTATAAGAATTCATCAATCTCCATGTAAACATCCATTATTTAAAACATAAAACAGATTAGATCTTTTTTCATCACGTATACTCACTCTTATTGATTGTTCAGCCCTATGATAAGGATCATTTTCTTGATGCCGGACTATTGATTACCGGGTAAACATTAGCGTAATAGTCTCAGTCAATGCCTCTAAAAGATGTTTTACGCTTTAACGGTGTTATTTTAAGCGCCTCAGAAATAAATATATTTGCAGCGCTTTTAGGTTCGATATACTTTTCTAGCAAGTATTTTTTCTTAACTACTCTTCTGTAAGGGACATTATTATTTCAAGAGTTTGAAAGCTTTCATGACTAAGTTTCATCTATTTTTTGACACAAAAATTTGTCTCCTATTAACATTAAAAATACATGCAAAAATTATATCAAGGTAATTCAAAAGTATTAAGGCCAGGTTGGAATTGAACACCTCTAATAGAAACATCAACAGAATGAATTTTTCTTGATAAATTCTTTATCAAACAAGAACAATTTTTTCTACATAAAAGACAACTAGATTTGATCATCCTGCCCATTTAAAAACATATTTGCCCACATTAATAGAACAGCGTTTCATACTCAATTAGAATAGTATTTTGTAAATAGAATTATTAGGATTTAAAGATATTCCAATGGAAAAGAGTGATTATTCCAGTAACAATGATGGTGGTATATCTATAATAATAAAGAAGATTTAAGTTTCTTTACTTGTTCGTCTGGTGTCATCTGTAGCGGAAAATATAAGAAATGTGCGCACATAAAATTTGGCTCACAGGTACATCAGGACCGGGAAGTTGCACATCGATGTTATTTTTTCAAAAATTGAATGACTTTATTTATTTCATGTTATAGCATTTTCACTCAAATTGGTTCCTTAGCGATCGAAAATAATATCACAGATTTTCTACCTTGATACCATATGAAAAAACGAAGAACGTATTTTGCAGCTATATTTGAACCCCGAATTGGTGTGACAAAATTCCTTCACACACTCTCTCTCTCTCTCTCTCTATATATATATATATATATATATATATTGAAAAAATTAAAAGATAAAAAGTGAATAAACATTGAAAAAATGAAGGAAGGCTTAGCAAAAAGCTTACTTATGGCGGTAAAGGGGTTGTGACCTTACTCCCCAGTTCAACGAGCTCGTCATAAACGCCGCGGCCTTTTCACTCCTGGTCACAACCCCTTACCGCCATAAAGTAAGCTTTTTGCTAAGCCTTCCTTCATTTTTTTTCACTTCATGTTTATTCACTTTTTATCTTTTAATTTTTTCAATATATGGTGTATGGTACCTCTTGCTGCTTTGCGCAAATGTTACTATAACACATTTATTTCTGATAATTCCATTTCTATATATTTATATTATATATATATATATATATATATATATATATATATATATATATGTATATATATATATATATATATATATATATATATATATATTATATATATATATATATATATGTATAATTCCTTCACACACACTCTCTCTGTCTCTCTCTCTCTCTCTTTCTCTCTCTCTCTCTCTCTCTCTATGTATATATATATATATATATATATATATATAAATGTGTCCCAAAATTCAAAAATTCACGCAAGAAGTAATTTTGATAGAAAACACAGATTTATATTTAAAAATTGTAATTTTTTTAATGATTCATGAAGTATACAGTATAGGGTTATGTATGGAATAGCATATCGGATAAATGGCCTCCACGGCTTTGCTGGCACATACGCACCCTTTTGTTGAAATTTTCCATGACCATTTTGCATAAATGTGGCTGAATTTCATTGATTCAAGCCGTAGGTGGTCGTGGACTTGTTGGCATAAACCATAGACTTGAAAAAAAACCCAAAGAAAAAAGTCCAACGGCGATAAATCGCATGATCTAGGCGGCCAATTCTGATCACCAAAACGGGAAATTGCACGACCAGGAAATGACTCATGCGGTAATTGAATTGTTTCTCGGGCTGTATGGCATGTGGCACCGTCTTGTTGAAGCCACATGTCGTCCACATCCATATATTGCAATTTAGGCACAAAAACATCATTCTCGTGGATCTAGCTCGTTCCATTCATGAGAAAAGATGCTTTGAGTATGACTTTTGTAAGTGAAGACCAATAGCCATTTATCTGCTATAAGAATAACTTATTTCTCCATCCATAACGCTTGGCGAGATTTTGGCGACGAATTTGGCGGAATGTTGCCAACTTGGTGACTTTTTTAAATGTTGCCACATTAACGAAAATCTGGCCAAATGGATTAAAATGACGTTAAATCAATGCAAATGACGGCTAATTGACGAAAATTCAATATCTTGGAAAGAATATAAGTATCTTGTGGTAAGGTGAAATTAACATAAATACACTACTACTACTTGCACGTAGTGTACCCCAGTTGAATCTGTAAACGTATAGTAGTATCCGGAAGGGTCCAAGTACAATGCGTTACACTAATATAAACAGTTGATTTTGTGGTCACTACACATTTTTTAAACACATAAAATATTCAACATTGGCAATAATAATCTAATAAACACAGTTACATTACACTCAAATCTACAAAGCTTGACCTCGGGGTGTACGGACTAATAAATGTATTGCTATTAATTTCTCATTAATTTTAAATGCAAGTAGTGCAGTGTGGAAAATTTGCACAGCTTAAATTAGTACTAACACTTAGATTATATAAACCACACAAATATCGCATGACAATACAATTGAACTTAAATATTACGATACCTCCTCTCAGATGAGATGCCTTATAATCCAACATTTGATCTGTCACAGATTCTGATGAAGAGGTCTCGGTTATTCAATTAAACACAGTTCGCATGGATGCACGTTTTATTGGAGATGTCGCTGAATTCTAGATACCATCGCGGATTATCACGAAATCGGTGATCACAGTTTTCTACACTCTCCTTCTTCCAATTGTCGGTTTGGCGCAGCGATTCCTGGAGAACCAGGAACTACGTACAGGCCGATGCCGGTTGAGTCGCATTCCAAATATTCGTAAAATATTCGTTTATTACCATCGTTCCAAATATTCGTAAAATTTCATGCTTTTTATAGAAATATCTAACAACATCATTACCCAAATATGATATAGCAGGTTTTGTTAATTTTGAATTCCACCCATCGAAATTTATTCATGATGTTTTACTTTATTAAATTTTCAATCAAATTTATTGTGGCGAAAAAAAAAGAACAGCTAGTATTATTTATTATTTAATTAATTTCTGCAGTGTAGGACAGTATCGAAAATACACGTATTTGAAATACTTTTTCAAAATGCATTTGTATTTTGTATTACGTATTTTAAACCAAAAACGCTGAAGTATTTTGATAATGTATCGAAAATATATTTTCTGAGAATTTTGAATTTTCAAAATACTCAAAATACATTTCTTCAGATTTTAAACCATCGTGTTTAAACCGCATATGAATGATTCGCAAAAGAGAAATCGGCTAATCTGTATTTTATGTAGTCGTTGAATTCGTCTCTAGGAGTCAATCTAAGCAGTCTTTTGCAACCTGGCGGCGATAAAGCTGTTAATTAATGGGTAATCTGTTGTGGCCTCTGAAAAATATAGTTTCTGTTATAAACTTTACGTCTATATAGAAATTATATAATGTTGTCTGATAGATGTCTTCTTCTTATCTATGTATGAAGAAAAGGGACAAGAAGAGAGTTTGAAATTCCATTCTTTATGAAAATAAAAGCATAGACAATCCATGATCTGCTATGCATTGTATATATAATTTAAGGAAATTAAAGATATGCAGTGCAGTTAGTAATTGCAAAGACATGAGAAAATATGGAAGGTACTGCAAATGTGATGCAAATGCATTTTGGGAAGTATTAGATGAAAAATCTTTTAAAGTCCTATCTATTGATGAGAATTCGAGTAGTAAGGAACAATGCCAATTATGCAAAATAAACTGTGCGGTTATAAATGGGACACGCTAAAGGTAAGATTTCAGTTTTATGGAGTAAAAAGTGTTTCCTTGAAACTTTTATTTCTTGGGATCTGCTATAGATAGAGCTCAGGCGATGACTGATGTGAAATTAGCATCCTACTTCGAAGGGGTTGGAGGGTTGGTTCACTACGGACTGCTACTTCCAGTTTTTTTTTTAATTTCCGTTTCAAAATTTGTCATTTTAATTGAAACTTCTATTTCTCAAAATTAGCTATAAATAGAGCTTAGATGATAACTAATGTTATGGATTCTGCATCAAATTTTAGAATATGTGGTGTGGTTCACTAAGAATTTGTTCTTGAGATTTCGTTTCACATCTGACTCAAAATAAATTCTCTAAACATCTGTTTTTCAGACTTGGTTATAGATAGAGATAATGAGTGATATGGATTCAGCATCAAATTTCGGAGCGGTTCGGGGGTTCATTAAGAATATGCACATCCAGTTATTCCACTTTCGACTCAAAAAAATTTCTTCAAACATTATTCCTTGAGACTGGTTATATATAGAGTTGTTATGATAACTGGCGTGAATTTAGTATTAAATTCGGGAAAAGGTTAGGTGTTTGTTAAATAATATTTCCACTTCTGCACAATTTTTCAGTTTCAGTTCAAAATATTACCATAAATCATCTGTTTCTATGGATTGGTTATAGCTATAGCTTAGATGATGACTGATATTGATTCAGCGTTAGATTCTAGAGGGCTGGGGGATTCACCAAGAGTTTCCATTTCCAGTTTTAGAAATATCGATACCAGTTTTCCTGGAAATCCATATGACTATAAGAAATAGGTATGCAAAGGAGAATAAAAATGCTTAATAATTCCATTGAAAATAAAGTGTACAAACTATTTTTCACCATATGAATATTTCTTCCTAATTTTCTTGTTTTTTATTATATCTTTGTTATACAAAATTTGTTCTCCCCATAGATTAATTTATTTTTACTTTATTAACTTGGAGATTTAAAATTTCTTTTAAGGCATACCTCTTAAATACATTCTAATACTTTTAAAATTCCAATGTCACAATTTAACAGAGATAAGGTTTGTTTATTTTCAATAAAATGCACAGAAATATGTTGCTTTGCATGGATAATTCAATCCAGTCCAATACACAGAAATGATTAATTTTTTTAAATGCATTTTGTATTTTGAATGTATTTTGAAAATACATGTATTTTGCATGTGGAATTTTTCAAATTTGAAAAGTAATTTGTAATTTGTATTTTAAGCCCTAAATTTACAATACGTATTTATCAAGTCGACATTATCAACTTATATTTTATCAATTATTACGTTTCCTATCAATTATAACGTATATAAGGTCCTCATGGACGGCAAAAGTGTACATTTTGCTTTCCATGTCCTCTAACGACATTTTTTTCTGAAAATTACAAATTAATGCCGAATAATTTATAAATTAATATTTGTTAAATATTTCTTTGAATACTGAGAAATCAAGTAAATATCCTGATAAATCATAATATAAAATAACTTATAAAGACATTTCGATGTATATTAGCATTATTTTATTTACTGAAATTGCTTGCTCGTTAAATTTTTACTGAATTGTTTGCTTGTTAATGTTCGTTAAAACTTCATTTGAAAAACATAATATTTTCTAACATATTTTGAATATTAGTGTTTCCAGAAACGCTTTTCTTTAAATAGAAATAAATGAAATCGCTTTATGTCGTAGTCTAAATCAAGGTATAGGATTCTTCACGAAATAAGAGGGACGAAACAAGTGATCATAAACGCTTGGACCGGTTGTTGTTGAGACCCAGACCGTTCGACCTACCAGAAAGGTGTAAGTTAACTGTTAGGACGGCCGGGAAGTGACACCCAATATAGACCGGAACCCAGTGGGTGAGGCAACCACAGGGACCGTACCCTCCTTCCCCTACCCGGACTCGGAAGGCCTCGGAGAACTCTCGGAAGGACTTACGGACCTACATGTGTAACGTGATCGTACTCCGCGTGAATACGGCGCTAGTTTTGGCAGTGATGGGAATCGAAACCGAGCCAAACGAGTGCAATTCCCACGCGCTAACCACTGGGCTACCCCGCCCAAGGTTGGGCCAGTGTTAAGATTGAAATTAATAGGGGAAAATCTCTATACTTCTATTAAACATAAACTCATATTTTCTTCATGTCTCAAGACAATGATATATCTGTAAAGATGCATACACAGCCCACCGACAAGCATCGATTTTTCCTACCGCTACACTCAAAATTAAAGAATTTTGAATACTCTTTGAAAGTATTGCATATTTAGTAACCTGGACGCTAAGTATCTCAACTATAAGGAATTATTAATCATATATAAAGCATATAAGTAACATGTTGAGTATCAGCGAATCTTTGTAGTTTCTCTTCTACGCTTTCTATGAAAATATATTTTGAGAATGGTGCTTTAAGAGACATTCTTTTGAGCTTCAAATAATGCAAACAAGTTTCTCATTGTTGAAGTTTGAAACGGAATTAAGGTAATGCGGTAAAACTGTTGTTTACCTCTTATATTATAGATTTTTTTAAAACAATTTTATATTAAATTTAAATATTAATTTACAATGAAAATTTTGATTTTTGTTTTGAATTATAAAGTAAAAGTTATCGAAATTTTAAATTTCAGCGTAATGACGAGATAATGTCAAGTTTGCATTTGCCAAATGTTAAATTTATAGCTGAAATCACCATAATATGGATAAATCTGGCCATATGTAGGCGGAGTTAAGAGTATTGATGTACTTATCCTGTAGTTTCAAACTTATACCATTAGTCCTTCGTTAGTGTTGAATTTTTTTTTATAAACAACAATGTCTTATAGACGATGACATACAATGGGAACATGTTATTTATGTTGCAATTTACATGACCTACGGATTATCTGGTCATGTTATTTAAATATCGATTGGCAACCTTCCGGAACGAAATATTAATTCTAGTCCTAATTGCATTTTTAATATAGAAATATTTATTTTATTCTTTCTGAAAGATGAAAATTTTAAGACATTGAATAAGTTAGTCATTTGTCATTTGTCAATTATTTCCCTGAGTATTAAGAACTGAAATAAATATTTTGATAAACACTAATATAAACTAGTTTTTATGAAAGCATATCAATGTACAGAATTTTCAGCATCGTAACTTACTGAATTTGTTTTCCGTGCTTGTTAAAGGAATTGGGTAGATGATCATTTGAACATTATAATATTTTTCAAGATTTTTATCACATTAGTGTTCCCAAAACTATTTCCTTTACATAGACAATAACTGAAATTTCCTTAATTAGCAGTCTGACCGAAATGTGGGTGACGGAACTAGCCATCAAAAACAATTGAGCACGTGTTAATATTGAAATTAGCAGGCGGAAATATTTATACTTCCATAAAACATAAGCTGATATTTTATTGAGTGATTCAAGACATCCTATCTATATATAGATGCACATTCAATCGGGATACATCGATTTTTACAACTACTACATTCAAAATTAAAATATTTTAAATAATATTTGAAAATATTGAAATTTCAGTAACATTTGCGTTACATATATCTCAACTAAAAGGAATTAATAAATTTATGTAAAAGTTATGAGTAGCATGTTGAGTATTAGTGAATCTTAGAAGAATCGCTACCACCCTTTCTATAAAAATATAATTTGAGATTGTGGATTTAATACACATTATTGATAACTTCAAATAATTTAATGCATATTTCTATCGTTAAAGTTAAAAAAAATATGGAATGCGGTAATGCTATGGTTTTATGTCTTATACGGCAAAAAAATGCATAAACTATATTTGATTTAATATAAATATTAAATTAAGTATGTTGAAAATTTTGCTTTGAAATAAAAAACCAAAGTTATCAAAATTTTAAATTTCAATGTAATGGATATTTTGCATTTGCCTATGGCTAGATTTATGACTAAAACATTTTATGGCTATGTAGTACCATAATATGGATATATCTAAATAATATAATGACTAGATTATGGCTATTTTGCATTTGCCAACGACTAGATATTTGACTAAATGAAAAATTTTATGGCTTAGTGTCATATCTGACTACAAAAAATTTCGCTAAACATCTATTTTCAAACTTGGTTATAGATTGAGATAATGTGTGGTATGCATTCAGCATCAAATTTCAGAGCTGTTCGGGGGTTTACTAAGAATATCCACCTGCAGTTATTTTTCCACTTTCGGTTCAAACAAGTTTCTTCAAACTTTATTCCTTAAGACTGGTTATATATAGAGTTAATATGATAACTGACTTGAATTTAGAATTAAATTCGGGAGATGGTTAGGGGTTTCATAAATATTTCCACTTCTGTATTTTTTTCAGTTTCAGTTCAATATATTACCTTAAACATCTATTTCTATGGATTGGATATAGCTATAGCTTAGATAATGACTGATATTGATTCGGGCTTGAATTGTAGAGGGGTGGGGTATTCAATAAGTGTTATTTCCAGTTTTGGAGATGTCCATACCGGTTTTACTGAAAATGCGTATGACTGTAGGGGAAAGGTATGCGAAAGAGAATTAAAATGCTTAATAAATCCATTAAAAATCAAGTGTACAAATCACTTATCACCATATGAAGGTATCTTCGTAATTTTCTTGTTTTTTATTATATCTTTGTCTGTTATATAAAATGTGTTCTCCCAATAGATTAATTTATATTTACAAATTCGAAAAGTAATTTTTAATTTGTAATTTAAGAACTAAAACATATGTATTTTGTATTTTGTATCAAAAATGCATTTTCAATGTATTTTGTCCAACTCGGATTTGAGATAATCGAAACAGTGTGCTAAATACTTAGGGTCAAACAACTAACCCACCGATTCGCAGCGTTCGGCATCAACCTGTAATAAACATCATTCTTAATATAAACAGTAAAATGCAACACTCAAAAATGATGAGCCATTGTTTCTCAATATATTTATTAAAATTATTACTCAGATTTCCATTTACAATTTACAATACGTATTTAGCAATTTGACATTATCAATTTTATTTTATCAATCATTACGTTTCGCAAATAAACTGTCAGAACTGATTGACGTGTAAGGTCCTCATGGACGGTCAAAAAGTACATTTTGCTTTCCAAGTCCTCTAACGGCATATTTCTCTAAAAGTTACAAATAACTGCCTAATACTTAATATTTGTTAAATATTTCTCTGAATATTGAGAAATCATATTAATATTCTGATAAATCGTAATATAAAATAACTTATAAAGAAATTTCGATGTATATTAACAGTATTTTATTTACTGAAATTGCTTGCTTGTTAAATGTTCACTGAAATTGATGCATGTTAATGTTCGTTAAAACTTCATTTGGAAATTATAATATTTTTGTACATATTTTGCATATTATTGTTTCCAGAAACGCTTTTCTTTGCAGGGGAAAAAATGAAATTTCTTTATGTAGTAGTCTAAATCAAGGTATAGGATTCTTCACGAAATAAGGGGGACGAAACAAGCGGTCATAAACCGTTGGGCCAGTGTTAAGATTGAAATTAATATGGGAAAATTTCTATATTTCTATTAAGCATAAGCTCATATTTTGTTCATTTCTCAAGACAGCGATATACCTGTATAGATGGACACACAGCCTATCGACAAGAATCGGTTTGTTCCAATGCTACACTCAAAATTAAAGCATTTTGAATACTCTTTGAAGACATTGCATATATAGTAACATGGACGATAAATATCTCAACTAAAATGAATTATTAAACTTATATAAAACATATGAGTAACATGTTGAGAATTAGAGAATCTTTGCATTTTCTCTTCCAAGATTTCTTTGAAAATATGTTTTGCGAATGGTGTTTAAAGATACATTCTTTTGAGCTTCAAATAATTTAATCAAGTTTCTCATTGTTGAAGTTTGAAATACAATTACGGCAATGCGGTAATGCTATAGTTTTATCACATATGTTATAGAAATTTTTAAAAGCAATTTTAATTTAAATATAAATATTAATTTACTATGAAAATTTTTAATTTTGCTTTGAATTATAAAGACAAAGTTATAGAAATTTTAAATTTTATGACGAGATAATGTGTATTTTGCATTTACCAATTGTTAAATTTATAACTAAAATTACTATAATATGGATAAATCTGGCTATACATAGGCGGAATTAACAGTATTGATGTACTTACCCTGTAGTTTCAAACTTATAACAGTAGTCCGTCATTAATGTGAAATTTGTTATAAACATCAGTGTCTTATTGGCGATGACATAAAATGAAGAGAATGATATATAATGAAAACATGTTATTTATATTGCAATTTACATGACCTATTGATTATCTGGTCATGTTATTTAAATATAGAGGAATATTCATGAAAACGTGTAGAAATAATTCTCTTCCTAATTGAATGTTTAATATAGAAAGATTTATTTTATTTTTTCTGAAAGATGAGAATTTTAAGGCATTGAATAAGTTAGTCATTTTTCATTTGTCAATAATTTCGCTTAGTATTAAGAAATGAATTAAATATTTTGATAAACACTAATATAAACTAGTTTTAAGGAAAGCATACCAATGTACAAAATTTGTAGCATTGTAACTTACTGAACTTGTTATCCGTGCTTGTTAAGGGAATTAGGTAGATGATCATTTGAACATTATAATATTTTCCAAGATTTTTATCACATTAGTGTTCCCAAAACTATATACTTTACATAGATGATAACGGAAATTTCCTTAAATAGCAGTCTGACCGAATTGAGGGGGACAAAATAAGTGATCAAGAACAATTGAACACGTGTTAAAATTGAAATTAGCAAGCGGATATATTTATACTTCTATAAAACATAAGCTGATCCTTTATTGACTGATTCAAGACATCCTATCTATATATAGATGCACATCCAATCGGGATACATCGATTTCTCCTACTACTACATTCAAATCTAAAATATTTCAAATTATATTTGAAAATATTTCAATTTTAGTAACATTTGGTTTAAATATCTCAACTACAAGGAATTAATAAATTTATGTAAAGGATATGAGTATCATGTTGAGTATTAGTGAATCTTAGAAGAATCGCTACCACCTTTTCTATAAAAATATAATATGACATTGTGGCATTAATACAAATTATTGATAACTTCAAATAATTTAATCTATTTTCCTATCGTTAAAGTTAAAAAAAATATGGAATGCGGTAATGCTATGATTTTATGTTTTATACGGCAAAAAAAAGGCATAAACTATTTTTGATTTAATATAAATATTAAATTATGTATTATGAAAATTTTGAATTAAAAAACCAAAGTTATCAAAATTTTGATTTTAATGTAATGGATATTTTGCATTTGCCTATGGCTATATTTAAGACTAAAACATTTTATGGCTATGTAGTACCATAATATGGATATATCTAAATAACATAATGACTAGATAATGGTTATTTTGCATTTGCCAATGACTAGATTTTTGACTAAATGAAAAATTTTATGGCTAAGTAGTGCCATATCTGGCTACAAAAAGTTTCTCTAAACATCTGTTTTTCAGACTTGGTTATAAATAAGGTTAATGAGCGATATGCATTCAGCATCAAATTTCGGAGCTGTTCGGGGTTTTACTAAGAATATCCGCCTTAAGTTAATTTTCCACTTTCGGTTCAAACAAATTTCTTCAAACTCTATTCCTTAATAGCAAAATTAAACACACATCCATAACAAAAATTCTTTATTTCACTTTCTAAAGACGTATAAAAGTTTAAAACAGGCCTTAGCGCTTTCGAGCATAAGTATGCTCTTTATCAGTGGCTACACGGAAATAAAGTTTGAATCTTTCATATATAGACCAGATATAGCGACAAAATTTGCATAAATACAATCCACAAAAGAATCTACGTCTAGACAAAGATAAATCGTAATGAATTTTTCAAAAATTTTAACAACAAAATTTATTCCTTAAGACTGGTTATATATAAAGTTGATGCGATAACTGTCGTGAATTCAGAATTACATTCGGGAAATGTTTAGGGGTTTACTAAATATTTCCACTTCTGTATTTTTTTCAGTTTCAGTTCAAAATATTACCTTAAAACATCTATTTCTATGGGTTGGTTATAGCTATAGCTTAGATAATGACTGATATTGATTCAGAGTTGAATTCTAGAGTGGTGGGGGATTCAGTAAGAGTTTTCATTTCCAGTTTTGGAGATGTCGGTACCGGTTTTCCAGAAAATCTGTTGGACTCTAAGGAAAAGGTATGCAAAAGAGAATTAAAATGCTCAACAATCCTATTGAAAATCAAGTGTACAAATCACTTACCACCATATGAAGGTTTCTTCATAAATTTCTTGTTTTTTATTATATCTTTGTCGGTTATATAAAATGTGTTCCCCCAAAAGATTAATTAATTTTTACTTTATAACTTGGAGATTTAAAATTTCTTTTAAATCATACTTTTTCATTACATTCTAATACTTTTAAAATTCCAATTGTACAATTTAACCAATATACGGTTTGTTTATTTGCAATAAAAGGCATAGTCAGATGTTGGTTTGCATTGAAAATTCAATCGAGTCCAATACGCAGATGTTTAATTTTTTTAAAATGTATTTTTGTATTTTGAATATATTTCGAAAATATATGTAATTTGTATGTGGCATTTTTCAAATTTGAAAAGTAATTTGTAATTTGTATTTTAATCATTGAAACTTATACAAAATACAAAATACAATATATTTTGTCCAACTCTGATTTAAGATAATCGAAACAGTGTGATAAATCGTTAGTGTCAAACAAATAACCCACCGATTCAAAGCGTCCGGCATCAACCTGTAGTAAACATCATTCTTAACATAAACAGTAAAATGCAACACTCAAAAATGTTGACCCTTTGTTTCTCCATATATTTATTAAAATTATTACTCATATTTCCATTTACAATTTACAATACGTATTTATCAATTTGACATTATCAATTTATACTTTATCAATCATTACATTTCGCAAATAAACTGTCAGAACTGATTGATGTATAAGATCCTCATGGACGGAAAAAGGGTACATTTTGCTTTCCATGTCCTCAAGCGGCATATGTTTCAGAAAATTACAAATAAGTGCCTAATACTTAATATTTGTAAAATATTACTCTGAATATTGAGAAATCAAAAAACCATTCTGATAAATCATAATAAAAAATAGCTTATAAAAAATATCGATGTATATTAGCAGTATTTTATTTACTGAAATTGCTTGCTTGTTAAATGTTTACTGAAATTGCTTGCTTGTTAAATGTTTACTGAAATTGCTTGCTTGTTAATGTTCGTTAAAACTTCATTTGAATATTATCATATTTTTGAACATATTTTGCATATTAGTGTTTCCAGAAACGCTTTTCTTTGAATAGGAAAAAATGAAATTGCTTTATGCAGTAATCTAAATCACGGTATAGGATTCTTCACGAAATAAGGGGAACGAAATAAACGATCATAAACGGTTGGGCCAGTGTTAAGATTGAAATTAATATGGGGAAATTTCTATATTTCTATTAAGTATAAGCTCATATTTTGTTCATGTCTCAAGACAGCGATATATCTGTATAGATGCACACACAGTCTATCGACAAGCAACGGTTTTTCCTAACGCTACACTCAAAATTAAAGCATTTTGAATACTCTTTGAAAATATTGCATATTTAGTTACATGGAAGCTAAATATCTCAACTATAAGGAATTATTATACTTATATAGAGCATATGAGCAACATGTTGAGTATTAGCGAATCTTCATTTTCTCTTCCACGCTTTCTATGAAAATATGATTTGAGAATGGTGTTTAAAGAGATCTTCTTTTGAGCTTCAAACAATTTATTCAAGTTTCTTATTGTTGAAGTTTGAAACACAATTAAGGCAAAGCGGTAATGCTATTGTTTTATCTCGTATATTATAGAAATTTTAAAAAACAATTTTAATTTAAATATAAATTTTAAATTACTATGAAAATTTTGAATTTTGCTTTGAATTATAAAGACAAAGTTATCGAAATTTTAAATTTCATAACGAGATAATAGGTATTTTGCATTTGCCAATTGTTAAATTTATAAATAAAATTACTATAATATAGAAAAATCTGGCCATATATAGGCGGAATTAACAGTATTGATGCACTTATCCTGTAGTTTCGAACTTATATCATTAGTACTTCATTAGTATTGAAATTTTTTATAAACATCAGTGTCTTATAAGCGATGACATAAATTGAAGAGAATGATATACAATGGAAACATGTTATTTATTTTGCAATTTACATGACCTATTGATTATCTGGTCACGTTATTTAAATATAGAGAGATAATCAGGCGACAGGATGCGAAATAATTCTATTCCTAATTGAATGTTTAATATAGAAATATTTATTTTATGTTTTCTGAAAGATGAGAATTTTAAGACATTAAATAAGTTAGTCATTTTTCATTTGTCAATAATTTCGCTTAGTATTAAGAAATGAATTAAATATTTTGATAAACACTAATATAAAATAGTTTTTAGGAAAGCATATCAATGTACAAAATTTTCAGCATTGTAACTTACTGAACTTGCTTTCCGTGCTTGTTAAGGCAATTAGGTAGATGATCAGTTGAACATTATAATATTTTCCAAGATTTTTATCACATTAGTGTTCCCAAAACTATTTCCTTTACATAGATGAAAACGGATATCTCCTTAAATAGCAGTCAGACCGAATTGAGGGGGACGAAACAAGTGATCAAGAACAATTGAACACGTGTTAGTATTGAAATTAGCAAGAGGATATATTTATACTGGATTTAATTTTCAATGAAAAGCAACATCAGTCTATGCAATTTATTGCAAATAAACATACCGTATATTGGTTAAATTGTACAATTAGAATTTTAAAAATATTAGAATGTAATGAAAAAGTATGACATAAAAGAGATTTTACATCTCCAAGTTAATAAAGTAAAAATAAATTATTCCTTTGGGAGAACACACTTTATATAACCGACAAAGATATAATAAAAAACAAGAAAATTATAAAGAAAACCTTCATATGGTTGTAAGTGATTTGCACACTTGATTTTTAATGGGATTATTAAGCATTTTAATTCTTTTTTGCATACTTTTTCCATACAGTCATACGGATTTTCTGGAAAACCGCTACCAACATCTCCAAAACTGGAAACGAAAACTCTTACTGAATTCCCCACCCCTCTGGAATTCAACTCTGAATCAATATCAGTCATTATCTAAGCTATAGCTATAACCAATCCATAGAAATAGAAGTTTTAAGGTAATATTTTGAACTGAAATTGAAAAAAAATACAGAAGTGGAAATATTTAGTAAACCCCTAAACATTTAACGAATTTAATTCTGAATTCACGACAGTTATCGCATCAACTCTATATATAACCAGTCTTAAGCAATAAAGTTTGAAAAAATTTGTTTGAACCGAAAGTGGAAAAATAACTAGAGGTGGATATTCTTAGTAACCCCCGAACAGATCCGAAATTTGATGCTGAATGCATATCACTCATTATCTCTATCTATAAACAAGTCTGTACAGATGTTTAGTGAATTTTTTTGTAATCAGATATGGCACTACTTAGATATAAAATTTTTCATTGAGACAAAGATCTAATCATTGGCAAATGCAAAATAGCCCTTTTCTAGTCATTATGTTATTTAGATTTATCCATATTATGGTACTAAAATGTTTTAGTCATTAGCTGATATTTAGTTAAGCTGATATTTTATTGAGCGATTCAATACATCCTATCTATATATAGATGCACATCCAATCGGGATACATCGATTTTTCCAACTACTACATTCAAAATTAAAATATTTCAAATAATATTTGAAGATATTTCAACTTTAGTAACATTTGGTTTAGATATCTCAACTACAAGGAATTAATAAATTTATATAAAGGATATGAGTATCATGTTGAGTATTAGTGAATCTTAGATGAATCGCTACCACCCTTTCTATAAAAATATAATTTGACATTGTGGATTTAATACAAAATATTGATAACTTCAAATAATTTAATCCATTTTCCTATCTTTAAAGTTAAAAAAAATATCGAGTTCGGTATTGCAATGGTTTTATGTTTTATACGGCAAAAAATGCATAAACTATTTTTGATTTAATATAAATATTAAATTATGTATTATGAAAATTTTGAATCTTGTTTTGAATTAAATATCTAAAGTTATCAAAATTTTGAATTTTATTGAAATGGATATTTTGCATTTGCCTATGGCTAGATTTATGACTAAAACATTTTTTGGCTATGTAGTACCATAATATGGATAAATCTAAATAACATAATTACTAGAAAATGGCTATTTTGAATTTGTCAATAATTAAATCTTTGACTCAATGAAAAATTTTATATCTGAGTAGTGCCATATCTGACTACAAAAAGTTTCTCTTAACATCTGTTTTTCAGACTTTGTTATAGATAGAGATAATGAGTGATACGCATTCAGCATCAAATTTCGGAGCTGTTCGGGGGTTTACTAAGAATATCCACCTCCAGTTATTTTTCCACTTTCGGTTCAAACAAATTTCTTCAAACTTTATTCCTTAAGACTGGTTATATATAGAGTTGATGCGATAACTGTCGTGAGTTCAGAATTAAATTCGGGAAATGTTTAGGGGTTTACTAAATATTTCCACTTCTGTATTTTTTTCAATTTCAGTTCAAAATATTACATTAAAACATCTATTTCTATGGATTGGTTATAGCTATAGCTTAGATAATGATTGATATTGATTCGGAGTTGAATTCTAGAGGGGTGGGGGATTCAGTAAGAGTTTTCGTTTCCAGTTTATTAGATGTTGGTACCGGTTTTCCTGAAAATCCGTATGACTGTAAGGAAAAAGCAAAAGAGAATAAAATGCTTAATAATCCCATTAAAAATCAAGTGTACAAATCACTTACCACCATATGAAGGTTTTCTTTATAATTTTCTTGTTTTTTATTATGTCTTTGTCGGTTATATAAAATGTGTTCTCCCAAAGGAATAATTTATTTTCACTTTATTAACTTGGAGATGTAAAATCTCTTTTAAGTCATACTTTTTCATTACATTCTAATATTTTTAAAATTCAAATTGTACAATTTAACCAATATACGGTTTCTTTATTTGCAATAAATTGCATAGACAGATGTTGCTTTACATTGAAAATTAAATTCAGTCCAATACACAGAAATTTTTAATTTTTTTTAAATGTATTTTTGTATATTGAATATATTTCGAAAATATATGTATTTTGTATGTGGAATTTTTTTCAAATTTGAAAAGTAATTTGTAATTTATATTTTAAGCACTAAAACCTATACAAAATGCAGTATATTTTGTCCAACTCTGATTTGAGATAATTGAAACAGTTTGCTAAATTTTTAGTGTCAAACAAATAACCCACCGATTCGAAGCGTCCGGCATCAACCTGTAGTAAACATCATTCTTAACATAAAGAGTAAAATGCAACACTCAAAAATGTTGAGCCATTGTTTCTCAATATATGTATTAAAATTATTACTCAGATTTCCAATTACAATTTACAATACGTATTTATCAAATCGACATTATCAATTTATATTTTATCAATCATTACTTCTCGCAAATACACTGTCAGAACTGATAGATGTATAAGATCCTCATGGACGGCAAAAGGGTACATTTTGCTTTCCATGTCCTCAAACGGCATATGTTTCTGAAAATTACAAATAAGTGCCTAATACTTAATATTTGTAAAATATTACTCTGAATATAGGGAAATCAAAAAACCATTCTGATAAATCATAATAAAAAATAGCTTATAAAAAATGTCGATGTATATTAGCAGTATTTTATTTACTGAAATTGCTTGCTTGTTAAATGTTCACTGAAATTGCTTGCTTGTTGAATGTTTACTGAAATTGCTTGCTTGTTAATGTTCGTTAAAACTTCATTTGAATATTATTATATTTTTGAACATATTTTGCATTTTGCATAGTGTTTCCAGAAACGCTTTTCTTTGCATAGGAAAAAATGAAATTGCTTTATGTAGTAATCTAAATCAGGGTATAGGATTCTTCACGAAATAAGGGGAACGAAATAAACGATCATAAACAGTTGGGCCAGTGTGAAGATTGAAATTAATATGGAAAAATTTCTATATTTGTATTACGCATAAGATCATATTTTCTCCATGTCTCAAGACAGCGATATATCTGTATAGATGCACACACAGTCTATCGACAAGCAACGGTTTTTCCTAACGCTACACTCAAAATTAAAGCATTTTGAATACTCTTTGAAAATATTGCATATTTAGTAACATGGACGCTAAATATCTCAACTATAAGGAATTATTATATTACTTATATAGAGCATATGAGTAACATGTTGAGTATTAGCGAATCTTTGTATTTTCTCTTCCACGCTTTCTATGAAAATATGATTTGAGAATGGTGTTTAAAAAGATCTTCTTTTGAGCTTCAAACAATTTATTCAAGTTTCTTATTGTTGAAGTTTGAAACACAATTAAGGCAATGCGGTAATGCTATTGTTTTATCTCGTATATTATAGAAATTTTTAAAAACAATTTTAATTTAAATATAAATTTTAAATTACTACGAAAATTTTGATTTTTCTTTGAATTATAAAGACAAAGTTATCGAAATTTTAAATTCCATGACGAGATAATAGGTATTTTGCATTTGCCATTTGTTAAATTTATAATTAAAATTACTATAATATGGATAAATTTGGCCATACATCGGCAGAGTTAACAGTATTGATGTACTTATCCTGAGGTTTCAAACTTATAGCATTAGTCCTTCATTAGTATTGAAATTTTTTATAAACATCAGTGTCTTATAAGCGATGACATAAATTGAAGAGAATGATATAATGGAAATATGTTATTTATTTTGCAATTTACATGACCTATTGATTATCTGGTCATGTTATTTAAATATAGAGAGATAATCAGGACACAGAAGACAAATTAATTCCATTCCTAATTGAATGTTTAATATAGAAATATTTATTTTATTTTTCAAGAAAGATGAGAATTTTAAGACATTAAATAAGTTAGTCATTTTTCATTTGTCAATAATTTCGCTTAGTATTAAGAAATGAATTAAATATTTTGATAAACACTAATATAAAATAATTTTTAGGAAAGCATATCAATGTACAAAATTTTCAGCATTGTAGCTTACTGAACTTGCTTTCCTGCTTGTTAAGGCAATTAGGTAGATGATCAGTTGAACATTATAATATTTTCCAAGATTTTTATCACATTAGTGTTCCCAAAACTATTTCCTTTACATAGATGAAAACGGATATTTCCTTAAATAGCAGTCAGACCGAATTGAGGGGGACGAAACAAGTGATCAAGAACAATTGAACACGTGTTAGTATTGAAATTAGCAAGCGGATATATTTTTACTTCCATAAAACATAAGCTGATATTTTATTGAGGGATTCAAGATTTCCTATCCATATATAGATGCACATCCAATCGGGATACATCGATTTTTCCAACTACTACATTCAAAATTAAAATATTTCAAATAATATTTGGAGATATTTCAACTTTAGTAATATTTGGTTTAAATATCTCAACTACAAGAAATTAATAAATTTATGTAAAGGATATGAGTATCATGTGGAGTATTAGTGAATCTTAGAAGAATCGCTACCACCATTTCTATAAAAATATAAAATGACATTGTGGATTTAATACAAATAATTGATAGCTTCAAATAATTTAATCTATTTTCCTATCATTATAAAGTAAAAAAAATATGGAATGCGGTAATGCTATGGTTTTATGTTTTGTACGGCCAAAAAATGCATAAACTATTTTTGATTTAATATAAATATTAAATTATGTAATATGAAAATTTTGTATCTTGTTTTGAATTAAAAAACCGAAGTTATCAAAATTTTGAATTTTAATGTAATGGATATTTTGCATTTGCCTATGGCAAGATTTATGTCTAAAACATTTTATGGCTATGTAGTACCATAATATGGATAAATCTAAATAATATAATGACCAGATAATGGCTATTTTGTATTTGCCAATGACTAGATCTTTGACTAAATGAAAAATTTAATGGCTAAGTAGTGCCATATCTAAAAACAAAAAATTTCTCTAAACATCTGTTTTTCAGACTTGGTTATAGACAGAGATAATGAGTGATATGCATTCAGCATCAGATATCGGAGCTATTCGGGGGTTTACTAAGAATATCCATCACCAGTTATTTTTCCACTTTCGGTTCAAACAAATTTCTTCAAACTTTATTCCTTAAGACTGGTTTTATATAGAATTTATATGATAACTGACGTGAATTAAGAATTAAATTCGGGAGAAGGTTAGGGGTTTCATAAATATTTCCACTTCTGTATTTTTTTCAGTTTCAGTTCAATATATTACCTTAAAACATCTGTTTCTATGCATTGGTTATAGATATAGCTTAGATAATGACTGATATCGATTCAGAGTTTAATTGTAAAGGGGTTGGGGATTCAGTAAGAGTTTTCATTTCCAGTTTTGGTAGATGTCGATACCGGTTTTCCTGAAAATGCGTATGATCGTAGGGGAAAGGTATACAAAAGAGAGTTAAAATGCTTAATAAATCCATTAAAAATCAAGTGTACAAATCACTTATCACCATATGAATGAATCTTCATAATTTTCTTGTTTTTTATTATATCTTTGTCTGCCATATAAATTGTGTTCTCCGAATAGATTAATTTATTTTTACAAATTTGAAAAGTAATTTGTAATTTGTATTTTAAGAACTAAGACCTATGTATTTTGTATTTTGTATCAAAAATGCATTTTCAATGTATTTTGTCCAACTCTGATTTGAGATAATCGAAACAGTGTGCTAAATCCTTAATGTCAAACAAATAACCCACCGATTCGCAGCGTCTGACATCAACCTGTAATAAACATCATTCTTATCAAAAAGTCACCACCATCTAGTGGTTCACCTCTTGCGTTACGGTCCTTCTTTGTATAACAAATATTGCTTGTTTAGATGTGATATATCACCCTTTAAAGTTTGGCCCAAGAATTCTGACTCACCCTGTTTACACATCCCCCCCCGGGGCGGGCCACCCAAGATGGTGGTTTCGGATGTTGGCTCTGTAGCCTTGATCCTCCAAACTGGGGGGTAAATTAATCCGGGGGTAATCAACCTCGCTGCTGATGACTCACGGATGCAATCGCGGAAGTGACGAGGCAGTCCCCGGACTCTTCCAGGTGGCTGGATCACGGGACTGTGGCTATTTATGCCCTGAGCCCAGGTCTGGCCGGTGACCGGAGTCGGGCCCGGCAGGTGCCTTCGGCCCCTGCCCGGTGAATGATTCCGCCGTGTTTCGCGAGCGAGGTTGCGGCTTTGCTGGAAAAGAGATGTAGTGGTTGCGCCTCGATGTCCCACTGATAGCTATAAACCCCAGTTGGTTAGCTGGGCTCGCAGGTATGTAATCACCCTGTTTACATATATATATATATATAAACACACACACACACATATATATATATATATACAGGGTTAGCAAGAAATAAGTTTCCCACTTCAGAGGGCTCTAGAATGCGTTCTATTGGTCCAAATGAGATATAATTTGAAATACAGATAATTCAAATGATGTGCTTGACATTTATTAAATCAAAAATTGTAGTATCAACATTCGCCTATAGATGGCGCTATAACACAAATTGTATTTATTTGCATATATTAAAAATGTGAAACATTATTTGCGTTACAGCGCATGTCTAGTAGCATTATTCTTTGAATAAAAAGAAGGCGAATTCTGCAGGAGCATTAGTGGCTTCTCAGCACATCATGACAACGTTGCAAGAAAAAGGGCTACTGGTGAAATTGTTCTATCAGAACCAGCAGAACTCCGTTGCAGCTGTAAAAGATTTCCGTCGTATGGAGCAGATACAACGAAGAGGTCCAATGTCTCCATGTATCCTACGCAAGATAGTAAAGAAATTTGAGTCCCGCAACTTTTCTTGGTTTACTGCTACTTACGCACCCAACATCTCATGAATTTTCTCAACTAACACGGCCAGCAAATTCAGGAAACCACAATGCTGTTAATTCTATGCATACAAATGCTCTATACAAACTAGTTCATGTTGTTATTTATTAATATTAAAATATTCATTTGATTTCTTAATATCCGGAGAAATATTTGACAAATAATAATTTATAATTTTTTGGATATTGACTTAAAATAACTTTCAGAAAGAATAAATTAGGTTTTCCTATATTAGAAATTAGATTAAATATATGGCAATTTAGCGTATCTAAACAATCAATATTAAAGCAGCGTGACCATATTTTCTGTAGGTCATGTGGAATTTCAATATAGAGAAATTACGGATTCTATCCTTTTATGAGATGCACTCTTCATTTTAATTCATTGCCATTAATATTATAATACACTAGGGTTTTCAAAAATTGCAACACCATGAAGGATTAGCGGTACAAGTTGTGGAATATAAGTTTTGTTACTTATGGTATTAGTTGTGTTATGCATACGAAATACATGTGTTACATCTCTATTATGTATATTCTATTATTGTTATATAATGTGGTTTTACAATACATTTAGAAGAGTTTCATAGTTATTTTTTTGTATTAAAGTTGCGTTTCTAAGCATTTTTTTTGGCAAATTGCATAGTGAAAAGACCAGATGCAAAGTACAAGTTTCACGCTTTTAATTACCCGAGATATAACGCCACTGACTAGAATTCAAATGCATGATATGTTTTACGCCACGTATTATAAGTTAAAATAAATCTAATCAATTAATCAACATTTACATTATTGATAAAAACTCTAGAAAATCTTAAAGCGTAGAATAATTCTACAAATAAACCAACCAGCATGATCGCGCCGGTTTAGGTTTTTCAGTCTCTCACAATGATTCAGACATAATAGGTTTTACACTATTTATAATGTGCTAATAAAAACAACTAATCGACATCTACTTGATATAGTCTTTCGAACATCTTAGAATAAATTCAACAATGAACCGACCAGCAGGAGCGGATAGTATTAATGCTCCTCATTCTCCAATTATAATTGTAATGTTTAAGAAATAATTTGCATTGCACAATTTACTGTGAGGTAAAATAAACAATCCATCAACATTTACTTGCTAAAAATTTAGGAGTAAATAACCTAAATTTCCTATATTTTAGGACAAGGATAAAACTATTTTCAGCTTATTAAAGTATTGCAGCTATATATGAAAATGTGTTAAAGCTTACAGTTCAATAAGAACCATTCTTTAAATCCAAAATAAAAATATTTTACAGCTTTTTAAAAAAATACATTTTTATCAGCACATAAATAATATTGATTTTTAAAAATAATATACAAGCAGCATTAAATTAAATGAAAGCAATGAGGAAGTCCAGATTTTAAAACTGATACACATTAAAATTAAATATGCAGAAACGGGTTATAAATTATGTTTGCATTTGCATTGCATATTTTTGGGGATGCGCTGTGATTAATTTCCCCGCTCTTTTTCTAGTATGTAAATGCAAGTTACATCCCCGAAAATAAATAACTTCCTAATTTAAATTCATAATTAATAATAAACAATTCCCTATCATGAAACAAAACACATAACAGAAAACAAAATTCCGTCTAAATGTAAAGGAACATTAGAATATTCTGGAATGTATTAACGAAGATTTTTGGAACCCTCTTTAAAAAGAAGATGGATATATTCAATACATGTGCATATGTTAGTAATTTAAAACTTGCGTTTTTAAATAAGAAATTACCTCAGAGTTTATTCTATTCATGAGTGTATGTGTTACATCAGAGTTATGTGAATTAGTTTTCCCCATTTCGGTCTTCCAGGAAAGCAGTGAGTATATTTGTGAGACCAGAATATGTCCTCACATGAGACATTTTTATTTGAATATTTATGGTGCCTAGAACGGCAAACAAAAGCTCTAGTCTGGCTGGCGCCGGAGTTTACGACAACGTGAACTTTAAGGTCATAATACTATAAATTTAGGTGTGCCAGGCCACAGGAGCTGAGAGGGGCCTTTATAACTGTGAAGTGATGCCATTGGGTTCAGAGGAACCAATAAGCGCCAAGGGGAAGAAGGGCGGAGCTACCCCTCCCCCCCGCCGTAGGAAATAGTCAGTCACATATACGAAAGAAGGTTGCAGTTGGTCATGTAGAGATGCAGAGTTTAGAGTAGACGAAAGACAACGAGCAGTAATATATACAAAATGAGAGTGGCAGTTGGATACAGAGATGCAGAGTTTGGAGTAGACGAAAGACAACGGGCAGTAATATATACGAAATGAGTTTGGAGCAGACGGAAGAAAACGAGCAGTAATATATATACGAAATGAGTTCTGTTATAGACGAAAGAGAGTGCATTATAATTGCGAGATGCGAGCCACACACCACATAGTTGTGGCAGTACTTTCAGCAATAAGACTGATGCAAGCCTCACAGTGATGATAAGCCCAAGATTAAACTTGAAGGTATGTGCTCATTTTCACAGGTCCTAGACACTATCGTAAATCTAATATTTCTGGTCACATATCTCCCATCGCTAATATAATTAAATGAAAATTGATAATAATGATAAATTGATGTTATTGATAAATTGATGTTGTTAATAAACTATATTGTTTAAGTTAAATAGTCTAATCTTTTTATATTAATTAATAATTCTTTTCAGGACTTACACAAAAGGTAAAAATAATTGGAGTGTTTATTGCGGCACAACAAGGAGCAATGTACATTTTAATGTTAATTCCACTTTATGAGATCAACGGCCCTGTTTTTAATGCTAAAAAATTAGTAATGTTAATTTTAAGTTTCCCTTTCTATTTCGTATTGCCACATTTGGTGTCGTGACGCTTTTGTGTAAGTCAAAATTTAAATGAATAATACTCTCTGAGGTGAATAAAAATAATTTATATAAAGAAATGAATGAAAATTTTGGAGGAGCATATGTTGACCAGATAATTTGCATTGTTAAAATTAAATATGCACAATCACTTTGAAAATGAAAAGAAATTTAATATATTGGAAATGATTGAAAATAGTGTTTAAAAAATTGAATAATATTAAGAATATTTAGTTTGATGTTGAAGTGTTTTTTATGTGCAGTATTTTTGAAGTGTATTCATGTTATATAGATTAAGTAGGATTTTGGATGGGATAAATTTTGTTTTAAATGCCTCATAGAGCCACTAGAAATTCTAGACGACAAAAGTCGCCGGACAGGTCACAGAGAGAAAATATTGAAAATCAAAGAATTAAAATGGAGAACTTTCAATTAATTAATTTATTGCCAATTTTTTATGGAAGGGAAAATGAGGACATTGAATTTTTTTTACGCAGTTCGAAAATATTGCAGGAATGGTCAGAAGAGAATAAAGTCATAATTTTAAAAACTAGATTAAAGGAGAAAGCGTTGGAATATTTGTCAAAAAAAAGAGAATTGCAAATTGCAAATAATATGGGAGATATTAAGCAAATGTTGTTAAAACAATTTAAAACATCTTTGACAATGCTTCAAAAGCAAACAAATTTAAACAAAATTAAAATGTCACCAGGTATGATAGTAGCTGAGCTGGCATTAAATATTTCAAATGCGACAAATGATTTTTTTGGGAAATTACGCAACTAATGAGATGTGCGATGTTAAAAATAATATAATGTTATCTAAATTTTTAGAGTCTGTAAGACAAGATCTTGCTTTTGAAATTAAAAAAATAAATATTCAAAATTTGGCAAGGCAATAGAGTGTGCAGAACATATAGAGAAAATTATGGAGGAAGAATGTGACAGTACGGAAATTAATGCAGTTTAGCGCAATGAAAATAATGGCAGAAAATGTAATGATAGTCAAATTGAAAGGCATTTACAAAATTCAAAATTTAAACCTCAGCAATTAAAATATCAAAGGTATGAGAATCCAGAAAATGAAGTTAAATGTTGTATAGGGTGCGGAATGCGCAACCATGTGTGGCAAGAATGTGAGCACAACCCTTGTAATCAAAGTAGAAATAAAAAAAGAGAATAAATATTGTATAGAATGCGGAAAAAGAGGGCACTTTTTTGATAACTGTTGGCACAACCGAAATTCACAAAATAATTGTGAAGTAAATAAGTATGGGAATAAAAGTAACGGATTTAGAAACGGGCAAAGTAACGGATTTTGTAATACGCAAAATAGCGGATTCAGAGAACGAAATGATAGTCGGCCAAACACCCAAACTTTTGCGAAACGAAGATTTCAGGGGCAAGAAAGAAACCATAGCGGGAATTTAAACTGAACGAGGGGCTTTGGCCAAGTCAAAATTTAAAAAAATTGACCAAAGTCCCAATCTAGAAGAGAAATATCGCAAACGCGAAATAAGATATCGAGTTACAATGATAACGCAAATGAAATGCAGTATGATAAAAAGGAGGTTCGCACGCGCAGCCCAGGTCCCAAAGTTAAAGCAAAGCAACATAATGAATATGAAAATAAAAATCTGATGTGGGCAGCACATGACTTTCCCTGCAGACATATCCACGTTCTCTTTATTTTAATTAAATGTATTTCACTTTTAATTCAATTTTCGTTCTCATTCGGTAACCGGATTTATTTTCAAAGGTGGCGTAGAGAAAATACGAAAAACTAAAATATCTCGAGAACGGCTAGTCCTAATGTAATGGGGTCGGTCTTATTCTTTTCTTCGCTAAAAAATACGTATTAAACAAGCATTTAATGGATATATTTGAGTATACGTAGTTCTTTAGTTTAGATTTGGACGATTTTTGCGGGCCATTTTGCAAAAAAATGCAGATTATTTTTTTCCG
This sequence comes from Amaurobius ferox, assembly GCA_951213105.1. Lineage (NCBI taxonomy): Eukaryota > Metazoa > Arthropoda > Arachnida > Araneae > Amaurobiidae > Amaurobius > Amaurobius ferox. The sequence continues at coordinate 78,164,230 of OX578152.1, read as the reverse complement.
AATCATACCAAAATCTAATCAGCACCAGGGTGACCCACAAATGACTCATCTGCCGAATTTTGTGAAATTCGGTCCATTAGTTTTTTAGTTAGAGTGGATACAAGATTTTGCGGGCCATTTCGCAAAAATAGGCGGGTTCTTTTATCCCGAATCGTACCCAAAACTAATCAGCACCAGACTCGTCCACAAGTGACTTACGTACCAAATTTTGTGAAATTCGGTCCATTGGTTTTTTAGTTATAGTGGATACAAAATCTGCACAGACAGACACACAGACACACAGACAGACAGACACACAGACACAGACGTCACGCTAAAAATGGTTTTTTCGTATTCTAGAGGTCTCGAAACGTGTAGATCCGTCGAAAACTCGAGTTGCGATTTTCGACATGATTCCAATACTTTCCCTATACATTACCATGTATTGCAGGGAAAGTAAAAATGACAATAAAGAAATAAATGGTATTGAAAGCATGCAAAAATTTACCCATGATTCCTGCCCGAGTGATGAGTTTGCGTCTACACTTCCGGCTTTACTTTCTTAGCCCAGGTGGGTGAGGTTCGATGAGCACTTCGTCGAGGGTCTAACAAGTAAGGCAAATATTAATAAAAAGAAAATTGAGGAAAATACATGTGTAGAAAATATTATAGGTAAAAACATTACAAATAATAAAAATACTGGAGTTAAAGAAGTTATTAAAAATAAAAATGATGCGTCCAATGCAAAAATAAATTTGAATGATGAGTACAAAAACGAATATAACTCAAAATCGACTCAGATCGATAATAAAAAGCATGATGAAATTAAGGAAATTAGTTGTAAAGTTTCGCAAATTGATACACAAATTTTTAAAGGTAGCCATGTTAATGACTATACTTGTTCAAATGATGAAAATAATAAAATTGTTGATACAGAAAATAATTTTAAAATTGTAACGATGTCGAGAAAGCCAATTGTCACTTATGATGAAGTTAAAGGCATATTTGAATTTAATGAAAATATTCAAAATGATTATTATGACAGTAAAAAAATTGCACAGGTCGATGAGGCCAATTTTTCTAAAAATGAAAAGGTTAAGGATTTTGCTGAAAAAAAATGTGTTAATGAAGAGTCAAATCTTGACGTCCAGGTCTATGTTACGCTCACACGCAGGATTTCGTTGCAACCAAAGCAATTGATTGCAGAACAATTCGACATAAGTCAGGAAATTCAGGATAAGGATGTTATCTTTATCCCCACAAAACACGCAAAATTACTCTTTCCATTTGGTGCAATTCGAATTGTAATAAAAAATAACAAAATTGATATTGTAATTTGTAATCAAAAGAAGGTTAAAATTACGTTTAATAAAAATATGCGAGTAAGAGTTATTCAAAATTTCAAAAAAATTACTAATGAAGAAATGAAAATCGGAGATACCGTATTTTTGAAAGAGGAAAATAAACCCAATATATTTCAGGATAGATTTCAGGGACTGTTTCGAATAATTGAAATTGGAAAAGCAAATATATTGACCATTAAAAATAAATATAGCATGAAAGATGAAACAACTAAAGTTCACGCTACCCAATGCTATATCGCACAGAAAGTACAAAGTGAAAGTAAAAGGTTGGAAGAAATTCAAAGTCAAAACAAAAATCATGAGGTGGAAAATACTCAAATTGTTAATTTTCAAGAAAATCAGAATGAAATTATTAATGGTCAGAAAATGCAAAATGAAAGTCAAAATCATGATGATGCAAATACTCAAAAATTACTTGAAAGTAAAATAACGGATGTCCTGGTTAGTCAAAATGTCAATTTTGAAGGTGGTCAAAATACAACTAAAAGTCGTCATACTAAGGAAAATATTCAAATTTCAAAGGACAATAAAATAATGGATATTTTAGAAAATAAAAGTCAAAATGTAAATTTTCAAGAAAATGAAAATGAAAATCATGATATTGATAAGTAAAATTCACTTGAAAATAAAATAATGGATGATTTGGTTGATCAAAATAATAGTTTTCAAGAAATACAAAATTCAAATGTTTGTAAAAATTTGCAAAAGGAAAATAATAAAATAATAAAGAACACTAATCACAATGATAATGAAGGTAATGATATTGTAAAAGTAGATACAGAAATAATTCAAAATCAAAGCAAATATAAGGAGTATGTTAGGCAAAAATTAGAGTTAATAAATTAAATACATACTTATAACACAAATGAAATTGAAAACTGTCATGAACAGAATAAAAAAAAGCTAGGTCAAAATTGTTTCAAAAAATCAAGAAATTTCAAGAATTCAAAATTTGCTGATGATTGGTTTTTGAAGAATTGTAAAATGAGAAAGAGATAAGAGAATAACAAATCAAAAATGAATTAAAGGAAAAATGATATGGAATTGAAAATATTTTAAAAATGAAAAAATGGATAATGATATGAATGGTTTTTTTTTTTTTTTAAAAAGAAGGAAAGTCAATAACAAAGGAAATGTTTAAGAATGAAAATGATATGAATTTCTAAGAAAAAAAATGAATAATCATGAAATGGTTTAAAAATGAACATGGTACGAAATTTACAAAAATTGATAATAATTGTACAAATAACGTTACATGTAAAAAAAAAAATATGCAAAGAATAATTATGCAAATAGATCTACAAAAATGAAAGGTAAAATCAAATATGTTACCTAATTGTGTAGATGAAAGGTCTGTAACCAAATACAGGCAAGGACAAGGTTGTTGAAAAGCCTGTCCAGTCGAATGCTTCATTTTTCAAAATAGGGTGGAAGGCAAGTCCAATCACTTCATTTTGTTTTCAAGGGAAGGCAAAAAGGATAGGTCTTTTGAGAGAAGAGTCTTGAGGCTTAAAAATTGAATGACAGATTTAAGTAAAATAAAAAAAAAATAAGTAATGAGCTGAAAGTGAGAGTATTAGAAATTAGTCACAGATGGTATAAATTTTATGTCAAAAAGTAAACAAAGGCATAAATAATTGAACATTTTAAATCAATTTGAATTTAAAATGTTAAATTATGAACAGTAAAAGTAGCTGTAAATCACCCGTTGCAATAAAGCAATCGAGGACACTATATCTCGCGTAGGAATGTTCAAATGTGAAAATGCTTAGGTAAATAAATGTTTGAGGAAGAATTATAAGCAATTTATGTAACTAATTTAATCCTAAAGTGACAGGATAAATGAATTAAAATTATTTAAAACTTTGTTCAGTGAATAAATGAATAAATTCACAGAAGGTGTAAAAAGAGGTTGAAATAAAAAAAAATAATTGAAAATTTTTGAGTGCAAAATAAAGCATTTTGTTGTTCATTTACAACGTAAGGAAATGTTACGATAATCATGTGTGTATACATAAATTTTGATATGAAAATAAAATATAAATAAATTTGGTAATGAAAAAAGAATGTAAATATTGATTAGGAAAATTGTACGATAATAAATAGCTGTGAAATACATACGAAATGAATATAAATAAATATGTAGTGAGTGTAAATGCATTTTATAAAATAATAAATAATGTACATGTCAGTGGGAAATGTAAATGCGGAACTCGGCATGCAAATATCATTTTAAATCATATGCAATTGATCAAACTGTCAGCGCCAATGATGTTACAGGACTTATTCAACGCCCATTAGATTGATTCATCGTGCAGCATTTAAAATGATCGGTGTTCTTTTCCAAGGGCAATTTGGGACTAGATTTTCTGCTTTGATACTGCAAGTTGTGTGCAATGATGCTTTGGGACGTACTCGACCGCGCTACGAACATTTGTCGAATTTAGAAAGCGTTCGCATCATAGGCCTAAGATAAGCTGGTTAGGCCAACCGACGTATCAGCCGCTCCCTGGATCGGAGCGATATGGTAGTTGCTCGGTGTTGGCAATAGTGGAAAAGAAAAGGCACATGTAACCTTCACAGTGGTTCAAGACACCCCAGACAGACAACTGCTCAAGAGATTCGTGCAGTCAGATGAGGAGCCCAGTGAAGTCCACACCTTTGGCGCCTCTATCAGAGATTCAAAGGCATTTGCCATCCACTATCTTCTTAACATAGGCAGATCCTTCTGGATCTGTGCTTGACCTCTGTCAGCCTGGACAGCTTCTGACAGGAGACATGCTGTCTTTAGTGACATATCGCGATTCTCTCTTCGTGCATACTTTTGACCGCCGCGTACGTGCGTGGATGAGGATAGCCCAGAGTTCCGATCAAGCATTTGTTATCAAGCAGCACACGGTCATGCTAGCGGTGTGAGAGTCTGGGGACCACGTCGTGGGACAGTCGAACTCCTCTAGTTGTGTTGCAAGCTCATCTGACCACTCGGTGATACTCGACGATATTCTGCAGCCGATTATTTTGCATATTCTGTCAAGCCGCTCAGGCTTTTTCAGTCTTCAAGGATTTAATACCCTCCCATGGTCATTCAGGTCTCCAGATACCATTATACCCCCCTATCACTAATAGAACACGCCTGAGACATACTGCGCGACATTGATAATCCTAACTGGTTCATATGAAATTACTTATTAAATCCGGAAAATATTTTTTGTTAGAATGCAAAGATATACACTCAACATTTTGACGAACATAGAATAAAAAATTGTGCTAAAATCTTATCTTATTTATTTGTTTATTTATTTATTTATTTGTGATATCGCGAAATAAGTATCAGGTAATCTAAAAAATGTAAATTCCGATGTATATTAAAAAATAGATATGAGGACATTGCCCTAGGTCGATTCCAATATCGTTGGATAGAACATTCTTCGATCCAGATGGAAACTCTGTAATAATATTTTCGGTCGCCAAGAATCGGATTTGTGTGAGAATCGTAAAAATCACTCAAAATTCAATCACTACAAAAATCACTACAAATTTTAATTTGAAACAAATCTCGCTGATGTGCACTTTCTAGGGTCCCAACGTACCTTTATGTAAAAAAATGTCATTCCCGCACGACGTTAAGATTTTCGGCTATATAAATCGCACACAGATACCCTCTTTTATAATATGAGATTTTTCTTTCAAAATGTTGGGTGGAATGCACTTATTCCTTTTTTCCAGTCAGGGGATTTAATAAAAGAGGAGCTTCAGAGTTGGTGTGTTTTTATCAATTAAAAGTGAGATTATTTATTTTATTATCTACCATAAATATTTTAAAAGTTTGGCATATATAATATATCATTTCAGAACGCCAGTAGAGGCACTCTCGCAGCTCGTTTCTCTTTTGTCAAGTAAGCTGCTTCGGATAAGGAAGTAGTAAATTAAATTAAATGATGTACTGTAGCGCACATTACCAACCCCTGTTGGCGAACTATGAAAAGTGTCGTCATTTCCGAGCGAAGATTTCTTTCTCTCAATCGTTAAGTATATGATTTCCAGAAGAAACAAAACTCATACAATAATAAGACACAAATCATTAAATATAAGTTCAAATACATAAATTCCATAGCAAAATTGACTATTTTCAATAATAAAATGCGATCACGGGAAAAGCTTAACGTTTCAAACATATTTTTCTCTTTCTTAATTAATCAATCAAAAGAGTTTTATTTAATTTTCAGTCATTTGAATTACAAGAATCCATTATTTACTATTTGTTGGTTTGGATTTCAAAAATAATTTGTTTATTTTACGATCATTTAATTTGAATAAAAAAAACTGTTTACTTTTCAATCATTAAAATATTTTAAAGTATAGATTAATTACAATAGTTTCAATTAAAAAAAAGTTTGTTTACTTTCTAAAGTAAACATTTGAAAAACTTTTGCATATTTTCACTAGCCTGTACTTTTGAAACCTTTTACTTATTTTTCGATAATTTGAATTTTTAAAATCCACTGCTTATTTTTCAATAATTTAAATTTTTAAAAATTGTTTATTTTCTACAATTTAAAATCTTTAATTTTCAATAAATTTATTTTCAAAACCCTGTTGCTTATTTTTTCGATTATTCTAATTTTAAAAAATTGTTCATCTTTCTATAATACTTCACTATAGTTTTGAATAGCCTACATTTCAAAAGCTTTTGTTTACTTTTGTATCTATAAATTTGAAATCCCTCTATTTACATTCAATAATTTAAATTTATAATTCTGTTTACATTTTAAACCTTTATTATGGAAAGTGTAGAACATGGTATGTCACGTAACATATAATGACATCAGCCATCATAATGATATAACATCAAGGTCATCATAATCATCCACATATACAATAATTGGCTGGTCATCTTTTCATCTGGCTGCAAATATTTAGGGTCGGTTAACTACACAAGCACACATTACACCGAAATAACGTTTGCTAACTTGGCAATTTTATAGCTATGTCGATCCCACATTTATATTTTTAAAGACACAAAAACTTACGCCAAACCATTTAAACTTATATTTTACCCAAAACATTGATTAGGAGCGCGACAGCCCAATAGTTATCATGTGAGGATTGTACTCGATCGACCCGAGTTTGATGCGGGTATGTTAAATATTTGGGTCCGTAAGTCTTTCCGAGAGGTAGGTGATATGGGAAGGAGGGTTCGGTCCCTGTGGAAGCCGCTCTCACTGGCTTCCGGTCTACATTGAGTGGCATTTCCCGGATGTCCACACAGATAATTTACACTTTCGGTTATGTCGAACGGTCTACGTCAAAGAAATAATGTTGGAAATTGTTTGTTACTTCATTGATGCAAATGTTTTCCCCAAAACTGCAGATTTTGAGGAAAAATGTGTTTAATTACTTGGTGAAAGCACTTGAAGATATTCATGTTGCCAATTTTCCAATGCCTACAACATTCATAGCTATTCTATTAGGTTCATAATGACAATGACTTTTCCATTATCTTCTTTCTTATAACTGATAATTTCGCCATTTTTCAAGATCTCTGAACGCTTCCAGAAAGTCATATGTGATGCTTTTTGAAATTCCGATAACTTATCAGTGAATGGGCAGTTAGCCAACAAAATTTATGCGTTAAAATTTTATAAGTAAAACTTGAATTAGATGACAAATTTTAAATTTTCACAAGAAAGAAACGGATTGTTCAAAAGAAGAGGGATGCAAATGATTAGAAATTTTGAATGTTATGGTATTGTTACGAAGGATCCTCTGCAATCGTAGATGCATTCTCAGGATAAAACAATAAGTCCAATTTTCTGAATAACTAACCCGTTTATTTAAAAACACTAGTAGCCGTAAACAGGAACAATATACAGCGAATAGCTCGGTATCTATTTAAGGGATCACCAAACAACTGCCAGATACAATAAAACAGCAATTAAATGCTCAGTTAATTTTCAAAATAGCCGGCACTCTTATACAGCCGTCGGTATCAAGTATTTCGTATGTCGGTATCAATATCTTTGACCAGTCACAGTGCCGTTGAGGAAGAAATGGAGGTCAGTACGTCCGCCGGAGGAAATCCCAGTCCATACAAGGATACCACCACCAGAAAATGAGTGGCGCTGGATGCTGTTCATCGCATAATACAGCATACCAGCCTCTCTCCACACCAAAATTCGGTCGATCGTCCGACTACAAAGCGAATCTGGTCTCATCAGTGAATAGGGCATTGCTCCAGGGTCCAACTGACTCTATGGTCCAACTGACGTGGTTCTCTATGGTCCAACTCTCTATGGGCTCTATGGTCCAACTGACGTGTTCGCAACACCATTAGAGACGGACTGTTCTGTGCCTCGCAGACAATGGAACACAAATGATTGGCCTTCGCGCATGAAAGCCGTGTGCGTACAATCTTCTTTTTATAGTTGTAACGGATACAGGCCTACCCGTAGCTGCTGTGAGGCTAGAACGTAAAGCAGGTGCTGTTGCTTGCCTGTTGCGTCTAACCCAATAACGATAAGTAGTGGTCATAGGAAAGTGTTGTAATTCGAGAGCGACCCGAACCTGGCCTTCTACTTATTGTTCCGTTGTTTTGGAATTGTGTCCATAAGCGTGAAATCACAGAATGGTAGAATCTGGAGAATTCAGCAACTTATCCAATAGCTGGGCCGGATTTAAACTGCCTGCGGCTCGCCTTCGCTGACCATCATCTAAACGCCTTTTTTGGGACATAGCGAAAGACATAGCTATTTCGGATTTTCACCCTAACGGCCGTAGTAGAAGTAAAGACGGACAGAAAGAAACACCTGCTTTTATCAAGACGCTGATCTATGTATTTGTCACGGAGTCAATTGCTATTATGTACGTGTTTCTATATTTGCATACTGTACTCGAAGTATACAGAAAGTTTCGTCCAATAAAATTCATTCGTTCGCTCGTGATTTGAGAATTTGCATTTCGTGATTTTTTTTTTTTTTTGGAAGGGAGTGCATATATATAATTTTCGTAAAAACTTCCAAAAGGGGCTCATCACAGTACCTTACCAAAATATCTGTCTTATAGAAGTATGTTACCACATGTAACTTATTTGAAACATTTATAGCGGGCTGCTGAGTATGTTACTCTGAAGCAAAATTATACCTTGTGGGACTTGATGTTGATAGTCCTCAGCCACGCCCGAACTCGGGAACCGGTACTTACAGGACCGATATTATAAGGTTAGAGCAAAAGCTAGCTTCCTCTCCGAACTTATAATTCGGGTACTGATTCCTAGCATCTTCGATAGATATCTTTGGCAGAAGCAGAGTCGTCTGCGGCCACACACTCCATCCCCTGATGAGAAGCCCAAGTCGAATTTCGGCGAGGAGGGGCCACCCAGAAAACCCGACGTGTCCCCATCCGAAACTCAATCGAAGGGCTGAATAGCCGGGAGGCGTGTCGTACCTCAGGCGCCGTGACGTCAGTTGTGGTCAACCAGGGAGGCAGTGATCGGCACCTCTGGCTCAGCGTGGTGTTGCTATCTCCTGTTGAGATCGTTGGTGAGAGAAGGTTGCGTGCTCTTATGTCCAGGGCCATCATTGTGAGGAATTTATGTCGCTAGTCCTGAGCCAGGCATCCCACTCCGTGCTTACAAGACCGACATTATAAGGTTAGAGCAAAAGCAAGCTTCGACTTATAATCCGGGTACAGGTTCCTATCTTCTTCGATCGAAGTCTTTGTAGGAGCAGAGTCGTCTGCTGCCACAACCTCTTAAAATGGTTTCAGATAAATATACAATACTCATTCATATCCTGTTTTATAAATGATGTTAAATGTTTTATTAAATTGCATTTTGTGAACTATTTATACTTCTGTGTGTGTATATATATGCCTTTAATAGTTCGAAATTTGCTTGAAATTGTAGGTTCAAGTAAAAATAATCCTTGTGCGCATAAGAAGAGCAAACTGTCAAAATAACCGAATAAAATGAAATTCATCCGCTTGAGTCGATTGTTGCCTATTAAAAGAAAAATAAAGTTTTTTTTGTGAAATTCATTACAATTTAGAAATGAAAGTTTATTATTTAAAATCAGAAATTTATATTTTCAATTGCGATGCCGATTTATAATACAAGTAGACATAATACATATAATTCTATAAGGTAGTTAACTAGAATGTCACTCGTGAATCTCACTCTAGAATCCCACTATTATGTTTAAGAAATGCCACGATATATTGCCATCATTAACAAAATTCTTGCACTCGGCTTAGCTCCAAATTGAATACAAAAACTTTCAATTACTGGAAATCGAATTCTGAAGTGTTTCATTGGAAATTTCAGGTGGAGTAACCTGGTTTAATTTTCCCGATAATCAACATTATCAAGAATTTAACAATCCATGCTTTACTGCATGCAAGTTCGGTACATGTTAAAGTGTCAGCAGGGGAGACCAGGTATATTTGTAACCGTTTGAGAAAAATATTTTTAACTAGTTTATTTCTTCCACCAGAAAAATAAAAATTTCACGTGTTATAAAAGAAATATTGTACTATATTTATTAATTTCATTATTTTGTTATAGGTAATATTTCAAGTAATAATATTTTAAGATAAAGCAAAAACTTAATTATAGGCAATATTGCGAGTAATGATAGTTTAAGATAAAGCAAAAACCTAATAATACGTAGTTTGGGATTAAGTAGTGGAAAGTTTATTATTTTTAATATTACACGCAAGTTTAAATAATCTAATACCAACAGTACATTTAGTACAGCCAATAAAATATGTATAACTATAATCAGGTTATACAAGAGGAATGAGAAGATGACCTCGCCCCTCCCCCGATGTGGGACTTTTCGTGTCGGAAGGCCGTTAGGCTCTAAATGTGTGGGTTTAACGACTTTTAGTGTGATCATGCAAATATTTTTTCCAAAATTTATATTTTAGATGAGATGGCGAAATATTATTATTAAAATTATTAGGTTTTACGAATCGTGCAATTCCAGTCAAATATTTGTAAATTAACTGTCCATACTCCTTTTACTCAGCAAACGTCGAATTTAATGCTAAAAGGTTTTATAAGAATTCATCAATCTCCATGTAAACATCCATTATTTAAAACATAAAACAGATTAGATTTTTTTTCATCACGTATACTCACTCTTATTGATTGTTCAGCCCTATGATAAGGATCATTTTCTTGATGCCGGAATATTGATTACCGGGTAAACATTAGCGTAATAGTCTCAGTCAATGCTTATAGAAGATGTTTTACGCTTTACGGTGTTATTTTAAGCGCCTCAGAAATAAATATATTTCCAGCGCTTATAGGTCCGATATACTGTTTTTGCAAGTATTTTTTTCTTAACTCCTCTTCGGTAAGGAAAATTATTAATTCACGAGTTTGAAAGCTTTCATGACTACGTTTCATCGATAATTCTATAATTCAGTAAATATTATGAAAATTTATTTCACTAGTAGGAATACCCATTGTTAACAGGAAAAAAAATACTGAAAAACAATTAACGTCGTGTAAAATTTAAGATATTTTACACATAAATTTGTCTCCTATTAACTTTAAAAATGCATGCAAAAATTATCAAGGTAATTCAAAAGTATTAAGGCCAGGTTGAAATAGCACTCCTCTAATAGAAACATCAACAGAATAAATTTTTTTTGCTAAACTATTTATCAAACAAGAAGAAGTTTTTCTTCATGCAAGACAACTAGATTTGGTCAATCTGCACATTTAAAAACATATTTGCCTACGTTAACAGAACAGCGTTTCATATTCTATTAACATAGTATTTTGTAAATTGAATTATTAAAATTTATACATATTCCAATGGAAAACAGTGATAATTCCAGTAACAATGATGATAGTATATCTATAATAATAAAGGGAGATTTAAGTATGTTTACTTGTTCGTCTGGTATCATCTGTAGCGGAAAATATAAGAAATTTATGCCCATGAAATTTGGCGCACAGGTACATCAGGATCCGGGAAGTTGTGCCTCGACGTTATTTTTTTGTATATCGAATTACTTTATTTATTTCATGTTATAGCATTTTCACTCAAATTGGTTCCTTAGCGATCGAAAATAATATCACAGATTTTCTACCTTGACACCACATGAAAAATCGAAGAACGTACTTTTCAACGATGTTTGAACCGAATTGGTTTGACAAAATTCCTTCACACACATTTTATATATATATATATATATATATATATATATATATATATATATATATATATATATATATATATATATATATATATATATATATATATATATATATATATATATATATATATATATATATATTAATAAATTGAAATTTGTATTTTTTAGGTTATGTGATACTTCTTTCGTCGCATTAAAAAAAAATACTAAGATTAGTACAATTCCGTAGTTTTGCAGAGTATTTGCATAAATCTTCGGATTCCAACGATAACAGATTTCGGTTTCATAAGTAATTTCAGTTTTGGTGATTTATTAAGTGAACGAACCTCTCAGATTTTCGATTCTCCACGTTTTCATCACAGACGAAGAACAGGGTTTCCTCTATTTCGGTGGCTGCGGATGCGCTTTAAGAAAGGATTTTATTTTGAATATTTTGTTTATTTATTTATTTTGCCGAGTTGCACGAGATAGAAAACGCTTTAAATGTAGGGGGAAGGGGTAAATTTAGAGATAAGGATCGTATCATGCACATTTTGCTTCCGCCTTTTTTATGAGATGTCGGAATGGAATCTGGTGTTCGTAGAAGAAATGAGATTATTTTGATTTTGGATGGGGCAGTATCACGCCCGTTCCCCCGATGTACACGGATTTTGTATGTTGTTTCCATTGATATACGAATTAAATTTATATATTTTGTTATGTTGTATCTTAATGAATTCAATTTATTCCTCTTTTAATTTCGAGCAGTCAGGTCTATTTTCTAGTAATATACATAAAATATTGATATTTTGAAGATATTATGAATGTTAATGATGTCACAATAATTTTATTAACATAGATAAGCCAAATGATCTAGCGTTACTTAACTGTTGCCAATTTGAATACGAAATCTTCTACATGAATTAATTACACGAACAACTTGGGTACTAAGTCTGACAATAAACATAGTATTTTCTTTTATACATAATGTATAAGGAAAGTATTGTGACGGGGTCGAAAATTCGAATTCGAGTTTTTGAAGGGAGAGCACGTTTCAAGCATCCCAGATGACGAATCAAACATTTTTGAGGTGATATCTGTGTGTGTGTGTGTGTGAAAGAATGTGTGTGTGTGTGTGTGTGGAAGTATTTGTGTGTGTGTATGTCAGTGAGTCTTTGGAGACGATATCTCACGAACGAATGGAGCGATTCAAATGAAATTTGGTACAAAAATCACAATCCATGAATACTGGAAGCCTATTGTTTTTAAACGTTATCGAATGTTCAGAACCCCCTAAATTTTCGAGTGAAATTTTTAAAAATCATCAAAAAATCAAAACCTTTAATAAAGTTACGCAAATAGACATTTCTTATGTAATTTTTCTTTAGAAAACGATTGACATAAACTTTAGAACGCTAGCATGAAGAGATATTGAACATATTTTAAATAAATTTATCACAAAATCGCATAAATAAAAAAATAAATATTAACTGTTGAAATATTAACCACATGTTCACTTTTTATATGTAAAACCACGCGATATATTTGGTGACATCATTCTCGTGGATCTAGCTCATTCCATTCATGAGAAAATATACTTTGAGTAATACTTTTGTATTTGAACGCCAATAGCCATTTATTTGCAATAAGAATTACTTATTTCTCCGTCCATAACGATTGGCGAGATTTGGCGACATATTTGGCGGAATGTCGCCAACTTGGCAACTTTTTTAAATGTTGCCAAATTAACAAAAATCTCGCAGAAAGGATAAAAGTGACGTTAAATCATTGAAAATGACGACTAATTGATGAAAATTCAGTATCTTGGAAAGAATATAAGCATCTTGTGGTCAGGTGAAATTTACATAAATACACTAATACTACTTACCCATTGTCCCCCAGTTGAACCTGTGAATGTATAGTAGGATCCGGAAGGATCAAAGTACAATACGGTACACTAATATAAGCAGTCGATTGTGTGGTTACTACACATTTATTATACACTATACACATAAAATACTCAATATTGACAATAATAATATAATAAACTCAGTAACATTACACTCAAATCTACCAAGTTTGACCTCGTGGTGTACGGGGTAATTAATATATTGCTATTAATTTCTTATTAATTTTAGATGCAAGTAGTGCAGTGCGGAAAATTGCCACAGCTTAAATTAGTACAACCACTTAGATTATATTAGCCACACAAATAACAAGTGACAATACAATTGACCTTAAATATTACGATACCTCATTCCAAATGAGATGCTTTGTAATCCAACATTTGATCTGTCACATATTCTGATGAAGAGGTCTCGGTTATTCAATTAAACACAGTTCGTAAGGATGCACGGTTTATTGGGGATGTCGCTGAATTCTGGATACCATCACGGATTATCACTGAATCCGTGATCACACTTTGCTACACTCTCCTCCTCCCAATTGTCGTTCTGGCCCAGCGATTCCTGGAGAACCGGGAACTAGGTACAAGTAGATGTCGGTTGGGTCGCAATCCGCATCAACATTACGGTGGCATTCCTCACACATGCCGTACCGATGAAGTTTGTAGCACTCACCTGACGGGTGACGCATGCTGCATAGAGTCCCAAGGTTGGAACCTCGCAAACGCTCCGCTCATGTCGACTCGGTCGTGAGGTGATATCAACACTGTTGTCGAGTACCGTTCTTGCAGTACACACAGTTGCCACGGCTTAAATGTTGTATAAGGGTCCAAAGGGTAGCCCTCACTACGCCGTCTATTTTCAGAGCTGTGTGGTACTGTGTGATATGTGAGTCATCACACGTCAGGTATTGACGCTACATAGACCGATCTCGTACAGTGGAGTAAATAAAAAAATATATAATACCAGTAATTAAAATGAAGAGGCTTAATTTTAAACAATAACAAAGAATTTATTTCATTAAGATAAAACCTTATTTAATATTTGATAAAGTCAACAATTCCACAATGAATGTTAAATAAATTCCAGCACTCGTAATAGCTCATTTAATTTTACAATCATGCAACACTACCATTGTAAGTAACATACCGTGTCATTCCTACATTACCTATAGGATAAAATGTCTCACCTACACTATTCCAATTCATATTCTGTAAAATCTCCTTTATCAATATCTGTCTTTACGTGTGACATACATTTCACACGTGCGTAATTAAATTCAATGACACCTTTTATCACTCCTAACATTATTCTGCATTAATAGAGAGCGAGAGAGAGAGCTTACTCAACAATTGACCTTCGTGCAAAATACATGTAAAGAAATTTCCTACCTCGGAACATCGCCGTTGACTGGAACTTGTCACCGGCAAGAGGAAACGGACTTCTCCGATGGGCTGCCTCTTATCGTCGCTCTCGTGCGACCACCTTTTAGCACTCCCAAAAATTCAACTCCCTCGATTTTCAAATTTTAAAAGTTTTAGTCTCTCTTCATCTCTCCCCTCTCTCTTAGGCCCCCAGACTCTCATTGGTTCCGTAAATACATAACTCCGCCTTCCGGCTATCTAACTGGCCGAAGCCCCCCTTGAAATATCAGATATTTGAGCATTGTCTTTTTCGAGCAGAAAGTTCTCACGAACATTTTCCCATGTCCATCAGGAAGTTAATTGACTTCTCGGGTCAAGAGGTTCAACCCCTTTCGTCTAATATAGTACCTAGTGTTGACGTGAATACGAGAAGCTCCCTTTTTCACTCTCGAACTACGTCCGGTCCAGCTGTGTCTAAGGGAACGTTATATGAATTGTCTCGCTGTATGAGGGACCATCTTCTTAGATCCCCTTCCACTTTCAAAATAGCAATGTTATATTGGGAATTGAAAATTACAATATAACACTGTGTATCAAAAGTGGCGAAGTTCTCGCTATTCCAATGACCGCCACGGCCCGATGAAAGCAACTCTCGATCTGGATCTGCCCTAGCTCGATTTGGCTTAGAGCGGCCATGTACTTGGTTTGTTGAAATGTTGCGCAGGACTACGAGCTACACTAAGTGTCCTTGCATATAATATATACATTTTTTTTCTTAAATTTGCTACTCTCTTCAAACTTAAATTTTTAAAATTCCTACTACTTATCTATTTATGTCCTTCCATTCTATATATACATTTTTATTTTTATTTATTTATTTTTTTTTTATCCTATTCATTTAAATTTGACATTTTATTCAATACTTAAAATATTGAAATTCTTACACTCTCTATACATTAAACTTCACCACTCTTATCAATTTATATTTTCCTGACCTCATCATGTGTTCTCAATCGAACGTGCCATAAATATAACTCATGTACATATTTATAATAAAATACTTAAACAATTCCACTATCCTCTCAAATACTACCAAAAAAGACTTATATAAGTTCAAAAATTTCCGCAAAATACTTAAAATTTTCCTACAATCTCTGAGATGACAGAAAAACCCATGTAAATATTTAATTACCATCCTACTTAAATTCTTATAACTCCCCTGCGATTCTATATTACAATATCCATAATTATACATTTTCTTTCACATATCACCTGGTTTAATCCATATCTTATACTTGGATACGGAATTTCCCGAATTCATTAAATTATTCACTTTCCCACTTAATGAAACCATACTTAAAATTTTTTTCGTAAATCTTATCACTCACTGAAATTCTCTCAATGCATACATAATTACAAATTTTCTCTCAAGTATCATCTAACTCAATTCTAATCCCATATTTGAATACCAAAATGTACATTTTCTTTTCTTATATCCAAACTTTGTGTACCATTTATTCCAGCATCCAAATTCCCTGTTCAAACTGAAAACTAGCCCCCAGAGAAAATCTAGTAGTGGTATACAAGGTCAACATGTCCTTGTGCTATTGTGTCCTTTTCCCGGGACAAGCTCCCCTTTCAGGCCTGCGGCTAATACGGGCATTTCTTCGTGTGAGTTCCCATGGCCAATTAGCTGTACAAATTTTTGAAGATGTCTTTTTGGCAAAATGGTACAAATGTTCTCGTCCACGTTTCCGCCATGTTGTGTAAAGTGTTTAGGACGACGAGTTGTGCGAGTAGCAGTGTGTGTGATTGTCCGTGTTTCGCGACTCCTATGGATTAAGCATTTCCCAGGATTAATTAAAATGCGGTTAGTGTTATATTTGTTCTTACATTCTATTTTATTATTATATCATGTTATTTCCCGTTAAGTGTACCTAAATTCACAATCTCCGTCGTCTAGCGTTCCCTTCGAAAGTTTGTCTCTCTCAAAAGAAATTTATATGTGTGACCATATCAAAATATATGTAGAAACGCTCTTTTTTTTTTTTTCAATGCTTTATATTTAACCTATAATTCGCGTATGTTTATTAAAATTATCTATTCATTTTAAATTATAATTTGCGTCTATTTTCATTACAATTATCTATTTTCTTTGAACTGGCATTTTGATTTTTAATTAAAGTTCTCTATCCATTCTATACTGTAATTTTTTTATTTTTATTTTTTTTTATTTTTAATTACCCATTATTTAGTTATTTAAATTACAACTTTTATTTTGAATTACCGATTGTTTATTTATTTAAATTCAATTTTTATTTTTAATTATGAATTATTTATTTATTTAAACTCCAATTTTTATTTTTAATTATGAATTATTTATTTATTTAAACTAGAAAAAAATTTGTTTTTCTTTTTTTTTTTTTTTTATATTTACCAATTATCTAATTATTCAAACAACAACTTCCTATTTCCTCTCGCGTATTAATCTAATAAGGGTTGATCAGTCCACTAATTAAATGAAGAGCGCGTGGAGAAAGTTTACTTTTGTTTTAAAATTTTACTGTTTTTTTTTTTTTTTTTTTTTTTTCGATTTCCTTAAATGATATATTTATGTTTTATTTATCTCAGATTCCCCCTATTTATAGTTCCATATTTATTTAAACTTTCATCTTATTAATGTAAGAATTATTTAACATTTCCTCAATTTTTTTTTTTTTATTTCACAATTTGTTTACACTTCCTTAATTAATGTAATATTTATTTAAACTTCCTTAATTTATAATTCAATGTTTATTTAAAATTTGCGTTCCATCTTTCGCGTTGCATTTTGTGAATGCCGTGTGTTTTCTTTGTTGCATATTTTCAAAAATTTGAATTACGGTTTGTCCGCGCTCTTACCTATGTTTAAATTTCTTTCGTGCTTTAATTGAATCAATTTAAATTTAAATTCTTTAAAGATCTCAAAGCATATCTGTGTTTCGGCCTAACCGGTGTTGGAAGAAGCACTGTGCGTGAACCAATTGTACTGTTTATACCGTCCCCTTGTAAATTTTGTGCTGATTCATCCTTCCCTTGCGTGTTCCCCCGCTCCATTTGTGTACAACCCCTATCTACTTGTGTATCCCGTTCCATTTCTCCCGCCTCTTTATCCATGTTTCCTTCAATTTGTGTACAGTCCTCCTGTTCTGAAAGTTCCAAATTCTCCTGCGTTTCTAGCGTGATATGTCTGTCTGAGTCCCCCCCTGCTGAAAGAATGTTTGCGTTCGGAGAGTCTTTTGGAGGGATGATTGCATTCTCTTGTGCGCTCTGCGTTGTTTCGTTTTGCACTTCTGCAGTAACCGGTTTCGTGGATTTAAGAGTAAGAGTGTTTTCGTCTCTGTACTGTCCGTTTGCTATTTCCTCCTCCAACATGATAAGCGGAATATTCTCATTTTGACTCATGACTTCCTTTAGTTCCGGTTTTGGTTCAGAGTTTTGTTGCGTGCTTTTAGGAGTAGGGAGAAGAGGTGACTTGTATTTGTTTATGTACGGCATTTTTAGATGCGGCTTGCGGTCGGGAAGAGTCCTCAATCTATTTATGTGGGCTTTTATGATTTTAGAATTTGGTTTGTCACACAGTTTTATTTCATATACAAATCTATTTATTCTATTAATTACTCGATAAGGTCCCGTGTGGTTCCCTCTTTTATATTTATTATTATTATTTTCCATGAATACCCTCGACCCGATTTCCAAATCCCTGAATTTAGCTCTCTGGAGTTGTTGACTTTCTTGGCGTTCTTTCGCGAGAATTAAATTTTTATTTCCCTCCTTGAATGCGTTATTCATCACTGTTATTTTTTTTTATATATAATCCTGATATGTTGTTTCTGTATTGTTTTCTGTTACATTAGTTTCAAAAAAGGTTGGAAGGTATCTTCCAAAAAAAAGAAAGTTTGGTGTTTCTTTGGTGCTAGAATGTACAGTCGCGTTGTTAACAGCTACGTGGCATTGTACTGCAGTATCCCAGTATGGCGAATTCTCCGCTAATGTCGCTAAGGTGTGTTTTAATTGTTTGTTTGTAACCTCCACTATACCGTTAACCCATGGCGAAAGTACCGATGCTATTCTGGCAACTATTCCGAGTTTTTCTGTCATAATTTGGTGTATATTAGATGTAAACTGAGAGCCTGGGTCCGATAAAACTGTCCTAGGACATCCCCAATTCATAAAGTAATTTAAGAGTCTATCAGCAACTGTAGTGGCCTTAATATCTGGGATTGGAAACATTTGTATATGTTGGGAGAAATGGTCTACCACCGATAACACATATTTATTATTTGAAGTGCTAGTTTGAAACGGTCCGCAAATGTCTGTCGACAAAATTTGCACGGGCCCATCAGGTATGGGATTTCTTCCCAGGGGAACGGGCTGATTTTTTCCATTTTTCTTTCTACACTGTTCGCAAGATGTAATAAAATTTTGTGTGTCACTGTACATACCCGTCCAAAAATATCTGTCCGATAAAAGTTTATAAGTTTTATCAATCCCTGCATGTGTCACGTGTGTAATTGCTAAAATTTCTTTCTGTAAATTTCTGGGTATAACTATAGTTTTGTTCAAATTGTCTCTCCAAGGTCTGTCCTTCCAGTTTCCTACGTGCATTAATAAATTAGTTTCCTCGTCAATATATAATGTGTCATAATGTTTACCCTCTTTAAAATTCCGATTTTGTAAATTTTCTCTGATTATTTTTAATTTTGGATCTTTAATTTGTTCATCTAAAATTCTATCTAACGCCGGGATTTCTGTTATTGTGTTTACCTGTGCAATATAGACACTATCCTCATTCACATATCCATTTCTTTTCACCGTGTTTTCTCCCTTAATTTGTTCTATCAGGTTAATTTCTCCCCTTGGATTCTCAATGTTTTGTTTTCCCTCTTTCTGCTCTGTCTGTTTACTTTCAAAATCATCTCTACTTAAAAAATCCGCTAATAAATTATCTTTACCCGGAACGTGAATAAATTCATAGTCGTATTCAGATATTTCTAAAAGCCACCTCTGTAATACGCTGGGTGGGTTTTGTATTTTTAAATGCTGTCCCAAAGGCAGATGGTCAGAAAGCACAAAAAACTTTCGTCCGAAAAGAAAATTCCTAAAAAATTTCATTCCCTGATGCATAGCAAGTAATTCAATTTTCATGGCCGGGTATTTTTGCTCCTGTATCGATAATTTCCTGCTAAAATATGCAATCGGTTTTAAAATTCCCTCTCTGTATTGTAAAAGAGCGCCTCCTATGGGCTGAATGCTGCCATCGATATTCAGATAAAAGTCTTTGTCAAAATCTGGCTGTATAAGTAAAGGTTTCTTGAAAAAACATTCTTGGAGTTCCCGAAATGCCTCCTCACATTTATTATCCCATTTAAATTTATTATCCTTTCTTGTTAAGTCAGATAAAACCGCGGTTAAGGGGGCATAGGACCTTTAAACAGTCGAAATTCATTGAAAATAGAGCTATCTTTACAATTTTTTAATTTTAACCAGGTGTATCCCAGATGTTCAAATTTTTTTCTCTAAACATATAGAAAACCTTTCTTACTACACAAATTTTACTGAAGTCATATAATTATATGTACATTTTATATTGTTTTTTAAAATTTATACAATTTTGACAGACATAATGGTGTATGTAGCAGCCGCGCGCAGGATATTTCAAATAATATTATACTTATGGACTTCAATTTGATAATAATATATTTATAACTATTACATCTTTAATTTGTACACACTTTTTAAAATTTTGAAATAAATTTAATATTTTTAAAATCTAAACAAAATGAAATTTTTATTTTCAGTGTTAAAAAACATGAAATAAACCTCTTCACAATTCTTTTTTTACTATTTATGGTGAATTTTTGAAGTACAAATTATATATATGGATGAAACAAGTAAGCCCAAAAAATTTGAAAGTGATTGGTTAAATATATTTTAAGATATGTTGCGCGCAAGGGCTAAAATCACATATCTGAGAAAAACAGCTTTAAAGTTTAAAAATACATTCAGTGTTACTTATTATCTTATTTTACACCTTAAAATGCCTTTAGTTCATAAATAGCACCTTCCTATGTCTGTTATGTAAGAAGAATCAAAAATTTTCTGCCTTTTAGGGGCTACTTGAGCTCTATATGTTGCTTCGGAAACTCGAACAGACGTTTCGCGCAGTAGTTTCTTGTTAGTCAGATGAAGAACGTTTACTAAATTTTTACTTATTTATGAGGAATTTTTATCTATAAATTATGTATATAGATGAAACAAGTAAGAGCAAAAAATTTGAAAGTGATTGGTTACATATACTTTAAAATATATTGCGCGCAAGTGTTAAAATCACATATCTGAGAAAAACAGCTTTAAAATTTAAAAATGCTTCAATGTTACTTATAATCTTATTTTGTACCTTAAAATACCTTTAGTTCATAATTAGCTCCTTCCTATGTCTGTTATGTAAGAAAAATAAAAAATTTTCTGCCTTTTAGGGGCTACTTGAGCTCTATATGTTGCTTCGGAAACTCGAACAGACGTTTTGCGCAGTCGTTTCTTGTTAGTCAGATGAAGCACGTTTACTAAATTTTTACATATTTATGAGGAATTTTTATCTATAAATTATGTATATAGATGAAACAAGTAAGAGCAAAAAATTTGAAAGTGATTGGTTACATATATTTTAAAATATATTACGCGCAAGTGTTAAAATCACATATCTGAGAAAAACAGCTTTATAATTTAAAAATGCTTCAATGTTACTTATTATCTTATTTTGTACCTTAAAATGCCTTTAGTTCATAATTAGCACCTTCCTATGTCTGTTATGTAAGAAAAATCAAAACTTTTCTTCCTTTTAGGAGCTATTTGAGCTCTATATGTTGCTTCGGAAACTCGAACAGACGTTTCGCGCAGTCGTTTCTTGTTAGTCAGATGAAGAACGTTTACTAAATTTTTACTTATTTATGAGGAATTTTTATCTATAAATTATGTATATAGATGAAACAAGTAAGAGCAAAAAATTTGAAAGTGATTGGCTACATATATTTTAAAATATATTGCGCACAAGGGCTAAAATCACATATCTGAGATACCCGCTTTTAAGTTTAAAAATATATTCAGTGTTACTTATTATAGTATTTTGACCTTAGAATGCTTCCAGTGCATAAATAGCACCTTCCTAATTCTGTTATGTTTGAAAAATCAAAATTTTTCTGCGTTTAAGGGGTATTTGAGCTCTATATGTTGCTTCGGAAACTCGAACAGACGTTTCGCGCAGTCGTTTCTTGTTAGTCAGATGAAGAACGTTTACTAAATTTTTACTTATTTATGAGGAATTTTTATCTATAAATTATGTATATAGATGAAACAAGTAAGAGCAAAAAATTTGAAAGTGATTGGCTACATATATTTTAAAATATATTGCGCACAAGGGCTAAAATCACATATCTGAGATACCCGCTTTTAAGTTTAAAAATATATTCAGTGTTACTTATTATAGTATTTTGACCTTAGAATGCTTCCAGTGCATAAATAGCATCTTCCTAATTCTGTTATGTTTGAAAAATCAAAATTTTTCTGCGTTTAAGGGGTATTTGAGCTCTATATGTTGCTTCGGAAACTCGAACAGACGTTTCGCACAGTCGTTTCTTGTTAGTCAGATGAAGAACGTTTACTAAATTTTTACGTATTTATGAGGAATTTTTATCTATAGATTATGTATATAAATGAAACAAGTAAGAGCAAAAAATTTGAAAGTGATTGGCTACATATATTTTAAAATATATTGCGCACAAGGGCTAAAATCACATATCTGAGATACCCGCTTTTAAGTTTAAAAATATATTCAGTGTTACTTATTATAGTATTTTGACCTTAGAATGCTTCCAGTGCATAAATAGCACCTTCCTAATTCTGTTATGTTTGAAAAATCAAAATTTTTCTGCCTTTTAAGAAGTATTTGAGCTCTATATGTTGCTTCGGAAGCTCGAACATCAGCTTCGTGAAGAAGTTTCTTGTCAGTCAGATGAAAAACATTTACTAAATTTTTACTTATTTAGGAGGAATCTCTTTTGTATAAATTGTATATATAGATGAAACAAGTAAGAGCAAAAACTTGAAAGTGATTGGTACAATATATTTTAAAATATGCTGTGCGCAAGTTGTAAAATCACATACCTGAGAAAAACAGCTGCAGTGGTACTTTGATAAACTGAAACTCTAGTGACAAGAAAAGAATGAGTTACAGAAAATTTGACGTATTGAAATTGATTAAAATTACAAAAATATATAACAAATATGACTTTCGCACATGGAAAATTTTGAGTTATCGCAGTTCGGCTAATTAATGTTTGGCTGTAGTTTATTATACATCCTGTGTTATTTTATATCTAATTTAGCATCAAAATGCACCTGATGCATAAGTAATTCCTTCCTCTTCCTCTTGTCTTTGAAAATCAAATGTTTTCTGCCTTTTACAAGCTTTTCAAACTTCATATGTAGTGCTAGAGACTCGAAATTCCATCACATTCCATTTTTCACGCACTATCCGAATGGTTTTTCGAACACACTATTTTATGATTATTTTTCCACTTTTCATACCGAGGGCCACTTTTCTTACTTCTGTAGCTGTTGCAGCCTTTACAAGAAGAAGACATTACTTCGGTTTCAATAACCTTCCCGCTTTCTGCTCAGATTAGTGTACACACACCTACACGTGGCGAATACCCCCTATTTTTCCAACTACCATCTCCACTTACAGTAATATCTTTCGATCCATTTGATAATTCTCTTTCGTCCTGGACAGCAGTTTTCATTAAAGATTTAGCTACAACAGATGTGGCATTTAAAGTCCTGCGATTAATTTTATTATATGATTTCTGAGAAACAGGCGCTGGAAGACCCATCGTACAACAAAAAGGAGATAAAGCCGATAAGTCCTGCCTTATACATCGCATAGAAAATATAGCTCTTCTGTTTATTTCTGGAATATTTTTCTTAACACCAAGCAGTTTTGAATTTTTCACAGACTTTAGTTCATCACAGCTATCACAATATACAAGAAATGTTGATGCTAAACCCATTGAAGATTTTTCATGTATATTTATTGTTCCATGACATATTTTGCAGCA
This sequence comes from Amaurobius ferox, assembly GCA_951213105.1. NCBI lineage: Eukaryota > Metazoa > Arthropoda > Arachnida > Araneae > Amaurobiidae > Amaurobius > Amaurobius ferox. The sequence goes on along the minus strand of OX578152.1, from coordinate 78,140,318 downwards.
CAAAACATCTGCAAGCTCCTTGAAAAGTACTGATATATGAACTATTCTATATTAATGTTCTTCAGATGAAATATGTGACTTATCAAGTGAAAGTTCATCTTTTGAGCTGAACAGTTTTTTTACTTGAAGCACTTAGCTTAGGCGTAGAATCAACATTTTTCATTCGAACACTTTCGGATTGTTTTTGTTTTTAATTACATACATATTTCATTGAAAACGTCTTCTTTTCCCAGAACGAGATTTAGTTGCCGGTGTATCCATTATTAGAAAGCAAAAAGCAAAAAGTTTATATTAAAAAATTGCACCAAACAGTCTTGTACGTTGAAGTTTACACAAATAAATATGCAAACGTGAAGAAGTTTGTAATGCATAATTATAAAATAGATTAACTGTATTTTAGTTCAAAGTTTTTATGCTTAAACAACATAAATGCCGCAAATCAATCGTAAAAAGTAAGAAAATATAATGAAAAGAAATTGCAAAACTCAGAAGAAATTCTCCACGTTATAAACAAGTTAACGGCTCTAGAATATAAACAAACTGGGCTGAGCAGTTTAGTAGAGGTGAGTAGTTGCCTTCCTGCTGCTGCAGAAATAATTAAATAAATAATTAAGACATGGTGGTGGAAAAAGTATTAGATTGACATGACAAAACAGCAAACTGCAAACGTAAACAAATAGTGACGTCCCTTTAAAAATGGCGGCGATGGCTGACATGAGAAAATTTTCAAAAGTGTATGTTGCATAAAAGCTCATAACTTTAGAAATAATGCGAATTTTAGAATGCGGTTTTTTGCACAGTGTTCAGAAATGTTCAAACATTCAGAATAAAATAAAATTGAAAAATTGATTTTTTGAAGGTTTAAAGGTCCTATGCCCCCTTAATTGAGCATAATTTTTTATTGAATTTCTGTAAAAATTGCAAATGCCTAAAAATCTTTTTAATTTTCTTAAAGTTTTTGGTACTGGAAATGAAGTGATTTTGTTTATATTTTCATCTGTTGGTGTAATGCCTTTTTGACTAATTTCAAATCCTAAATATGCTACTTTTTCTACAAAAAATTTACATTTGCTGGGTGTCAGAGTTAGGTTGTATTTTCTTAATTTATCGAATACTAATTTTAATTTATGTATTAATTCTGAATAAGAGTTAGCCGGGATTATTATGTCGTCAATGTAAGCTTGTATGTTTTCCTCTCTTAAGTCCGCTAAAATGGTGTCCATAACCTGTTGAAAAATTGGAGCGGAGCTTACGTGTCCAAAAACGAGTCTTTCAAATTGGTAATTGCCATAGGGCGTTGTAAATGCAAATAATTCTTTTGTGTCTTCAGGTAAAACCAATTGGTTGAATGCAGAATGAAAATCCAGTTTCGAAAAGTATCTGTGTCCCGCTAATTTAGTTATGATTTCATTCACACGTGGAATTTTGTAAGGAAACAGAGTGGATATGTTATTAATTAATCTCAGATCTAAACATAAGCGGTACTCTCCACTTGTTTTACGCACTAAAATCATCGGCGATGCAAAATTTGATTTTGTTCTGGCAATTATCCCTGCTTCTTCTAACTCTTTTAATTGACTTTTTGCGGTATCCTGCAGTGCGTACGGAACGTCGTATGGCCTGGAACGTATTGCGTGGTCATGTGCAAGCTTTATCACCGGTTTTACGATGTCAGTCGCTCCTAAAGTTTTTAATGATTTTGAAAAAACGTCCGAATATTGCATTACAAATTTGAGGAAATCTTGTTTAATGTTTGGGTCCATGTGGTCAGTATTAAAATCTTCTGTTTTCAAATCTTTTCTTCTTTCGGCAATTATCTCCGGTTTAGCCTGTATTAAATTTATCATCTCTTCGTATTTATGTGTCCGTTCACTAATTTCTGGTTCTTTAATGTCCTGTTGTTGTATCGTAAAATCTGTTGTAATGTTCCCTAAAGCCATGTTTTTATTTAATGCAATTGTCGCATTCGTGTTATTCTGAACTTCAATTTTAATTTTGTTCTCATTCATGTGATATATTCCATAATTCATTACAATGTATGATTTTTCTTTGGGTTCGAACAAAACCTCTGTTCCATTTTCTAGACTTTCCTCACTATATACTACAACATTCTCCCTCGAATTAGGTTTGATTTGTACTTTTCTTAAAATTTTGGCTAGATTCGGTTTTTCCTGTATTATCTCATTTATTTGTCTATCAATTTGCCTATCAGAATTTAAAATTATTTCTATGTCGCCTATCTTCAGAATGTTTTTTTGTGTATTCAAAATGGCTTGATTTTTCTGTAAAAAGTCAAAACCCAATACTCCCTTGAATTTTTGTGTAAATTTTGCTGTTGTGACAAAAAAAAAGTGTTTGAACTGTTTTCCCTGAATTTTGAATGGAATTTCCACAGTCTTTATTTTGAATGGAATTTCCACAGTCTTTATTTTGAATGGAATTTCCACAGTCTTTATATGTTACCTTACACCTTTCTGGTAGGTCGGACGGTCTGGGTTTCAACAACAACAACAGTCTTTATATATTCAATACTATGTCCTGTTAACGTTGATATTGTAACACTCCTTGACACATATTTAATTTTGACGTTGTCTTTAATTTTATTGAACAATTCTAACGATAATACACTAACGCTCGCTCCAGAGTCTATCATGAGTTCGCTTTGTATATTTTTAAATTGAGCTATTATTGTTGGCAATTCTGTTTTTTCAATTTGTTCTCCTACAGATGCAATCGTTTCCTCATGTTTTTCAGTACTTTTATCGTTATGTATCTCCAATTTCTTATTTTCTGTTTGTACAGGAATTTCAATTTTTCTCGGGAACTTTACCCTGTAATTTTTCTCTCTTTGTAAGTTATTATTTAAAGCTCCCACAATTAGTTTAAATTATCTCTTCTATTAGGGAAATTTCTGTATCCAAATCTTGTATTCATTTCTCTTCCATCGTTCCTTTGCACACCCGTTTCTCTGATTCTGTTTTGGTTTGACTCGTCCCTATTATATCGTTGTTCCCTAGAAAATCTACTTTGTGGAGGGGGTGCTGCATAGTAATTTCTGCTCTGTTGATAGTTTCCAAAGGCGTGGTTTGGCCTATAATCGTATGTGTCCGGCTGGGAGGGGTAAGTTCTGTGGTCATCATACGGATGGGTTTGAAATGAGTGGGGAGGAGACTGTATTTGATTATGCCAATGTGTTCTCGCGTTGTTTATGTTTAGATTCTGGGTTTGCTTAAAATGATCAGCTTTGTATATTCGGCATTCTCTCATGAAATGTCCCTGTTTATTACAGTAATGACATGTTACAGGTTTTTTTGTTTGTGTCGTGGGAATTTGTACTTTTTCTTGGATTTTTAATGTGTTTATTTCTTGGGTAATTGAATTTAAAATATGTGCGTTAAATTCCTGTTGCTCTTTGCGGAGCGTCTCAATTTCTTGTCTATATGTAGCACTATTTACATTTGCCGTTATCGCAGCTAAATTTGCCTGTTCCAAGTTTGTGGCTATTTTTAACGCTTCATCAAAATTTTGTGCATTAGTTTTTATTATTTCTTTCTGGAATTCAGGTGTTACCGCCTCTAAAAATTTACTTAACCTTAATTTATCCATAATCTGTTGTGTCGCTTCACTGTGCTCTGTGTCGCCAATATAATTTAAAGTTAGTGTTGTTATTCTGTGTGCCAGCTGCTTAATCGTTTCTCCCTGTGTCTGTTTTGCGGCCGTGAAAAGGATCTGATTTGTTGTAATGTTCGGTTTTTCTGTAAAGAACTCTAATAGCCTATCCCTAAATTTTTCGAATGATGTTTCCCTTCTTAATTCTTGTGACCCTATATAAAATTTTCTTGCATTCCCTCTTAGCCGAGATTTCACAATTGCTAACTTTTCCTCCTCTGACCAATCCCCCAAGCTGCTTAAAGATTTGATCTGGTCAAAAAAAATTTCTACATCATTCTCTATGCCATTGCATTCCCCTAATAAGTGTATAAGTCCTGGTAACCTACTCCTCGTTGTTGGACTCTCTCCGCTTTCCGCCATTCTAAATTTCACTTTCTCGAAAAGAAAAAAAAAATTCTATATCTAAAATTATCTCCTGTTTTTACACCTCAAAATGTTCCCCCAAAATATTTAAATACAATATCACATAAATTCAAAAACATAATTCTAATCATTTCACTATCTACGCATGCAAATACTTCAATCCTCATAATAAACTCCTAAAATATTACACAAAAATTTACATAATTCAAAAATTTCTTAAAAGCTTCAAGTTCCCTAATAATTATATTTTCAAATACAATATGGCATGTCACATTGAGAACACATAATGATTCATCACTTTGTTTGCTTCTCATACTGTGAAATCAATTTTCTTAAATTTACTTATATTTATTTTAATTTTAAAATTCTTTCTTTAATTTAATCCTTATTTTACACAAAAAAAAATGTATTCAATATTTTCATTTTTCATTAATTCCAAATATAATTATTCTCTTCATTAAAATTTAAATTCTGGCATATAACTGGTCTACAACAGCAAAGTCGCCAGCAGGGTGAAATAATTTTGAATCCAGGTTTGATTGGTCATGAGCACCAATATGATAAGGGTGCAATAATTTTGAGTCCAGGTTCGAAACTGGTTTAAACGGCACCAAAATGATATGTGAGTCATCACACGTCAGGTATTGACGCTACATAGACCGATCTCGTACAGTGGAGTAAATAAAAAAATACATAATACCAGTAATTAAAATGAAGAGGCTTAATTTTAAACAATAACAAAGAATTTATTTCATTAAGATAAAACCTTATTTAATATTTGATAAAGTCAACAATTCCACAATGAATGTTAAATAAATTCCAGCACTCGTAATAGCTCATTTAATTTTACAATCATGCAACACTACCATTGTAAGTAACATACCGTGTCATTCCTACATTACCTATAGGATAAAATGTCTCACCTACACTATTCCAATTCATATTCTGTAAAATCTCCTTTATCAATATCTGTCTTTACGTGTGACATACATTTCACACGTGCGTAATTAAATTCAATGACACCTTTTATCACTCCTAACATTATTCTGCATTAATAGAGAGCGAGAGAGAGAGCTTACTCAACAATTGACCTTCGTGCAAAATACATGTAAAGAAATTTCCTACCTCGGAACATCGCCGTTGACTGGAACTTGTCACCGGCAAGAGGAAACGGACTTCTCCGATGGGCTGCCTCTTATCGTCGCTCTCGTGCGACCACCTTTTAGCACTCCCAAAAATTCAACTCCCTCGATTTTCAAATTTTAAAAGTTTTAGTCTCTCTTCATCTCTCCCCTCTCTCTTAGGCCCCCAGACTCTCATTGGTTCCGTAAATACATAACTCCGCCTTCCGGCTATCTAACTGGCCGAAGCCCCCCTTGAAATATCAGATATTTGAGCATTGTCTTTTTCGAGCAGAAAGTTCTCACGAACATTTTCCCATGTCCATCAGGAAGTTAATTGACTTCTCGGGTCAAGAGGTTCAACCCCTTTCGTCTAATATAGTACCTAGTGTTGACGTGAATACGAGAAGCTCCCTTTTTCACTCTCGAACTACGTCCGGTCCAGCTGTGTCTATGGGAACGTTATATGAATTGTCTCGCTGTATGAGGGACCATCTTCTTAGATCCCCTTCCACTTTCAAAATAGCAATGTTATATTGGGAATTGAAAATTACAATATAACACTGTGTATCAAAAGTGGCGAAGTTCTCGCTATTCCAATGACCGCCACGGCCCGATGAAAGCAACTCTCGATCTGGATCTGCCCTAGCTCGATTTGGCTTAGAGCGGCCATGTACTTGGTTTGTTGAAATGTTGCGCAGGACTACGAGCTACACTAAGTGTACGTGGCCACAACGGGTGAAAAAGGCATTGTATGCATTTGGCTGCCTTTAGAGAGGGGAAGCGAACACAGTGTCTAAACCTGCATCAAAATGCATACCGGAAGGGGCTTCGAAAAACAAGTGCACATACACTTGGAGATCTACTAAGACGAAATCAGAATTTAGTCTCATTTTACATTTTAAAATAGAGTCCCTTCAGATTTTGAAAAGGGGGGGAACAAAAATTAGTGTGGAAGTCACCCAGTCTCCTCATTCGATGAATGAGATTCACGATTGCGTTTCACGATGTGCGAGAAAATGGCGGTTCAATTTCGACTAATTTTACTGGCCAGCGACCTGACGCTCATTTCTTATGCGTTCCAATAAAAAATGAACACCGGAGGGGTTCCCACAGCCGGGAGGTCCTGGACCGGGCCTCGATGTCAGCCACACCTGACAGGGGCCATACATTTCTAGATATTTGTAGTTTTATACTTTGACATTTGTTACAAGTTCTCTTTCATAAATATTTGCAACCGCTGTCATGTGCATACAAACTATGGCGCCACATCAGCCCCATCCTGTCTGTCAGGAGGCATCTATAGCACATATACCATACACATTATATATATTGAGTAATTGCTACTCCCGCTCCCTTTCATTCCTGGGGCTATACCGGGGCATGCAACATATTTGCACATAAGTGCCATATATGTCTATGCATCATAACATATTTATTATAAGAAACACCTATTTTTTACTGTAAAAGTAATAAATTCAGTGATTATATAAGGAAAGTCATGTGTTGCCCACATCAGATTTTTTTCGTTACAGTAATGACGGTGATACAAACAAACCTAAACTATATGAAATATTAATGTATAAGAAATTTAGGTATTACATCTGATAATACACATATTTTCTGATTGCAATGATGATTGCCATACAAACAAATCTAAACTATAAGAAACATTAATGTATAAGAAAGTCAAGTAGATATATTTAAGCAGTTATTCCTTTTGAAGCATTCAAAGAAATTCCTTGATTTTTTTTTGCTTAGAAATAAATCAATACCTCTTAAAATACTCCCAGATAAAGTTACAGAAATACCCAATCATATACTTTTTCGTTAAATGGCGCTAAATGTTTAACTAAAACACATTTAATGAACTATTTATACGCCAAAAGAAAAAGTCCACGACTTGCCTAGATACAAATATCGCAATTAGATTTATTTTTGTCACTTTATCATCCTCTATTCATTGTTTCGCTCTCGGATAGGAAGCTATTTTTGTCTCTCGTATATCGATTACTCCGAAGCAGTCGGGGAATTGTCCTACTCGATGTTTACAGCCAGAGATCTGGTGTTTCATGTGGTTGTTCTAACCATCTTAGCAAAATGGCATTTCTAATGTTTGTGTTTCTCATCTTTTATTGTTTATCCCCGTTAAGAAACTATATCTCACATTACAATTCAAATTTATAGTTTAGGATCGTGCTCCCAATGCAAATACAAGGACTGGTTTAGAACTTTTTGTGTCTCTTTAGCACGGAATAACCGATACCTACAGTAGCAGAAACAGTTTATTGGAGTGTTGTTGTTGTTGTTGTTGAGACCCAGACCGTCCGACCTACCAGACAGGTGTAGGGTAACCGTTTGGAAGGCCGGGAAGTGCCACCCAATTTAGACCGGAACCCAGTGGGGAAGCCATTCACTGGGACCGTACCCTCCGTTCCCTACCAAAAACCTCTCGGAAGGACTTTCGGACCCACATGTTTAACGTGATCGTACTCCGCATGAACACGGCGGCAGTTGTGGCAGCGTGCAAATCCAGCGCGCAAACCACCGAGCTACCGCGCCCAAGATGTGCCAAGAGCACGCGGTGTTCCCAGGTGGTCACCCACCCAAATACTAACCGCGCCCGATGCTGCTTGACTTCGGTGATCTAACGAAAACCGGTGTTTTCAGCACAGTAGGACCGTTGGCTCAGTTTATTGGAGTGTGATTCAGCTCGACTTCTCGATTCTCATGATAGAATTATCCGAACAGAATCAAATTTTACAAAAAACAAACTGAAAAATCATTGTCGTAGCTCCAAATGATTACAACTATAACGTGTTAATATTCACTTTAAAGGGCTTGAAATAATATTTCTATTGATATCATACTTGACACTATACCTACCGAGGGGGTTACCAGCCCCCAAAGGAGGTGCTAATGACGCCATTAACAAATAAATTTGTATTGCGGCTATTTTTAAAGTAATGATTGAAGCTATTATGTCTCGTGAACATTGAGCCAAGAATAAACCATTTTATGCACGATTATGTTAAATTTTGTCGTATGCTTCCATGTTAATAGAATAAAAAGTTAAAATTTCAAATAAAATTCAAAGTTTTCGCTCGAATTTAAAACATCCCATCAAGTTCTAGATTTTTTTATAACAAATCCGGATATAAAGTTTCCTGAAAATCCATTGATATTTGTGGCTGCTATTGTGTACAAGAGAAATCGACAACAGACATCAGACAGACAGACAGAGAGACGGACATCACTCCAAAAGAAATCGAAACGTATTAAGAAAGTCTTGAAGCATATATTGGCATGCACATGTTTAAATTGAAAGTTTTCAGGAAAACAATACTTTCTCAAAACTACATATGAGTAAATAAAAATTGCTAAGTACCAGAATTTTTCAAACCTGTATGGCAAATCCAATTCTTCCACGCAGCTTCAAACGTAAGATTTAGCTCAGGCTACACGAGGTTATAATAGCAACGTTCATTCTTTCAGATATTGCATAAAGAAAATTATTCCATAGCTGGAATTGGGTTCTTATTGTAGGCATCGGTATATGTGGAACTGTTTAGTTTTCTTTTAGCATTCTTCAGCACAGAATAGCCTGTATATAATGGGATGACAGACGAAAATTTTGATTGACTGTAATGTCAAATTCATTATTAAAATCAAAAAGGGTACCTTTGGTTCGGTTTTCACAGTCATCTGAAGGCGTCATTGGACACAACAGTTGTCATTTTTATTATGAGTTCCCTTGAACTCATCTGAATTGTCACATTGGGTACATTTTCACTCTGTTCAAGCTTTAACTCGTGTCTGACTGAATTCTCTTCGTACCTTAATCGTATTGTGTTTTCTTACTCGGACTTGCACTCGAACTGGCTTCGCCTTCATCTGCACATTGGCTGATGAGCTTGCACGAGGAAACTTTACACTGATCGGAGGACCTAAAAGCGGTTAGCCAGAACTAAAAGCGGTTAGGCGTAACCGCTTTCAGGTTCTGGTAACTACATGACATTTCGCCGCGTGTGGGACTTCTTGATGGCGTCATCATTAATTAACTTTGAATGTAAAGTCAAGTATTGACTTCAGCAATTGTTAACGTGACCTAATCTTTTATTACCCAGGCCTAAACTTGACACTTATTATTAACACAAAAATTACTCAGCCATCTTACCTAATTAATTGATGTCTTATTTAATTGCTAATAGGTTAAATTAAGAGCAGGTAAACGGTTAAATTCATTTCATATTTTGTAGTAAGGTAAAAAGTTACAATTTTCAAAACGATGTGATGTGAATTTTTTCGTAAGAAATAGATGTTATAAAAATCTACATTTGTTATTCGAAGTTGAAATGTTTCAACTTCGAAAGTACCTTTTATATGTTTTATTAAATTTTAGTTTCTTAAATTCCATTCAACGTCCGGGTTCTCGCTGGTGTTTTTATGTAAAAAAAAGATAAGTATCACTAGAACGAAACTTGTCAGTGTCCCGCAAAATATATTAATGACTTTTAAACAAAATCTAACTTTTAAAATTTCCAAATGTTTAATATTTGGAATTTACTTTTACATAGAAACTTTTTTAATTGCTTTTTTGATTTCATAACTATCAGGAAACTTACTACCCATTAAGGACAGCTGATTCTCCTGAAACTTTCTGTAACATGATTTCAAATATTTTACATCGTAGCGGTGCACTTTTTCAAAAAGCTGGAATTTCTTAGCATTAGCTCAGTGGTTGGGGCATCGGTTGTCCAGTTCTAAGATCTGCTGTGCGGTCCCTGACGGAGACATTGAAACTTTCGCACGTTTTAAAGTCCTGTGGTTCATTCAATTTCTATTGATTTGAAAGTTATCCTCCCAGACTCCAAGATAAATTTAAATCATTAAAAGATGGTTGATTCATATTCAAAAACGCTCAACATAGGTGAGAAGACCGGAATGAGATTTTTAAACCCAGTTCAGTCCTTTGGATTTATCCATATTACTATCATATGGGCAGTTAAAATTATTTTAACTAAAGCAGTTTAAATGGTATATTCCAGAAAAACTCATATTTCAGTTAATTTAACGTTTGCTGTTTTTTAATATGACGATAAAATCTTTATAATAAAAATTCACAAAATAAAATTATTCTTTATTTTATGTGGTCGTAATATGTTTCTAAACCACACGTAGTAAAAACTTCAAGTAGTTTTCAATTTTGCTTTTCATGTAACCCAATGCATATTTACATAAAGCGCAGCTGAAAAACCACCGGCATTTGCATTTAAGCAAAAAAGCCATTCTGCACCATTAAATTATTTTACGTTGGAAACAAGCGGAAACAGAATGAAATATAAACACCAAAATCTACATTAAAATCATATTGTCATTTCATTGCGTGAGAAAAATGTAAAGAAAATACACTTTAAAAGTAATTTTAATCTGTCTCGAAATATTCACATTCGGTTTTATGATGAAAAAAAAAGTGAGTAAACATGATGAAAGCATACGTGGAAAGATATTTTAAGTTCTCCGACAGCAGTTAAATATACATACTGAAACTGGTAATAAGTTAACAAAATAAAAAACGAAAACTTTGTAAATTTACTTTTACTTAATATTTAAAATTATTTTGGTGCACGTGTTTTTATGGTAATAGGGTATGTCGCAAACAATTCTTTCATACTTAAATTTCAAGCGGAGGTTATACATCAAATGCAAGATAAAATATGTAGGTCAATATATTTTGAGAAAAATTAAGTATTTTTATTGTTCTCCCCTACATAGCAGTGGCGCATGGAAAAGTGGTAAATAAATGTATATCACACACACAATTGGCAGAAATTGAGAGTGTAGGAAGATTCAATTCAAAACAGTACAATATTAATTTCATCCTTATCCAAAATTGATAATATACATACTATGTTGAATTGCCGAAAATACTTTATCTGCCTACATTTTCGTATCCCTTCAACAATGTTGCCTAGTAACAATTTTGAACACTGTGTTTCACTTGCTCTCGGATCCTGATTTCTCTTATAACTTTTAACTAGGAGTCTATATAGTGGACGTAATTCAGTGAAAATTGGCACGGACATAACTTGGTGTATGAGAAGCAGCTTTGCCTTTTTTGTAGCTCATTGACTTGTGCTTGTGGATTCCCCCCACCCCACCATCTCGTGAGACAGTTTACATGAAGACTTCTGTAGGACAGTCAGCGATATTTTTACATTCCCTACAATACATGGTAATGTATAGGGAAAGCATTGGTATCATGTCGAAAATTGCAGCTCAAATTTTCAAAGGATCTACGCGTGTTTTGAGAATACGAAAGAACATTCGAAGAATACGAAAAATCAACATTTTTAGCGTGATGTCTGTCTATGTGTCTGTCTATGCAATGTATATATCCACTCTAACTGAAAAACTAATTGACCGAATTTCATAAAATTGGGTAGGTAAGACCCTGGTGGGTTACCCTAGTGCTGATTAGATTTTGGAACGATTCTGGATAAAAGAATATGCCATTTTTTGCGAAATGGCCCGCAAAAAGTGCCTGTATCCACTCCAGCTAAAAAACTAATAGAGCAAATTTTACAAATTTTGTTAGACAAGTCACTTGTGGATTGCTCTGGTGCTTGTGAGATTTTGGTATGATTCGGAGAAAAACAACCTGTTTTTCGTTTGCAAAATGAACCAAAACAATTGTCGAAATATAAAATAAAAGACTGCGTATTCTCAAATATATCAAATAATTGCATGTGTTTCATACGTAATTTATGACGATGACAAGTATAAGACAACCCTATTGCACTAAGAATATCCGTTCCCGAGATATTTTAGCTTTATAGCATTTTCGCTATGCCACCTTTGAAAATAAGTTCAGTTACCAAATCAGAACGAAAATTGAATTAAAATTGCAAATTCTATATAATTTTAAATAATTATGGGTGTTATTTGTGCAATTAGACTTAATGCAATAAATTATTGGAGTAATAAATAGATCGTGAAAATGAGTCTGCAAGGAAAATCATGTGCATCAACATCAGATTTTTTTCACTTTTGGGCCACTGAGTATTGCCACCACTCGTGTCGTTTCATAACCACGCTTCTCATTTACCAATGTATGTCCATGTCAAATTTCATTGAATTACATCCATTAGTTTGAAAGTTATAAAAGAAAATCAGGGACGGAGAGCGAGTGAAACACCCTGTAAAATAACAACATTTATATAGTATTATTTTAAATGGAATATGGCTATATGCTCATAATGTTTCAATTCCACGTGTGATTAAAATTGATTTTCTAATTTTCCATGCTCCAATGTTATGCAGGGAAAAACACTGAAAATCTGGATTTTCTCATATTTTTATTTCGGTTTTTATTGATTTCTATTAATCATTTAGAAATACACACAGTTGTATTTTTTCAATCTTGCCATTCATCATTACGATAAACATTTAAAATAAAACCACACACCACGAAACAATCAAATTATTTTGTATATGGTTCGAATGTGTTTTTAAAACATGCAGTGAAATAGTATAAGTTTCAATTTCGAACTTGAACTTATGTATATTTATGCAGCAGAATAAATGGCCACATTTGGAATTAATAAAAAAGTCATTTGCATAAGTTTAATCTACGTTTAAAATAAGCAAGAAATAATGAAATATAAACACAAAAATTTCGCGATGAAATTATACTGTCATTTTATGACGAGATACAAATAATATAAAAAAACTACTTTCAAAGTCATTTTAACGTGTATCAAAATCCAGATTTCGTGCTAGATAAAGTAAGTAAACATCATAAAAGTACATATGAAATAAGACTTTTTTTTCTCTGGTAGCAGTTAAATATAAATACTAGAATTGAAAATAAGTAAATGTAAAAAGACAAACCGTATTACATTTATTTCTCTTTGACTTAAGATGTATTTAAAATGTTTTATGTGCAATTGCTTTTATAGTAAAAAGGTATATTGCAAACAGTGCATTTCTTTATACTCGAATGTCTTAGTACTAAAGAATTTTTTTCCTGTCAGAATTTTCCGTTTGAACATAAAAGGAAACATACTTAAAATAAACTTATGAAGAATTTAATTGTTTCAAAAGTTTGTTGTTTTAGTCGAAGAGTTAATGACATATGGATATATTACAAAATTTATCTTAACTTGTTAATGAATCTATACTGCTATTCATAAACTTTAAAAAGTTTATGTCCCCCAACAGCTTGAAATGATAAACATTTTCCTGCAGATTCTAAAAACAAGTTAATTCGTAAAAGAGTTCGCAAGTATTTAGCTTTCAAGTATTCAAACCGGGAAGATAAAGAAAATGCGATATACTAGGTGTGAGACGACAAGAGTGGAATGCAGAAGCACAAATTTGAGAAATAATTGAAATATTTCAAATAATGCAATCTAAGTATGAGAGAAAGAAATTCTTTCGTTCTTTACCAATAAATACTTGCAAAATGCTGGGCTTTTTTTGCATGTTTTCTTGCTCTTTATACAACACGACAAATGTGCTATATTCTAGCAAATATTATATTTTTGATTCTAAAATGTGAAACAGTTATCTAGACTGTATTTTTTTCATATGTTCGCATTTAATAAGAGAATCCCCATGCGAATGTGTGCTTATCTATTCCATTTGGTGCATTTTGGTGGGTGGTGCATGCTTTCTTTTAAAACTTAAATAAATTTAATTTAGAGTTTCAAAAATTAAAAACACATGATTAATTGTTGTTTGAAGGTAAAACTACAATTTACAATGTCTGCTATATCATTGCTGCATGATCATATTAATAAATGTTTCTACAACATGTATTTATTGAAATCTTTCAAAAGAACACCACTTCATGGTAAAAACTCACCGCTAAACACAAAGAACAAAAGCCTCTTTCCAAATATGTTGTGAAATCTCAAAGTAGTTTTGTTTCAAGTGTCCGCTGGTCTGTAACTGTACTTTCAGGTCTAAAGTGAATACCTTGCTATATGTCCCTGACCGTCCTCCGAATCACAGATGATCATTATTGGTCGTAGTCGATTGTCTTAATTGAATTCACAACATAAACCTAACAGCGAAGTATTTCGAAAGACTTGGAAGCAAAAGAAGGTTTTCTAACATGTATAAAACGATCAGGCAGCTATAAGAAACCTTTTTCATTTACAGAGATAAAAGTTTTGTTTTCTTTCAAGTAGATATTTGTACGCAGTATAAGAAATATACAGTGCTTGAACAATTCTCTCCCTGATGAATCTGACAAAGAAATGAGCCTTTAGCTGATGTTACTATCATGGCAAACAGTTGTCCGTAGTTTAATTGTTTTTATTACAGTTTTTAATAAAAAAGCAAGTGACTGTCCTTTAGGCTTGATGTGGTTGGTATTCAACAGCGCGCGAACAAACGCCGTCCATCCATCAAACAAGAAAGCTAAGGTAAGCCTTACATTAAAAATTCGTTTTTGAAACTCAATTCCTAATCAAATACCTTCATAAAATTATGCATTCGGTAACAAATTCTATATAACTCAAAAAGTTATGCTTTTACTGACTCCAAATTTGACAAGAAGGCAGTTAATTGAGAAATATATTCCATGCGCATGATAATGAAATTAAAGAAAATATTTTGAGGTATGCTTTTACAGTTAAAGTGCTTATTTCACACTTAGTATATACTGAAACAGTTTTGTATACCATACAAACAAGTGAAACAAACCTTAATATGGTATATGATTAACCATGACACTGACAATCGCCTCTCTCATTGACGTTTCATTTTTTCAGTCACATAATATAGCGCAACAGATGGCAGTAACTGTCTTTCCTGCAGACGGGCAGTTTTAACTTATTGGGGAGTAGTTAGATAGGATATACGAGCAGAGACAGCCTTTCCAAGGACATTCGAAGGATTTTCTACAATGGTCACTGTATACGAGCAATATTTCCACTCTTACGGTGCTCGTTCTCCAGAACTTTACTGTATGGACGAGCTTATAACTCCATCAAATGAAATTCTGGACCCACTGCTGCAACGTAGAGTTACAAAGGATTCAAGGACTCCACGGTACCCTTTGGAGCACGTGTAGGTCAGGCCAATATCCCCCAAATCCAGCTCAAACCATAATACTGCCATGACTAAAGGCAATGTTATTAGGCTGATTTTATATTCCTCGTTCTCTTCAAATACATGCACGTTTATTATCTGAATGTAGGACCAATCATGACTTATCCGTGCTGAGTGCATTGAACTATTGCGCTTTAGTACAAGTCGCATGTTGACGACACCGTTTTTACCGTACCTCTCTGGGCTTAGCCGTAAAACACACAAGCTGCTAGTTCCAGAGATACAGTTCTTTGACATGCAATCTTCGATTGACAGTACTGGTGAATGGCGACTTTACAATTGCTGTGACAGCCATTGGTCGGAGAACTGGTTTGGTCTTTCTGCGATAGCATTTGGCCAGTAATGCGATGTACTGGTCATCAGAGGATGTTATACCCTAGAAAGACCGGAAAACTGTACCAGTATTTTGGAGCAATTTCCATTAACAAGAAATGACAAAATGTTCCGCAGATGATATATTTGTCTTAAAGTACTGTCGTAAATTAAGCCTCCAAAAATCGCGCCAGCGTTGAAATCTTCCACAAGTATTCTTTGTGACATAACACGGCTGATCTAATTAAAAACCAACCCTAACACTCTTGAAATATGTTTTGAAATAAAAGGGGCAGCAGTACATATATAAGTTATTATCGTGAGTTGTTTATTTAAGTATTGTATGATATTCTTATTCAAGAATTTTTGACGATATAAAAACCAAAACTTAGCCCTTTAAAATTGTTAACATGTAGATCATAAGGAGCTTGTTTAGCAGTTCAGCCTTAGAATTAAATTTGCAAATAAATATCGCAAAGTATTTTATATATAGAATCGTAGAATCTATGCAGACATATTGTATGTCATAAGAACGCTACTTCATAGTTAAAAACCTCCCCGCCAAGTTCAAAAATAAAACACCATCCTTCCAGAACAGTTACAAAATCTCGAAATGGTTTCCGACAAATGTCTGCAGAACCTGGGCTGTACTAATTGGTTACTACTAAAAAGGATTATTTGGAATCTAAATGACAGTTAGGACCCTTCGAACGGGTACGTACACTTGTAAGTACAACTCCTATTCAGTGAAAATTTGGCGGAAACCAGTTTGAGATTTCACAATTGTTTTTGAAAGTTCCATTTCTTATACTTGGTAGGGAGTGAGATTCCATGCTTTTTGTAGAAATATTTAACAACATGATTACCCCCAAAAATATATAGCAGGCATTGCAACTTTTACGTTTCACCCATTGCAATTTATTCATGATGTTTTAATTTATTAAATTCTCAATCAAATTTATAAAAGAATATATTATAGGGAAATATTTCTATACTTCTATTAAGCACAAACTCATATTTTGTTCATGTCTCAAGACAGCGGTATATCTGCATAGATGCACACACAGTCTATTGACAAGCATCGGTTTTTCCTACCGCTACACTCAAAATTAAAGTATTTTGAATACTCTTTTTAAATATTGCATATTTAGTAACTTGGACGCTAAAAATCTCAACTGTAAGGAATTATTAAACTTATGTAAAGCATATGAGTAACATGTTGAGTATTAGCGAATCTTTGTATTTTCTCTTCCACGCTTTCTATGAAAATATATTTTGAGAATGTTGTTTAAAGAGACATTCTTTTGAGCTTCAAATAATTTAATCAAGTTTCTCATTGATGAAGTTTGAAACACAATTAAGGCAATGCGGTAATGCTATTGTTTTATCTCGTATATTATAGAAATTTTTAAAAAACAATTTTAATTTAAATATAAATATTAATTTACTATGACAATTTTTATTTTTGCTTTGAATTATAAAGTCAAAGTTATCGAAATTTTAAATTTCAGACTAATGACGAGATAATGGCTATTCTGCATTTGCCAATTGTTAAGTTTATAATTAAAATTACCATAATATGGATTAATTTGGCCATACATAGGCGGAGTTAACAGTATTGATGTACTTATCCTGTAGTTTCGAACTTATACCATTAGTCTTTCATTAGTGTTAATTTAAAAATAAAAAAAAAACAGTGTCTTATAGGCGATGACATAAAACGAAGAGAATGATATACAATGGAAGCATGTTATTTATGTTGCAATTTACATGACCTATTGATAATTTGATCATGTTATTTGAATATAGATGAACATGTTGTTACTAGTGCAATATTAATTACATTTCTAATTGAATTTTTAATATATAAATATTTATTTTATTCTTTCTGGAAGATGAGAATTTTAAGACTTTGAATAAGTTAGTCCTTTTTCAATTGTCCATAATTTCCCTGAGTATTAAGAAATGAATTAAATATTTTGAAAAACAATTATATAAACTAGTTTTTATGAAAGCATATCAGAGTACAGAATTTTCAGCATTGTAACTTATTGAACTTGCTTTCAGTGCTTGTTAACGGAATTGCGTAAATGATCATTTGAACATTATAATATTTTCCAAGATTTTTATCACATTAGTGTTACCAAAACTATTTCCTTTATTCGGCTAATAACTGAAATTTCCCTAATTAATAATCTGCCCAAAATGAGGGGGATGATGCAAGCGATCAAGAACAATTAGACACGCGTTAAGATTGAAATTAGTAGGCGGAAATTTTATATTTCCATAAAACATAAGATGATATTTTATTGACTGATTCTAGACATCCATATTTATATATAGATGCACATCCTATCGGGATACATCGATTTTTTCTACTACTACATACAAAATTAAAATATTTCAAATAATATTTGAAAATATTTCAATTTTAGTAACATTTGCCTTAAATATCTCAACTGTAAGGAATTAATAAATTTATGTAAAGGATATGAGCAGCGTGTTCAGTATTAATGAATCTTAGAAGAATCGCTACCACCCTTTCTATGAAAATATAATTTGACATTGTAGATTTAATACAAATTATTGATAACTTTAAATAACTTAAACCATTTTCAGATTGTTAAATTAAAAAAAAAAATATGGTAACGCGGTAATGCTATGGTTTTGTGTCTTTTACTGCAAAAAAAATGCATAAACAATTTTTGATTAAATATAAGTATTAAATTACTTATTACAAAAATTTTGAATTTTGTTTTGAATTAAAATAACAAAGTTATCAAAATTTTGAATTTTAACGTAATGGCTATTTTGCATTAGCCAATGGCTAGATTTATGACTAAACTATTTTATGACTAAGTAGTAGCATAATATGAATAAATCTAAATAACATAATGACAAGATAATGCCTATTTTGCATTTGCCAATGACTAGATTTATGACTAAACTATTTTATGACTAAGTAGTACCATAATATGGATAAATCTAAATAACATAATGACTAGATAATATCTATTTTGCATTTGCCAATGACTAGATTTATGACTAAATGAACAATTTTATGGCTAAGTAGTGTCATTATATGGCTACATATAAATAACGTAATGTCTAAATGATGTCTGTTTTGTATTTGTCAATGGCTAGATTTATGACTAAACGAAAAATATTATGGCAAAGTTAGTACCATACTATGGAGGATAAAACCGGTCATTTATAGGCGGAGTTAGAAACCCTAATGTACTTATCCTGTAGTTTCAAATTTATGCTATTATTACTTCATGGTGTTGCAATATTTCATAAACAACAGTATGAAAACAATTTTATAAGCAACCATTAAGTAAAGACATAAAATAAAGATAATGATATACAAAGGTGGGAACAAGTGATTTATGTTGCAATTTACATGGCCGACAGATATTAACTGGTCATGTTAATCAAATATAGATTTGTAATACGAATGTTCTTCTATTTGAAATACGTAATTGAGTTTTTATTATATTAATATTTCAGTTATTTTTTCTGGAAGGTATTTTAAATCAATATTGAATAAATTAGACTTATTTTATTTGTCAAATATTACCCTCAATATTAAAAAACAAGTTATGGGATTCTTCACGACATGAAGGTAAAAGTATGAGTGATCAAGTACTGTTGGACGCGTGTTAAGACTGAAATTAGTAAGCGGGGAGATTTTTCCCCATTCACAATGTTCAATTTTCAATTAAATATAACTCGCTCAATTTTAAAGATACAGATATGCGGGATTTTTTTAATGATCTTGTCGCATCAAAATTTTCTGATTGACCCAATTTGTCAAAGGGGGTCGTATAAAAATTTAAAAAGTGTAACTTTTTGAAAATTAATCGGAGAACTATTTCATTAACGTAGTCTTATTTCCTACCTTACTTCCAACATTTTTGCAATTTACATTGTCCAGTTATCTCCAGCAGGTAAATAATAGACCCTGTACTTAACATTTAGGTATTGTATAATATTCGTGTTCAAGCATTTTTAACGGTATAAAAATCAAACCCGAGCCTTTTAAAATTTTTAACATGTGGATCGAAAAGAGCTTGTTTAGTAGCTTATCCTGGAATTAAATTCGCAAATTATTATCGCGAATATTTTACATATAGAATCGTAGAATCTATGCAGACATATTGTATGAGTAAAATAAATTTTATATCAGAAGAACACTACTTTAAGTGAAAAAACTCCCCGGCAAGTACAAAAATAAAAAAGGCCCTGCCAAATCAGTTACAAAATCTCAAAATGGTTTCCGCCAAATTTCTGCAGAACCTGGGCTATACTAATTGACTACGAATAAAACGGGTTATGTGAAATTGGGATGAGCGTTAGGATCCTTCGAACGGGTACCTAAACTTGAAAGTACAGCTCTTATTCAAAGAAAACTTAGCGGAAACCATTTTGAAATTTCATTATAGTTTTTGAAAAAACATTTCTATTTTTTATACTTGGTAAGGAGTGAGATGCCATGCTTTTTGTAGAAATATTGCACAACATGATTACCCAACAATGATATAACAGGCATTGCAAATTTTACGTTTCCTCCCTCACAATTTATTCATGATGTTTCAATTTATTAAATTCTCAATCAAATTTATTGTGGCGAAAAAAAACAGTTAATATTATTTATTAGTTAATTAATCTGCTGCAATGTAGGACAGTATCGAAAATACACGTATTTGAAATTCATTTTCATAATACATTTGTATTTTGTATTATGTATTTTAAACCAAAAACGCTAAAGTATATTGATAATGTTTCGAAAATATATTTTCAGGGAATTTTGAATTTTCAAAATACTCAAAATACATTTCTTCAGATTTTAAACCATCGTGTTTAAACCGCAGATGAATGATTTGCAAAAGAGAAAGCGGCTAATCTGTATTTTGTGTAGTCGTTAAATTCGTTTCTAGGAGTCAATCTAAACAGTCTTTTGCAACCTTGCGGCGATAAATCTATTAAATAATGGGTAATCTGTTGTGGCCTCTGAAAAATATAGTTTCTGTTATAAACTTTACGTCCATATAGAAATTATATAATTTTGTCTGATAGATGTCTTCTTGTTATCTATGTAAAAAGAAAAGGGACAAGAAGAGAGTTTGACATTCCATTCTTTATGAAAATAAAAGCATAGGCAATCCATGCTCTACTATGCATTGTATATATATTTTAAGGAAATTAAATATATGCAGTGCAGTTAGTAATTGCAAAGACATGAGAAAAGATGGAAGATATTGCCACTCGTGATGCAAATGTATTTTGGGAAGTATTAGAAAAGCTTTTAAAGTCATATCTATTGATGATAATTGGAGTAGAAAGACAAAATGCCAATTATGCAAAACAAACTGTGCGCTAATAAATTGGATTTTCTAAGCCACAAAATAATTTAAAACGCAGCTGAAGGTAAGATTTTAGTTTTATGCAGGAGTACCTCGTGTTAACAAATATATATGCTAGACGCTTGGCATTTGTTTAATCGAGGTATATTATGTAATGAGTTTTATTGGTGGCAAAAATTTATCATAATTTATTTTTTCGGAAAAATGTTTCCTTGTAATATCTATTTCTTGGGATCTGTAATAGATATAGCTCAGGTGATGACTGATTTGAAGTTAGCATCCCTATTTCGAGGCGTTGGAGGGTTCGTTCACTATGGATTTCTACTTCCAGTTATTTTTTCATTTCCGTTTCAAAATTTGTCAGTTTAATTGAAACGTCTATATCTCAAAAAAATTTGATGTGGCCAGCACATGACTTTCCTTATATAATGCAATGAATTTACTACTTTTACAGCAAAAGAAATAGGTTAATCTTATAGTGGACACTTATATTCTTTCCATGATTTCATTTTTATCCGTCATTTTTATCCTCATATTTATCCATTTGGTAAGATATTCGTTAATTTGGCAACATTTTAAAAAATCACCAATTTGGCGACATTCCGCGAAATTCGCCGACAAAATCTCGTCAAGCGTTATGGATTGAGAAATAAGTTTTTCTTGTGGCAGATAAATGACTATTGAAGTTCAAATACAAAAGTATTATTCAAAGTATATTTTCTTTTGAATGGAATGAGCTAGATCCATGCGAATGATGTCACCAAATTTATCGCATGATATTACATATAAAAAGTGAACATGTTTCTCAACAGTTAATATATATTTTTTTAATTTATAGGAATTTTTGTTAAATTTATTTGAAAAATCTGCAATATCTCCAGATCGGTGCATGCTAGCGTTCTAAAGTTTATGTCAATTATTTTCTGTGGAAAAATTACATGAGAAATGTCTATTTGCGTAACTTTATTGTAGATTTTGATTTTTTAGTAATTTTTTCAAAATTTCATTCAAAAATATAGAGGGCTTCTGAACATTCGACTGCATTTAAAAACAATAGGCTTCCAGTATTTGCGGATTGTGATATTTGTACCAAATTTCATTCGAATCGCTTTATTCGTTCGTGAGATATCGTCTCCAAAGTCTCACTGACACACACACAAATACACACACATACAGACATCACCTCAAAAATGTTTGATTCGTGATCAGGGACGTTTGAAACGTGCTCTCCCGTCAAAAACTCGAATTCGAATTTTCGACCCCGTCACAATACTTCCTTTATACATTATGTATATAAGGAAAGTAATTAGCTATAGATAGAGCTTAGATGATAACTAATGATATGGATTTTGCATCAAATTTTAGAATTAGTGGGATGGTTCACTAAGAATTTGTACTTGAGGTTTCTTTTTCACATCTAACTAAAAAAAAATTCTCAAAACAACTGTTTTTCAGACTTGGTTATAGATAGAGGTCATGGGGTTCTCAAAGAATATGCACCTCCAAGTATTTTTCCACTTTCGGTTCAAAACAATTTCTTCTAATTTTATTCCTTAAGACTGGTTATATATAAAGTTGTTATGATAACTGGTGTGAAATCAGCATTACATTCGGGAGTTGGTTAGGAGTTTACTAAATATTTCCATTTCTGTATTTTTTTTCAGTTTCAGTTCAAAATATTACCTTGAAACATCTATTTCTATGGATTGGTTATAGCTATAGCTTAGATAATGACTGATATTGATTCAGCGTTAAATTCTCGAGGGGGGGAGGATTCACTAAGAGTTTTCACTTCCAGTTTCGGAGATATGTATACCGGTTTTCCTGTAAATCCGTATGACTATCAGAAATAGGTATGCAAAAGAGAATTAAAATGCTTAATAATTCCATTGCAAATAAAGTGTACAAACTATTTTTCACCATATGAATGTTCATAAATTTCTTGATAATTTTCTTGATTTTTATTATATCTTTGTTATACAACATATATTCTCCCCATAGATTATTTTATTTTTACTTTATTAACTTGGAGATTTAAAATTTCTTTTAAGTCATACTTTTTCAATACTTTTCTAATACTTTTAAAATTTCAAGGTTACAATTTTACAAGGATAAGGTTTGTTTACTTGCAATACAATACATAGACAAATGCTGCTTTGCATTGAAAATTCAATCTAGTCCAATACACAGAAATGTTTATTTTTTTTAAATGTATTTTGTATTTTGAATGTATTTTGAAAATACATGTATTTTGTATGTGGAATTTTTCAAGTTTGAAAAGTAATTTGTAACTTGTATTTTTAGCCCTAAAACCTATGTATTTTGTATTTTGTAATAAAATACATTTTCAATGTATTTTGCCCAACTTTGATTTGTTGTGAGATAATCGAAACAGTGTGTTAACTCGTTAGCGTCGAACAAATAACCCACCAATTCGCAGCGTCCAGCATCAACCTGTGAATAAACATCATTCTTAATATAAACAGTAAAATGCAACACTCTAAAATGATGAGCCATTGTTTCTCAATATATTTATTAAAATTATTAATCAGATTTCCTTTTATAATTTACAATACGTATTTATCAATTTGATATTATCAACTTATGGTTTAACAATCATTACGTTTCGCTAATAAACTGCCAGAGCTGATTCACATATAAGGTCCTCATGGACAGTAAAAGTGTACATTTTGCTTTCTGTGTACTCTAACGGCATCTTTTCTGAAAGTTACAAATTAATGTCTAATCATTTATAAATTAATATTTGTTAAATATTTCTCTGAATATTAAGAAATCAAATAAATCTTCTGATAAATCATAATGTAAAATAACTTATAAAGAAATTTCGATGTATATTTGATGTATTTTATTTACTGAAATTGAGTGCTTGTTAAATGTTTACTGAAATTATTTGTTTGCTAATGTTCGTTAAAACTTCATTTGAAAATTATAATATTTACGAACATAATTTGCATATTAGTGTTTCCAGAATCTTTTTTCTTTGAATAGAAATAAATGAAATTGCTTTATGCAGCAGACTAAATCAAGGTATAGGATTCTTCACGAAATAAGAGGGACGAAACAAGCGATCATAAACGGTTGGGCCAGTTGTTGTTGAGACCCAGACTGTCCGACCTACCACAAAGGTGTTTTGTTGTTGAGATCCAGATGCACACACAGTCTATCGACAAGCATCGGTTTTTCCTAACACTACACTCAAAATTAAAGCATGTTGAATACTCTTTGAAAATATTGCATATTTAGTAATATGGACGCTAAATATTTCAACTATAATGAATTATTAAACTTATATAAAGCATATGAGTAACATGTTGAGTATTAGCGAATCTTTGTAGTTTCTCTTCCATCCTTTCTATGAAAATATAATTTGAGAATGGTGTTTTAAGAGACATTCTTTTGAGCTTCAAAAAATTTAATCAAGTTCTCATTGTTGAAGTTTGAAACACAATTAAGGCAATGTGGTAATGTTATTGTTTAATCTCTTATATTACAGAAATTTTTAAAAACAATTTTATTTTAAATATAA
This sequence comes from Amaurobius ferox, assembly GCA_951213105.1. Classification (NCBI taxonomy): domain Eukaryota; kingdom Metazoa; phylum Arthropoda; class Arachnida; order Araneae; family Amaurobiidae; genus Amaurobius; species Amaurobius ferox. The sequence goes on along the minus strand of OX578152.1, from coordinate 78,115,815 downwards.
ATATTAATTTACTATGAAAATTTATATTTTTGCTTTGTATTATAAAGTCAAAATTATCAAAATTTTAAATTACAACGTAATGATGAGTTAGTGGCTATTTTGCCTTTGTCAATTGTTACATTTATAACTAAAATTAACATAATATGGATGAATTTGGCCTTACATAGGGGGAGTTAACAGTATTGATGTACTTATCCTGTAGTTTCAAACTTATACCATTAGTCCTTCATTAGTGTTCAATTTTTTTAATAAACGACAGTGTCTTATAGACGATGACATAAAATGAGGAGAATGATGTACAATGGGAACATGATATTTATGTTTCAATTTGCATGACCTATTGATTATCTGGTCATGTTATTTAAATATAGAGATATATTTAGTAGGAAACGTCTAATTAATTTTATTCCTAATTGAATATTTAATACAGAAATTTTTTTTTTCTGAATGATGATAATTTTAAGACATTGAATAAGTTTGTCATTTTTCATTTGTCAATAATTTCCCTGGGTATTAAGAAATGAATTAAATATTTTGATAAAAAATAATATAAACTAGTTTTTATAAAACCATATCAATGTACGGAATTTTCAGCATTGTAACTTACTGAACTTGCTTTTTGAACGTGAACTACTGAACGTGCTTGTTAAGGGAATTAGGTAGATGATCATTTGAGCATTAATATATTTTCTAAGATTTTTATCACATTAGTGTTCCTAAAACTATTTCCTTATACACGGCTAATAACTGGAATTTCCCTAATTAAAAATCTGACCGAAATGAGGGTGACGAAACGAACAATCAAGGAAAATTGGACAGGTGTTAAGATTGAAATTAGCAGTCGGAAATTTTTATACTTTCATAAAACCTAAGATCATATTTTATTGAGTGATTCAAGGCATCCATACCTATATATAGATGCACATCCTATCGGAATACGTCGATTTTTCCTGTTTCTACCTTCAAAATTAAAATATTTCAATTTTAGTAACATTTGCGTTAAGTATCTCAACTACAAGGAATTAATAAATTTATGTAAATGATATGAGTAGAATGTTGTTTATTAGTGAATCTTAGAAGAATCGCTATTACCCTTTCTATAAAAACATATTTTGACATTGTTGATTTAATACAAATTATTGATACATTCAAATAATTTAATTAATTTTCCTATCATTAAAGTTAAAAAAAATATGGTAATGCGGTAATGCTATGGTGTTGTTTCTGTTGAGACCCAGGCCGTCTGACCTACCAGAAATGTGTAAGGTAACCGTTTGGACGGCCGAGAAGTGCCACCCAATTCAGACCGGAATCCAGTGGGGGAGGCATCCACAGGGACTGTATCCTCCATCCCTTACCACCAACCTCTCGGAAGAACTTACGGACCCACATGTTTAACGTGATCGTACTCCGCATGAACACGGCAGCAGTTGTGGCAACGTGCAAATCCAGCGCGCAAACGACCGAAATATGCCAACAGCACGCGGTGTTCCCAGGTGGTCACCCACCCAAGTACTAACAGCGCTCGATGCTGCTTGTCCTCGGTGATCTAACGAGAACCGGTGTTTTCTGCACGGTAGGGCCTTTGGCTATGAGTATCATGTTGCGTATTAGTGAATCTTAGAAGAATCGCTACCGCCCTTTTTACAAAAATATAATTTGACATTGTAGATTTAGTGCAAATTATTGATAATTTCAAATAATTTAATCCATTTCCCTATCGTTTAAGTTAAAAAAATAATGAAGTAATGCTATGGCATTGTGTTTTATATTGCAAAAAATGCATAAACGATTTTTGATTTAACATAAATATTAAATTACGTATTATGAAAATTTGGAATCTTGTTTTGAATTAAAAACCCAATGTTATCAAAATTTTGAATTTTTATGTAATGGCTATTTTGGATTTGCCAATGGCTAGATTTATGACTAAAATATTTTATGGCTATGTAGTACCATAATATGGATAAATCTAAATAACATAATGACTAGATAATGGCTATTTTGCATTTGCCAATGTGATTTATGCTTAAATGATTTATTTTATTGATTTATTAAATGATTTATTTAATGATTTATTTTAATGATTTATTAAATGATTATTGATATAAAAAAAAATGCCATTTATGATTAAATGAAAATTTTTATGGCTAAGTAGTGTCACAATATGGATAAATATAAATAACTAAATAATGGTTGTTTTGCATTTGTCAATGGCTAGATTTATGACAAAACGAAATAAATTATGACTAAGTTAGTACTATAATACGGATAAATCTGGCCATACATATAGGTGAAGTTAACGGTCCTGATGCACTTATCCTGTAATTTCAAAGTTATACCATTATTGCAGCATGGCGTTGCAATATTTTATAAACAGTATAAAAAATTGTATAAGCAAACATTAGGCAATGACATAAAATGAAGGGAATGATATACAACGATGGGAACACGTGGTTTATGTTGAAATTTACATGGCCGACAGATTAACTGGTCATGTTACTCAAATATAGAATTGCAAAGTATTTTCCAAAGATATTTCATACGTGTAATTGACGTTTTATTATTATACAAATATTTACGTTATTCTTTCTGGAAGTTATTTTAAATTGCTATTGAATAAATTAGACTTTTTTTATTTCCCAAATATTTCCCTCAATATTAAAAAACAAGTTATGTGATTCTTCACGAAATGAAGGTAACAGAATAAGTGATCATGTACTGTACCGGACGTGCTAAGATTGAAATTAGTAGTAGGGGGGGAAGAGATTTCTGTACTGCTTTTAAACATAAGCTGATACTTTGAGTGCTTCAAGAAAGACGTCCTGAAGCTCTCAATGCATCAGCCAGACCAGACATGTACCAGCCATGACATATGCAGGGTGTCCCAAAAAGACTGAAACGCGCTTTAATTCTTTACCTGTTGGAGATAAGTGGGCAATGTAAATTGCAAAAATGCTGAAAATAAGGAAGGAAATAAGACTACGTAAATGGATTAGTCCTCTCATTAATTTTCAAAAAGTTACACTTTTTAAATTTTTATACGACCCCCTTAGATCAATTTGGTCAATCAGAATTTTTTATTTTTATTACAACAAGATCATTAAAAATTCGCATATCTCTATCTTTAAAATCAACTGAATTATGATAAAGGAAAAAAAATCTGGCATATGCCACTTTTCCGTACCATGTAACAGACTGTTTCATCAGTGAAAATGGGAATCAAACAAATCGAAGGTGGAAATTGATTAGACCAAAATTACGTTAATATGTGTCAATATTTTTTTGGCGTGTTTCTCAATGTGAAAAGACTTAAGAATCCGTGATTGCATCGTGAGCCTACGCGGAATTCGTAAAAATGTCTCCTATGCATTATCATCCAGTTTTATCTTTATTGTGATATGCTACAAATTTACATTTCTAATTTGATATATGGTCCCCATTCACAATGTTCAATTTTCAATTAAATATAACTCGCACAATGTTAAAGATACAAATATGCGATTTTTTAATGATATTGTTGCATTAAAAATAAAAATTTACTGATTGACCAAATTTGTCTAAGGGGGTTGTATAAAAATTCAAAAAGTGTACCTTTTTGAAAATTAATGGTATGACTATTTCATTAACGTAGTATTATTTCCTATCTTAATTTTAAGATTTTTGCAATTTACATTATCCACTTATCTCCAGCAAATAAAGAATTAAATCGCGTTTCAAACTTTTTAGGACACCCAGTATATATGTACATCCTACCAGAACACATTGATTTTTCCTACCAACTACACTCAAAATTAAAATATTTTAAACAATATTTGAAAATATTGCATTTGTAGTTAAATTTACGTTAAATATATCAATTGCAAGGAATTAATAAACTTATGTTAAGGATATGAGTAAGATGTATGAGTAACATGTTGAGTATTTGTGAATCTTTGTAGAATCGCTACCACCCTTTCTGCGAAAATATATTTTGACATTAGGGTTTTATTAAAACTTCTTTTGAACTTCAAATAAATTGCTTCATTTTCCCATCGTTACAAAAGCAAAGCAAATTTGGTAAGCCGGAAATGATATAGTTTTGTCTTTTATATTACAAAAATTTTCACAATCAATGTTATACGGGGACCCCCCCCAGTATGGTCGGGATCTCTCGGCGGGTCTCCCTCTGTCGGGTCTCCCTTTCGGCGGGCGTTGCCACGATTCGTGATTCGGGGTCGCTTGCGATCCTGGAACGCTCTCTACCAAGAGAAGCTTCAAATAGGGCGCGGTAGCCCATTGGTTAGCGCGCTGGAATTGCACTCGGTAGCCCCGGGATCGATTCCAGTCACTGCCAAAACTGCCGCCGTGTTCATGCGGAGTACGATCACGTTAAACATGTAGGTCCGAAAGTCCTTCCGAGAGGTTGGTGGTAGGGGAAGGAGGGTACGGTCCCTGTGGATGCCTCCCCCACTGGGTTCCGGTACAGTGGCTAGAATAGATAGTGTGCCGACCGAGGCAAAAAACAGGTTCCCTAAAAACCGCCTACGCCAGACGGCGTTGGTCTCGAATAAGCGGTCTAAAGCGGCCGAGTTAACATTGAAACTAATGGGAATTTAATTCAAACGAAATGATTGATATCTTTGGAAATAATTGAAGAATGTGTCTGAAATTTGGTGCAATTATTGCAAGTGGTATACACAAAAAGTCATTTGATTTTCAGAGAGATTGACCTAGGGATATATCCATATTTTAAAAATTTTATTTAGCTTTATCTGTGGTCGTTCAAACATTTGAGATCCAAAATAATCAAATTCATTCATCACAGTAACGTGAAATTCGGTATGACGTTTTCTCTTGTGGTACATTTCAAGTCTTTCGATTTTGAAGCTTATCGGGCTAGCCCGTCCTGGGCCCGCCATATGACTTTACTTTTTGGTATAACTCGAGAACAGGTGTATCTAAAAATTCGAAGTTTAGCATATGCTTGTCATTTGCTGTATATTTAACTCTTTGGATTAAAAATCTTATCGGGCTAGCCCGTCCTGAGCCCAAAAAGAGGAATATATCGTTTTTTGAGAATAACTCAAAATTCGGAGCATCTACAATGTCTAAATTTAATATATCATTGTCTTTTGTGGCATATTATATTTCATCGCATTTCGAACCTTATCGGGCTAGCCCGTCTTGGCCCGCCAAAGAAATTTACTCGCTTTTCAAGAATATCTCGATCAAACGAAGTAGCTAAAGAATGTGAATTTTGTATTTCATTTCCTTTTAGATGGATTTTAATTTAGATTTTGAACCCCATCGGGCTAGCCCGTCCTGAGCCCAACAAGAGGAATATATCGTTTTTTGAGAATAACTCAAAATTCGGAGCATCTGGAATGTCTAAATTTAATATATCATTGTCCTTTGTTGTATATTATACTTCATCGCATTTCGATCCTTATCGGGTTAGCCCGTCTTGGCCCGCCATAGAAATTTACTCGCTTTTCAAGAATAACTCGATCAAACGGAGTAGCTAAAGAATGTGAATTTTGTATATCATTTCCTTTTGGATGGATTTTAATTTAGATTTTGAACCCCATCGGGCTAGCCCGTCCTGAGCCCAACAAGAGGAATATATCGTTTTCTGAGAATAATTCAAAATTCGGAACATCTGGAATGTCTAAATTTAATATATCATTGCCCTTTGTGGTATATTATATTTCATCACATTTCGAACCTTATCGGGCTAGCCCGCCTTGGCCCGTCATAGAAATTTACTCGCTTTTCAAGAATAACTCGATCAGTCGGAGTAGCTAAAAAATGTAAATTTAGTATATCATTCCCTTTTGGATGGATTTTAATTTATAATATAGTATTCCCTTTTGGGATATATTTTAACTCTTTGGATTTTAAACTTTATTAGATTACCCCATCTTTACCCAGCCTTAGGAATGCATTCGTTTTTGGAAAATAACTCGAAAATTGGAGAAAAATTATCATTTACCAAACAATTAAACAATTACATTAGTTCTCCTTAGGGATTATATTTGAGAAAGTATTTTGTACTGTTGTGTAAACCCACATTCGATCGTCGACCCCCCCCCCCCCTTATCCTAGATCTTGCCTACGCTTATATGAAAGAGAATTAAATAATGCGAAACCAGTCCACGGTGCACTTTAAAGATTCATAGTGATATAGTGATTCGTACTACATAGTATAATAGAAAGGGAAGTCTTGTGACGGGATTTTTGGATGCTGAAATTCGCAGATTATGAAATGTTAAGCTATTTTTTAGCCTATTCGTCGAAATGCAAAATACAGTAATATGCTGGATGAATCGAATTAATACATTTTTCTAGGCAATTTTACACAGAACAGGCGATAATGGTATAGCTATAAAAACAGCCCTTTTTAATCCAAATATAGATTTTCAACGTCAGTTACAACAAACATCAAATGAGTGAAAGCTTGCTGCTTACAATTTCGAAAAATATTTCTTTCTGAGTGGGTCCATCCTGTCCAATTTTAGAGCGAAAAAGAATATTGTACAGGTGACGGTTCTTAGTAAAAACAAATTCGATCTCAGATGACCAATGTGCTAATGAGATACTTCCTATTGTATCTAGAGGCCACCTTGAAGGCAGTACAAAATGCCCTTCCCTGGTTCAACCCATTTCCAGAGCCCCCGCTGATTTGCGGATCTTTTGAGCATTGTTCGTGTAAGAGATGTGGCAACTTGCGGAAACGTATGTAAAGGAGACGCGCCTGTCGAAATAAAATAGCGGTCAATTACATGTCCACCATCAATCGAAATTCTTATCAGCGCTATCTTTCACCGTACAAAGAGACAGCACTTGTAGGCAGACCCCACCTTGTTCTAATGTTCAAGCGGCAATGGTGTTTCATGTTTTTCTTCCAAATTCACAGGGCCACCCACAGGCATTTTTCCTAGTAGACGAACATATGAGATAAAACAAAATATTTGCCAGACATTCTCATACATTCTTTTTTTAGGTTTACATGGTAATATGTATCAAAATGCAAAACAAAAATTTGGTTTTAAAGCATTCGTTCAAGTTATTCATATAATGCTTTTAAAAATTATTGAAAAATTTCAATTTCAAGTAAATAAAATCAATACGTGCGGTCCAAATTTCTGCTAAAGAAATAAAATTATCTTCGTAAAAAGCAGGATACCACTCAAAACACTAATATCGACCGGTTTCGAAGGCATAAAACCTTCTTCGTCAGATCACGCAGAACCATAACCTTCACTCGTACTCCCAGTGCACCGACCCAACATCCGTGGACAAATTTCGCACTTCTTAGCTCATTTGTATATGGATGTAACTATGTATTTAGGACACAAGGGGGTCGACGATCGAATGGAGCTTATAGTACAAAATTCATTTTTTTTTAAATATAGACAATTTTGAGAACTAATGTAATTGTTCGGCAAATGAGGTTTTTTACCACACATCCTATCTCCCATGCCTACGCCACTAATTATAATTATATATACGCCGAAAATATTAAATTCTACCCGAAATGGAAATAATATACTAAATTTGAATTTTCTATCTGCTCCAGTTTTCGGATTATTCTAAAAAAATGAGTCTATTCCTATAGCAGGCACAGCACGAGCTAGCTGAATGAAGTTCAAATTCGAAAAAATGAAATATATCACAAAAGACAATAGCATGCTAAATTCGGAATTTTTAGCTACTCCGGTTCTCGAGTTATTCATCAAACACGATCGCATTCCTAAGACGGACTCAAGACGATGAGGTTCAAATTATAAATTATGATAAACCCCAAAAGAAATTGATATACTAAATTTGAATTTTTTAGCTGCTCCAATTTACGAGTTATTCTCGAAAAATGAGTACATTACCACTCTGTCGGGCCCAAGACGGGCGAGTCTGATAAGGTTCAAAATCCAAAGAAATAAAATATACCCTAAAAAACAATGATATACTAAATTCAGGTATTCTAGCTGCTACAGTTTTGGAGTTATTCTTAAAAAACGAGTACATTCTTTTTGTTGGGACCGGGACGGGCTAGCCCGACCAGGTTTTAAATCCAATGAGCTTAGACATACCGCAAATGACAACGACATTCTAAACTTGAAACTTTTTGATACTCCGGTTCTAGAGTTATTCCACTAAAAAAGTGAATTTCTAAGTCGGGCCCAAAACGGGTTGGCCCGATACGGTTCAAAAACAAAGGAATTAAAATATTCCCCAAAAGATAAGGATGTACTAAATTTATATTTTCTAGTTTCCCCGATTTTCCAGGTATTCTAAAAAACGGGTCCATTCCTATGTCGGGCCCAGGACGGACTACCCCGATAAAGTTCAAATCCAAAGAAACTTAGATATACCCCAAAAGCCAACGACATGTTAAATTTGGAATTTTTAGCTACTTCGGTTCTCGTCTTATTTTTCAAAAACTAATGCATTCTTCAGCGGATCCAAGACGGGCTAGCCCGACGAGCTTCAAAATCTAAATTAAAATCCATCCAAACGGAAATGATATACTAAATTTATATTTTTCAGCTACTCCGATTGATCGATTTATTTTTTAAAAGCGAGTAAATTTCTATGGCAGGCCCAAGACGGGCTAACCCGATACGGTTCGAAATGAGGTGAAATGTAATATACTCCAAAGGACAATGACATATTAAATTTATACATTCTAGATGCTCCGAATTTTTAGTTATTCTCAGAAAACGATATATTCCTTTTGTTGAACTCAGGACGGGCTAGCCCGATAAAATTTTTATCCAAAGTGTTAAAATATACAGCAAATGGCAAAGATATTCTAAACTTCGAATTTTTAGATACACCTGTTCTCGAGTTATACCGCAAAAACGGGTGAGTTTCTAAGGCGGGCCTAAGACGGGTTAACCCGGTACGGTTTAAAATTGAAAGAATTAAAATACACCCCAAAAGAAAACGATATATTAAACTTAGATTTCCAACGTTCTCTGATTTTCGAGATATTCTCTAAAACCAGGTAATGTCCTATGGCGGGCCCAGGACGGGCTAGTCCGATATGCTTCAAAATCGAAAGAACTGAAATGTGCCACAAGAGGAAACGTCATAACGAATTTCGCGTTACTATGATAAATGAACCTGATTATTTTGGACCTCAAATTTTTGAACGAACACCAGATCAAGTTAAATAAAATTTTAAAAATAAGAATATATCCCTAGCTCAATCTCTCTGAAAATCAAATGACTTTTTTGTGTATACCACTTACAATAATCACACCCAATTTCACACAAATTCTTCAGTTATTTCGAAAGATATCAGTCATTTCATTTGCAATAAATTCCCATTTGTTTCAATGTTAACTCCTCCGCTTTAGACCGCTTATTCGAGACCAACGCCGTCTGGCGGAGGCGGCTTTTCAGGAACATCTCCCAGCATTGGGAGGTATAGGCGGTCGGCACACTATTAGTTCTAGACACTGTAGTTCCGGTCTAAATTGGGTGGCACTTCCCGACCGTCCAAACAGTTACCTTGCACCTTTCTGGTAGGTCGGACGGTCTGGGTTTCAACAACAACAACAATCAATGTTATATTAAATGTAAGTATTAATTTATTAGAAAAATGTTAATTTTTCATTTTGAAATAGAAAATGAAAGTTATCGAAGATTTTAAATCCAGTGTTATGGCTAGATAATGGTTATTTTTCATCTGCCAAGTGCAACATTAATGGGGAGTATATAAATTAAACAATATCAAGTATAACAAGAATATATATATATATATATATATATATATATATATGTATATATATATACTGTAAGACAAAATATTGACGCATCCCGCAAAATAATTCGATAGTAATGAAATTTTGCATGCAAACACCTTTCGACCGAATATGCAAATGATCAAAAATTCGCAGCCAATGAATGCATAGTCGGAACTACAGCGCATTGAAACTGAGCACCATGGTGGTGGATATAAGGAACGAACCTCACTTTCAGGAACAAAATGTGCAGTGGATTTCGATTGCGTGTACATACCTTGATTGTAACAATGCCTTGCCGACGAATTTTCGGCCACTACGATCATATGAAGGAGTTTGAAATCGGACTGCATGAGGCTGGATGAGCAAACCGAAGTACCGTTCGGCATTTGGGTAGGACCAATGCAGCAACTGGACGATGTCGGCAGGAATGGGTCCGGAACGGCAGATTTCAGCGACACGCAGATCGGGAAAATAAAGCGATTGTCAGAGCAGCTGTGACAACAAGAGATTGGTCGTAATCAACCATCCAATGTGTGAAAAACACGGAAGTGTCCAACCATTAATAGAAGGACCATTAATAGAAGACTACAGGAGCGGAATCTATACTCGCGGCGTCTATTACGCCGTCTACCACTGACCAGTATCCTCCGTCAACAGCATTTGCAATGGTGTCGGGTCCGATCAAAGTGGAATTGTTTGGATAGGGAACGGATTGTCTTCAGTGATAAATCCCGTTTCTAACTCAGTCCCGACCGACCAGCGCAGACGTGTCTGGAGACAGCCCGGACGTTGTCAGGATCCTGCTCTTAGTATCACACACCACGCGGTCAGACAGCAGGGAGTTATGGTCAGGGTTGTCATTTCGTTTGATAGCCGGGCCCCTTTGATAGTAGTCCGTCGCACCATACACCATCGCACCAGCACAACGGTACGTTGCCGACATTCTACTACCCGTTGTATTGCAATTCCTTTTGCGACAACCCGGTCTCACTTTTCAGCAAGACAATTCCAGGCCACACACGGCACGCCTCTCTATTGATTGTCTCCGTGCTTACGACACATATCCCTGGCCAGCCAAATCCCCCAGATATCTCGTCTATTGAACACACTTGGGCTGAAATGAGGGCGTCGCCTGCGACCTTCCCAGAATGCAGACGAATTAGCTCGTCAAATGGAGACCATTTGGAACGACATCCCTCAGAACACCATCCCTCAGAACAGCCTTCTAATCCTGTATTTTAGTTCTATGTGTCAGATTTGCCGGTATCTATTAGCTTGATTCTATGGTTCGAATTGGCTGCTTTCTGATTGGCACTCGCAGATCGTTAATAAATCCACTACCTAATATATATAGCATTCCATCTCTATTATTTTTACTCATTTCTTCTTTTTGACTTCGGTTTAATTGAATGTTTAGCACTGACGAAGGGGATCTAGTATATATCCGTAACAGCTTTTATATACTTATATATTCTATATATGCAATAATAAACTTTAAATATCCTGCATACAACCGTATTTCAAATATACTGCATAATGTCGCCGCTATTCCGTAAATTTATTATTTCCTCATGTTATCTATAGTATAGAGAATGTATTATTTTCACGATAATTTTTGAATTCGAGATTTTGATGCCAATATATGCTTTATATCAATTTAAATTTATAAACATGTTAAAATCGCGCCTTTGAGAAGAAATGTATTAAAGTTTAAAAATAATGCAAAATAACTGTCTATGAAGATATTCTATTTAACGCAGCATAAGTTCTATCTAACGTAGCAAGATGAATTTAGTGTCATTGGAATCAGAAAATTATGAATTTTTCTTTAAACAATAAAAAATTTAGATTTTTTGAGTACCATACCCCTTTAAAAGTCCTCTCCCACTGGGTTCCAGTCTAAATTGTGTGGCACTTACCGTCACTCCAATCAGTTACCTTACACCTCTCTGGTAGGTCGGACGGTCTGGGTCTCAGCAACAACATCCCCCTTAAGTCCTTCTGAACAGTTTTGATTATTTTTGGAGTGATATCCTTTTGTGTGTTTGTATGTCTGCGGTCTACTTGTTGTATACAAGATAGCGGCCTCAAATATTAATAGATTTTCATAAATTATCAGGTTTTGTTATAAAAAGGACTAGAACTAGATAGATATAATTTTTTAATCCAGCGAAAACTTCGAAATTTATTCGAAATTTTATATTATTTTAACATAATTTGACAAATTAGGACACAATTTGAGATGGTCATGCATAAAATAGTTTATTTATGGTTCAATGATTACGAAGCCTATTAGTTTCAATCATTGTTGCGAAAGATGGCCGCAATACAATTTTTCATGTTTGTGACGTCATTAGCCTCATTAGTTACTTCAGGGGAAACATTGCCTAAAATGGTATTAATCGAAATATGTTTTCAAACCCTTTAATGTAAAGGGTAATACGCTATAACTGTAAAATTTGAAAAACAAGGAAAAAACGCTACTAACATGGATTTTGGTATAAGAAAGTCGTGTTGAGCTCCACTAAAGCTAATTTTACCTTTCTGGTAGGTCGGACGGTCTGGGTCTCAACAACAACAACTAAAGCTAATTTTGTATAGAAGATATGGCTATAAACATTTTAAAATACAAATATGTAGAGTTTTCATCATGACATTCATTAAGAATTCTTGTTTCGGATTTCTTATCATAAAACTACGCATAAAATTTGATTGTGGTATGATGTTGTTGTTGTTGTTGAGACCCAGACCGTCCGACCTACCAGAAAGGTGTAAGGTAACCGTTTGGACAGTGCCACCCAAATTAGACCAGAACCCAGTGGGGGAGGCATCCACAGGGACTGTATCCTCCTTCTCCTACCACCAGCCTCTCGGAAGGACTTACGGACCCACATGTTTAACGTGATCGTTCTCCGCATGAACATGGCGACAGTTGTGGCAGCGTGCAAATCCAGCGTACGAACCACCGGGCTACCGCGCCCGAAATGTGCCAACAACACGCGGTGTTCCAGGTGGTCACCCACTCAAGTACTAACCGCGCCCGATGCTGCTTGACTTCTGTGATCTAACGAGAGACGGTGTTTTCAGCACGGTAGTGCCGCTGCCCTACCAGAAAGGTGTAAGGTAACTGTTTGGACGAGCTCGAAGTGCCACCCAATTTAGACCGGAACCCAGTGGGGGAGTTATCCACAGGAACCGTACCCTCCTTCCCCTACCACCAACCTCTCGGATGGTCATACGGACCCACATGTTTAACGTGATCGTACTCCACGTGAATACGGCGCTAGTTTTGGAAGTGGTGGGAATAGAAATCGGGCCTACCGAGTTTTATTCCCGCGCGCTAACCACTGGGCTACCCCGTCCACGGTTGGGCCAGTGTTAAGATTGAAATTAATAGGGGGACATTTCTATACTTCTATTAAGCATAACTCATATTTTGTTCATGTCTCAAGACAGCGGTATATCTGTATAGATGCACACTCCGCCTATCCACAAGCATCCATTTTTCCTACCGCTACACTCATAATCAAAGCATTTTGAATACTCTTTGAAAATATTGCATATTTAGTAACATGCACGCTAAATATCTCAACTAAAATGAATTATTAAACTTATATAAAGCATATGAGTAACATGTTGAGTATTAGCGAATCTTTGTAGTTTCTCTTCCACGCTTTCTTTGAAAATATATTTTGAGAATGGTGTTTTAAGAGACATTCTTTTGAGCTTTAAATAATTTAATCAAGTTTCTCATTGTTGAAGTTTGAAACACAATTAAGGCAATGCGGTAATGCTATTGTTTTATCTCGTATATTATAGAAATTTTTAAAAACAATTTTAATTTAAATATAAATTTTAAATTACTACGAAAATTTTGATTTTTACTTTGAATTATAAAGACAAAGTTATCGAAATTTTAAATTTCATGACGAGATAATGGGTGTTTTGAATTTGCAAATTGTTAAATTTATAACTAAAATTACTATAATATGGATAAATCTGGCCATACATAGGCGGAGTTAACAGTATGAATGCGCTTATCCTGTAGTTTCAAACTTATACCATTAGTCCTTATCATTAGTGTTGACATTTTTTATAAACAACAGTGTCTTATAGACGATGACATAAAATGAAGAGAATGAAGAACAATGGGAACATGTTATTTATGTTTTAATTTACATGACATATTGATTATCTGGTCATGTTATTTAAATATAGAGGGATATTTAGTACAAAATGTTAAGTTAATTTTATGCCTAATTGAATGTTTAATAGAAAATTAGTTATTTTATTTTATCTGAAAGATGAGAATTTTTAGACATTGAATAAGTTCGTCATTTCTCATTTGTCACTTATTTCCCTGAGTATTAAGAAATGAAAGAAATATTTTGATAAACAATAATATAAACTAGTTTTTATAAAAGCATATCAATGTACGGAATTTTCAGCATTGTAACTTACTGAACTTTCATTCCGTGCTTGTTAAGGGAATTAGGAAGATAATCATTTGAACATTATAATATTTTCCAAGATTTTTATCACCTTAGTGTTCCCAAAACTATTTCCTTTGTACGGCTAATAACTGAAATTTCCCAAATTAATAATCTGACCGAAATGAGGGGGCCGAAATGAGCGATAAAGAACAATTGGACACGTGTTAAGATTGAAATTAGCACGCGGAAATTGTTATACTTCCATAAAACATAAAAACATAAGTTGATATTTTATTGAGTGATTCAAGGCATCCATATCTATATATAGATGCACATCCAATCGTAGTACATCCATTTGTCCTACTGCTACATTCCAAATTAAAATATTTTAAATAATATTTGAAAATATTGCAATTTAATAACACTTGCGCTAAATTTCTCAACTACAAGGAATTAATAACCTTAAATAAAGGATATGAGTATCATGTTGAATATTAGTGAATCTTGGAAGATTCACTACCACCCTTTCTATGAAAATATAATTTGACATTGTGAATTAAATATAAATACTTTTTAACAAATAATTTAATTTCAGATTTGATGTACTTATCCTGTAGTTTTAAAGTTATTGTTATGAAGTATAACATTCAGTTACACTTTATTTGCACGAAATGATATAGGTTTCATGCCCCGAGTTATATATTATTTGTATGGTATATGCTCTCCAGCGATGCCTCCTCACAGACAAGATGGGACTGTGTGGTGCCATGGTTTGTATGCACATAAGTGTGGTTGTAAATGTTCAATACCATTTACGTACATACCATTTACGTTAAATGTCTCAACTGAAGGGAATCAACAAACTTATGTTACGGATATGAGTAAAATGTATATATGTAACTTGTTGAGTACTAGTGAATTTTAGTAGAATCGCTACAACCCTTTCTATGAAAATATATTTTGACACTGGAATTAAAAAAAAACTTCTTTTGAACTTCAAATAAATTACTTCATTTTCCAATCAATAACGTTTAAAAAAACGGTAAGTCTGAAATGGTATAGTTTTGTCATTATGTTTATTATCAAATTTGTTTATTACAAATATGTTTATTATCAAATTTGAATCAATTTTAGATTCAATATATATATATATATATATATGTATATATATATTCAAAAAATGTTGCCGTCGCCGTCGTTTGACAAATTTCTCGTCTCTCGAGATTCTTTGTTTCGTACCGCAAAAACCATTGCATATAAACACATAAAATTTTGTACACTTGCAGAAAAAAATTTGGGTAATACGCTGAAATAAACTATATTTTGACATATATTGTCGTTTAAGAAATATTTAATGACAAAATCAAAGACAAAATATTTGAGCTGCGAATTCGCGTCCTGGATAGACTAATAATAGCAACAGCAGGGATTTTTGCAGGCAAGTACCTACATGGGAGAATTTTTGCAGGCAAGTACCTACATGGATGAGTTTTTTTCAGGACGGAACACCTTTTTTTAATTTCGATGTAGTTTTTGAGATATTTCACTTTTTATGCACTTTTGCAGTGAACTTTTTTATTTTCGTATCGGCACGTCCAGCGATTTCTCTGTCTCGTACCGTAAAATCTATAGCATACAAAAATATGAAAAATAGTACATTTATAGAGAAATATTAGGGTACCACGATGAAATAAACCTGTTTATAGATTTAAACTTTAGTTTGGCTCGAAATAGCTCGCGAAGCGAACTCATGATCAAGAAATTCAGCTTTTGGAATCCCTGGGCTAAGAAAAATCCCTGCTTTTCCCTCCTGCGAAAATATGAATGGATAGAAAACAGATTTTTGAAAGTAGCATTTTTAGAAAAGACAGATACGAAGCGAGCTCTGAGAGTGCAGCGAGTAGGAAACGAAGCCTACATAAAGGGAGAGGAGCGAGCAGTATATATATATATATATATATATATATATATATATATATATATATACACTCTAAGACAAATTAATCAACTCACCCTGCAAATTCATCAGCCAGTAATGAAATATTACATGATTGCACCTTTCGACCGAATATGCAAATGATCAAAAATTCGCAGTCAATGAATCTATAGTCGGAACTACAGCTCATTGAAACTGAAAACAATAGTGGCGTATATAAGGAACGAACCTAGGTTCCAGGAACAAAACGTACAGTGGATTTCGATTTCGTTTACGTACCTTGATTGTAACAATGCCTTGCCGATGAATTTCAGGCCCCTACGATCATATGAAGGAGTTTGAAAACGGTCCGCATGGGGATGGATGGGCACACCGACGAATCGCTCGGCATTTGGGTAAGGAGCGATGCAGTAATTAGACGATGTCGGTAAGAATGGATCCTGAATGACAGATATCAGCAGCAAGCAGGCAGCTGACGGCTTAGAGCGACGACAAGACGGCAAAATTGACCGATTGTCAGAGCAGCTGTGACAACAAGAGATTCGTCGTTGTCAACCATCTGCGGTGTGACAAACGCGGAAGTGACCACTCGAACCATTAATAGAAGACTACGTTAGCGGAATCTATACTCGAGGCGCCCATTATGCTGCCTACCACTGACCAGTATGCTCCGTCAACAGAGATTGCAATGGTGTCGGGCCCGATCAACGTGGAACTGTTCGGATTGGGAACGAATTGTTTTCAGTGATGAGTCCCGTTTCGAACTGAGTACTGACGACCAACGCAGACGAGTCTGAAGACAGCCCGGACGTCGTCAGGATCCTGCTCTTACTGTCACACGCCTCACGGCCCTACAGCAGGGAGCTATGGTTTGAGGTGCCATTTCGTTTGAAAGTCGGACCCCTTTGATTGTCCTCCATGGCACTATCACAGCACAGCGGTACGTTGCCGATATTCTACGACCCGTTATATTGTCATTCCTTTCCCGACACACCGGGATAACTTTTCAGCAAGATAATGTCAGGCCAAACACCGCACACTTTTCTATTGATTGTTTGCGTGCTTACGACACACTTCCTTGGCCAGCCAGATCCCTAGATATCTCCCCTACTGAGCACATTTGGGCTGAAATGGAGTGTCGGCTACGACCATATCCCAGAATGTAGACGAATTAGCTCGTCAATTGGAGGCCATTTGGAACGACATCTCTTAGAACACCATCCGGAATATGCATCAATGGCACATCCGGTAACAGCTTGCATCAAGGCCAGATGTGGACCAACTCAATATTAACGTGCTCCCTTTGTGTAGATCTTTTAGTGCAATAAATCATCCAATTGTTCTGAAATTCTAATCATTTCTGTTTCTGTACACCCATATTACATGTACCAAATTTTGTCACCATTGGACAATTATTTCATAGTGCGTCGATTTTTTGCCTTAGATTAGAGTTTATTTTTTTATTATTACATATTTCTAATATATATATATATATATATATATATATATGTGTGTGTGTGTGTGTGTGTGTGTGTGACAACAAGTCAGCAAAGTCGATTAATGCAATTCGATTATCCCTGCTACTATAAAAACCTTTGATACCATTACCATCGCTGGTAGAGAACCCTGCATGTTTTGCCTTTATCATTGCATTTGCTCCATTTTGGTTAATTTCTTAACATTTGGAACTCTGTGTCATGTAATGTTGTTAATCGTCTTGTTTGGACTCATATAATCTTGTCTAAACTTGTCTCGTCTTATTGGGAGCCTACTTTTGTATTCAATTTCTTTCTAATCCTGTATTTTAGTTCTATGTTTCAGATTGGCTGGTATCATTCGCTGGATTCTATGGTTCGGATTGGCAACTTTCTGATTGGCACTCTCAGGTCGTTAATAACTCCACCACTTAATATGTATAGCATTCCTTCTCTTTCAGTTTTACTCATTCTTTCTTTTTGACTTCGGTTTCATTGAATGTTTAACACTGACGAAGGAGATCTAGTATATATCCGAAACAGCTTTTATATACTTATATACTTTATATATGCTATAATAAACTTTAAACATGCTGCATACAACCGTATTTCAAATATACAGCATACTGTCGCGCTATTCCGTAAATTTATTATTTTCTCATGCTATCTAATATAGTGTAGAGAATGTATTATTTTCACGATAATTTTTAAATTCGCGATTTTGATGACAATATATGCTTTACATCAATTTAAATTTATAAAAATGTCGAAATTCGCGTCTTTGAGAAGAAAGGTATCAAAGTTTAAAAATTATGCAACATAACTGTTTATGAAGATATTCTCTTTAACGCAGCAGAAATTATATTTAACGTAGCAAGTTGAATTTAGTGTCATTGGAATCAGAAAATTATGACTTTTTCTTTAAACATTAAAAAAATTGAGATTTTTTGAGATATTTTGGGTGCCTTAAGTCCTCCTGAACAGTTTTGATTATGTTCGGAGTGATGTCTGTTTTTACGTGTATGCAGTCAATTTCTTGTATACACTATAGAGACCACAAACATTAATAGACTTTCATGAAACATCAGGCTTTGTTATAAAAAGATTTAGAACTAGATGGATATTATTTTTTAATCTAGCAAAAACTTTGAAATTTATTCAAAATTTTATATTATTTTAACAAAATTTGACAATTTAGGACACAATTTGAGATGGTCATGCATAAAATAGTTTATTTATGGTCCTATAATTGCGAAGCTTAATAGTTTCAATCATTGTTGCGAAAGATAGCCGCAATACACTTTTCTTGTTCGTGACGTCATTAGCCTCCCTCTAGGGGCAAGTTACTTCCCCAGGGGACACATTGTCAAGAATGGTGTCAATCGAAATATGGTTTCAAGCCCTTTAAAGTAAAGGGTAATACGCTATAATTGTAATCAATTGGACACGTGCTAGCTATTTTTCAAAATGTTCTTGTAAAATTTGAAAAACAGGAAAAAACGAGCTACTAAAATGGATTCTGGTATAAGAAAGTCGTGTTGAGCTCCACTAAAGTTATTTTTTTATAGAAGATAAGGCTATGAAAATTTTAAAATACAAATATGTAGAATTTTCATCATGAAATTCCTTAAGAATAATTATTTCAGACTTCACATTATAACACTACGCATAAAATTTGATTGCGGTGTGCTGTTGTTGTTGTTGAGACCCAGACCGTCCGACCTGCCAGAAAAGGTGTAAGGTAACAGTTTGGACGGCCGGGAAGGGCCACCAAATTTAAACCGGAATCCGGAACCCAGACCCCGAAAAATCGGGCCACACATAACGGGAGTTAACAGTATTGATGTACTTATCCTATAGTTTCAAACTTATACCATTAGTCCTTCATTAGTGTTGATTATTTTTTATAAACGTCAGTGCCTTATAGGGGCTGACATAAAATGAAGAGAATGATATATAATGAAAACATGTTATTTATGTTGCAATTTACATGACCTATTGATTATCTGGTCGTGTTATTTAAATACAGAGGAACATTCAGAATAACATGTAGAAACAATTCTATTCCTAATTGAATATTTATAGAAATATTTATTTTATTTTTTCTGAAAGATGATAATTTTATGACATTGAATGAGTTAGTCATTTTTCATTTGCCAATAATTTTGCTGAGTATTAAGAAATGAATTAAATATTTTGATAAACACTAATATAAACTAGTTTTTATGAAAGCATATCAATGTACAAAATTTTCAGCATTGTAACTTACTGAACTTGCTTTCCGTGCTTGTTAAGGGAATTAGGTAGATGATCATTTGAACATTATAATATTTTCCAAGATTTTTTTCACATTAGTGTTCACAAAACTACTTCCTTTACATAGATGATAACTGAAATTTCCTTAAATAGCAGTCTGACCGAATTGAGGGGGACGAAACAAGTGATCAAGAACAATTGAGCACGTGTTAATATTGAAATTAGCAGGCGGAAATATTTATACTTCCATAAAACATAAGCTGATATTTTATTGAGTGATTCAATACATCCATATCTATATATAGATGTACATCCAATCGGGATACATCGATTTTTCCTACTACTACATTCAAAATTAAAATATTTCAAATAATATTTGAAAATATTTCAATTTTAGTAACATTTGTTTTAAATATCTCAACTGCAAGGAATTAATAAATTTATGTAAAGGATATGAGTATCATGTTGAGTATTAGTGAATCTTAGAAGAATCTCTACCACACTTTCTATAAAAATATAATTTGACATTGTGGATTTAATACAAATTATTGATAACATCAAATAATTTAATCCGTTTTCCTATCGTTAAAGTTAAAAAAATATGGAGTGCGGTAATGCTATGGTTTTATGTTTTATACGGCAAAAAAAAATGCTTAAACTATTTTTGATTTAATATAAATATTAAATTATATATATATATATGTATTATGAAAATGTTGAATCTTGGTTTGAATTAAAAAACCAAAGTTATCAAAATTTTGAATTTTAATGTAATGGATATTGTGCATTTGCCTATGGCTAGATTTATGACTAAAACATTTTATGGCTATATAGTACCATAATATGGATAAATCTAAATAACATAATGTCTAGATAATGGCTATTTTGCATTTGCCAATGACTAAATAGATTTATGACTAAATGAAAAATTTAATGGCTAAGTAGTGCCGTAATATGGATAAATATAAGTAACATAATGACTAAATAATGCCTGTTTTGCATTTGTCAATGGCTAGATTTATGACTAAATGAAAAAAATTATGGCTAAATTTGTACTATAATACGGATAACTCTGGCCATACATAGGAGAAGTTAACAGTCCTGATGTTCTATATCCTGTAGTTTCAAAGTTATAGCAATACACCTTTATGGAGTTGCAATGTTTTTTAAACAACAGTAAAAAAAATTTGTATAAGCAAACATTAGAAAATGACAAATGACATAAAATGAAGAGAATGATATACAACGGTGGAAACACATGATTTATTTTGAAATTTACATGACCAACAGATTAACTGGTCATGTTACTCAAATATACATTTTCTAGGTTCACTCCCTGAAAATTCCATACATGTAATCAAAATTTTGTTATACAAATATTTAAGTTATTCTGTCTGGAAGTTATTTTAAATCGCAATTGAATAAATTAGACTTATGTTATTTGTCAAATATTAACCTGATTATTGAAAAACAAATTAGGGGATTTTTTACAAAATAAAGGTAACAGAATAAGTGATCAAGCAATGTTGGATTCGTGCTAAGACTGAAATTAGTAGGAGGGGGATGATATTTCTATACTTCTATTAAACATAAGTTGATACTTTGAGTGCTTCAGGACAGACGTCCTGAAACGCTCAATGTATCAGACAGACAAGACATGTACGAGCCAAGACATATACAGGGTGTCCCTAAAAATTTGAAACGCGCTTTAATCCTTTTCCTGTTGGAGATAAGTGGACAATGTAAATTGCAAAAAAGTGGAAAGAAACGTAGGAAATAAGACTATGTAAATGAAATAGTCCTGCAATTAATTTTCAAAAAGTTACACTTTTAAATTTTTTATAGGACTCCCCTTAGACAAATTTGGTCAATCAGGAATTTTTTATTTTCATTACATCAATATCATTAAAAAACCGCATATCTGTATTTTTAAAATCAACTGAATTATGATAAAGGAAATAAAATTTGAATTATGCCACTTTTCCGTACCATGTAACAGACAGTTTCATCAGTGAAAATAGGTATCATAGAATCATAAATTGGCGATGGAAATTGTTTAGATCAAAAATACGTTAATGTGTGTCAATTTTTATTAGCTTGTCTCACTCAATGTGAAAAGCAATCAAGAATCCATGACTGCATCGTGAGACTACGCGGAATTCGCAAAAATTTCTACTATGTATTATCATCCAGTTTTATCTTTTTTGTCATATGTTGCAAATTTACATATCTAATTTGATATATGAGCCCCATTCACAATGTTCAATTTTCAATTAAATATAACTCGCACGATTTTAAAGATACATATATGAGGTTTTTTTAATGATCTTTTTGCATTAAAAATAAAAAATTTCTATTTGACCAAATTTGTTTAAGGGGGTGTAAAAAATTTAAAAAGGTAGTTTTTTGAAAATTAATGGGAGAACTATTTCATTAACGTAGTATTATTTCCTACCTTACTCTCAAGATTTTTGCGATTTACATTGTCCACTTATCTCCAACAAATAAAGAATTAAATCGCGTTTCAATCTTTTTGAAATTCTGTATATATGCACATCCTATCAGAACACATTGATTTTTCCTACCAATTACATTCAAAATTAAAATATTTTAAATAATATTTGAAAACATTGCATTTGTAGTTCAATTTACGTTAAATATCTCAACTGCAGGGAATCAATAAACTTGTGTTAAGGATATGAGTAAGATCTATATGAGTAACATGTTGAGCATTAGTGAATCTTTGTAGTTTCTCTTCCACCCTTTCTATGAAAATTTAATTTGAGAATGGTGTTTTAAAACACATTCTTACTGAACTTGTTTTCCGTGCTTGTTAAAGGAATTAGGTAGATGATCATTTGAACATTATAATATTTTCCAAGATTTTTATCACATTAGTGTTCCCAAAACTATTTCCTTTACATAGAAAATAACTGAAATTTCCCTAATTAATATTCTGACTGAAATGAGGGAGACGAATTTGAGCGATCAAGAACAATTGGACACGTGTTAAGATTGAAATTAGCAGGAGGAAATTTTTATACTTCCATAAAACCTAAGCTGATATTTTATTGAGCGATTAAAGGTATCCATATATATATATATATATATATATATAGATGCACATCCTATCGGAATACATCGATTTTTTCTACTACTACATTCAAAATTAAAATACTCCAAATTATATCTGAAAATATTTCAATTTTAGTAACATTTGCGTTAAATATATCTACTACAAGGAATGAATAAATTTATGTAAAGGATATGAGTAAAATGTTGAGTATTAGTGAATCTTAGAGGAATCGCTACCACCCTTTCTATAAAAATATATTTTGGCATTGTTGATTTAATACAAATTATTGATAACTTCAAATAATTTAATTAATTTTCCTATCGTTAAAATTAAAAAAAATATGGTAATGCTGTAATGCTATGGTGTTGTTCTTGTTGAGACCCAGACCGTCCAACCTACCAGAAAAGTGCAAGGTAACCGTTTGGACGGCCGGGAAGTGCTACCCAATTTAGAACGGAACCCAGTGGCGCAGGCATCCACAGGGACTGTACCCTCCTTCCCCTACCACCAACCTCTCGGAAGGACTTACGGATCCACATGTTTAACGTGATCGTACACCGCATGAACACGGCGGCAGTTGTGGCAGCGTGCAAGTGTCTGTGCGCAAACCACCGGGCTACCGCATCCGAAATGTGCCAACAGCACGCGGTGTTCCCAGATGGTCACCCAACCAAGTACTAACCGCGTCCAATGCTGCTTGACTTCGGTGATCTAACGAGAACCGGTGTTTTCAGCACTGTAGGGCCGTTGGCCTGCTATGGTGTTGTGTCTTATATTGCAAAAAATGCATAAAGGATTTTTGATTTAATATAAATATTAAATTACGTATCATGAAAAATTTGAATCTTGTTTTGAATTAAAAAACTACAGTTATCAAATGTTTGAATTTTAATGTAATGGTTATTTTGCATTTGCCAGTGGCTAGATTTATGACTAATACATTTTATGACTAAGTACTACCACAATATGGATAAATCTAAATAACATAATGACTAGATAATGGCTATTTTGCATTTGCAAATGACTAGATTTATGACTAAATGAAAAATTTTATGGTTAAGTTGTGCCATAATATGGATGCATTTAAATGACGCAATGACTAAATATTGACTGCTTTGCATTTGTCAATGCCTAGATTTATGACTAAATGAAAAAAATATGATTAAGTTAGTACTATAATATGGATAAATCTGGCCATACATAAGTGAAGTTAATATTCATGATGTACTTATCCTGTAGTTTCAAAGTTATACCATTACTCCTTCATGGTGTTGCAATATTTTATAAACAACAGTATAAAACAATTTGTATAAGCAAAAATTAGGCAATGACATAAAATGAAGAGAATGATATACAACGATGGGAACACGTGGTTTACGTTGAAATTTCCACGATCGACAGATTAACTGGTCATGTTACTCAAATACAGAATCTCCAAGTTCCATATCTGAATAGTTCATGCATGTAATTGAAATTTTATTAAACAAATATTTAAGTATTCTTTCTGGTAGTTATTTTTTTTTATCGCTATTGAATAAATTAGACTTATGTTATTTGTCAAATATTACCCTCAATATTAAAAAACAAATTAGGGGATCCTTTACAAAATAAAGGTAACAGAATAAGTGATCAAGCAATGTTGGATACGTGCTAAGATGAAATTAGTAGGAGGGAGATGATATTTCTATACTTCTGTTAAACATAAATTGATACTTTGAGTGCTTCAAGACAGACGCCCTGAAACGCTCAATGTATCAGACAGACAAGACATGTACGAGCCAAGACATATACAGGGTTTCCCTAAAAATTTGAAACGCGCTTTAATCCTTTTCCTGTAGGGGATAAGTGGGCAATGTAAATTGCAAAAATGTTGAAAGTAAGGTAGGAAGTGAGACTACATAAATGAAATAGTCTTCCCATTAATTTTCAAAAAGTTACACTTTTATATTTTTTATACGACCCCCCCCCCCCCTTACACAAATTTGGTCAATCAGAAATTTTTTTTTTATTACAACTAGATGATTAAAAAACCGCATATCTGTATCTTTAAAATCAACTGCATTATGATAATCTAACCTATGCCACTTTTCCGTACCATGTAAAAGGCTGTTTCATCAGTGAAAGTAGAAATTACAAATAAATTGACGATGGAAATTGTTTAGATCAAATATATGTTAATATGTGTCAAAAATTTTTATTGTTATGTCTCAATGTGAAAAGCACTTAAGAATCCGTGATTGCATCGTGAGCCTACACGGAATTCGCAAAAATGTCTCCTATGTGCTATCATCCAGTTTTAACTTTTTTGTGATATGTTACAATTTTACATTTCAAATTTTATATATGGTCCCCATTCACAATGTTTAATTTTCAATTAAATACAACTCGCTCAATTTTGAAGATACAGATATGTGGGTTTTATTAATGATCTTGTTGCATTAAAAATAAAAATTTATTGATTGACTAAATTTGCCTAAGGGGGAAGTGGAAAGAAAAGTGGAAAGAAAAGTAGGAAATAAGACTATGTAAATGAAATAGTCCTCCAATTAATTTTCAAAAAGTTACACTTTTTAATTTTTTATAGGACTCCCCATAGACAAACTTGGTCAATCAGGAATTTTTTATTTTCATTACAACAAAATCATTAAAAAACCGCATATCTGTATTTTTAAAATCAACTGAATTATGATAAAGGAAATAAAATTTGAATTATGCCACTTTTCCGTACCATGTAACAGACTGTTTCATCAGTGAAAATAGGTATCATAGAATCATAAATTGGCGATGGAAATTGTTTAGATCAAAAATACGTTAATGTGTGTCAATTTTTATTAGCATGTCTCACTCAATGTGAAAAGCAATAAAGAATCCATGATTGCATCGTGAGACTACGTGGAATTCGCAAAAATTTCTCCTATGTATTATCATCCAGTTTTATCTTTTTTGTCATATGTTGCAAATTTACATATCTATTTTGATATATGACCCCCCATTCACAATGTTCAATTTTCAATTAAATATAACTCGCACGATTTTAAAGATACATATATGAGGTTTTTTTAATGATCTTGTTGCATTAAAAATAAAAAAAATTCTATTTGACCAAATTTGTTTAAGGGGATGTAAAAAATTTAAAAGGTACCTTTTTGAAAATTAATGGGAGGACTATTTCATTAACGTAGTATTATTTCCTACCTTACTTTCAAGTTCTTGAAATTTACATTGTCCACTTATCTCCAACAAATAAAGTATTAAATCGCGTTTCAATCTTTTTGGAACACACTGTATATATGCACATCATGTCAGAATGCATTGATTTTTCCTACCAACTACACTCAAAATTAAAATATTTTAAATAATGTTTGAAAATATTGCATCTGTAGTACCATTTACGTTAAATACCTCAATTGCTAGGAATCAATAAACTTATGTCAAGGATATGAGTAAAATGTATATGAGTAACATGTTGAGTATTAGTCAATCTTATTAGAATCGCTACCAACCTTTCTACGAAAATATATTTTGATATTGGAAATTTAATAAAACTTCTTTTGAACTTCAAATAAATTACTATAATTCCCCATCGTTAACGTTTTAAAAAAAAAATTTGTAAGCCGGAAATGATATAATTTTGTCTTTTATATTACAAAAATTTCCATTATCAATTTTATATTAAATGTGAATATTAATTTATTAGAAAAATGTTAATTTTTCCTTTTGCAACAGAAAATGCAAGTTATCGAAGATTTGAAATCCAGTGTTATGGCTAGATAATGGTTATTTTTCATTTGCCGATGGGGGTTTGAATAAAATGCAAATTTCATTTGCCAATGGGGGAGGGGCAAATGAAAAATAACCATTTGCCAGTGTTTATTTTTCATTTGCCAACAATTAAGGGGAGTATATAAATTAGAAAATATCAAGTATAACAGATATATATATATATATATATATATATATATATATATATAATATGTATATATAATATATATAATATATATTTATATATATATATATATATATATATATATATATATATATATATATATATATATATATAAGGATTACAAATGAAAGCAGATAAAAACGGGAGTGACCATATGAATTACATAAAATGGTAGAGGTGGATTGCGACACCCCTCTCCCGTTTAAAGCAGCTTTTACAACCCGGGTAACTCTCACGGCACTAACATAATCCCATGGTCAGTCTCCAAAATGTGCGAAAACAAAAGCACACGAACGGACTTAGAGTCAAAGATAAAAACGATGTAGAAAAAGAAATATCCTTCAACCTAACCTAGTGGTACATCTCCTTATAAGGGTAAAATCGCACATGCGCAGAGATATAACTGGATAACTGTTTTGCACTTATGAATATAATACCTCACTTAACGTTAAGAAAATTACGTAATAATGCCGTATAAAATTGATTGGATAATTTCTCTTTATTGCCTCCTTTACAAATTTATTACATTTGTAGATGTAATCTTTCTTAAATGTATTATAATTTTGGTTTCTTCTAAAGTAACCGATTACTATATTTCTGAAGACATTCCTGGTTAGGTTTGAATTCCAGTCGATTATATGATTTATCTTGATACTGTATGATTCTCTTTTATCGTGTAGCTCTGTATAAATTACATATTTCCGGTGTTTTTTGATTGATAAATCTAAGAATTCCACCGATCCGTTTTCACTCTAATTCGCTTGGATAGAATATGAAATCAAATTGTGGGGTGTTTTCATATCCCCCTATTAACACATCATCGACGTAATGGAAGTAGGGCATTTGTATATATATATATATATATATAGCAAATAAAATTATTTAGTAAAAAATGGGAATTAAGCCAACGGGAAAGCATTAATGGCCGAGGGGGATTGTGACACCTCGTTCCCGGTTATATATATATATATATATATATATATATATATATATATATACATATATATATATATATATATATATATATATATATATATATATATATATATATATATATATATATATATATATATACATATATATATATATACACATTTACATATATATATATATATATACACACATATATATATATATATACGTATATATATATATATAATGTAGCTGACGCCACCGCCGCTGTTTTTCAAATTTCTCGGTTCTCGTTCGTCTTTTCTTCGTACTGTAAAAACTATTGAATATAAAATATAAAATTGGGTACACTTGTAGAGAAAACTTTGGGTAATATTCTGAAATAAACCGTTTTTTGATATATATTGTAGTTTAAGATATATTTAATGACAAAGTCAAAGACAAAATATTTGAGCTGCGGTTTTACGTCCTGGATAGACTAACGATAGCAAGACCACGAATTTTTGCGGGCAAGTGCTTACATGGGTGAAATTTTGCATGCCATTTTTTAAATTTCAATGAAGATTTTGAGATATTTTGCTTTCTATGCACTTCTGAAGTGAACTTATTTTTTTCGGCACATCTAGCGATTTCTCTGTCTCGTACCGTAAAAACTATAGCATACAAAATTAAGAAATTTAGTACATTTATAGAAGAACAATAGGGTATCACGACGAAATGAACCGTTTATCGATTTAAACTTTAGTTTGGCATGAAATAGCTCATGATCCAGGAATTCAGTTATTGGAATCCCTGGGCTAAGAAAAATCCCTGCTTTTCCTTCCTGCAGAAAATAGACATGGAAAGAAAATAGATTTTTAAAAATAGAATTTTTAGGAAAGATAGATATGAAGTGAGCTCTGCGACTCAGCTATATATATATATATATATATATATATATATTATTGGGAAACTTGTTTAAGTAGAGCTGTCTTCCGTAATATAATCGTCAATCAACTTTTAAGAAACAAAAGGTTAAACTCTCAAAGTACCGACAGAATACGACAGGATAAAAGGTATTTGAACGAGGCACGGAAGAAGGGTTATCCGGTTGGCTTTCTGAACGTAATTGAGTCATCTTTTTACGGTAAACTGTAACCGTTGGTTATTTAGATCACGGACATATAAAGTTGATGACTTGGTACTATATATATTGGGGATTTGTGTTGTATAAGGCATGATTTCGTTAGGGAGTAACTTGAGGTCTTGTTTGCACAAATTCTAGTGTTGTGTTTGGTTTCAACGATCACGGTCTTTTCGTTTCCAAATAGATCTTCTTAGGTATAATGGCCTAGATGCGGAATATTACCGGCATCCGGGAGTGTGGCCATGGCGTAAAGCATGCTGAACCAAGGTGAGGGGGTCACAACCCCCCCCCCTCTGCCAATTTTTGGTACTTATTCTCTTTTTTTATTTCTTTTTTCTTACTTCTTGTATATTTGATTTTCAGATTTGGGCATTTCCTTTTGGATATATATATATATATATACAATATATATATATATATATATATATATATATATATATATATATATATATATATATATATATATATATTTATATACTCTAAGACAAAACAATTGACGCACACAGATATCCGAGTTATAGTTCACAAATTACAAACTTATTACTTGGCTTAATTCCCATTTACAGATATCCGAGTTATAGTTCACAAATTACAAACTCTTCCATTGGATCCGAGACGTCATTTCTCAAGTATTTTATCCTTGCCATTTCACAGTTCCTGAGCTCCTGAAGCCTGAATTCTGAACGGATTTCGTAATAATCGATATCTTCGTGATCCTTATTTCATCCTCTTTCCAATCAACTCATATACCCATAAGCTACCATCATTTCTAAAGAAGTTATGAATTTTCTTACTCCATCAAATAACGAAATTTTTGCATTTATACTCGCTGTGTCTTTGGAAATCTTCACCTGATAATTATACTTCGTGACCACCCATCTGCTTCAAATATGGATGGATTTCTTCAATCAATATATTGTTTTAATCGTCAGAATCGTAGCTACATTTCTACTTCTGCATCCCATAACCTGAAACCTACAATTCAAGTAATATCCTGAATGTATCGCAACTTCGGAAAAAGTGTTTCGCTTTCAACTTGAATTCTGCCGACGTCCCTTACGCTTGGTAACCATTCAGTCTCCAGTCCATAAATACCTGAATTCTGCTTCAATTTTAATATATATTGCATCATTGTAACCGGATACATCTGCTTATCAATTTTGTCTCTACAAACCATATGCTGGGACCGAGTGTTGGTGATCTACCTTCAATTTTCTCTGTAACGTACTTTTCAAATATTTCTGCGCTTGTTCCTTCCTGATGTTCCTGATCCCTGGATTCCTGATTGCTGTGTTAACTTTAATTCACTCATTCCATAATAAACTCCTCTTCATGAGCTCTCTGGTGATATATTGGACTCATTTCTCCGGTCAATACTCTGTGAGTACTGAATTTTTAAATAACTTTTTATTCCATTTGTTTTGCGGAATTGTAACTAATATCTCTGGACTCGCCCAGCGCTAGAGCCATTCCTTTTTATATTTAAATTACTGTTAAACGTGTTAAATTCTAAATTTATATGTTCCTTTTATTCACTAATTGTCATTTTTATAACTGTATATAGTGGTTAACTGTTTTATGGCCTTTCTGTAATGTTTCCTTTTATTGAAGAGTTACATATCCCGTTGCCGTGTCATTACTGTCACGGCGATAGAACCAACCCTGTGCTGCTTTTGGTGAAAAAGGGAGGAAAAAAAAAAATTCTGCCGGGATTGGCGTTTTCATTTGTTTCCTGTTTGTTTTAGACTTACGCTTTACGTGTCTCGGCCTGTTTTAAAATATTTTCTCTTTTAAAATTCTTTTAACTTTGCTTTAAAAATTTAAAATTCTAATGCATCCTTTTTTCACAGACTTGGTCTCGTCCACTGCTCGAACATTATGTTTCGTAACGTAGTTTTCTGTGTTCTGTATTCTTTGGTAGATTTTAAAATTTTTCTTCACACTTGTATCTGATGAAGTGTTGTGTTTGACTGAACTCGGCTACAGCTTGAGAACCATTTATTAAAACCTGTTTCCATTCTTAAAGGAATTTTAAATAATTTTATTTAAACTTAATTTACAGGCACTTAAAATTGATTCCTTACACATTTTTTTTTTTTTTTTTCTATTTCCCTGATAAAACTTGAATTATTTTACGCTAATCTACAGCGATTGATTATACTGTTTTGGAACGTCATTTCTGTTACGGTGGCAGAACGACCCTGTGCTGCATTTGACAAAAATGTATGTCATACGTGTCTCGTGCATTTTATGTATGCTTTCCTTTAAACTCTTTTTTTTTTAAATTTGTTTCCTCTTTGGACTTAAATTTGACCGTTTGTTCAAAAATTTAATTTTAATATGCTCTTGTTTTTTCTGTAAACTTTGTTAATGTAGACTTTTCAATACAGCTTTCACGGGGTCATTTCTGTCGCTGTTGAATTTATTACTGCTTTTGGCCTGCTGGTTTTTCCTTTTTGTTTACGTTGGCGATGTTCAGGGTGGTTGAATGTATAATCTTGTTAACTGTTCTGTACGGTGCCCAAAACTTAGAATTTGATTGTCATTAAATGAGAGCTTCTCCTTTGTTCAAAAATTTAACATTCTTTATGCTTTTTTTACAGTTTTGGTTAAACTTGTCATTTTGAGACTTGTCAACTTTAATTTGGTCGTTGCCGTTTCTTGGATTTTAATGGTTTTAACTTAGAATTTAACAGATTGCTTAATCTAAAAACTTAATAGCTGCCTTTTCTTGGAATTTATTAAATTTAAACGAGAGCTTCTCCTTTGATTAAATTGCTTACTATCGTTCTTTTTTCATCTTAATCTTTTTGTTAACCCTGGCGACGTTTTGGGCCCCGTCTTTGTTATGAAACGTTTATAATTTTTACTGTTTATGTTATGATTTGTACCTTTATTTTGTATTTTGGTTATGGTTAGAGAACAGTTTTTTTTTTAAGCTCTTTTAAAAATATTAGATTTGCTTTCAAGGGTTTCTTTGGGAAACCCTTGTAACCCTGTTATTTCATCCCTTTTTAACTTTTTCCTTGCTTTTTGGCTTTTTAACTATGTTTTTTGTTGGAGAGAGTGTTGGTGTTTTTTTCTTTTTATTATTGTTTTGATTTTTTTTCTGAACCTTGACTTCTTTGCTCCTGCGCTCGCGGGCTGAACTTTTGTATCGTATATCTTCTTTTCCTGGTGGTCCTTTGGGAGGGGGACCTCTGGGTTGAACTCTTGGGGAGTCTTTGGGGAGAGACTCTCCTTTCGTTTTTTTTTTTTATCTTGAAACCTGTTTGCCCTTTCGGGACTTTACACTTATCCATAATATATTCCTTATTTTCTTGTTCAGCTTTGCGATTCCTGGTTTTTTTTTTTTTTTTTTTTTTTTTTTTAATATACCTTAAAAAAAGTAAATTACCTTATTTTACCTTAAAAAGAGTAAAACTTGTGTTTTACTTTTTCGGATTCCTGTTCTGCAGCCGTCCGCTTTTTGGCTTTCAAATTTTTCTAGGATTCCTGGTTTTCAGCCGTCCTCTTTTGGTTCATAAATTCTTTCTTTTACCTGTGATTTTCCTTTGTTTTACTTGTGTTTTACCTTTTCGGATTCCTGTTCTGCAGCCGTCCGCTTTTTGACTTTCAAATTTTTCTAGGATTCCTGGTTTTCAGCCGTCCTCTTTTGGTTCATAAATTCTTTCTTTTACCTGTGTTTTTCCTTTGTTTTACTTGTGTTTTACTTTTTCGGATTCCTGTTCTGCAGCCGTCCGCTTTTTGGCTTTCAAATTTTTCTAGGATTCCTGGTTTTCAGCCGTCCGCTTTTGGTTTTAAAATTTTTTATATTTAGTCATTTTTATCTCTGTTTATCTCTTGCTGTTTATTTGTCTTTTTGTAACTTTTTTGCTTTTTCTTCTCGGATTCCTGCTCTGCAGCCGTCCGTTTTTTGGCTTTAAAATTTTTCTATTGGATTCCTGGTGTACAGCCGTCCATTGTTGGCCTTAAATTTCCTTGTTTTTTTCTCTTAATTTCTTGCTTTTTGTTATTTCATTTCGGATTCCTGTTCTGCAGCCGTCCTCTTTTTGGCTTTTAAATTTTCTCTTGGATTCCTGGTTTACAGCCGTCCGTTTTTGGCCCTGAATTTGTTTTGCTTTCTATTGTAATAAATTTTATTGTCTTGATGTAATAAATTTTAATGTCTTGTAATAAATTTTATTAAATTTTTTTGAATATGTCACTTTAACCTTGTTTTATGTCTCTGTAAGAAGTCTAATTATTTTTTTTTCTTTTTAATTTCTGGTTTTTCAAACTTTGTCTTAACCCTTTAGTCTTCCAACCTTGACCCTTTTCTTTTTCTGTTTTCCCTTTTGTATTTTGTGTTAGGGTTTTTTCCCTTCGGGGTTTTCCCCTCTTTACAATTTTCTGCCTTTTGTCTCTCTTGTATTGCATTGCATTGTACTGTACTGTATTGTATTGTTTTTATGTTTTGTTTTGCTGTTGCCAATCTTTTGCTTGTCTTGATGTAACTTCCTGTGCTGTGATTCAATTTTAATATGTATTGTAATGTCTTGAATCTGAAATAAAGTTCCCGGCCACACACTTAGCTACAGTAAACCTTCGGGTCTGTCGTGTGGTCTGGGTTTTCAACACTTCAACAGCACACCGCAAAATAATCTGATAGTAATGAAACTTTACATTCAAACACATTTCGATCGAATATGCAAATGATCAAAGGTCCGCAGCCAATGAATGAATAGTCGGAACTACAGCGAATTGAAACTGAGCACCATGGTGGTGGATATAAGGAACGAGCCTCCCTTTCAGAAACAAAATGTGCAGTGGACTTCGATTGCGTTTACATACCTTGATTGTAACAATGCCTCGCCGGCGAATTTGCGACCACTACGATCATATGAAGGCGTTTGAAAGAGGGCGTGCGGTCGGACTGCATGAGGCTGGATGGGCACACAGAAATACCGTTCGGCATTTGGGTAGGACCAATGCAGCAATTGGACGATGTCGGCAGGAATGGGTCCGGAATGGCAGATTTCAGCGGCAAGTGGGCAGCGGACGGTCTAGAGCGACGATAGATCGTTAAAATAGAGCGATTGTCAGAGCAGCTGTGACAG
Source organism: Amaurobius ferox (assembly GCA_951213105.1). Classification (NCBI taxonomy): domain Eukaryota; kingdom Metazoa; phylum Arthropoda; class Arachnida; order Araneae; family Amaurobiidae; genus Amaurobius; species Amaurobius ferox. The sequence continues at coordinate 78,081,822 of OX578152.1, read as the reverse complement.
CAAAATATTCGTCGTTATCAGCCATCCAACGTGTGACAAACACGGAAGTGACCACCCGGACCATTAATAGAAGACTACGGGAGCGGAATCTATACTCGCGGCGCCTATTACGCCGCCTGTCACTGACCAGGATGCACCGTCAACAGCGATTGCAATGGTGTTGGGCCTGATCAACGTGGAATTGTTCAGATTGGGAACGGATTGTCTTCAGTGATGTATCCCGTTTCCAGCTCAGTCCCGACGACCAGCGTAGACTTGTCTGGAGACAGCCCGGACGTCGCCAGGATCCTGCTGTTACTATCACACGCTATTCGGCCCGACAACAGGGAGTTATGGTCAGGGATATCATTTCGTTTGATAGCCGGACCCTTTGATAGTCCTTCCTGGCACCATCACAGCACAGCGGTACTTTGCCGACATTCTACTACCCGTTGTATTGCCATTCCTTTTGCAAAACCCCGGGCCAACTTTTCAGCAAGATAATGCCAGGCCACACGGCACACCTCTCTAGTGATTGTTTGCGTGCTTATGACACATTTCCTTGCCCAGGTAGATCAACAAATATATCGCCTATTGAGCACATTCAGGCTGAAATGGGGCGTCGGCTGCGACCATCCCAGAATGTAGACGAATTAGCTCGTCAATTGCAGGCCATTTGGAACGACATCCCTCAGAACTCCATCTGGAAACGTTATCCATCAATGCCACGTCCGGTAACAGCTTGCATCAAGGCCAGAGGTGGACCAACGCCATATTGACCTGCTTAATTTGTGTAGACCTTTCAGTGCAATAAATCATCTAATTGTTCTGAAATTCTAACCATTTATTTTTCTTTACATCCACATTACACGTACCAAGTTTTGTTTCATGTCGATAATTCTTTCTTGGTGCGTCGATTTTTTTTGTCTTTGACGAGTTTATATATATATATATATGTGTTTGTGTGTGTGTGTGTGTGTTTGTGTGTGTGTGTGTGTGTGTGTGCGTGTGTAGCAACAAGTCAGCAAAGCCGATGAATGCAATTCGATTATCCGTGTTAATATAATTACTTGCGATACCATTATCATCTCTGGTAGAGAGCCCTGCATTTTTTGCATTTATATATGCATTTGCTCCCTTTTTGTTAATTTCTTAGCATTTGGAACTCTTGTGCGTAATTTTGTCTTGTTAATAGCCTTGTTAATCATCTTGTTGGGATTCATTTAATCTTGTCCAAACTTGTCTCGTCTTATTGGTAACCTACATTAGTATTTAAGTTCCTTATAATCCTGTATTTTAGTTCTATGTTTCAGATTGGCTGGAATCTATTAGCTGGATTCTGTGGTTCGGATTGGCTGCTTTCTGATTGACACTCTTAGGTCGTTAATAAATCCACTACTTAATATATATAGCATTCCATCTCTTTCATTTTTACTCATTCCTTCTTTTGACTTCGGCTTCATTGAATGTTTAGCACTGACGAGTGATACTAGTATATATCCGAAACAGCTTTTATATACTTATGTACTTTAATACGTTCTCTATATAATAGTTTGAGAAATTGAAAATGGATTGTTTAAATTTTGATCTTGCTCAAAAACCTTACGTTTGTTATTAAAAATTGCAATTATTATATTACGTTTCATGTGAAATATTCATTTCGTCCTTTCGGTATTGTACTCGTATACGTGAATATTTCTCAAATGAGAGCAACATTTCTTTTGCATAAAAAATATGTACGTCATAAGATTAAAATGCATGTTTTATTAAGTGTAAAATGTTTAATTATTTATCGCACTGTTTTCTCAGGTGTTAGCATTAGCAAATGAATGTTCCAAGAACAATGTTGACTTAAGAACGCATTTGAAAACAGCTGTGTTTGTTCTTGATAAATATTTTATTTAATCATCACAAAAATAAAAGGAATTTAATCTTATTCGTTACGTTTCTAGGAGCGTAAAATTGCGAACCACAAAGATTAAGGCAACTGAATTGTAAATTGCTCCGATACTAATTTAAATTTGCGAGAAAATGATTTTCATTTGCGTGATAACATGCAAAGGTTTATTTCAGACGTGAATTGAGAATTTGTGTATTGTTCTATTTTATAATAAAAGGAATATACCAGTATTTATCTGCATGGATTTGGGAGTTGGAGATGTTTAAAGGAAATTTTTAGAGCTGGAACTGAAAGAAGAGCAGGGAGTTAAATCATTAGCGAATACCTCTGTTTCTACGGGATTCGATGTCAAATTCATATCAGCCATCATCTAAGCTCTATCGACAGTTGATTTTGAGTAGATTTTTGAAGGAAAATGACAATTTTTAACTGTAAGTGGAAATCCTTAGTAAATGTCGCCATACCCCGTTCATAATCTAATACTGAATCCCTATGAGTCATCATCTGAACTATATATGAAGCCAATCCTGAAAAATTGATGTTTCAAGGAAAATATTTGTACCAAAAATAGAGAAATGTAACAGTAAATGGAAATTCTTAGTGGATCATCTTACCTCCTCCGAATTTGATGCTGAATCTATATCAGATATCATATAACCAATATCTATAGCTCATTTTGAGAAATATATGTTACAAGATAAGTGTAAATTTGGAATCAGAAATGATATATCTAGAACCGAAAGTGGAAATATTTAGTGAATTTCCCTATACACCCCAGAATTGAATGCTGAATCCATATCAGTTATCATTTAAGCTTTATCTGTAGTTAAACTTGAGAAATGTACGATTAAAAGGTATAGGAAATGAATATCCTTGGTGAACCTCATTAACCTTCTTCTGAATTTAGTGTTGCGTTTATATTAGTACTGTTTATCAAAGCTCTATCTATAGCAGATCATGAGAAATTGATGTTTAAAAGAAAATATTTGATAAAAATGTAGAAGGCAATTCTGTTTCCACAAATGTGCAACAATTTGGGATTTTGTAAACATATGCAAAACCGAAAACGATGAAGTTGTAGCAAAAGATATTTCTGTAACATTATTACCGCATTATAATAATCATTTACACAATCGGAAATATATGAATTTGATTTTTTTTCCAAAATATTACTATAATTTTATATTCCATATGACCGCAACTGATATATTAGCATCAAAATTATAATACTATGTATTTCTGAAAATTTATATCGATTTTCTTTATTATTGAAATTAGACAAATTGAATGAAAATCCTCTACCACATAAACACTAATTCCGTTACTAAGCAGCTTGATATCATTTTCTTCTTCTACTTCAAAAGAAATAATAAGTTTCGAAAATATAAATCGTCTGCATAATGCTATTTATAAGGAAAAGATTTTTATTAATATCTCTGTAATCCTTGGCCCTAAGAACTCAAAACATGGTTGTGGTTAGTGAATAATCATATCACACCAAATTTGAAAAAAAAATCCATTAAGATCTGTGATTAGTATACGGAATAGACAAACATACATACTTTGCATTTTATGTATATAGATAACTCATATTAGAAACATCTCAAGGGCCTTACTAGCAGTGAAATATTTCTTAAAATAGATGAGGAAAAAATAGTTCTAGAACAAAAAAATTCCTTTAGAGACGGGATGTTATCAACATTAAAAATGAATTTCTTATGAAATATTTTGTTTCAGAAACGAATTTCAACGAGTAGGCTCTGTAGGTCTTACATTACTTCTATTTCGGAATGAAATGAAATATGACTTTCTATTCAAAACTAATCAAAGAAACCCTTCCGTCTTCAAAATTCCACCCTGTCTGAAATAAAAAATAAAGCAGAATATACCAGAATTCTCTATTGCTCTGCAAGAAAATATTTTTTGTCTTCTGTGTGGAACTGAAGCAATGTTTTATATATAATGAGACTGAAATTTTGCGTAATGGATAAGGAAACAGCTTTTCAGACTGCAAAATTTTCTCCTGCGATAAAAATAGAGATTACAGCTTGAAAATTCGGAGTAGGGCAACAAATGGCTTTCGCTGCGGAACCAAATTGGATTTCATTTCTGTTTCTGTTATTTATATAAAAGAATCTTGATTGAATCTTCACACGCTGGTCAAGCAAAATGTATCTTGAAAAGTTGAAGATGAAAAGTTGAATATAAAAAGTTGGCGAAATTTCCAGTACCTACGAAGTAATGTTTAATTACATGACCCGTCTATAGATAAAGCATTTCATATTTATTATGTAATGATTCCTTAATGGATTACGTATTTTGATAAGGTACTTTAAGTCTGAGCTTGATGTGACTCCAGAAATTGTCTTCAATCTTTCAGAAATTAAATAGCTTTGTGTTTCGTTGTTGGAAATAATCTTGAATGGTAAATTGCTTCTGTGTTCTAGCTGTTTTCTAGACATTTTCCACAAATTTTTGGTCAGAAGTTTTAGGATTTTAATCTGGATTTTAAGATAGACATGTCAACAACTCGATTTGAGCCAAGCACCTGGGGCATTGAACCAAGCATTTCGGGTTGTGAAAGAACGCGCCATTTTGTTGTTCTTAAAAACTTGTTTTTGTTGCATACGGCATCAGAAAAAGGCAGAAAATTATATTTTAACAATTGATACATAAAGGCATTTACACGAAGTAGTAAGAAACATATATATGATTCTCCATTGAAGCCAAGTAGGCTTATATCCTAGCAAGCACCATTTTCACCACTCCGTGGTTGTCAATTTTCTTGACGTAGTGGCATTAATATTTCAATTCATACAATGCATTCATATTAAATATTTTTCTTCGTTAAAGAGCACTTCCAACCAAAGGTCTTGCCATGTTGTGTGGCCAATAGCCCACTACAATGTTTCCTGTTACTGCCGATACGTAAGAGGGGATTTTTTAATCAAGTTGACATAAATTTAATTAGTTGATGCATTTATAGTGTTCTATCAACGGTGCTCTTTAAGACTGACTTATTTAATTTTTGCTTAATTTAGTGATCTAGGAGATTGTCACAAACTGACAGTTCTATAATATGATATTATGTACAAACAGAAATGGCTATTGGTCGTATTGGTAGTTTTTTGGACAGATATTATTTATTCTTGCTTAAATTTCGTGCTCTCTTATTCGAAATTAATAACTTTTTTCTGTTTAATTACTTGTATAGGTTCATTTAAAGTGCTTTATATTAGGACGTCTATGGTACAACACTCCTTTCTTCAGTTTCTATACAATTTTGGCATGTTTGGCGTGTAATTTTGTTGACAGATTTAAGTGAAACAACATACAACTTTTAACCTATATAATTATGAACAAGCAAAGCGAAGTGCATTATCCTTTCCTAAAGAAGAGAAATCAACATTTTCTGGAATTTTGTCACCCCTTTTACTCGAAAACTACAATAGGTAGGAAGATGAAGTTCTGCATACATAAGTGAAATTACACACAGATTTGAAGAATCATATTTTCCCTTATTAAAATAAATTGTAACAGGGCAAAACACTCATTTTTATACTGCGCCGGATCACTACTCTTCGTACAGATAACAGGTAAACAACTATTAAACAGCTAATCAAAGCCTGTGCACTTGAATACATTGTGATTTAAACGTGCTCATTAGATAAGTTTCTGTGATATAAATGCTTTACTTTAATTTAATTGTTTCCCTGTGGTAAAATACATTGCTGCCCCAACCGGGAATCGAACCCTGGATCTTCGAACTGGCCAGTCGACGCTCTACCGCTATGCTACTGGGACGAAATTGCAAGCTCTTATCGTTGAAGTGGACTCTGTATTCCCCACCCTCTAATGTCAGATTGGCGGGCAACAGACAATCTGACTGACCACCTCCTGCTATTTTTACCTCAGTTTAGCCTCCCGATATTACTATTTTCACCCACCTTAGTATCCTGCGTGGTCGTTATCCTCTCAATTTGAAATCAGCGCTCAGTTTTCCAGAATCCACTGAATCCGTACCAGTCGTACTAGGTGTGAGACCAGAAATAGATCTCACGCTTGATGAGACAGGTTTATATGTGTAATTTATTGTGGCCAAGATGACAAACAATACTATAAGTCTGGATGACGCCGGGTTTTACAACCCGTGAACCTAGAGGTCACAAAATCATAAATTTAGGAGCGCTATGACAGAGGGGGCCGAGCTGGTCCTTACGAGGATGTGAACCACGCCATTGGATAAAGATTATCCAATGGAAAAGGATGCTTGTTACGTCAAACTTAATGCGGCAAATGGAAGAAAAGGGGAGTGACACCCCGAGGGAGGAACATAGCCACAACCGGTGACTTGAGAACGACACTGAGAAGAAGATTGAAGAAAGAAAACTGAAAATAACTGAAAATAAGAATAAGATGTGAATAAAGAAGGAATGAAAATAAGATTTGAGATGTGAATAAAGAAGGAGTTCGACTGTTATGATGAGCAACGAGGTATTAGATGGCGATGTAACATTATGACTTAACAGACACGACTTGTATTATTAGCATGATGACATTAAATGGTGACATGAAAGTATGACTTATGCAGATAACACGAGAAAGCAAAAAGTGCGGGTGTGCGCGCCATGAGTAAAAGTTATCGTCGATATCACGAATCGGTGAAAGAATACTGCGAGTTATTTCGGTGAGATGGTCGGCAACATACGTGACGGTGACAAAAACCAAGACAGACATAAAGGTATCTGCCCATCATTAATCAAATATGATAGATACATTTTAAGTAAATTTAATAGTACTGGTCATATAGCCCCTCCGCCCCAATAATTAATGAGAAGAATTGTTGTAAGGCATTTAAATAATAATATGGTAAATTGTTATAATTGAGTAGTTAAAGTATTTTATGTTTTTAATAAATGTTTTTGTTAAAGTTAAATTGGTGCAATCCTTTTTTGGTAAAATATTAATTAATAATTCCTTTACAGGACTCACACAGAGGTTAAATAATTGGAGGGTTATTGCAAAACACAACGCAGAACAACGTAATGATGAATAATGTTAATCATTAATTTAAGTTCTATTTTTCTCCATTTATGTACCACACTAGGGTCACTTTCAGACCTCTTTGCACTAACTTACAGAGTTGATTTGTTCGGGCGCCATTGTAAAGAACCTTGCTGCCCCAACCGGGAATCGAACCCTGGATCACCGAACCGGCCGGTCGACGCTCTACCGTTGAGCTACTGGTACGAAATTGCAAGTTGTTATCTTCGAAGTTTACTCTGCACTGTATTCTAATTTGTTTAATTTAATATTCGAATTCTAAAAACGTATATGCTCTTTTATATTAGGATTTTTCAAATATTGAAATTAATTTATTTACTTCTAATTTCATAATTATGTGTTAAATTCAGTTTGTTAAATTAAGTCCACATCTCGTATACTTCATATGCGTTCCATTCAAAGTTCGACTTCTTGCTTGTATACTTAAATATACATTTTAAATCCAATGTCTCACAATTATCTGTTAAAAGAAAGTATAAAATACAGTCCATCCTATGTACCATATCCAGAATTATTCCTCAATTGAGAAGTCATCTTAAAAGCAGACAATAAATTATTATTTAGTCAGCACTTATCTCGAAAAGAAGTGGAAAGTAAAATTGCTCAGAAAATTATTCTCTTTGCACCGACATAATGGCTAACGCTTTACAAAAAAAAAAATTTTCCCGCATACAATGGTGCACATTAGAAGTTAATGATTGGCGAAAAAATTATTTTCACATTATGAGTAATTGGTGCTTTCTGTATCTCAGTAACGAATTTATGGTAGGTAGAGTAACTATGAAATATAAGTTGAATTTGTAATTTTTGAGAATAAGTAAACAATGAAACGAACTATCATGGGCTTTGTACATTTAGTAAATTGATTACGTAAATGAGAATTATTATGTAACTGTATGCAACTTTATTATGTAATCAGGACATTGAATTCTACAGATTGTAGGTTAAGGCGCATCGCGTCAGGTGCTTCAAGTACTACCGACCGAACGTTGTTATTATGTAAATTTTTGCAATTTTATTATGTAAATTATGTGTATTTATGTACACTGTAATTCCATAAAAGAATTAAAGATCAGTACTCATTCATTATATGTTTAGCGGTATTATATTTTTTATAAAACAAACTTTTCAGATTGATTCATTATAGTAGTTGTAACCCCCAAAGCAACTGCGCCTAGGCATCAGTGAAATTTTTAACGGTGGGAATCTGAAAATAACAATTTAATCAGCTCTGAAATTCTGCATTTCTTCTTTAGCAAGAGACTATTTTTAATATTAATATTATATATGATATATTTTAAATTGTTTGTTTAAATCATTGCCGTTCGGCTAGAATGTTTAGAAAGTGTGCAAAACAGCATATCAGCATTTTCTCTCCAAATCCTTGCATCAAACAATTATTTTAACCAAATAGATAAAAGATTTTGACGAAGTTTTTGAACGGTGGTGGAAATCCCTTGGAGTTTCCCTTTAATTTCATTTTTTATCAGTGAAATTAAGAATAAACTTGTTGCCCTTCGGCAAACGATAATTAGGTATGTTTTTCGCGCTACGAACCTACGTACCTAAGCGAAATATACAACATAAGAAATTTTAAAAATAAATTTTTAATAATAAAAAAACTAACAATCTTTATATAGTTAAATATTTTTATTTTCCCAATTTTCAACTTTTGAAATTTGTATCCTTCACCACACTCAAACGTTTATCTTAGCATAGTTTAATTTAAACTAATAGCATATAAAGACTAATTTTAATTTAAACTAATATGGTTCCATTGTTTCTACTTTTCCCTACTGCAACTTAGTGTTTGAGTGGGGAAATATATTTTAGATTTCATTTTTGTATAATCCTGTATTATCGCAAAAGTGTCATTTTTCTGAAGATATAAAACGAAGTAATATTTTAACTACTTAACATATATTAAGAAGTGTAGAATATATTTCAAAATTAATAACGCCAAGCTCATTTTATGCTGCGACACAATTTTTGTACTAATCCAAAATTTTAAGAGATTTTACAAATTTATTCAAGAATATTTTTGCAAATGGAAGCTAAAAAATCGTATTTTTAAATTTAAAAAATCATACAAAATATGCAATTTTATAGCAATTTTAACGTATTCATTTTTATATTTTTTTCGACTTTTTAAATGTAAAAAAAAATACCTTCCTCTAATATGATCTATCTGAATATCAATAGGCCTCTAATGTTTATTGATTGCATAATTGTGACAAATTTAATTCCATTACATTGATTTGCTTGAAAAATATTCTTTTCACAGACAGACACAAACATATACACACAAAATTAAACGCTGACATCAATAGCGAAATGTTTGAATGTTGAAATGTTTGAATGTTTGATTCAGGGATGCTCAACACCTTTAGATTAAACGAAATCAACTCTTTCGGTTTTATAATCCATCACACTCTTTTTATGTAAATTTAAATAGGAAGTAGTACTAATTAATCTAGGAAAATAATAATCAAAAAACAGTACTGAAAGAAACATGGTATCTCTGTCCAGTAGGTTTCAGAAAGATCTTAAAGTAAAATTGTATTTTAATTTATTTTCATCTCTGAAAAAATTTATCACAACAACCGTTAATTGCCTTCCTTAATGGATATTTAGAAGAATCCATCACATGATTATCGTTTTGTAAATAAGAGGTTTTTAATTGGAACTTGTAAGCATCTTTGTGTGCTTTCATCATTTTAAAAGAAATTTAATATTTCAAATATCAAGATTTAGCAAAGAGAGATTGCATGGTTTAATGGGCAACAGAATCATATAAATGAGCATAGTATTTGTATTATTTATGATATTGAAAAATAATGGCCATTCAATAAAATTAATTAACATTCTGAGAAAAAATACGTGTTTACGATATATTTTTTTAAACTTTCGAATTGATGACAATCTATGTGTGCATGTGTGTTTCTTTGTTAGTCGGGATCAAGATAACTTGGAAAAGAATGCCCAAAGAACCTTTCAAATCTTTATTTAGGACATATATAAAAATATAATTGGATGTGAAATTATAGGAGTTACATGATTATAACTAATGTTATTTGAAATAAAAAATATATATAACGCTATTTTCTATAGAGAAATCACAACAGTTTTTACAAAAATAATAGTTTGATCGCATGTTGATTATTACTTTCCCTAGATACCTAGGAAAATGTATACAGGAAGTATTATGACGTGAGCGACCACTCGAATTCGAACTTTCGATGAAGCAGCTCGTTTCAAGCATCGCTAAATCGAATTGAAAACTTTTAAGGGGAAATCTGTGTGTATGTCAGTATGCGTTCGTATGCTAGTGTATGTGCGTGTTTGTGTGGAAAACCCAGGCCGTCCGACTCATCCAAAGGACTTGAGCAACTATTTGGACGGCCGGGCGCGTGTTTGTGTAGAAGACCCAGACCGTCCGACTAGTCCAGAGGACTAAGAGCAACTATTTGGACGGCCGGACGCGTGTTTGTGTTGTTGTTGTTGAGACCCAGACCGTCCGACCTACCAGAAAAGTGTAAGGTAACTGTATGGACGGCCGGGAAGTGCCACCCAATTTAGACCGGAACCCAGTGGGGGAGGCATCCACAGGGACCGTACCCTCCTTCCCCTACCACCAACCTCTCGGAAGGACTTACGGACCCACATGTTTAACGTGATCGTACTCCGCATGAACACGGCAGCATTTGTGGCAGCGTGCAAATCTAGCGCGCAAACCACGGGGATACCGCACCCGAGATGGCCAACAGCACGCGGCGTTCCGAGATGGTCACCCACCAAGTACTAACCGCGCCCGATGCTGCTTCACTTCGGTGATCTAACGAGAACCGGTGTTTTCAGCACGGTACGGCCGTTGGCCCGGACGCGTGTTTGTGTTGAAGACCCAGACCGTCCGACTCGTCCAGAGGACTTAGAGTAACTAGTTGGACGGCCGACGCGTGTTTGTGTGTAAATCTTGTGTAAATCTTTGGAGGCGATATCTCACGAACGAATGGAGTGATTCAAAAAAATTTTGGCACGATTATTACATTCTTCGGGCGCGGTTAGTACTTGGGTGGGTGACCACGACCACCTGGGAACATCGTGTGCTGTTGGCACATTTCAAGCGCGGTAGCCCGGTGGTTTGCGCGCTGGATTTGCACGCTGCAACAACTGCCGCCGTGTTCTTGCTGAGTACGATCACGTTAAACATGTGGGTCCGTAAGTCCTTCCGAGAGGTTGGTGATAGGGGAAGGAGGGTACGGTCCCTGTGGATGCCTCCCCCACTGGGTTCCGGTCTAAATTGGGTGGCACTTCCCGGCCGTCCAAACGGTTACTTTACACCTTTCTGGTAGGTTGGACGGTCTGGGTCTCAACAACAACTTTAGAATGAATGGAACATAGAAATAATGGCAAATTTAGAAGATTAGCATTAACCGTCCTAAATTATTAGCGAATATATAGGGCGACAAATTTAGCGAAATATCGCTGACTTGAAGATTTTTTAAGTGTTGCCAAATTGCTTTTTTTATACTTACTATGAAACTGTGAACTTGATTAATATAGGAACATATTATATGAGTATAGAAAAGTTGCCCAGGAGTTTAAGCGGGAATAAGTTGAATTTAGTTATCTAAAAATCTAAAAAAATAACAAAACTATTAATCTAAATCTAACAAAAATCATAAATTTGATTCATATAAATAATAGTGAAAATTGCCAGTGATAAATTAAGTTTATTAATTTCAAAAAATAACAATATAAATAAATAAAATAAATTGCATTTATATAAATAACAGTAAAAATTGCCAGAGGTAAATGAAATTTATTAATTAAAAAAATAACAATAAAATATAAATATATAAAATAACTTTCATTCATATAAATAACAGTAAAAATTGCCAGAGGTAAATTAAGTTTATTAATTTAAAAAATAACAATAAATATAAATAAATAAAGTAACTTTCATTCATATAAATAACAGTGAAAATTGCACGTAATGGGAGAAAAATCCATTACTTGCGGAGACTTTGCGCTATTCCCCAGTGCGTGGAGTGGTTGGTCTCAATAAATAGAAAAGCTCCTTCCTGCGTGAGTGAGGTAGGTGTCTATCCTCAGTCACTAGAACAGCTCCATTAAAGCAGTCTGAGCGGTAGTGGGGTTTGCTAGGTTCCTTTAAAAAATTTAAGGCATGCCTCGGATAAAAATAATTATAATTACTCAACGGATGGGATTATGAAAATTTCTCTGAAGTGGTTTGTGATATTTTAAGCAGCTGCTGAAAAAATTAACGTTGGATGGCGTGTTAATTTTATTATATCGTAATATAAAAATCGTTGATGTTTAAAACGTACGAAAAATATATCCTTTTTAAAAATTCATAAAAAATTATCTATTCATCGTATGGACTCCGGTCAAAGTTTGTTCGAAAGAGAACTTTTCAATCTTTTCGATGCTGTAAAGATTGAAACTATGCAATAATAGTTTAGGCCGCTACGTAATCGATTTGTGTACATATCGGTTTAAATCGGGGTAAAAGATAAAATAATTGGAAAACTAATTCTAACAAAAAAAAAATTATAACCCCCAATGTGCACTTATTCATGTCCTAAAGAACCTGTATACCACATTTCATGGTCGTAAAATACTTAGATTTCCCGCTGAGTCTGCACATGCAGACAGACAGACAACTTTTCAGTAATATAATTAATTATCTCAATCTACATTATGCCACTGATATTTTAAAGCTGTGTAACGTCACATTTTGAACATTGATTTTCCTTTAGACAATCTTATGTTATTTTAAACATTTACCTTTCAAATACAAATAAACACAACTGTTCTGACAAAAAGGTTAAATTCCAAACTCCTTAAACAATCGCAAACGGAAGTAGCGATTTATTTGTGCAAGAAGTCCATTAAAAATTACCGAACCCGAAAACGCCTTCTAAGAAACATTTTTTCCCGTTAAAAAAGTCATTCAGAAACGACCGACCGTAAGTTACTTTCGCTAGCAGTTATTGAAAAGAATAAATGTCAGGGTTTTTTTATTAAAAGTTTAAGAATAGAAATCAAATTAAAGTTTTTCAATCGATTACTTTTTGCTAAAAGCTGATTTTGTTATCCATTAACAAGAAGCTTTACCTATTAACATAGAAACTGGGAAAAGGATGATTTCAAGTGGGAATCATAGGAAAGGATGATGAGGAAAGAATGATTTTAGCCAGATTATTAAGTGAGTTATTGGCCTGAGTTTGCACTGGATTACACAGTTTTAATTATATTGTATTGAAACTAATTATATCTAGTCTTTCGCCAAGAAATTTTAGTTAAGAGAATTGGCGAGTGCATTCATTATATGTAAAATAAAAGTATATTCAGGCTTCGTGGCCACAAGTTGATTGAAAAATCATACTCAATGTCGCATGACATGTAGACATTTTGGATGCAGGTGACAATCAAGATTTTAATAGCTTTACATCAAAGGCAAGTCCGCTTATTTAGTATTTAGTAAGGACGATTTATCTTATCACACACATCAAATTTAGCTGTGGTGATGGCAGCAAGCGAATACTAAATACAACCATCAGCTTTTATAGCAATCAGTTATTTAGCGAATTCTGCGCTCATACAGAAATCGCAAGACAACACAGTAGGTCGAAATTCAACATGAGTAGATCAAGTGGGTCCACTGCAGAGTAGAAAATACAATGTGGATGTGGTGAATTAAATTGACATTGGTTTATTTTCTAAATATAAATGAAACTTGTGGATTAAATTATTATTCTTAATTGAAGTGGCCGTGAATCGTATAGTTCGTACTTTGCTATCTTGGTCGCAAAACCAATTACCTCATTGCACGAGTTCCTTAATATAATCATTAATTAAAACACTGTCATGACCTTCCGGGCCAATACTGTCATAAAACGGTGCCTTAAAGTATACGATTTCTTCTGTCGTAAAGATCAAAACTGCATAAGTTTCCTCCTGGTCTCACAGTGGAAATTGCATAAAAACTAGAGCAAGAGGCGCTAAGATTGGTAAAAACGAAATTTTAAAATTGGGAATTTTAAAATCCTTCCCTCCGCCACCAGTCAATATCAATTCTAGTAAGAGTAAAAATTGAACGGGCCGCCCCCCCCCCTGTCCTCCAGCCACATCAGCCCTAAAAGTACAAATTAGTTTATATTGCATCCCTGGCATCCTCTAAGGTAGAAACGTCCTACTACTAATCGAAAATTCCCGTAAAAGAACTTTCATAACCCCAGTGATAACCAGATAGGATACACTTAAAGATCTTGTTTTGAAACCCGTACACACCTTTTCGGTAATCGGAACGACCCAAACTGAAGTCTAAAATGTTGAGAACTTTTTTTCGGGGGGGGGGGGGGGGGGGGTCATTATGCGGGGAACCTGCTGCATCGCTTTGAAATGAAAATTGTAAATTTAATTTTTATATTTAAATTAAGAATTGAACAATGAAAGTGATATAAAAAAATAATAAAAAAAAATTGCAGTTTTTCAGAGCTAAGGAATGAGGGTTTACAATGACAAGATTTTAAAACAGTACTTCGAAAAGTTTCGGTATGGCAATAGTTTTAAAAAAGTTTACTCGAACTATTGACAATACTCGGTTTTATATATGAAAATGACTTTTTGAAAAAGCCAGCGCCTAGAAGCGAAACGTCTAAAACGAAATCCACCGTCTAAAACGAAAATCCGATAATCTAAATTTATCTTTGGATGAGAGGATAGTTCTTATCGTAGCATTTGTTTTTACCCTACTTCTAGAGGTTATTTTTTTACAAATATTTGAAAATCTCTCAATATTTTTCCAAAATTTTCAATATTTCAAATGAGTTCTCAGATCAAAATATGCATTAAACAAGAAATATTATTCATGCATAAAGTATTGATTATGAAACACTTTCCAACTGAAATGTAATTTCATTTAAACATCTTTAAAATGCGATACATTCAGCGGGGATACATTTTAAATTATCACAGTTATACGATAATTTATTATATTTGAAATCGTAAAACTGCATGGAAAAAAATTAACTTTATTCAACTGAAGTCATCGAAATATAAATCGTCTGGCTCTCTATATAAAAGCGTAATATGTAAAAGTGAATATTTTATTCATACACTTTTATTCCAGATTTAAATAATTTTGCATGATTAAAATTCAGCAACTCTTATACAGCTCTTCTTGCAGTCACTTGTTTAAATTCTGCATCCATTAAAGTTAGGCTTCGTTATAGAAATAATCCAAGTTTGATGATTATTTAAACTAAAAAATATTGTAATTGCATTAGTACGGAATGTAGATGCACAGAAAATAAGCAAACATAAAGATGTTTTAGGACGGATACAACACTCAATATGAATTAAAAAGAACTTTAAAAATCACGATTTTGAAACAAGTTGGATGCCATATATGATTTTGAAGTGGGTCACGTGATCGTTTCATATCATGGTCACGTGATCGCTTCATATAAGAGGTGTTTTTATTATTTTAATTTTTATTTAATATTTTTATTTATGGGCAGCTCATGACTTTCCTTATATAATGCAATGAATTTACTGCTTTTACAGTAAAAAAATAGGTTATTCTTATAGCAGATACTTATATTCTTTCCAAGATATTGAATTTTAGCCATTGATTTAGCGTCATATTTATCCATTTGGCGAAATTTTCGTTAATTTGGCAACATTTAAAAAAGTCGCCAAGTTGGCGACATTCCGCCAAATTCGTCGCCAAAATCTCGCAAGTGTTATAGACTGAGAAATAAGTTATTCTTATAGCAGATAAGTGACCATTGGCGTTCAAATACAAAAGTATTACTCAAAGTATATTTTCTCATGAATAGAACGAGCTAGATCCACGAGAATGATGTCACCAAATTTATCGCATGATATTACATATGGGAAATGAATATGTTTGTCAACAGTTAATATTTTTTTTAATTTATGGGAGTTTTTGATAATTTTTCTTTTGAAAAATGGGCAATATCTCGAGAACGCTTCATTCTAAAGTTTATATCAAACGTTTTCTAAAGAAAAATTACATAAGAAATATCTATTTGCATAACTTTATTAAGGGTTTTGATTTTTTTTATTGATTTTTTTTTCAACATTTCACTCGAAAGTTTAGGGGATTCTGAACATTCGATTGTGTTTAAAAACAACAGGCTTCCAGTATTCACGGATTGTAATTTTTGTACCATAAGTCATTCGAATCGTTCCATTCTTTCGTGAGATATCGTCTGTGATTTGGCCGTTTAGTGTTTGAAGTAAAGATGATACATACACTGCTCAAACAGAAACACACAGAAGTTATACAGGGTGGCCTAAAAATATTGAAACAAGAGTTAATTCTTTACCTGTTATAGAGAAAAAAAATACGGTAATGCGGTAATTCTATGGTGTTGTGTCTTATACTGCAAAAAATGCATAAACAATTTTTGATTTAATATAAATTTTAAATTGCGTATTATGAAAATTTTGAATCTTGTTTTGAATTAAAGTATCAAAATCATCAAAATTTTGAATTTTAATGTAATGGCTATTTTGCATTTGCCAATGGCTACATTTATGACTAACACATTTTATGTCTAAAGTAGTACCGTAATATGGATAAATCTGAATAACATAATGACTAGATAATGGCTATGTTGCATTTGCCAATGACTAGATAGATTTATGACTAAATGAAAATTTTATGGCTAAGTAGTGCTGTAATATGGATAAATATAAATAACGTAATGACTAAATAATGGCTGTTTTGCATTTGTCGATGGCTAGATTTATGACTAAACGAAAAAAAATCTGATATGGGCAACACATGACTTGCCTTATATAATGTAATGAATTTACTACGTTTACAGTAAAATAAATAGGTTTTTTATAGTAGATACTAATATTCTTTCCAAGATATTGAATTTTCGATAATTAGTCGTCATTTTCATTGATTCAGCGTCATTTTTATCCATTTGGCGAGATTACCGTTAACTTGACAACATTTCAAAAAGTCGCCAAGTTGGCGACAATCCGCCAAATCCGTCGACAAAATCTCGCCAAGCGTTATGGACGAAGAAATAAGTTATTCTTACAGCACACAAATGACTATTGGCGTTCAAATACAAAAGAATTACTCAAAGTATATTTTTTCATGAATGGAACGAGCTAGATTCACGAGAATGATATCATCCAATTTATCACATGGTATTACATATGAAAAATGAACATGTTTCTCAATAGGAAATATTTTTTTTTTATTTTATATGACTTTTTGATAATTTTTTTGAAAAATGTGCAATATCTCGAGAACGGTTCATGTTAACGTTCTAAAATTTATGTCAATCGTTTTCTAATGAAGCATTACATAAGAAATGTCTGTTTGCGTAACTTTATTAGTGGTTTTGATTTTTTAATGATTTTTTCAAAATTTCATTCGAAAATTTAGGGGGGTTCTGAACATTCGATTGCGCATAAAAACAATAGGCTTCCAGTGTTTACGGATTGTGATTTTGTACTAAATTTGGTTCGAATCGGTCCATTCGTTCGTCAGTTATCGTCTCCACATACTCACTGACGCACACACACACACACACACAGACATCACTTCAAAAATGTTTGATTCGTGATCAGGGATGCTTGAAACGTGCTCTGCCGTCGAAAACTCGAATTCGAATTTTCGACCCCGTCACAATACTTTCCTTATACATTATGTATATAAGGAAAGTAAATATTATGGCTAAATTAGTATTATAATAGGGATAAATCTGGCCATACATAGGCGAAGTTAACAGTCCTGATGTTTTATATCCTGTTCCTGTGGTTTCAAAGTTATACCATTACACCTTTATGGTGTTGCAATATTTTATAAACAGTATAAAAAAATTTGTATAAGGAGACATTAGGCAATGACATAAAATGAAGAGTATGATATACAACGGTGGGAACACGTGATTTATGTTGAAATTTACATGACCGACAGATGAACTGGTCATGTTATTCAAATATAGATTACCTAACTTGAATATCGTAGTATTTCATACATGCAATTAAAATTTTATTATATAAATATTTATGTTATTCTTTCTGGAAGTTATTTTAAATCGCTATTGAATAAATTAGACTTAAGTTATTTGTCAAATATTACCCTCAATATTAAAAAACAAATTAGGGGATTCTTTACAAAATAAAGTAACAGAATAAGTGATCAAGTACTGTTAGATACGTGCTAAGACTGAAATTAGTAGGAGGGGGGATGATATTTCTATACTTCTATTAAACATAAGTTGATACTTTGAGTGCTTCAAGACAGACATATCAGCTCAATATATCAGCCAATATATCAGCCAGACAAGACATGTACGAGCCAAGACATATATAGGGTTCCCTTAAAGATTGAAACGCGCTTTAATCTTTTACCTGTTGGAGATAAGTGGGCAATGTAAACTGCAAAAATGCTGAAAGTAAGGTACAAAATAAGACTACGTTAATAAAATAGTCCTCCCATTAATTTTCAAAAAATTACTCTTTTTAAATTTTTATACGACCCCCTAAGCCAAATTTGGTCAATCAGAAAATTTTTATTTTTAATGCAACAATATCATTAAAAAACGTATATGTATCCTTAAAATCAACTGAATTTTGATAAAGGAAAAAATCTGACTTATGCCACTTTTCAGTACCATGTCAAAGGCTGTTTCATCAGTGTATATAGGGATCATAAACAAATTGACGATGGAAATTGTTTAGCTCAGAAATTCGTTAATCTATGTAAAAATTTTTTATCTCAAATGCATTTAAATAAAACATTACACAGACAGCGATCATATAAAATAGTGGTACTCACTACGAGGTTGGGGCACATAATTAAAATATGCATAGATTGATAGAAGAGCACTGGTATAAAGGGACAAATTTCGTTACAAATATTACAAATACAATTCACAAAACGCAATTCACAAAGAATTCTCAAAAAGATTTTCCCTTCAGCTCCAATACATAGTAGTAGTATTAATAGAAGTAGAGGGGATACATAAATTGCGCAGACAGAAACACACTGACGTTATATACTCGGGGCAGCTTAACTTGATTATATGCGTTTATACTGTAAATTGGAACCTTCGGTCATAAAAATATAGTTCTTGTAACCTCACAAATATATGGCAGAGTAATATATGATGAATAAAAATTTAAGTAAAATATGAAAATATTTAATATTTATTGTGAAATTAATTGCTTTGGAGTTTTAATTTTCGTATATTTCCTTATTTTACTGACTAAGCATATCAAAATACGATCAACGTATCAAACAACCGCAGAAGCTCTTTTGCTTTACTTTTTGCAACCCTTAAGGTGAAACTCGAGAAAAGAAAGAAAATCCCTCTTGACGTCAGAATTTTGCCGCCGTTTTCTTCACAACATATTTGTTCCTTCTCGGATTTGGGCAATTTTTAAATCGATTATTTAAGCTTGCGTATATGGAAGCATTTTATCGAAATAAAGAAGCCTTTTTTTACATTTAAAATTTTTACTTTCCCTGCAATACATGGTAATGTATAGGGAAAGTATTGGAATCATATCGAAAATCGCAACTCGTGTTTTCGACCGATCTATACGTTTCGAGACCTCTAGAATCTGCGTGTATGTGTGTCTGTCTGTCTGTGCGTCTGTCTGTATGTCTGTGCAATGTATGTATCCAATCTAACTCAGAAACTTATGAACCGAATTTCAGAAAATTTGGTAGGTAAGTCACTTGGGTATGACCCTGGTGCTGATTAGTTTTTGGTACGATTCGAAAAAAAGAACACGCCTTTTTTGTGAAATGGCCCATAAAAATTTCACGTATCCACTCTAGCTAAAATACTACTTGGCCAAATTTCACAAATTTTGGTACATAAGTTACTTGTGGTATACTCTGGTGCTGATTAGATTTTGATATTATTCGGAAAAGAACAACGTGCCTTTTTTTACGAAATGGCCCTCAAAAATCGCCAAAATCTAAAAAAAAGCTACGTATGTTCAAATACATCAATTAAATGCTTGTTTTATACGTAATTTTTGATGAGGAAAAGAATATAACACACTCCATTATGCTTTAGGAGTAACCGTTTTCAAGATATTTGAGATTTCTTGCATTTTTGTTCTGCCGCTATCGGAAAAATGCCCAATTACCAAATAAAAAAAATCTGATGTGGGCAGCACATGACATTCCCTGCAGACTTATATTCACGTTCTCTTTATTTTAATTGCATTTAATTCATTTTTAATTCAATTTTCGTTCTCATTTGATAACTGGACTTAAAAAAAAAGCAGGTTATTTTTTTCCGAATCATACCAAATCTAATCAGCACTAGATTGTTCCACAGGTAACTTATCTACCGAATTTTGTGAAATTCGGTTCATTAGTTTTTCCGCTAGAGTGGATACAAGCTTTTGCGGGTCATTTTGCAAAGAAAGGCGGGTTCTTTTATCCCGAATCGTACCCAAAATTAATCAGCGCCAGACTCCCCCACAAGTAACCTACTTACCAAATTTTATAAAATTCGGTCCATTAGTTTTTGAGTTTGAGTGGATACAAAATCTGCACAGACAGACAAACAGACAAACAGATACACAGGCACATGCACAGACGCCACGCTAAAAATAGTGTTTTCGTATTCTAGAGGTCTCGAAACGTGTAGATCCGTCGAAAACTCGAGTTGCGATTTTCGACATGATTCCAATACTTTCCCTATACATTACCATATATTGCAAGGAAAGTAATAAAAATTGAATTAAAAATGCAAATTTAATTTTATTTGGTGCAATTAAACTCAATCCAATGAATTATTAAAGAAATAATGAAAATATGACTTTGAGTCTGCAGGGAAGGTCATGTGCTTCTCACATCAGATTTTTCTTCTCTGCAAGTGCGTTATTTCAGATTCCGATTGCAAGCAAGGCTTGTAGCATATAACACATATGCATATGCAGAAGTTTCGGATACCTTAAAAATGTGCAAATTATTTTTAAAAGAAATTGCAATTTTTGCACTTTCACATTATTCCATGGAAATGTATTTGTTACATAATTTTTCACTACAGTTTAAACCAGAATTTAGTAATGAATTATAAATAAAATGATATTACATATATACAAATTTAATTAAACATAAATCGTATTTGAGCGATAATCATGCCAAATATGGTACATCCTCATACAGTTCCTTCTGACGTACCTTGGCGGATTATTTGAGCCTTAACCAATCAGAGCGTTAGATTTATGAAATTGATACTTTTTACTGGTTCTATATAATCAAGTTAAATTGCCCCCAATTATTCTTAGAACGCTCCACACATCAGAAACTCCGTCCATCAGAAACTTAAATTCCAATTTTCAACCTTAGTCTAAAACACTTCCTATTAATTACTATGAGTTGCATTGCAAATAAAAGTGAGTAACTTCAGACATATATCAAAAGTTAGTGTCATCTAAAACTCCTGATTCTTTAAAGTTTGTCTAGTGAATACCATATTAAGACTAATTTAATCGGCTAAGCATGTGGATTTTCTGATTTTAATTATTTTTAAAAGCGCTTCTTTGAGTTATTTCTGAAATTTTCAACATATACAAAATACCGAAAAAGCGCAAAAAATGGGATGAGTTGCTATAAAACAAAATTTTACATCTAAGGATATGAGAATTTTTATCGCATCTCATAAACTAAGGAGAAAGGCTAACGATTGAGTATTTCATCTTTAGAGCTGTAGTTCTAAACCAAATCTATGATGTTGGAAAATAAAGGATTGATATTTGATGACTAACAGAATGAAGAAAATACTTCCCCTATAATACAAAATCAATCGGTTAAAATGTTTTAAATATTTAAAGATTTATGGAAATATAACAGGTATTTATATTCACTCGAATATAAAAAATCTGATGTGGGCAGCACATGAATTTCCCTGCAGACATATTTATATTCACGTTATCTTTATTTTAATTAAATTTATTTCACTTTTAATTCAATTTTCGTTCTCAGTAACTGGAGTTATTCTCAAAGGTGGCGTAGAGAAAATATGAAAAAACTTAAATATCTCGAGAATGGCAAGACCTAGTGTAATGGGGTTGATTTTATTATTTCTTTCGTTAAAAATTACGTATACAACAAGCATTTAATGGATATATTTGAGCATACGTAGTTTTTTATTTTAGATTTTGACGATTTTTGCGGGCTAATTTGCAAAAAAAGGTAGGTTATTTTTTTCCGAATCCTACCAAAATCTAATTAGCACCAGGGTAACCCACAAACGACTTTTCTACCGAATTTTTGAAATTCGGTCCATTAATTTTTCGGCTAGAATGGATAAAGGCTTTTGGGGGCCATTTCGCAAAAAAATACGGATTCTTTTATCTCGAATCGTATTCAAAACGAATCAGACCAGATTAGCCCACAAGTGACTTACCTTCCAAATTTTATGAAATTCCGTCAATTAGTTTTTGAGTTAGAGTGGATACAAAATCTGCACAGACAGACACGCAAACACACAGACGCACACACAGATGTCACGCTAAAAATAGTTCTTTTATATTCTAGAGGTCTCGAAACGTGTAGATCCGTCGAAAACTGGAGTTGAAATTTTCGGCATGATTCCAATACTTTCCCTATACATTACCATATATTTCAGGGAGAGTAACAAAAAATGTGTGTGAATAAAATTCGATGCAAATTTTAACTGGTTATTACATATTTTATGATTAGATAATCTGTGGGACTTTATTGTGGCTCTAAAACGTCCTGTAACACGTTATGGGTTTAGGTCCATAAAATGGATCATTAAAAATTTCACTCAAGCATCCACTATTATATGATGCCTTCAAAAGAGTTGTAGCATAAAATGGTAATAAATACCAAAACCCTTCATAAATCTGGAAGCATCATAAATTCATGCAGGTACAATCGGGTGCACCAAAGTTAGGTGAATTGGGAAACAGAGATCAGGGGCAAGTCACCAAACAATATTCTCTGCAGTTTTCTGGACACTTTCTGGCACGTTGGACAACAGATCATTTTCTGGCACGTCTCTGCGCTTTTTCGCAAAACCTAAATCAACTATAAAAAATCTGATGTGGGCAGCAAATGACTTTCCTTATATAATGCAATGAATTTACTACTTTTGAAATAAAAAAAATAATGCCAATACTTTGGCGATATTCCGGATGGCAACATATAAAACTATTTTAAAGTACCCAATTAACTTATATTTCGCGCATTTCTAAATAAACAATTATCAATATTGATAGTATCCTCAACAAGCGATGTAGTATATATAAAAATATTTTAATGACTAATTCATCAATTAGGAGTTATTCCCATTAATTTAGCATAATTTTTTGTAATTTTGACGATATTTTTGTCAATCTGGGAGAAATATCGCTAAGTTGGCGATACTTCTCCCCTACTGAATTGTACGCCAAGTTCACCAAATGCATCACCGAGTGTTACAGACAAACGGAGAGAAGAGCATTTCTTATACACTGGAAGATATGCCAGTCATATGACGGACATCAGAATTCGCAACATATTTCTTCCCATGTGGCGTTATTTTTATCAATTCGGCAACATTTTTGTCACTTTGGAAACATCTAAAATAGTCGTCAAGTTGGCGATGTTCCGCTAAATTTGTCACCAAGCGGTAAGGACAGACGGACGGGCGAACGGACGGAAAAATGCGTTATTCTTATAATCTACTCTTATGTGCTTTCCAAGATATTGAACTTTAATCAATTAGTCGTCATTTTCATTGATATAGCGTCATTTTTACCAATTTGGCAACATTTAAAAAAGTCGCCAAGTTAGAGACATTCCGCGAAATTTGCCGCCAACATCTCGCTAAGCGTTATGGACGGAGAAATAAGCTATTCTTATAGCAGATAAATGACTACTGGCGTCCAAATACAAAAATATTACCCGAAAAATCTTTTCCCATGAATGGAATGAGCTACATCCGAGATAATGGTGTCACCAAATTCATCGCCTAATATTACATATTAAAAGTGAAC
The DNA here is from genome assembly GCA_951213105.1 of Amaurobius ferox. Classification (NCBI taxonomy): domain Eukaryota; kingdom Metazoa; phylum Arthropoda; class Arachnida; order Araneae; family Amaurobiidae; genus Amaurobius; species Amaurobius ferox. The sequence continues at coordinate 78,057,821 of OX578152.1, read as the reverse complement.
ATATTTCACAATAGTTAATATGTTTTTATTTTATGTGGTTTATATACATTTATTAGAAAAAATGTGCAATATATCGAGAACGGTTCGCACTAGAGTTCTAAAATTTATGTAAATCGTTTTCTAATGAAAAGTTACACAACAAAAGACTATTTACATAACTTTATTAAAGATTTTGATTTTTCGATGAATTTTTCAAAATTTCACTCAAAAATTTAGAGGGGTTCTGAAAATTCGAATGCGTTTAAACAAAATCTGATGTAGGCAACACATGACTTTCCTTATATAATGCAGTGAATTTACAACTTTTACAGTTAAAAAAAATGTTATTCTTATAGTAGATACTCGCATAATCTCGCAAGTGTTATAGACTGAGAAATAAGTTATTCTTATAGCAGATAAATGACCATTAGCGTTCAAATACAAAAGTACTACTCAAAGTATATTTTCTCATGAATAGAACGAGCTAGATCCACGAGAATGATGTCACCAAATTTATCGCATGATATTACATATGGAAAATGAATATGTTTGTCAACAGTTAATATTTTTTTTAATGTATGGGATTTTTTGATAATTTTTCTTTTGAAAAATGGGAAATATCTCGAGAACGCTTCATTCTAAAGTTTATGTCAAACGTTTTCTAAAGAAAAACTACATAAGAAATATCTATTTGCATAACTTTATTAAGGGTTTTGATTTTTTTTTTTTTTTTTCAACATTTCACTCGAAAGTTTAGGGGATTCTGAACATTCGATTGTGTTTAAAAACAACAGGCTTCCAGTATTCACGGATTGTAATTTTTGTACCATATTTCATTCGAATCGTTCCATTCTTTCGTGAGATATCGTCTGTGATTTAGCCGGTTAGTGTTTGAAGTAAAGAGGATACATACATTGCTCAAACAGAAACACACAGAAGTTATACAGGGTGGCCTAAAAATATTGAAACACGAGTTAATTCTTTACCTCTTACAGAGGAAAAAAATATGCTAATGCGGTAATGCTATGGTGCTGTGTCTTATACTGCAAAAAATGCATAAACAATTTTTGATTTAATATAAATATTAAATCAAATTTGATTTAATATAAATATTAAATTGCGTATTATGAAAATTTTGAATCTGTTTTGAATTAAAGAATCAAAATCATCGAAATTTTGAATTTTAATGTAATGGCTATTTTGCATTTGCCAATGGCTACATTTATAACTAACATATTTTATGTCTAAAGTAGTACCGTAATATGGATAAATCTGAATAACATAATGACTAGATAATGGCTATGTTGTATTTGCCAATGACTAGATAGATTTATGACTAAATGAAAATTTTTTGGCTAAGTAGTGCTGTAATATGGATAAATATAAATAACGTAATGACTAAATAATGGCTGTTTTGCATTTGTCGATGGCTAGATTTATGACTAAACGAAAAAAAATCTGCTATGGGCAACACATGACTTTCCTTATATAATGTAATGAATTTACTACTTTTACAGTAAAATAAATAGGTTTTTCTTATAGTAGATACTAATATTCTTACCAAGATATTGAATTATCTTAAAATAGTCGCTATTTTAATTGATTTAGTGTCATTTTTATCTATTTGGCGAGATTTTCGTTAATTTGGCAACACTTAAAAAGTCGCCAAGTTGGTGACATTCCGCCCAAATCTCGCCAAGCGTTATGGACGGAGAAATAAGACATTCTTATACCAGATAAATGACTATTGGCGTTCAAATACAAAAGTATTACTCAAAGTATCTTTTCTCATGAATGGAACGAGCTAGATCCACGAGAATGATGTCATCTATTTTATTGCTGGATATCACATATAAAAAGTGAACATGTTTCTCAACAGTTAATATATATTTTTTTAATTTATGGGATTTTTTGATAAATTTATTTGAAAAATGTGTAATATCTCTAGAACGGATCATGCTATCTTTCTAGAATTTACGTCAATCGTTTTCTAAGGAAAAATGACATAAGAAATGTCCATTCGCGTAATATTATTAAAGGTTTTGATTCTTTGATGATTTTTTCAAAATTTCACTCGAAAATTTAGGGGGCGGGGTTCTGGGCATTCGTTTGCGTTTAAAAACAATAGGCTTCCAGTATTCACGGATTGTGATTTTTGTACCAAATTTCATTCGAATCTCTCTATTCGTTCGTGAGATATCGTATCCACAGACTCAACGACACACACACACACACATACACACATACACACACTCACACACACACACACACACACACACATCCCCTCAAAAATGTTAGATTCGTGATCAGAGATGCTTGAAACGTGCTCTCCCGTCGAAAACTCGAATTCGAATTTTCTACCCCGTCACAATACTTTCCTTATACATTATGCATATAAGGAAAGTAACAATGGTCTTCCAGTATTCAAGAATTGTAATTTCTATACCAACTTTCGTTCGAATCGCCCCATTCGTTCGTGAGATATCGTTTTCATAGACTTACACACACACACACACATACACAGACATCCCTAAAAAATGTTCGATTCGTGATCAGGGATGCTTGAAACGTGCTCTTAAAACGTGCTATTTTCGACCCCGTCACAATACTTTCCTTATACATTATACTATGTATATAAGAAAAGTAATATATGTTCCTCAGGTATATGCTTATCAGAAGTATTTAGTATTACGAGTATCTAGGCACTAAGGCATATACAAGGAAGAATCTCGAAAATAGCTGACAGAACGTCAAATGGGAATTCAACAGTGGTCGATGTTGCTTATTGAATAAAGAGGCAATGGTAATCTAAAGTGCTTGAATCCTCAATGGGGTTTTTTAAACCTTTAAAACCTCTGAACTACACTCACTAATCTTCGGGTTAAAACATGTGATATTCGCGTACCCATTAGGTCAGACTTTTTATTGCCAACTGCAATCTATATATTACTTTCCTGATATACATAATGTATAAGGAAAGTATTGTGACGAGGCCGAAAAGTCGAATTTGTGATTTCGACAGGAGAGCACGTTTCAAGCATCCCTGATCACGAATCGAACATTTTTTAGATGATGACTGTGTGTGTGTCAGTGAGTCTGTGGAGATGATATCTCACGAACGAATGGAGCGATTCGAATTAAATTTGGTACAAAAATCAGAATCCGTGGATACTGGAAGCCTATTGTTTTAAAACACAATCGAATGTTTAGAACCCCTCTAAATTTTCGAGTGAAATTTTGAAAAAATCATCAGAAAATCAAAACATTTAATAAAGTCACGCCAATAGACATTCCTTATGTAATATTTCCTTAAAAAACGACTGATATAAACTTTAGAACACTAGCATGAACCGTTCTCGAGATATTGCACATTTTAAAAATAAATTTATCAAAAAATATCATAAATTAAAAAAAGTATATTAACTGTTATGAAACATGTTCACTTTTCATATGTAATATCATGGGATAAATGATGTGGTGACGTCATTCTCGTGGATCTAACTCGTTCCATTCACGAGACAAGATAGTTTGAGTAATACTTTTGTATTTGAACGCCAATAGTCCGTTATCTGCTATAAGAATAACATATTTCTCCGTCCATAAAGCTTGACGGTAATTTGGCGAAGAATTTGATGGAATGTCGCGAACTTGGCGACTTTTTAAATGTTGCCAAATTAACCAAAATCTCGCCAAATGGATAAAAATGAAGCTAAATCAATGAAAATGGCGACTAATTGACGAAAATTCAATATCTTGAAAAGAATATAAGTATCTAAGAATAAGAATGACATTTTTTTAACTATAAAAGTAGTAAATTCATTGCATTATATAGGAAAAATCATGTGCTGCCCACATCAGATTTTTTTAAAGTTTATCATGCAGACCGCCAATGCAATAGAATGTAAAATAACGGTAAACAGATAAATATATCTTTAAAAGTTCAAACAATTTAGTAATACTAATGAATTTGATATATTTGTCTTATTTATGCTAATATATACAATTTCAATATATTTTACATTCATAGCACAGTTCCAACTAATATTTCCCCCCCTTGAATGCATTGTCATCAACATTCCAGAAATTTTGCTTCTCCACAACAAAAAATTCCAAAAAATATCGACTTTCGAAAAATTCTAGTCCTAATCATATGAAATCCAAAACAAATTTAGCTGTTTTTGTATTTTGCCTAATCTATGAAGTCAATTATTTTCATTTGGGTGCGTAACAGTGCAATCGTTTTAGATACCAGATCTTGTACTAACTATTCTACTTCATGAATCCAATGAAGAATCTACAGAGCACTACAGCTCTTTTATAACAGCCTCATTTGCATACTTCTGGAAGATGTATTCGGGTAAGCGCCACCTATAGGTGATTTTTTAAACTACAAATTTTTTTTCACGTTAAAAAAAATCCCCCGTCCTAACAATACTTATGGTACAAATCGCATCTCAATGCGATGATTTTTCGATTTCTAATTAATTTTTAATGTTTATACGGACTTTTGAAAGACCCTGTATATATATATATATATATAGACGTGGATATATATATATATATCCACGTCTATACATTATAGATCTAGCTATAGTAAAATAACTATATCAGACTGAATAATAGTAATTGCGGCGCCCCTAGTAGAAAATTTAAAATGTTGGGATCTTGAACTCGGCAACAAAGCGAGATAGACGAGAAAATATTAAACAATACTCTACAAAGATGTAGAGTATTGTTTAATGAGTATGAATCAACTATATAATCTTGTATACAGAAGAAGATAAATACCTGTCATATAATTATGTCATCAAAGTCTCTAACAGGGTGACACCATCAACGTTTGTTAATGTAAACGGTAATGCTCTTTCTGAAATTTATATGTGCATTGCATCTGACAAAGGACGTTTTAAACAGATTGCTATTTCTCTATACACGATTTCTATTCATATAAGTGCTGTTTATTATATCTTTCTTAAAAGCAATTCGCAAACATCTCTATTGTGTCAAATAAATACCCTCTCTAACACTTTTAATACCAATTTATACTCATTAGGTAATCCATACCTTGCCATTGACTTTGTAGTCTACATTGCTTGGCTGTCGCGTTCGTTACCCTAACTTAGTAAATTGTCCGCTAGGGGATGCTTCAAACATTTTTATTCGATCGGGCATGATCATTTCACTGTTAATAGATCTAATGTGCACACGTATGGGAATTTGGTTACAAAGTCATTTCTGTGGTGAAATACTTTTCTGATAATCCTCTGTGTGTCAAAACATTTTCACGGTTTGTATGTGCTTTACTTTCCTTATATAAGTAGTATACTGTATAAGGAAAGTATTGTGACGGGCTTGAAAATTCGAATTCGAGTTTTCGACGGGAAAGCACGTTTCAAGCATTCTTGATCACGAATCGAACATTTTAAAGTGATGTCTGTATGTGTGTGTCAATGAGTCTATGGAAACGATGACTCACGAACGAATGAAGCGATTCGAATGAAATTTGGTACAAAAATTACAGTCTGTGAATACTGGAAGTCTACATTTTTTAAACACAATTGAATATTTGCAGACAGCTCAAGAATTTAAGAAATAAAATCAGTATGCTAAGAAGGGCTTTATCGTAATTTGCACCAACGAAACCGTATAGATTTTAAATCTGGAAGTAATTTTTGTGCATTTGGTAGGAAAATAATTCTTCCTTTTAGTGAGGGAGTAAAATGTATATGCATTCAAAATATTTTTCAAAAATTCCGTAAACCTTCTCAAGAACCTTAAGTTAAGAACCTCTAAAAAATAAAAGTGATTGCTACGAATTCCTTGAGAAATCGTCACCAGAATTGACCCTTATTATTAGTGTTCAGAACCACAGTCAAAGACGGAGGGCATTTCTTTACCATTCCTATTCTTAGGTTTCCTTTAGGTGTCATCACAAGACAACGTGACGAGCTTCAAAATGGACGAATTTTCGATCCTTGAGATTAGCTCCATTAGGGGTAGATGTGCACCCTTAGATCTTCTAGAGGCAACATGGGGAAGAGACACGGAAAGATCTAAGGGCACTTTGGCAGACTCACAGTAGTTTTAAGGTATGTCTTCTGCTGTATCACCTTTCTTGGTCATATGGGAGGAATGTGGAAATGTTCTATATCAAAAGTTAGGTTTTTTGAGAAAAAAAATGTTTTGCGCAATTGTTTGGTATAATAATGCAGAATACAATGGAAGGTCGAAAACCCAGGCCGTCCGGCCCATCCGAAACTTAGTAGCTTAAAAGTAGTAGTACCTTAGTACCTTAGTACCTTGGTGAAACTTAACACTTGGCCGTAAGTAGTGTCAAAGGAATTTTAGATGTGTGAGGCAGGAAACAGTCACGAAGTAAAAATTTTGAAAATTTATTGCAGTTTTACTGAAGTTTCTCAATGAAAATTTCTGCAATGTTCTAAAAGGTTCGCGATGTAGTTAAAAAAATCTGATGTGGACAGTACAGGACTTGCCTTATATAATGCAATGGATTTACATCTTTCACAGGGAAGAAAATATGTATAAGATTGATAGCACAGTACACTTAATGTTGAATTGTACATTTGCACTGTTCTGGATGACAACATGTAAAACTATTTTATACACAATGAACTTATATTTCACGCAACTCTGAATTAACAATTATCAATATTGATAGCATCCTCAATAAGCAGTACAGTCCATATATCAAAATAGTTTAATAATAAATTCGTCAATTAGGTATCATTTGCATTAACTTGGCTTAATTTTTGCAATTTGACGATATTTTTTTTTAAATCTGGGATTAAAAATCGCCAAGTTGACAACTTTTCGGTAGATTATTCGCCAAGTTCGTCAAATGTATCGCCAAGTGTTACAAACAAAAAGAAGAACATTTCTTATATATTAAAAGCTGTGCCCGTCATATGACTTAATTAAATTTTTTGTAAAATATTACGTCCCATTTAGCGTCACTTTTATCAGTTTAGCAATATTTTTATCAGTTTGGTGATATTTTCATCAATTTGGGAACATTAAAAAAGTTGCCAAGATAACGACATTGCCCCAAATTTCTCGCCAAGCATTATGGACGGAGAAATGGGTTATTCTCATAATCGAATCTTATGTTCTATTAGATGTATTTAATTTTCACCAGTTACTAGTCATTTTAATTGATTTAGCGTTATTTTGATTAATTTGGTGACAATTTTATCAATCTGGCGATATTTTCGTTATTTTGGCAATATTTAAAAAATCGCCATTCTAGCTTTATTTGCCAACATAAGTTTTGCTCGTTCATATCACGATTCGGAAGAAATCTTAAGAAACATTCCTTAAAAATCGATCGGCTTCATCAAAAGGAAACAAATCGCTGCTTCAGTATGGCAGTGTAACAGTTTCTGAAAGAAAAATTTTGGCGTGAGTGACGTGTTTTTTAAAGCCAGCATAGACGGGTACTTGGCAATTTCCTTTCCCAGCTTTATTGACATTGTTCGAAAAAGAATTCGCATTAAGGTTGCAATGTGTATTCACCCACTCTGACTGCAAGCTAGGCTTTTGGCTGGACATTGAACATGTAAGGTAGATGACTGGACATTGATCAAGTAAGATAGATGGCTGGACATTGAACAGGTAATATACAGGGTGTCCCAAAAAGATTGAAGCGCTCTTTAATTCTTTACCCGTTGGAGATAAGTGGGCAATGTAAATTGCAAAAATGTTGAAAGTAAGGTAGGAAATAAGACTGCGTTAATGAAATAGTCCTCTAATTAATTTGCAAAAAGATACACTTTTTAAATTTTTATACGAAGACCTCCTTAGACAAATTTGGTCAATCAGAAAATTTTTGTTTTTAATGCAACAAGATCATTAAAAAAACCGTATGTCTGTATCTTTAAAATCAACTGAATTGTGATAAAGGAAAAAATCTGACTTATGCCAATTTTCCGTGCCATGGGAAAGGATGTTTCATTAGTGAAAATAGGGATCATAAACACATTGACGATGGGAATTGTTTAGATCAAAAATACGTTAATATGTGTCAACATGTTTATCATAAATGCATCTAAATAAAGCATTACATAGACAGAGATCATATAAAGCATTGGTACTTACTACGTGGTTGGACATCCTATGTATTATCATTCAGTTTTATCTTTTTTGTAATATGTCACAAATTTACATTTCTAATTTGATATAGGGTCCCCATTCACAACGTTCAATTTTCAATTAAATATAACTCGCTCAATTTTAAAGATACAGATATGCGGGTTTTTTTTAATAATCGTGTTGCATTAAAAATAAAAATTTCCTGATTGACCAAATTTGTCTAAGGGGGTCGTATAAAAATTTAAAATGTGTAACTTTTTGGAAATGAATGGGAGGACTATTTCATTTACGTAGTCTTATCTCCTACCTTACTTTCAACATTTTTGCAATTTACATTGTCCACTTATCTCCAACAGGTAAAGAATTAAAGCGCGTTTCAATCATTTTGGGACACCCTGTATATGATTGGACATTGAACATATAAAGAAGATGACTGGACATTGAACAGGTAATGTATATGTCTGGACATTGAACAGGTAATGTAGTTGACTGGACATTGAACAGGTAAGGTAGAGGACTGGACTTTGAACAGGTAAGGTAGATGACTGGACATGGAATAGATAAGATAGATGAAAAAATTTTCGTCTCCGAGTGTGATATTTAGTGGAAATTTAATCTCTCATGTAAATTAAGTTAATTGTATGAAATTGAGTACGATCAACTCAATCAATGAACTTCAAAGGTCTACTGATTTTCAAATTGAACGGACTATAGAAGTCATTTCCAATCAGAGTTCGCCAAGAATTTGCGAAATATCATAAAAAATACAATTTGCACTATTATTTAGTGAAATTTTTTTTAAATAACTTTGATTTTAACGCAACAATTATACTTTAAAATATCTGCACCGCGTGCTGTTGGCACATTTCGGGCGCCGTAGTCCGGTGGTTTGCGGGCTGGATTTGCACGCTGCCACAACTGCCGCAGTGTTCATGCGGAGTACGATCACGTTAAACATGTGGGTCCGTAAGTCCTTCGGAGAGGTTGGTGGTAGGGGAAGGACGGTACGGTCCCTGTGGATGTCTCCCCCACTGGGTTCCGGTCTAAATTGTGTGGCACTTCCCTGCCGTCCAAACGGTTACCTTACACCTCTCGGGTAGGTCGGACGGTGTGGGTCTCAACAACAACAACTTTAAAATATCTTTACAAAATATGTTCACAATTATTGTTTTTAAGCAGTAATACAGATGCAAAGGGAAAATATTCGCCTTTCTTATCAACAGTAATTAATAAAATCTAGGGAATAAAGCTCTCATAATATTTTAATCAAAAGCATGAAATAAAATCTTCCTGCTTTACACGTCTATTTTGTAATTTGCCCTTGTTGAGCCTAAGGTGTGTCAGTCGAAGCTCCTCTCGAATTTACAAAATATTTTTAAGCGTCCTGCAAAACTGAAAATCTCATGTGAGCAGCACATGACTTTCCCTACAGACTCAAATTCATTTTATCTTTATTTATTTAATAATTGATTAAATTGAGCTTAATTACTTAAAATAACACGTATAATTACTTGAAATTAAACTGAATTTACACTATTAATTCGATATTCATTTTGATTTGGTCACTGGGCGTATTTTCAAAGGCGACGTATCAAAAATGCGAAAAAACTAAATTATCCCGAGAACGGCTTGTTCTAGAGTAATAGGGTTGGTCTAATTCTTTTATCGTCAATCATGACGTGTAAAACAAGAATTTAATTTATGTATTTGAGCATACGTAGTCTTTTAATTTAGATTTTGACAATTTTTGCGGGACATTTAGTAAAAAAGGCAGATTCTTTTTTCCAGAATCGTGTCAAAATCTAACCATCAGAAGGGTAACCAACGACTGACATATTTATGATATTTTGTGAAATGTGGGCATTTAGTTTTTGAGTTAGAGTGGATATGTACATTGCACAGATAGACACACACACACACACACACACACACACACACACACACAAACGTACACTCACGCACACACACATATACACACACACAGGGCCCACGCTAAAAATAGTTTTTCGTGTTCTAGAGGCCCCAAAATGTGTGGATCCGTCAAAAACACGAGTTGCGATTTTTAACATAATTTCAATGTATTTTCTATATATTACCGTATATTGTAGGGAAAGTAAAAAGTTGAGAATCACTAAATTACAAAAAGTCCCATACTTTTCAAAAAAGAAGAAAAAAAACGATATAAAAATAATTGTTGCAAAATGTTGCCGAAAAAACAATCATATACAATTTTCTTTATATAAAATCGAGTATCATTTAGAGGAACATAACTTGTTTCATTTTAGACATACTGCATTGCATGTTCTAAAATGACAAAAAAAAGTAAATAATATACACTCACTAATCTCAAATGAAAGAATTAGCAGTAGCATTTTTATAAGAATCTAATTGCCACGATTATACAGGCTGCCCGTTTTAGAGACATTTTTTATTTAACTTTTCTACAGGCAGCATGATATACTATCTCGATCGAATCAAGCGATTTTTATAAAATTTAGCATTCTTAATTCAATTGGTAGCAAAAAAAAGGCTGTTGGTAAAAAATTATTTATATACTCGAGTAATGAAAATTCTGTAATTTGTGCCAATACTTCTCGAGACGATATACATTTTATAACTAAAAAATATACGTTGGCCATATCAGATTTTTATTTTTTGCAAAAGTCCATGTTTTCTGTTTTGAAATATAAAGCTTTCCGAGAAAACGATTGATGGTCAAAATTTCGTTCCCTATGCAAATTTTAGCATCTGATGTTCCTCGACAATTTAAAATTAACCTTAAAATTGGCACATGCATCCTACAACTATTATTCCAATCAATATTGAACAATAAGACGTACGTTTCGGAACCTGAAAAGTTATATTACTAGCATTTTGACTAATAATTATGTACTGATATTATGGCTGGTGTAATAAAATATTGTGCCAGCTACTCTGCAATAAAAAATCTGATGTGGGCAGCATATGACTTTCCTTATATAATGCAATGTATTTACTACTTTTACAGTAGAAACAAAATAGGTTATTCTTATAGTAGATACTTATATTTTTCCAAGATATTGAATATTTGTTAAATAGTCGTTATTTTCATTGATTTAGCGTCATTTTTATCCATTTGGCGGGATTTTCTTTGATTTGGTAACATTTAAAAAAGTCGCCAAATTGGCGACATTCCGCCAAATTCGTCGCCAAAATCCCGCCTAGCGTTATGGACGGAGAAATAATTTATTCTTATAACAGATAAATGACTATTGGTGTTCAAATACAAAAGTATTACTCAAAGTATCTTTTTTCATGAATAGAACGAGTTAGGATCCACGAGAATGATGTCACCAAATTTATCGCATGATATTACATATGAAAAGTGAACATGTTTTTCAAGACAAAATATTTTTTTTTATATTTTTTTTTATTTTATATAATTTTTTGATATTTTTTTGAAAAATGTGCAATATCTTGAAAAGGGTTCATGCTAGCGTTCTAAAATTTATGTTAATCGTTCTCTAGTGAAAACTTACATAAGAAATGTCTGTTTGCGTAACTTTATTAGAGATTTTGATTTTCTGACGATTTTTTCAAAATTTCACTCGAAAATTTAGGGGGGTTCTGAACATTCGATTGCGTTTAAAATGAATAAGCTTCCAGGATTCACGGATTGTAATTTTTGTACCAAATTTCATTCGAATCGCTCCATTCGTTCGTGAGATACCGTCTCCACAGACTCACTGACACACACACACACACTTTCACACACACACACACATTTTCACACACACACACACACACACACACAGACATCACCTCAAAAATGTTTGATTCGTGATCAGGGATGCTTGAAACGTTCTCTCCCGTCGAAAACTTGATTGCGAAATTTCGGCCCCTTCGCAATACTTTCCTTATACATTATGTATATAAGGAAAGTATAATATCAGGGGCGAGAAAACTGTGAGATCAAATGATTAAAAAAAGTATCCAATTACAGGATTTTTTTTTTTAACTTACTTGGTCGAATTGCCTATTAACCAAACAGGCCATCGAAAGTAGTAAGATACCAAAATGACCTTCTCGTCGAGATAGAAAGATGGAGCCCAGTTCCTGATGTAACAAAACAAAGTTATTCAGTTAAAAATCTTATTTTCGTAGAATGCTAAGGCTCAATATGCTAATTCTCATTTAGCAATTCTTCAGCAGGAGATCGGTATTATTCGCACACGACAGCAAAGTTTAAGTACAGTCGCAATATATGTTTCTCACAGTGTTTTTTGAAAAGTAAAACATTTCTGCCATTATCAGTTTATTTATTTTCATTTCTTTATTCATTTTTTACTTTCCTTATACAGGGTCTTTCAGAAAGGACCCCCTAACTTTGAAATGTCATAACTGTGAAACAGTGATAGACAGAAAGATGAAACAAGTAGTATGTTGGATAGACAGGTCTGGATTTTAAAATACACAGGTTTGCAAAATTTACAAGATTGGCTAACAGAGGGTGCTGCAGTTTCAGTGAAATGTCCTTTAAATAGTGGGTGAGATTGTTTTTCGTAAACAGGGGCCAAATCACATTACCATGGATTTGATATGGCCACCGTGAACAGTAGCATGACGCAAGCGATAGGGGAAGTTTGAAGCCACCTTCTGCAATGTCTGTACTGAAATGGTTGCACATGCCTCACAGATGAACTAACGTTTGAGGATTCTTACTGTAAAAGGTGTCCTTCAAATGGCCTCAAAGGAAGAAGTCGCATGGATTGAGATCCGGGGAGTATGGAGACTGAGCATTCTGTACTTCTGAGCTTTTATAAGTTATTTAAAGCTCACTGTGTTTGCAGCGCCTTCTGTTGGCCTATCTTGTAACTAGTTTTGCAAACCGGTGTATTTTAAATTCCAGACCTGTCTATCCAACATACCACTTGTTTCATATTTCTGTCTATCACTGTTTCGCAGTTATGTCATTTCAAAGTTAGAGAGTCCTATCTGCAAGACCCTATATATATAATGTATAAGGAAAGCATTACGACGGGGTCGAAAATTCGAATTCGAATTTTCGATGGGAGAGCACGTTTCAAGCATCCCTGATCACGAATTGAACATTTTTGAAGTGACGTCTGTGTGTGTGCGTGTGTGTGCGTGTGTGTGCGTGCGGGTGTGTGTGTGTGTGTGTGAAAGTATTTGTGTGTGTGTGTGTGTGTGTGTGAAAGTATTTGTGCGTGTGTGTGTATGTGTGTGTGTGTGTGTGTGTGTGTCAGTGAGACTGTGGAGACAATAACTGACGAACGAATGGACCGATTCAAACGAAATTTGGTACTTAAATTTCAATCCATAAACACTGGAAGCCTATTGTTTTTATACGCAATCGAATGTTCAGAACCCCCCTAAATTTGCGAGTGAAATTTTGAAAAAATCGTCAAAAAATCAAAACCTCTAATACAGTTAGGCAAATAGACCTGTAATTTTTCATTAGAAAATTAAATTCATTAGACTTGTGTAATTTTTTATTAGAAAACGATTGACATAAATTTTAGAACGTTAACATGAACTGTTTTCGAGATATTGCACATTTTTCAATAAAATTATCAAAACGTTATATAAAATAAAAAAAAATATTTCCTATTGAGAAACATATTCACTTTTCATATGTAATACCATGCGATAAATTTGGTGACATCATTCTTGTGGATCTAGCTCATTCCATTCATGAAAAAAGATAGTTTGAGTAACACTTTTGTATTTGAACACCAATAGTCATTTATCTGCTATAAGAATAACTTATTTCTCCATTTATAACGCTTGCCGAGATTTTGGCGACGAATTTGGCGGAATGTCGCCAACTTGGCGTTTTTTTAAATGCTGCCAAATTAACGAAAATCTTTCCAAATGGATAAAAATGATGCTAAATCAATGAAAATGACGACTAATTGACGAACATTCAATATCTTGGAAAGAATATAAGTATCTACTATAAGAAAAACCTATATTTTTACTGTAGAAGTAGTAAATTCATTGCAGTTTATAAGGAAAGTCATGTGTTGCCCACATCAGATTTTCTTTACTTGTGTATCATTGAAGTAATATAAATACGGTTCGATTGTACAAGAATTTACAAAGTCAACCTACATAATTACAATTTGATCTCGGCCAACTGTTCCTCTCTGGTCAATAAATAATAATTTTAAGTTAAATATTTCAAAATGCAAGAATATCAGCTTTACTCATAGGTATACTAATTTTTTACTTGCTGTATTGACTTTGAATTCCTCACTAATGAGAACGGCGTCAATGATTTGGACATTTTGTTATTTCGATTTTCAGTTTAAATTCAATTTACATATTCAAAATATTCTTCATAGAGTTTATAAGCTACTTGATTTGGTTTTCGGGAAATCTAGGATTTTTACTAATAATTTTTTAGTTCGCTTATTTGATTCTATTATTCGACCATTACTGGAATACGATTCTTTAATTTGGAGTCCGTGCTTGTGTTTATGTGATTAAAAAAGTTCAGAATATGTTTGTGATGTTCCTTTATTTTGAGATCAATACTTCGATAGCATTTCGATAGCATTTTTACTTCGATAGCATTTCTCAAGGACTTGTATCTCAAGGACTTGTTTGGTATTAATTCATTAAAATCTCGGTGGAACATGTTGTGTATGGTGTTTTTTTAGGAAATTACTTAACTGTCAGATTGATTGTAGTGCAGTTTTGAATGTGATCCTTCTTTATGCTAGCAAGCCTAGCTTGAAGTGTCATATGTTATTTCACATTTCAGATAATGTTAATGACAATTTTTTGAGAAACTTCTCTGTTTTAAATTTTATTATGTTATTTAATTGATGCTCTAATAGTATTGATTTGTTTACTATGTCTGAAAAAACTTTACAAATGTATGTTTGATGATTTTACTTTGATCTATGATTCCCTGTACTGTGACCATTGTAATTGAACATGTTCCGTTATGTAGCACTGTCAGAAATAAATAAATAAATAAATAAATAATCTTCATAGGATGCTAAAAGGTGAGAATACATCAATCATCAGTATATTATATATACAGTCATATATATACTACTTGTATTAAAAGCAACTGTGCAGTTTTAAATCAATTACTTTGTATAAGGAAAATGATAAGGCAGAGTTTTTTGATAAGTTTCTAATATCGTTATCATCTTTCACGTCATTATATCCAACGTTTCTCTCTTAAATGTAATTAGGATGTTAATTAGTGAAAATATGAATATTTTTATTTGAAGTAATTTGATATAGTAAATATTAGCTTAATTTTGATGTAAGGAATTAGACTATTGAAAATTGATAAAAATAAATAATCGTTAAATGTTACTTAAATTTTTTCATTTAGTCTCCAACATGTATATTTACCTTTCAGCGAGTATTCAGGTGGAAAAAGATCTATAAGAAATTTATTGGTAGATTATTGCAGACTATTTTCAATCATAGCCTAAATGTTCGCATTTCGCTAATACCTTTTGGAAAAATTTAATTATTGCAATTCCAATATTTTTTTTTCAAATTACCGCAATACCGACGCACACATACACACATAGACGAACATATTTACAAAGTGTTAGAAAAGGATTTGAGAGGTACTAAAATGTGTTTATTCAAAATCTGCAATTTAAAAATTTTCCAGAAAGCGATTAATTCTCTATACAATAGTAGGAGAAAGAAAAAAAATTAATATAGGCACAACGTGACTTTCCCTCCAGATTCATTCACGTACTCTTTATTTCCTCATAAATTCATTTAATTGAGTTCAATTGCACAAAATAGTACCCATAATTATTTTAAATTATAACGAATTTGCACTTTTAAATCAATTTTCATTTCCATTTGGTAACTGGATTTATTTTCAAGGGTGGCGTTAGGAAAATGTAAAAAAATGATATATCTCGAGAACGGCTAGTCATAAAGTAATGAAGTTAATCTTATTCTTTTTTCGTCAAAAATTAAGTATGAAACAACCATTTAAATGATACATTTGAGTATACGTAGTCTTTTATTTTAAATTTTGACAATTTTTGCAGACCATTTCGCAAACAAAAACGAATTATTTTTTCCGAATCGTACCAAAATCTAACCAGCACCAGGATAACATACACCTGACTTATCTACCAAATTTTGTGAAAATTGGTCTATTAGTTTTTGAGCTAGAGCGGATACAGGTAATTTTTGTGATCCATTTCGCAAAAAAATGCAAGTTCTTTTATCCGAACCGTAAGGAAATCTAAAGCGTTAGGGTCACCCACAAGAGACTTACCTTCCAAATTTTAAGAAATTAGAACAATTAGTTTTTCAGTTAGAGTGGATACATACATTGCACAGACTGACACACATGCAGACACAAAGACACACAGACACACACGCAGACACACACACAGACACACACGCAGATACACACACAAATACACACGCAGTTCACAAAACGTGTAGATCCGTTAAACATTCGAGTTGCAATTTTCGGCATGATTCCAATACTTTCCTGATACATTACCATGTATTGCAGGGAAAATATCCGATGTGGGCAGCAGATGACTTTCTCTGCAGACTCATATTCACGTTCTCTTTATTTCTTCAAGAATTCCTTAAATTGGGTTCAATTGCACAAAATAACACCCATAATTATTTAAAATTACACCAAATGTTCACTTTTAATTCAATCTTCGTTTTCATATGTTAACTTGACTTACTTCCAAAAGTAACGTAGCGAAAATGCGAAAATAATAAAAAAAATCTCGAGAACGGCTAGTCCTAGTGTAATGGAGTTGGTCGTATTCACTGTATCGTTAAAAATTGCATATAAAACAATCATTTATTTAGTATATTTAACCATACCTAGTTTTTTCGCAAAAAAAAAGCGGATACTTTTATTTCGAATCGCACCTAAAACTATAGTTAACACCAGGGTCACTCACAAGTGACTTACCTACCACATTTTATGAAATTTGGTACATTAGTTTTTGAGTTAGAGTGGATAAATACATTGCACAGACAGACAGACAGACACATACACACAAACAGACAGACACAGACACACAAAAAAACAGACAGACACACACACAAACAGACACACACACACACACACACACACAGAGGCAGCCACACACACAGACGTCACGCTAAAAATAATTTTTTCGTATTCTGAAAGTCCCAAAACATGTAGATCCGTCAAAAACTCGATTGCGATTTTCGGTATGATTCCAATACTTTCCCTACGCATTACCATGCATTGCAGGAACAGTGATAAAAATAAATAAATAAATAAACTTTCCCCAGGTGCGTAGCCCGTATGCTGTTGAAGCAACATAAATATGCAATAATAGTTCGATCGATAGCATTCTAAAAATAGAAAGAATAGATAGGAACCTTCAAAATAGACAAAAAAATGACCCAAACGCAGCAAATGTATTCTAAAAAGCATTAACACTTAAATCCAAATCGCATTGCATTACGAAATATGCTAAACATTTGGCAAAATTTACACATTTCGTGTCAAAATATATAAAGGAAGCGTTTTCTCCCTATATTATTATTCGCTTTGCTCCTTTCTATAGGAGAATTTTATTCAGCGCTGAAATACTCAAATATCTCCAGCTTCAAATATTTTTTATATATTCTATCTGTATAGACATTTTAAACCGGCTTGTAGATAATTTTTAAAACAGGATTTTTTTTTAATTATTGTCTTAAAATTGCTACTTTTACTTTTTTCCTCGAGAGACAGTATGTATAAAGGAGGAATGTTGTGTTGGGAGTCAAAAATTCAAATGTCACAGTTGGATGGATTTACATGATTTAAGCATATCTGGTTGAGTTTCAACCATTCCCATTCAATTGTGTATATGTACCTGGATTATTATAAGATGTGTACAGTGTGTATTGTACAGTATATGCACTGATCTGTAACAATTTAACTGATGTCTCATCATGGCGATATTTTAACACTTTCTAACACAGTTGAAAAGTGATTAGTACTTTGTTCATTCTGTCTATCTATCTGTCCGTTCGCACGACAATTCCCGTAAAAATGACTTTATCAAAATGAAATTTTTTTAGTATGTTGTTGAGACGATCAATGGGAGATATGGGAATGTAAAAAGAATCTCCCAATCAGTTTTGGATTGAAATCGGGTTGACAAAATGAAATATATTGAACCGTATGGGACCTAATTTTTCAGACATTTTTTAAGCGAAGTTAAAATTCACAAATTGTTTCGAAAATTTTAGGAAATATACAAATTATCCAATAAAATATAAAAAAAAAATGTCATCAAAATATGTTCAGTAGCTTTTAAACAAAAATTAGAAAAATAATTACACAAACATTATATGCCAGGGCGCGGTAGCCCATTAGTTAGCGCGCTGGAGTTGCACTCGGTAGGCCCGGGTTCGATTCCAGCCACTGCCAAAACTGCCGCCGTGTTCATGCGGAGTACGATCACGTTAAACATGTGGGTCAGAAAGTCCTTCCGAGAGGTTGGTGGTAGGGGAAGGAGGGTACGGTCCCTGTGGATGCCTCCCCCACTGGGTTCTGGTCTAAATTTGGTGGCACTTCCCGACCGTCCAAACAGTTACCTTACACCTTTCTGGTAGGTCGGACGGTCTGGGTTTCAACAACAACAACAAACATTATATGCCGGCCACACAAACAGCTGCCATAAACCTCCGGGTTGGTCGTGTGGTCTGGGCCTTCTACAAACATTATATGAAGAGATCACATAACAAATTTCAAAATAAAATATGACATCCATCTTTTTTTACCAGTGTAAAAATCGTGTTTTTTAAAGTTCTTTCTCATGGAATTAGAAATTTCCTTCTGACTCCATGGATATAAGATTAGGAGAAGTATTTATGTTTTCAATTGATACTTTCAGCCAACGATTTTTCTTTTGTAGATATTTTTGAAGTTTGTGTTTTTAACGCTTTACAACACAGTTAAAAGTGTTTATGACTTTATTTATTCTGTCTGTCTGTCTGTCCGTTCGCAGGAAAACTGCTGTAAAAATGACTTTAACAAAATGAAATTTTAGTATGTTGTTGGGACGGTCTGTGGGACATTTGAGAATGTAAATGAATAATATCACCCAATTAGTTTTGAATGGAACCCGTATTGAAGAAATGGAATACATTGAACCCTATGGGACTGACTTATTTTTTCAAATATTTTTTAACCAAAGGTAAAATTCACAAATTGCTTCGGAAATTTTAGGAAATACTCAAGTTATCCCATAAAACAGATAAAAAAATTTCAGTAAAATATGTTTGGTAGTTTTATAAATAAAAATTAAAATAATAATTACACCTATACTGTATGAAGAGATCACGTGACCAACGTCAAAATAAAATATGGCATCCATATTTTTTCCCAGAGTAAAATTCGTGATTTTTAAAGTTCTTTTAAATTTATATTGAGTGTTGCTTCCGTCTTACAACCGCTTTGTTTTTGCATATTTTCTGTGCATCTATATTTTTGCAACAACCCAATTATAATATTTTTGAATCATCAAACTTTGATTATTTCTACAACGAAGCCCAGTTTTAATGGATGCAGAATGTAGACAAGAGATTGTAAGATGAGTTGTATAAGAATTAGTGAATTTTTTTCACGCAAAATGATTTAACTCTGAAGCCTGACATAAAAGTGCATGCATAAAATATTTATTCATTGATTTTACATAGAGAGACAGACAATTTACATTTCGATGATGTCATCTTAATAACGTTCATTTTTTCCGATGAAGTTTGAAGTTTTCAAGTAAAATAAATTATTGTAGTTCAGTGATAATTAAAAAAATATCACCGCTTAATCTGTCGCATTTTATAGTTGTTTAAATAAAATAACCTTGCATTTCAGTTGGAAAGTGTTTCATAGTCAACGCTTTATGCATCATTGATTTGTCTTGTTTTATTATGTTCGATTGTTAAAACAATATGAAAATAGTACGGGGACATCTTACTATAGGATATTCTTGTGAATATAATTTTTAAAGCAAGAACATATAATTTTGTACTTCGTTTTAGATTAAGTTTAATAAGGGACCGATATTATATTTTTTTATGTTATTATATCAGTTATGGCCATGAAATATATAAGATTATGGTAATATTTTGGAAGACTATTTTTTTACATTCATATGTCTCTGAATGTGTTTAAAGCACAGTTGCAAAGGGGTAAAGAATTCTGAGTAAATAATATTTGCCTCCGTTTTATTTCCTGTTAGTCTTCATTTTGTCGTATATTTACCAAACTTCATATATGTGTACATTGCTTTACAAAAGGGACCCGAATGTATTATTTTTCAGATTTGCTTCCGTTTATACTTTTTACATAATTTAGGGGAATTAAATTATTGTAATGGAATTTTATTTGTAAATCAATATAAATGCGTTTATATATTTAATAAATTTCCTACTTTTTCTACATTAGTTTACAAACTGGACCAGGATGTTTTATTTTTCAGATTTGTCTCAGCTTATACTTTTTTATAGGGAAATAACATATAATTTAATGGAATTTAAAAAACCAATATGAATGCATTTTGAATTCTCACATATTTCAAAATGATTGTTGCAACAAAGTAAAAAATCGTTCGGGAATAACTTTTCCTGCAATTCTAAATCCTTCATTTTGCTATATATATCCCAAACTTCATATTTTATACAATAGTTTACAAACGGGATCAGAATGTTTTATACTTCAGTATTGCCTCTGCTTATAATTTATATTTTATAGAGGTTTTGTGACCAGTAGACACTATTTTCAGTCCTGACCCTAAGTATAGTTTATGCCCCAACCCATACCTGTAGTTTGGCTGACGTGTATCTATTGGGGTCATAACTTTTCGGGCTAAGACTGTCAAAATTGGCGACATATATCTGCGGCTTTGTTTGGTAACAAACACCAATATCTGCAAATAGTGCCTACTGGTCTCACAGAGAATTTAAATTTAATATTTCAATGGATTTTAAGAGCGATAGAAATGCGTTTAAAATTTTCACATATTTTAAAATGATTGTTGCAACGACTTATAAATTTTCGACTTATAAAATGAAATAAAAATTTTTTCGGGAATAATTTTTATTGCCACTTTAAAGCCTGCATTTTGCCAGTTATGTAACAAAATGCATGCGTTTGTACATTGGTTTACAAATGTGATCAGGATGTTTTATTCTTCAGATTTGTTTCGGCATGTACTTTTTTATAGAGAAAATTAATATAATATTTTAAAGGATTTTTATAAAGAAATATGAATGCATTTCTAATTAAGATATTTTAAAATGATTGTTGCAACCGGTAAAAGCTGTTAGGAGAATAACTTTTGTTACTATTTCAGAGACTTCATTTTGCCGTATGTTTGCTAAACTTCATATTATTGTACTACATTGGTTTGCAAAGAGAAAAGATGTTTTAATTTGCATATGTGACCCCGCTTATAATTTTACATGGGAATTAAATTAAATTAAATGCTTTATTATCATTTTCTTAAAGCAATATGAATAATTTTAGAATTCTTATATATTTCAATTCACGACCAGCGTCGGGTGTGTCTAGTTACAACATAATTATTTTCTTACTTTATATGTCTTCGGTGAATAACAGCAATTGTTTTAGAAAAACTAATGAATTACTTTATATTTAAAAAAAGTTGGTGGTTAAACTGGCAGTCCTTTTTTATTAAAACATTTGAAAGAATTTATTTTTATTTTTCACACAGACTATCCAATCTAAGTAAAATCAGTGACTTGTAACAGAAGCTAGTTTCGAGTGACAAAAGTCAGTGTCAGTTAAATAATTTCGTTAAAACTAACTGAAGTGGAACATATCAGAGTCTTCTTTTTTATCTGTAACAGAAATAGAAGATAATTATCTTTAAGCAGCAGTTATTTTTACTTTTACTTAAGATAAGTTATCGTTTTTTTTTAATGAAATAAAAGAAGGTACTTAGTTAGAACACTACACATATATTTAACACGGTGATAGTTTTTGTGAGCTTTTCTACGTTACGTATGTTGTTTTATAAACATGGAATTCGAATGTATTTCTTTAGCGGTTTATCAAAGAAATACTTCCAATCTGAAGTAATTTTTAAATTAAGTGAGTATTTTGTTTTTTATCAAATGGCGAGGCACTTGACTCTCATCATTCGCCTATACATCGGCCAGAACGTGAACCATTTAGCCGCCCTAGGACGTTGCCCCAGGTGCACCAGAGGGGGCGGAACACACTGCGCCCAACAACAAAACATCCATGCCTTACGTGGGACTCGAACCCACAACGCGGCGGTCGAACGGAAACGCTCGCCTTGACCACTCGACCACCGCGTCGGCGGAGTAATTCTACTATAGTAGTTTCATCTCCCGTAGATTGTATTTACACTGTCAATGGAAATTTAAATTTTCATCCAGCTCTACTAACCAATTATAATAGTGAAAATCGAAAGCGACTTTGCGCAATAGCCATAAGCAAAGAAATAGCAACGTAACGAGCTGCGTAAATACAACGACAAAAGCAGACAATATTTTCGAAAACGCTTAGGTTTTCTTCTTCGGCGATAATAAACCAAGAGCTCAGCGCCAAATGAGATCTTATCTACGCGGTGTTGAAATACTAACCTATATCAGTGGTGGTGTTACCTAGTTTGAAATTAAGCGAAACACTAAAATGTCCATACCTATAAAATCATAATTCTATGTAACGTGAAATGAAATACACATAAAACTTTGCGGATAGTTCTGAACTAGCCCAACTTAAAATTTAATTCGCATAAATGAATAAAAAATAAAAAAAAAATATTTTGAATTTCAAGGACCAGGGGTTATTGAGATATTAATAAACGAGATATTAATTACAGGCTGTTCCATTTAACTGCTCTACATCCTTTGGGTGAGCAGGAAGGCCTGGTCAATGAAATAAAAAGAAAAATCAATCATGCATAAAGCGTTGATTATGAAACACATTCCAACTGCAATGCAATTTTATTCAAACACCTCTAAAATGCGATGCATTCACAGGTAATATTTTTTAAAGTTATCACAATGCCACAAAGATTTATTATATTTTAAAACTTAAAACTTCATCGAAAAAAATGAATTTTATTCAAATGACGTCATTAAAATATAAATCGCCTGGCCCTCTGAAAAAGCAGTAAATATTTCATTCAAAAACTTTTATTCCATTCCTTTCATTCATCACAATATTACAATAATTTATTTTACTAAAAACTTTAAACCATGGAGGTAAAAGTAATTGAACTCTATGCTTAAAACTTCAACAAAAAAGTCTAGTATAAAATCGCCTGCTTCTCTATGTAAAATCAATGAATATTTCATTCATATCATCTATATTGCAGACTCCAGTGTAACATAATTTTGCATTAAAGAAATTCAACAATTCTTATACAACCCATCTTACAGCTTGATGTGTTTACATTCTCCATAAGTGAAAATGCACATGGTAGAAATAATGAAAGTTTGATGATCACTTAAGCTCAAATATATTGTAATTGCTTTGATTCAGAATAAAGATACACAGAGAGTTAGCAAAAATAAAGCTGTTTTAGAACGGATACAACACTAAATATAAATTAAAAAGAACTTTAAAAATCCCGATTTTGACATAAGATAGATAACATTGTTCATTTACACTCAAATATATTATATGCGTTATTTCAGAATATAAATGCACAGAAATTAAGCAAAAGTAAAACGATTTTATGACGGATACAACACTAAATATAAATTAAAAATCACTTTAAAAATCACGATTTTGACACAAGATGGATGAAATGTTTTATTTTGAGGTGGATCACGTGATCTCTTTATATGATATGGATCTAATTATTATTTTAATTTTTATTGAAAAAAGTACCAAATATATTTTGCTGCAATTTTTTTTATATTTTTATGGGATAATTTGAATATTTTCTAAACTTTTCAAAGCAATTTGTGATTTTTTAATTTGCTTAAAAAATGTTTGACAAATTAGGTTCCATAGAGTTTGTATTTCATTTGTTCATTCTGGGTTCAATACAAAACTAACTGGGTGATATTATTCATTTATATTCTTATAGGTTCTACAGGCCGTCTGAACAATAAACTAAAATTTCATTTTGATAGAGTCACTTTTACGGCAGATATCATGCGAACGCACAGACAGACAGACGGAATGAACAAAGTCATATCCATTTTGTTGTTGTTGAGACCCAGTCCGTCCGACCTACCAGAAAGGTGTAAGGTAACTGTTTGGACAGCCGGGAAGAGCCACCCAATTTAGACCGAAACTCAGTGGGAGAAGCATTTACAGGGAACATATCCATCTTGTGTCAAAATCGTGATTTTTAAAGTTCTTTTTAATTTATATTTAGTGTTGCATCCGTCCTAAAACCGCTATGGGTTTTTTTCTGTGCATCTATATACTGCGGCAACGCAATTCTAACATTTTGGAGTTTAAATGATCTTCAAACTTTGATCATTTCTACAACGAAGTCTAACCTTCACGTATGGAGAATGTAAACACATCAAGCTGTAAGATGAGTTGTATAAGAATTGCTGAATTTCTTTAACGCAAAATTATTTAGGTCTGGAGTCTGTAATATAGCTGATATGAATGAAACATTCACTGATTTTACATAGGGAAGCAGACGATTCCATATTATTGCTTTTTGATGAACTTTTAAGCATGGAGTTAGAAAGTAATTTTACCTCCATGGTTTTACGTTTTTAAGTAAAATATATTATTGTAGTATTGCGATATTTTTAAAAATATCACCGCTAAATGAAAGAAATGGAAAAAGTTTATGAATGAAATATTCACTGCTTTTATATAGAGAACCAGACGATTTATATTTCGATGACGTTACTTGAATAAAGTTCATTTGTTTTCGATGAAGTTTCCAAATATAATAAATTATTCTAGTATTGTGATAGTTTTAAAAATATCACAGCTGATTGTATCGCATTTTAGAGATGTTTAAATAAAATTGCATTTCAGTTGGAAAGTGTTTCATAATCAATGTTTTATGCATGATTGATCTTACGTGTTAATTTTTTCTCAATTTAAGTAATAAAGAGATTACAATATAAGTTCTATAAATGAGCGGTATTGCATTTTAACTGGATTTAAGGGAATTATTCATATTTCTATTTAATGTGTAATCTCTTTTATTTTGGCAAGACTTATGTATTGTGTTTAGCCAATTGACTTATATTTGCGTTTAGCCAGTTGTCGAAACATAATAAAAGTGGTATGGATGTATTATCCAATATCACTTTAGGGCTTTCATTTTGGCATATATTCATGAAATTTCATATTTTTTTACATGTGTTTGCAAAAGAGATCAGGATGCGTTTTAATTCCTCAAATCTGTCTACGATGATAAATTTGTATACCTGAAACAGAAATAATTATAATCATTTTTAGGAGAATTAAATTACATATTTTTAAAATATGTTTTGAATATCAATGTCATTTAGGACATTGATACATATCGTCATTTAGGACGATATCATTTACGACGATCATTTTTAGAATTAAATTACATATTTTAAAAATAAGTTTTGAATATCAATGTCATTTAGGACATTGATACATATTGTCATTTAGGACATATCTACAGAAATTGATACGTATTATAAATCAAGAGCAACGTCGGGTATATTTGCTATTATCTATATAATTAATATCGTAAGTTGTGCTTCTATCAGCTAATTTACTCATATATTATGTTTAGCCTATTATTGAAAGAGAATACAAGTGACATGGGTATATCTTCTAATATGATTTTAGCTCTTTCATTCTAGCATATATTGATAAAGTTTCACAATTTTTGTAAATTTGGTTGAAACGGGACCAGGATGTTTTATTTCTCAAATATGTCTGTGCATGCAATTTTGTATAACGAGAACAGAAATCACGTATTTATTTTTAAAATAATTAAATTAAATATAATAATATAATGTATTGAGTATGAATGTCATTTAGAATACTACAGGAATTAGCACATATTTTAAATCACGAGCAACTTCGAGTATATTTGTTATTATCCATATAAATAAACTGTAAGTTATGCTTCTATCTGTCTGTTTGTTATCTCAGTAATGCAGAACTCGCCACTTTCATTTTATTTTGAATTGTTGTAGAATTAAAAAATAAATTCTCTCCATATTGAAAGTTCACCGCGAATTGCGAATTTCAAGTTTTTTTATATTATATATTTTAATTCACGACGAACAACATCCAGTACATTTGCTATTATTTATATAAATAAAACTGATAGAAATAAATAATTTTATGCCTGATAATTTTATAAATCTGAAAATGTAAATGAGTTTCTTTCTTATTATTTTATACGAAGAACGGACAAGATGATAGTATGGTGATATAGGGAAAATATTAAATTGAAGAAGAAATTTAGAAATCAAATTTTAAACGGATAAGGACATTCTAGAACACTAAGTGTATCTGCCTATATTTGTACTTGTTAGCACAATGTACTTATCTGCTCTAGCTTAAAAACTATCATTCTAAATACCTGAAATGTAAGTAATTCACTTATGAGTCATCTAAGTAATTCATCTAAGTAATTCATCTAAGTAATTCATCTAAGTAATTCACTTCTGCGTTCACTTTTGCGTCCAGATTTTGGAACAATTTGACAAAATTAAACAGTCCTTTCTAACAAAATGGCCCTCAAAAAAGGCAAAATCTGAAAAGAAAGAATAAATATGCTTAATTATTTTAATTAGAGATTTGTTTCATGCATAATTTTAAATGATAAAAGGTGTAAAGCCAGCATTATTCTACGATAAACCATTCTTAAGATATTTCAGATTTAAGTGACATATTTTAAAGTCACCAAACGGAAAGGAAAATGCTATAGAACTGTAAACTGGATATAATTTCAAATAATTATGCATTCTAGGTATTTTGTTTGATAAATCTTGAACTGATTCGTTAGAATGTCATGACTATGAGCTGTCCACATCAGATTATTTAACTCGCTTACCCAAGGAAAGAGAAATTATCCTCTATCCTTTACTTCCATGCTATTTATTTTCTTAAGCTGAGCAGTTGTGATAAGTTACATTCTACTTACTTTTAATGTTCTCTCTTTTGAAATTACTTAAATACTTTAAAGTGCACTCATAATGAAAGTGGGGTTTGAAACCATATCTGTTAAAGTATAAATTATATATTAAATTTTGATTTTAATTTTTGTAATTTATTTCAGGTAGGAAATTTTCTCTTTCATCAATCATACTTGCAGAAGGATATAGAGCAAATTGATTTTTGAATATGGAACAAGAAACAATTTTTTCATTCAAAGGTAATTCATTAAAGGATTTTATTTAGTTCACAGTGGTATTTGATTCAATTTGAAAGGGCTTTTATTTTATGGCGTATGATATTCATAAAACCTTGCAATTAC
Organism: Amaurobius ferox; assembly: GCA_951213105.1. Classification (NCBI taxonomy): domain Eukaryota; kingdom Metazoa; phylum Arthropoda; class Arachnida; order Araneae; family Amaurobiidae; genus Amaurobius; species Amaurobius ferox. Next base: position 78,030,291 of record OX578152.1, on the reverse strand, counting down.
TAGATGATATTTTAAGTGTTTCTAGTGAAATGTTTCTTCTAGTAAATGTTTCTTCTAAATGTTCCTTACATTGCCAGGACCGCCTTAACCCTTGGCTGGAACCCAAGATAAAAGTAAGTGCAAAGGCCCTCCCTAAAACGTTTATAGCAAATTAAAAATATAAGAAAAATTGCCTAGTTTGACTGTGGTGAAAAACCGCCCAGCTTACAGTATGATAAATATAACCACATTAAATAAAACCACATTAAAAGTAACCACAGGAATTTCACATGTAGCATAATGATATAATAATAACAGGGAATGACTTTGTGTTCGTGTCTATCTGTACGCGGCGTAATCGAAAAATATAAGTAACACACAGCTACGAAATTCTGCGCAGTGGTAGCTCAGGTCAGGTCCCGAGATACCTCGGTATGATATTTTTATTCTAAATAGTTTTTTAGTAATATAATGAAGCGGAATTTTAGTGATTTGGGGAGAATTTGACAGAAATCTGTTCTTTAGCGATGGGATATATATATCATCGCAGTTTTGATTTTAACACCATCACAAAGATAAAAAAACGCTCTCTCCTACGAGCTTTAAAAGAAATCAGTATCACAATTACTTACTATTTAAAAAATCTGAAAATAAAACATGATTTCTTGGAATTTTTAACAAAATTTATTTTTAAATTTTTGTGTCGACGAATTGAAGATTCACAACTTTTTAACATTTTACGTCAATACTGACGAACACCTTCCTATTTGAAATAGAAAATTTAAATCGAGTTATTTATGCTGAAATTAAATTAATATATCAGCTGGATTTATAGTAGATTAATCACATATTTACTCACAAAAATCGCACTTTTATCACCCGAACCAGTACATGTTCGACGGGTTTTGTGGAAATATACAGTTAAACAAAGAATGAATTGTGGTAGACTTTTTACTTTCCCTGCAATACATGGTAATGTATAGGGAAGGTATTGGAAACATGTCGAAAATCGCAACTCGAGTTTTCGACGGATCTACACGTTTCGAGACCTGTAGTCTGTCTGTCTGTGCAATGTATGTATCCACTCTAACTAAAACACTTATGCAATTTTATTTAAAAATCACTAAAATGCGATACATTCAGCGGTGATATTTTTTTAATTATCACAGAACTGCAATAATTTAATTTACTTGAAAACTTAATCGAACAAAATTAAACTTTATTCAAATGACGTCATCAAAGTATAAATCGTCAGACTCTCTATGTAAAAGCAGTGAATATTTCATTCATACACTTTTATTCCAGACATCAGAGTTTAATAATTTGGCACTAAAAAATTCAGCAATTCTTATACAACTAATCTTACAATCACTTGTTTACATTCAGCAGCCATTAAAATTAGGCTTCGTTGTAGAAACAATCAAAGTTTAATGGTCATTTAAGGTAAAAAATATTGTAATTATGTTGGCGTAGAATATCATTGCACAGAAAATAAGAAAAAATAAAGAGATTTTAGGGTGGATGCAACGATAAATATAAATTTAAAAGAACTTTGAAAATCACGATTTTTATACTAGGAAAAACAGATGGATGCCATATTTTATTTCGAAATGGGGCACGTGATCTCTTCACATAATATGGGTGTAATTCTTATTTTAAATTTTTATTTAAAAACCTACCGAACATATTTTGCTGACATTTTTTTGTATATTTTATGGGATAATTTGAATATTTCCTAAATTTTTTAAAGCAATTTGTGGATTTTAACTTTGCTTAAAAATGTTTAAAAAATTAGGTCCCATAGGGTTCAGTGTATTTCACATTTTTAACCCAGATTCAATCCAAAACTGATTGGATAATATTAGCCATTTATATTCCGATATGTCCCACATACCGTCTCAGCAACATACTAAAATTTTATTTTGATAAGACAGACAGACAGACAGAAAGACCAAAGCATAAACACTTTCAACTATGTTATAACGTGTTAAAAGTGGGACTATTTCCTGTATATATACAGGGTAGCTCCAGTTTTTTAGCTAGTTATGCATAAATTATAGCTGCACTCATTTTTTTTTACTTATTGTTCAGATACTATGGAATGGCTGAATCTGTGTTTTCATTTTGAGCGTTTTGAAACTATTCCTGCATCATTCTTTAAAAAAATAAAATACATTCTTTAAAAAATCCTTATCTTCAAATGTCATTTGTTATTGTTCCATTTGTCTGTGCATGCTCAGAACATAATTTATTTTGATTGTTCACATCGATTGTTGTTCACATAAACTGAAATTTCCCAAACTATCGTAAATCACGAGCCAAAATGTTTTTAAATGTATACCATATGTATCTCCTGAAAAAAGACCCTATTTCAGTTTTATGAAATGAGTATGTTACGTAACATTCCACAACCACCAATGAATTAGATCATTAAAATACATCATCCTTATTGATTAATTACTCATGAAGAATAAACTGTAATGGTTCCTAAACTTTTTCTACCAAGATCTAAAGTTTTGGAACTCTTTTTCTTGGTGACCCAGTAAATGCATATTTGGAATTGAAGATCCCCGTTCTTTACACTACAAATATTCTTCTCGACCTAAGGTTTGAGTGGTCAATTAAAACGAAAATCCTATTTAAAAAAATCTGATGTGGGCAGCACATGACTTTCCTTATATAATGCAATGAATTTACTACTTTTACAGCAAAAAAAAAGTAGAATATTTTTATAGTAGATATTTATATTCTTTCCAAAATATTGAATTTTCTTCAATGAGTAATCGTTTCCATTGATTTAGCGTCATTTTTATCCATTTGGCGAGATTTTCCTTAATTTAGCAACAAATTTAGCGACATTCCACCAAATTCGTCGCCAAAATCTCTCTAAGCGTTATAGACAGAAAAATAAGTTGCTCTTACAGCAGATAAATGACTATTGGCATTCAAATACAAAAGTATTACTCAAAGTATATTTTATCATGAATAGAACGAGCTAGATCCTCGAGAATGATGTCACCAAATTTATTGCATGGTATTACATATGAAAAGTGAATATATTTCTTACTAGGAAATATTTTTTTTCATTTTATATGATTTTTCGATAATTTGTTTAAAAAATGTACAATAGCTCTAGGACGGTTCACGTTAACGTTCAAAAATTTATGCCAATCGTTTTCTAATGAAAAATTACATAAGAAATGCCTATTTGCGTAACTTTATTAGAGGTTTTGATTTTTTGACGATTTTTTCAAAATTTCACTCGAAGATTGAGGGGGTTCTGAACATTCAATTGCGTATAAAAACAATGGGCTTCCAATGTTTACGGATTGCAATTTTTGTACCAAATTTCGTTAGAATCGGTCCATTCGTTCGTCAGTTATCGTCTCCATAGACTCACTGACACACACACACACACACACACACACACATACTTTCACACACACACACACACACACACACACACACACAGACATCACTTCAAATATGTTTGATTCGTGATCATGGATGCTTGAAACGTGCTCTCCCGTCGAAAACTCGAATTCGAATTTTCGACCACGTCACAATACTTTCCTTATACATTATGTATATAAGGAAAGTAATAAATTCGAGATTTTCCCCATTTTTGAGAATTTGCATTAGTTCCTGTCAAACAAACTGTGAAATTTATGTTTCCAACTAATGATTCTCTCTTTATTTCGTTATTTTATAAACCTTCCATGATTTTAGAGATAGAGGCACAAACAACGATCGAGTCTCGTTATCTCTCGTTATCGAATTTTGAATGCTATTTTTTGTACAGAGGTTACAAAAAGGGGTAGGCCACGTTAGTCGAAGACTCAAACATTTTTCAGGCTTATATAACGAATGGGTTACGTTCAGAGTGGCGAAATAATCGGAAGGGCAAACAGACAGACAGACAAAAAGACACACGAACGTCCAGATATTAAGTGGGATCTTACCGAGCTATCCCTTTGAATTTCAGGAAATACGGTACAGTCATCCTCCCTTGATTATGAGGCAAACATAGAGATTTTCTTCATTATATATATATATATATATATATATATATATATATATATAAATGTGTTAAATATGATATCTGCCTCACTTAATAAAAGGTCTGAATATTACAAACTGTTTCAAATTCAAGTACATTAATAGCGCACAATTTATAGCAGTTCTACTAAAACATGAATTGCAACTGAAAATGGAAAATTGCGTCAGAAAAGATTATTTATTTACCAGTATTGAAAGCCTCGATTGTTAAATAATTTTCTTAGAAATTCATTCCAAAAATTGGGGATCTGCAGAACATTCGATTGTAATAAAATCAAACCAATAAGGTTTCAATATTAACTGATTGTAACATCCGTACCAAAATCCGTTAGAAACGTCCCATTCATTTGTAAGATATCGCACACCTACAGGCTCATAAACACACACACACACACATCCCCTCTAAAACGTTGGATTCGTCTTCAGGAATGCTTGAATCGCGGTCTTCCTTTGAAAACTCGAATTCAAATTTTCGACTCCGTCAAAATACTTTCCCTATGCAGTATACCACGTATTTAGAGAAATTAAAAATTCGTAAAATCCACACATTCCCTCTGCAATAGCATGGCAAATAAAATATAAAACAATTCATCCAATTTAGAAAGCAAACCGACTTGTTTAATGTAAAGGCGAAGTACAGCAGTTTTTGAGCAAAAATTCGGTGTTAACTGAATAAAATAATAATGCAAGCAAAATGCTTTAAATATGCAAGCAATCAAGCCATAAAAATCAAACGATGGAGCTTAGAGGAATGGAAGTAGTTAGTGGTCAGGAGAAAGATACAAAAAATTCGCTAATCTGTTGAAAAATATCTGTAAAATAAAAAAAAAATATTATAAAGAAGTATATATACATATGGTGGTTCATAAGTCTGTAGGTAGGCCAAATAGGTTTCATAAAATGGTATCCAGAGCTGTGGGAATTAGGTATCGGAATAGTAAAGTGCTACCATAAGCTACCAGATGAGATCGGTGACAACGCCCTTAGCGGCAAATTTTGGAAGTAAGAACTCATATCTCGAAAAGTATGAGAATCAACTAAAAAGTTGGGGAGCATCACCAAATTACTAGGAAATGTCATGTTAATTAATGCAAAAGCTCTATTTATATCACGTACAGTATTAAGGTTTATAGATACTATAAATCTTGGTGCAGTATAACGTATATAATGTCTATAAACCTTGGTACAGTATAACATAAAGTATATTTAATATGCCCACAGTCTGCCTCAATACATAATTGTATGCAGCAAATAATTTCCTGCTACACGTTTGCAAAGGTTACGGGAGAATGTAGAGCAATAGGAAATCGTAAGACATACCGCTACGCAATTTTCACAGAACTTTATCTACTTTCATTGTATAGCAGTACCAATTTCCAACTATCTCTTCATTCGTACAGCCAGCCTTTCCTGATCTTTGTGTCTTGACAGCGTGCTCCTCAAGGAATACACTATTGATATGGACAATCGTTTGCAAATTTTCTGGCAGATTTTATGTACAGGAGCGGGTTAACGTATTACAGTCATCATTTAAATTCGATACCCAAAGTAACACTTGTTTTTGCAAATTGTAATTTTTACATTCGATGATGATCCACTAAATGTTTAATTGACTTTGTTTATTGTATCTCTCATAGTTTCTGAAATAGGAGCGATAACTGCCAAATTTTGCCGCTAGAGACGCCGCCGTTAGTCATATCGCATATCGAACAATCACGTTACTATACCTATACCTGACTTTCCTAGCTCTAGTTACGATAGCTGAAAAATTAGTTGGCCTACTTACAGTTTTAAAGGGCAATCTGGGCAATCTATATAATAACATTATAAGAAAGCCATTTGAGGAACTGATAAAAAATCTGATGTGCACGGCAAATGGCTTTCTTTACCAGAGTTCTGGATTTTAGTTCTTTCAAGTAAAATAATAGTGTTCAAAATCTACGACACAGTGTTTCTGGCATTAAATTAAAATAACATAATTTGAAAATGGGCGATTATAGCAAATTTATCAGTCCAAACGGTTTAACTTATTCATACTCACATACAAAATCCTCATCAAAATTCAGTTGGTATTAATTATAATTTGCGATATTAATAATATCGTGCGAAATAAATAAAAGTATTAGCGAATTCTTTGGCGTCAAAATACAAAACTATTACAAAAAGTATTTTTTCCCCTCTAATGAAACGAACCAGAGTGGATGAGGTTGATCCATGAGAATAATATTAACAAATGTGTTGTATAATATTGCATAAGGAAATTGAACCCTTTTAATTATACTTCTATTTGTGTAATTTATTTGATAAGTGGGCAATATCTTGTGGACGACTGTTCAAGCTAGCATTCCAAACTTTTTATTATTGGTTTTCAAATTACAAATTACAAAATGACCATTTATTTATAATTAATGAAATTTTTGATGATTTAAAGAATTAAAAACAAGGATTTAAAAACTGGTGGCTATCTCTTTCGAAAGTTCGATTACGTTATAAACAATATGGTTTCAGTATTCACTGATTGTAATAACTGTATCAAATTTATTTGAAAACGATTTATTCGTTCATGAGATTTAGGATGCAAAGACACACGGAGGCACACACTTACATCCACACCCTAAAATATATACAACATACCCACACTAACATACATACATACCCACACATGCTTACATACACACCGATACATCCATACACACACTAACATATATATACACACACACTCGCTACCTAAAAAATGTTCGAATTCTTGGATTCTTGAAATGTAGTCTTTCATCGAAAATTCGCATTCGAATTTTCAACCCCATCATAAGACTTTTCTTATACATTATTCAATGTATGTAGGGAAAGTGGAAAGCAGAGAAGTTTCACCAGCACAGGCAAAACAAACTATCACAAAAAATTATTTTTACTTTCAATATAAGAGATAAAAAGTAGAAATCACAGATACTAGTATATGCAAACAAAGCGCAATCCTGTAATGTGTTTTATTTTGATAATGTTTTATTTCCTTTCATTATTATATAGATAAAAAATGCTTTATTTTCCTGACGCTTTCAAAAGCGGGATTTTGACGAGAAATTGCATTTTTATACCTTTCTTTGGAAATATTTCACCCTTTGCGTGTATGAAGAAATCTAGAACTATATAAAGACCAGATAGATATTTATTTTATCAGTTGAGTAGAAAATGGAAATAAAATAATAAAATGCACGTTATATACGCAAAAATTGCATTATGAATATTTCCCTCAGCATTTAAAATCAGACTTCAAACAATTCAGCCGTGAAGATAAGTTAAAACAAAAGTCTTATTTATTCATTTACATGTATATAAATCTCAAACTGATTTTATTCGAAAAAGAAAGAAAAGGACAAAACACCTTCAACGAATAAGAAGCTCTGCCTAAATCCCATTTGGCGTTTATTTTATCCCAAGTTTCACGTGTTTTATGTGTCGCTTCCTAGATGGATCTTGGCGGAGTAGCAAGCGGAAGCTGTGAAGCAAATATCATAGGAAAAGCTGCGGGAGCGTTCCATATTTGGCAAATTAATGCAGATTTGGCGATATGTGGATATATTTTTTTTAAATTAAATGTTTTACTATTTTCCTCGCCTTCCTCTATTTTCTTTTTGATTATTAAGATGTCTTTAATTAAGTATTACTTTCCTTATATACATAATGTATAAGGACAGTATTGTGACGGGGTCGAAAATTCGAATTCTAGTTTTCGACGGGAGAGCACGTTTCAAGCATCCCTGATCACGAATCGAACATTTTTGAAGTGATGTCTGTGTGTGTGTGTGTGCGTGTGTGTGTGTGTGTGTGTGTGTAAGTGTGTGTGTGTGTGTGTGTCAGTGAGTCTGTGGAGACAATAACTGACGAACGAATAGACCGATTCGAACAAAATTTGGAATAAAAATCACAATCCGTAAACACTGGAAGCCTATTGTTTTTATACGGAATCAAATGTTCAGAACCCTCCTAAATTTTCGAATGAAATTTTGAAAAAATCGTCAAAAAATCAAAACCACTAATAAAGTTACGCAAATAGACATTTCTTATGTAATTTTTCATTAGCAAACGATTGACATAAATTTTAGAACGCTAACATAAACCGTTCTCGAGATATTGTACAATTTTTAAAAAAAATTATCAAAAAGTCATAAAATAAAAGTATTTCCTACTGAGAAACATGTTCACTTTTCATATGTAATACCATGCGATAAATTGGGTGACATCATTCTCGTGGATCTAGCTCGTTCCATTCGTGAAAAAAGATACTTTAAGTAATACTTTTGTATTTGAACGCCACTAGTCGTTTATCTGCTGTAAGAATAACTTATTTCTTCATCCATAACGCTTGGCGAGATTTTGGCGACGAATTTGGCGGAATGTCGCCAACTTGACGACTTTTGAAATGTTGCCAAATTACGAAAATCTCGTCAAATGGATAAAAATGACGCTAAATCAATGAAAATGACGACTAATTGTCGAAAATTCAATATCTTGGAAAGAGTATTAGTATCTATTATAAGAAAAACCTATTTTTTTTTACTGTAAAAGTATTAAATTCATTACATTATATAAGGAAAGTCATGTGTTGCCCACATCAGATTTTTTTTTATTGTATATATAATAACTTTTTCCACACAGTCGTAGTATAACGTATAGGGTAAATACGGTGATTAGGACAGTAACTTTGAATTCAATTTTTATACGGACTGACTTGCTGGGGCAAACCTGAATAAAAATCGATCATTTTAGCGGTGAAGTCTCTGTGCGTGTAAGTGTGGATGTGCATGTAATATTCTGTAAAATGATACATCTGGAACGAACGGGCCGAATGGAATGAAGTTTCGTACCATTGTTGCAATCCAAATACTAGAACCCAAATTAGATTTAGCGTGAAAAGTTAATTGTACTACCCTGAACTTCTGAAATGTTTCAAAAGAAAATCTCAAAAACGCATCATTAACAAACATGTGCCAAAATTCATCTTTTATGAGTTATTACTTTTATGAAAACGAGTCCTACTCATTTTATAGCGATAACCAAAATCATTATTTTATAAGAAAACGAAAGTAGATCATTTTCTAGTGCTAACTATAACCATTCTTTTATTGGGAAGCACATTTTATAATATGAGCATTTTTAATTGGAAAACATTTTTAATTATAAAAAAAACATTTTTATGTGGAAAGCAACTGCTACTCATTTTATACAGCTAACCAAAATCATTATTTTGTAGGGAAATGAGTTTTACTCTATTTATAGCACTTACCAAAACCATTTTATTGAAAACGAATGCTACTCTTTCTATAGTGCTAACCACACTCATTCCTTTATTGATAAACGAATGCCTCAAATTTTATAGTACTCATCATAACCATTCTTTTATTAGTAAACGAATGCCTTAGATTTTATAGCACTCACCATAAGCATTCTTTATTGATAAACGAATGCCTCAGATTTTATAGCACTAACCATACCCATTCTTTTATTGATAAGCGAATGCCTCAGATTTCATAGAACTCACCATAACCATTCTTTATTGAAAACGAATGCTACTCTTTTTATAGTGCTAACCACACCCATTCCTCTATTGATAAACGAATGCGTCAAATTTTATAGCACTCACCGTAACCATTTTTCTATTGGTAAACGAATGCCTCAGATTTTATAGCACTCACCACAACCAATTTTCGTAACACCGAATATACAGCCTTATCAGTTTGCAACAGTTATTAACAGTTCCAATTTTTGAGACGAAGGAGAAATTTACAAATAAGGAAAAAACCGATATGCATTTCTTATATGGAGCAGCAAATGGGAATGGCAGAGAGGCACATCGACTGAATGACGAACGATATCCCCCTTAGGCGGTTGCCCCATCGTAAAACATTCGAACACTTGCATCGGCAGCTCTGTGAATAGCCCCCATGATCGCAGGATCTGTCGTGTCTTGACTTCTTTTTGTGGAAATATCTCAAGAGTCTCGTCTATGCCACTCCCCTTGAATCTGAAGAGGAATTCGTAGCCAGAATTTCAGCCGCTGCTGTCTAAGTGCGCGACATGCCTGGTCTGTTCGAGAAAGTTCGAAAATCCCTCCAACGCCGTTATAAGACGTGCATCCAGCTCGGAGGTTGATCTTTTGAGCCATTATAGTAATTATTGTTTATTAAATGACATCTTATACCTTCTAAGTAATTGTGTTTTCACCTCACCTCATCGGTTGCATAATTTTGCACCCACTGGTCCCTTTACGTTTCATTTCCGACCCGATAAACTATGATAAAAATTGCCTGGTTTGGCGTATACTACAACCTCGTAAAATTTTGCCCATCTTCTTTTAATCACCCTGTGTATATATATATATATATATATATATATATATATATGCATATATATATACATCTCACAAATTCTTGGTTTCCATACCTTTGATTTTAAAGACCTATTTAGTAATATTGTGATTAAAGATTTATATAAAGTTATTATCTCTCTTTATCATGACTATCTATCTTCCAATAATGTTGCATTTAATGTCAAAAACTTTCCTATGCTCTTGCACTTTGTGTTATACAACAATTATATTATCCAAGATGATAATATTTATTTACAAACATCTGGTGTACCACAAGGTGGCTGTAGTAGTAGTATTCTCGCGAACTTATATCTTTATTATTATGAATGTCATTTTAACTCTAATTCATATATTATATATAGATATGTTGACGACTTAATTTGTATTATCATTGATGATTCCTATCCAATTAATATTGATATTTACACATTTAACCTAGAATTAATTCCTAATGAGCCTAGCTTTAGTCAAATTGTCAATTTTTTAGACCTAAATTTAGATACCCGTCAATAATCATGTAATCACCAATCTATATGATAAAAAGATTCTTACAACTTCACTATCATAAAGCTGCTATCATATCAATCTTGTAATTCTATTCAATTGTTTAGAAACATCATTTTAAACCAGCTATTTCGAATACATCGATTTTCTGATCCTCAGTTTTACTTTCTCCACATCAATAATCTTAAACGCTTTTGTCAAAATTACCAATATCCGGAAGTATTTGTAAATAATATAATTTCAAATATACCACGTAATAATTATACACATGCATTATTTATTTTTGATTGGATAACTCATTTTTGTGAATTTCACCCATTCTTATCACCTAACTTACCACTTGGCCTGAGTCTAATGCTGTTTACTATTTTCGAAAGACTAATTTCCACTTGTCCTGAGTCCTATACTGATTACTATTTTTGAAAGTCTCCATACAAATTATATTTAGTTCAAATGTATTCATTCCGGTGCCCACTCGCATTGACGAAGTGAGGTGAAATGCTCCATCGCATGTTTAACCTACTCGTGGTAGCAGTGCCTGTGAGTTAACATTTTTGCTCGAGGAGGTTTTTTATTTTTCTGATTTATATTTCAATTGGTTTATTTTTTCTCCTTCCACTAGCCAGTAGACAGTTCCAATGGTGTCTATAGTTAAATACTGTCGCCATTGTCAGAAACTGGCTATTCTATCGGTTTTAATTCGAATTGTATGGCTGCTCTGATGAGAATGCAATTTCGAACTAATCGCCATTTTTTGTGTAGTTTCAATTGATTGTTCTCAATGGCTTAATATTTTATCTTGAGCTAATTATTATTGCCTTTTCTCATTTTTGTCGTGTTTTCTTTTTCATTTTTATTTATATTTTTATATATACTTTTTAATTGGGATTTTTGTATCCAAATATTCTTCTCATCCCCCTTTCCATTGCACTATCTTCTATTTATATCCTTAGCCTTGGTCTATAGTTACTTATTTGTAACAGATATGCTAGAGATGGTTTTTTTTGTACATACAGTAGTTTATGCATAGTTTTCGATTAAAATCTTTCAATATATATATATATATGTGTGTGTGTGGGTATGTGTGTGTGTGTGTGTGTATCAGTATTCCTGTTGGCGTAAACTGAATAAATTTACCACTAAAGCATAATTTTCAATTACCATTTTTATACATAATATTTGTCGAGTTATATTCAGAAGAAAAAATATATAACTATTCTACTGTTTGTACTTCCCAAACGCATTTAGTTGCATAATAAGGAAAAATGCCCCGTAATATAATTTGAAACCAACGTAATTTTACAGCAAAAATGTCATGTTTACAAGGAATAAGGTTTCTTTTTTTTCTTTCATTTCCGCTGTTCTATGGGAAATAACTGTTTTCTTAGTCACTCCGGTGGAATTACGGTGAGTTTTGTGCTCTCCCTAGGGAACAATCCAAGCAAGAAACGACGTAAAATATTTGGCTATGTCGTACTTTTCTACTGTGTGATAAAATCCAGAGTTAAATTAAAATATATTTTGTCAAATACCAGAATAATAATAAAAACAAAGACATTAAAATATAAAGCATTATAGAATGACGCTCCTATGGCTGACCTAATTCCAATGCATCCTTTTCGCTCTTGTGTTGAGCTTATCAATAACAAAGATATTAAAGACATAAAAAAGAAGAGGGAGAACTAGGATACAATGTCTATATTTCAATGATTGTATGATTTTTTACATTTTCAATAAGAATATAATTTTTAATCAGGCGAAAACACTTATTTGACCCGTTCATAGGTCATTTTATGGATATAACATATTTCTGCGTGCAAAAATATTTATTAATGATCTATTAAACATTAATATTTATCATTAGTCAATTAAAACCATTATGTAGAACTTGTACGCGCATTCAGGAGAACATTGGTCGTAAAAAAATGCGCTTTAAAAAGTACGCATTGCGAGTTATTTAACTTCCGTTCTTGTATGTAATTTTGTAAGAAGATGGTTATAAACTCCTTGTAAAATATTGTTACGACGCATGCTCTATAATTGTAAGTGTGCACTCAAGAATGAGTCCAAATTTCTGGATAACTAACACGTTTATTCACAGTCACAGCGTAAATAGGAACAATATAGAGTAAAACAAGACATAAATGCTTCACTAATTTCCCAAAATAACCCATGCTATTTTCAAAATATTGACGAAAGTAATTTCACAAAACAGTAGCTACTATTATCAAAACATTGACAAAAATCACTGTTCAATGTAGCTCGGAACACGTCAACGGCTCTTCAACGAAATCCTACTTATAGACTCGCCCTAGAAACTTCTGGAAATGGCTCATATAACGTAGAATAATCGTTATATCATGGTCTTCCTCGAACCTTCGGAGCATCGCCAAATAATGCCAAAATGGTGATAAATCGCCAAATCTGGAAACCTTTTCTCGGAAGTTCCGCAAGAGGCAACCCTAGAATGACGGCATGGGAAATAATGCCTGTACAGTTGTTTTTCCGTCTGGTCAGCGAAAGGAACGAAAGAAAAGACGCCAGTAGGGAACTTTACACATTCCCAACAATATATATCTGTAGTATATATAATAACAAAAGATGTATGTATGTTTGTTTGATTTTATTGTCTGTAACGGAAAATCAAAGTGCAACCAGACAATTTAGTACAGAGTTAACTCGGTTTCCGGAACGAGACGATAGTTATTTTAAATTCATATTAGTTTTTGAAGTTCAAATAACATTCTATAAATCTTATTATTTAATTTTGAAGCACGTTTTTAAGCGATTTTTACATAAATCGGTCCCTAAGCGATCGAAGTTGTTGTTGTAGTGTTTTCACTTTGACACCCTCGAAAAGAGAAGAGTATTATTTTTTAAAATGATGTAAATGAAATTTGTACTATCAATAAACACATTTTCACGAAATTTTAAGACATATGTACTTTTTACGCTTTGAAGACGAAATTCATTTTAAAATTTCGACATAGAAAAATCGACCAACAATCCGATTTTCATAATGTAACAGAAGCTAAATTAAATGTTACATATAGTTTCGAAACAAAAATAATGTTTCTGTGGTTATCCGTCCATTTATAATGATTTTATAAGCCATCAATAATATCGTAAAATGTTTCCTTTTATTATAACCACTGCAATTTTTTGATCTCCAGCACATTCGTATTGCACTAGAATATCCAGTATGGAATAGTGTACCCGTTAATGTGAGTTTCATTAAGGGGACTTATTACCGCATTTTCAGCCAAAATCGAAAATAAAATAATTTTTCTAGTTTTACATCCAAAATGGAAATATTTATTCAAAAATGTCCTGACAAAAGTTCAAAGCTATACATACGTGAATTTTTCTAAAAATAGTATTTATTTGCAGAAATATGTAACTTTTCAAATGATAAATCTAGTACTGTTTACATCGTGTATAGTGTGCTATAATTGCTCATTTATACCAATTGATATATTTATTCCATTTCAGTAAGAAAAAGCATTTGGTTTTTTTAAAACTAAAATTTTCCTTGGCGACTCCAAATAGTTTATAAGTTTAAATTACTGATTTATATTCGTTACTTTAAATTGTTGTTACATTTTCATCATGTATGGAACACTGGAGTAATTTTAACTGATTAAATTTGTTCTGTTTATATCATGTAGTGTACTATAATCCTTACATACATTTTAATCCGTTAAAAAATTTCCGTTGAAAACGAAAACTTCCTTACGCTATAGTTATAGTTCCTTACGCTATAGTACGCTTCCTTACTCTGTAGTTTAAATAGTTTTAAATTTGAATTGTAACTTTAAATTGTTATTACTTTTATATTTGTAACTTTAAATTGTTTTTAATTTATATTTGTAACTTTAAATTGTTATTACTTTTTTATCATTCCTAGAAAACAGGAGTAATTTTAACTTTTACATTGCACGATATTTAGCCTCGTTCTGTTTGCATACATTCTGTAGTATAATATAATCGCTTTTCAAATTATAGATACTATTCAATTAAAAAGTTGTTAAAAGCAAAAATTTCCTTGGGCTACAGTTATCAAGTAGTTTTGAAGTTTGTTGTATTGATTTATATTTGTTATTTTAATTTTTGTTACGTTTTTATCATTCCCAGAAAATAGAAAAAACTCTAACTGAGTGCAGTACACGATGTAAACAGTCTAGTTCTCTTTGCATCGTGCATACTGTAATTGTTACAAATTTATACATTCCGTTTTTCTAAAATATTTTTTTTAAATACTAAAACTTCCTTAGGTACAGTTAAGCCTTGAGTAGTTTTAATGCTTGTATTATTGATTATTTATATTTGTTACTTTGAATTGCTGTTGCGTTTTTATCATGCCCAGAAAACAGAAGTAAGGTTAACTAAATAGTTTTATTCTGTTTACATCGTGTATTACACTATAATTGTTTACCAATTTATACATTCCTTTCGTTAATATTTTTCTTAAAAGCTACAATTTATTTGGACTATAGTCATTGCTTCAACTAGTAGTTTTAAAGTTTGTATTTTTTATTTCTAATTGTTACTTTAGATTGTTATGCTTTTATAATGATTAGAAAGGTGAAGAAACTTTAACTGATTACTCTACACGATGTAAACATTGCATTCTCTACTGTAACTACTTACCAATTTATACATTACATTCCAATCCGTAAAAAAAGTTTAAGAACTAATATAATAGCTTCAACTATAACAATAGTTATCGATTCAAGCAGTTTTAAAGTTTGAATTATGGATTTATATTTATTACTTTAAATTAGTGTTGCATTTTCACTATCTTTATATACAATAATGTATAAGGAAATTATTGTGACGGGGTCGAAAATTCGAATTCGAGTTTTCGACGTGAGACCACGTTTCAAGCATCCCTGATCACGAATCGAACATTTTTGAAGTGGTGTCTGTGTGTGTGTGTGTGTGTTTGTATGTGGCAGTGAGACTGTGGAGACGATAACTGACGAACGAATGGACCGATTCGAATGAAATTTGGTACAAAAATTACAATCTGTAAACACTGGAAGCCTATTGTTTTTATATGCAATCGAATGGTCAGAACCCCTTAAATTTTCGAGTGAAATTTTGAAAAATTCGTCAAAAAATCCAAACCTCTAATAAAGTTAAGCAACTAGATATTTCTTATGTAATTTACGATTGACATAAATTTTAGAACGCTAACATGAGCCGTTCTCGAGATATAGCACATTTTTCAAAAAAATTATCAAAAAATCATATAAAATAAAATAAGATATTTCCTATTGAGAAACATGTTCACTTTTTATATGTAATACCATGCGATAAATTTGTGACATCATTCCCGTGGATCTAGCTCGTTCCATTCATAAAAGAAGATACTTTGACTAATACTTTTGTATTGGAACGTCAATAGTCATTTATCTGCTGTAAGAATAACTTACTTCTCCATCCATAACGCTTGGCGGGATTTTGCGACGAATTTGGTGGAATGTCGGCAACTTGGCAACTTTCTTCAATGTTGCTAAATTAACGAAAATCTCGCCAAATGGATAAAAATGACGCTAAATCAATGAAAATGACGACTCATTGACGGAAATTCAATATCTTGGAAATAACATAAATATCTACTATAATAATAATCTATTTTTTACTGTAAAAGTAGTAAATTCATTGCATTATATAAGGAAAGTCCTGTGCTGCCCACATCAGATTTTTATTATATCTATAAAACATAAGTAAAAATTAATTGATTACACTACATGACGTGAACAACTTCGTTCTGTTTGCATTCTGTATTGTACTTACGAATTTAAACATTTAAAACGAGAACATCCTTAGACTACAGTTATAGCTTCAAGTTGTTTTAAAGTTTAAATTATTGTTTTATATGTGTCACTTTAAATTGTTGCTACATTTTTATCATGCTTAGAAAACAGAAATTCAAAAATCATGGATAGTGAAGCCATCTGTGGTGAAGCCAGATTACTGTGAAGCCCTTTGTGAATTCAACGAAGAAGCAGGCCACTAACACCCTAGTGAAATCCAGGAGGCAGCAACAACAAATGCTGGACATGAGATTGTAAAATTAGGATAAAAACGAGAGTTTTCAATTGTTGTTTTTAGAAAAATACGAGCTTGTTCAAAATATCAGAAAGTTTTTCTACTTAGCGGGTTAAATGTCTGAGAGAAAGTATCTCTAAAAAATCTGATATGGGCAACACATGACTTTCCTTATATAATGCAATGAATTTACTACTTTTACAGTTAAAAAAATGTTATTCTTATAGTAGATACTTACATTCTTTCAAGATATTGAATTTTCTTCATTTAGTCGTCATTTTCATTGATATAGCGTCATTTTTATCCATTTGGCGAGATTTTTTTTAATTCGGCAACAATTAAAAATGCCACCAAGTTGGCGGCATCCCGCCAAATTCGTCGCCAAAATCTCGCCAAGCGTCCATCCCAAACGAAGGACCTCCCAAAAACACAGGTATTTGACATACCCTATTCCAAACAGTTCGGCTCCCCTTTGCAGGCTTTGGCGTACATGGAAATCGCCGACAGAAACATTGCACCTGCTAGCAGATGCAATGTTTCTGTGGGCGATTTCCAATGACGCCAATGCCTGCAAAGGGGGATAGAACTGTTTGGGATAGGGTATGTCAAATACCTGTCTTTTGGGGAGGTTCTTCGTTTGGGATGGACGCTGTCCCACCCGTAAGCAAAAAGTTAAATGCCTTTTTTTCAAAATGGAATTTTCAAAGGTTTTACATTTTTAAAATGCTCCATGCGTCTTAATTTTTGTTTGAGATGCATGCAATTTTGCAGGAAGACACCTTTCATACTTTTTAATGAAACTGGGTATGCATTTTATAATTGGACTTTATTAAGGTAATTAAAAGTGAATAAGAACCTAATTAAATGATGAAAATTAAGTTTTAATGCAGAAAAATATTTTTAAATAATTAACTTTCTAAGGCATTTAAAAATGAATACCCAAATTTATTCATAATGCGTTTTTGAGTGATTATAACGTAAAATTAATCAAAAATGTGAACAAATGGCGCGCAAGGAGCATTTTTAAATGTTCGTTAAAAAAAATTAATTTAAAAAAATACAAAAATATAACAAAATCGAAAAAAAATTAATGGTATTTTATATAGTAATGTTAAGAGCAATATTTATACAAATTTTCATGTTTTTGAGTCAATAAATAAATAAAAAGAATTTCAACGTCCACCGTCCCCTTAGTTAATACATTTCAGCAATTTCAGTCATTTATTTCACATTTTCACGATCTTTGCGGGCCATTTCGCAAAAATGGGTAGGTTATATTTTTCCTAATCATGACAAAATCTAATCAGTATCAAAATAAACCTCAAGGGATGTAACTTATTAAATTTTAAGGAATTTCAGTAAATCGTTTTTTCACTACAGTGGAAAAACATCTTCAGTTGCCCCAAATTAGAAAAACTTAAATATATCGAGAATGGTCCTGTTTAGTGTAATGCGGTTGGTTTTATTATTATCGTCGTCGCAAATTACGTATAAAACATGCAGTTAATTGATACATTTATAGTATTTTATTTTAGATCTTGACGATTTTTGCAGGCCATTTCGAAATAATAGTCAGATTCTTTTTTCCCGAATTGTACCAACTTCTAATCAGCACCAAGGTAACCCACAAGTGGCACTTATCTACCAAATTTTGTGAAATTTGATCTACTAGTTTTTTTTGGGTTTTTTGCTAGAGTGGATACAGATAATTTTTATGGGCCATTTCATAAAAAATGCAGGTTCTCTTATTCCGAATCATACCAAAATCTAATCAGCACCAGGATATACCACAAGCAATTTATCTACCAAATATGTTGAAATTTGGTCTATTTGCTTTTCAGTTAGAGTGGATACAAACAATTTTTGCGGGTCATTTCGCAACAAAAAAAGAGGCAAGTTCGTTTTTATCGAATCATACCAAAATCTAATCAAAACCAGGGTCACCCACCAGGGTCACCTATAGAATTTTATGAAATCTGGTCAATTAGTTTTTGAGTTGGAGTGGATACATATATTGCACAGATAGACACACACACACACATACACACACAGAGAGAGAGAGAGAGAGGGAGAGAGAGAGGGGATAGTGGGGGAGAGAGAGGGGGGATAGTGGGGGAGAGAGGGGAGAGAGAGAGAGAGAGAGAGACGCCCCGTTAAAAATATATTTTTGTGTTCCAAAAGTCCGAAAACATGTAGATTCGTCGGAAACTCGAATTGCGATTTTCGACACAATTTCAATACTTTCGTTATACGTTAAAATATATTGCAGGGAAAGTAAAAAGTTGAAGCTTTTCCTGGCATTGACATGATTAAATGCTAGTTACATTAGTAAAATTCAATTATTGAAATAGCTGAACGAATCATTTCTTAAATCGTTATTGTAACATAAAGCATAATTATGCTGGTATAATAGTTTCATATTTTAGTTCGTCGTCTTGAAGTATTCGCAATTAACTGCTCTTCATTACATTTTAAATAGAACGGAAGAATATGATTCAGTGGTGGCTTTAAACTATGTAATGAAATTAATGTGCTGAATCTCAGCTTTCTAATTTAAGGGATTCTGATTGCTTTAATAGCAAATAGATCTTGAAGTATTACATGTAAGCTCTTTAAGTGCTTTAATTCTCCCTTTAGAAATGTATCTATTTTAAATTTGACACCATATCTGTAACTGGAAAATTTTTCGCAATACGCTGTATCGAATTTCGTGATATTTTTAAATAAAATGGGAGGATTAAACCGATCTGTTCAAATTTTTTCGAAGCATTGATAGCATCAATAAGCAAAAGTACTTTATACAAACGATAAGGAAAACTTCGCTTTCCTTATCGTTTTCCTTTTGAAAAAATACACGAAGTTTTTATACAACGCGGTATACAACTGTTTCGGGGATATGTTAAATTCCTTTCATCACCGCTAAACAGATAAATAAACTCGAACTTTTTGCTTTAAAAATACAAAGACAGCCAAAAACTTGCTATGATAAAAAGTATTTAATTAAAGTCAATATCCAAGACGTACACAAAAATTCACAACCATTACTGTCAATGTGAAAATAGGTAAAAAATATGGAATTAAATACATAATCCACATCCGCGAGATAACATTTGTATATAAACCATTTTACATTTTAAATACGATACATTTAAGAAACATAATTTAATTACAAAATGAAAAAAGGTCATAAATTTCAGGTTAACCAATAGATATGTCTTCTAAAGCAAAAGAAAGCATTTACTAAATATCCAGTAAATCATACAATGGTTTAACACGTAGTGAGTCCAGAACGAGACACCAAGCACCAGGATCTGAACGGGATCAAAATTGCAAATAGAATCACGTTAAAGGTAAATGAAAATGGATTCATAAAGTACAATATTAAGGGGGTTATTGCAGCTTATTTAAAGAAAAATCTTATCGATCATATGATAAAAATGATCGATAATAACAAAATGGGCAAAAGCCGTGGACAGTTTTCTATTTTTAACATCACGAACATGTCCAGTTAAACGAATACCGACAGTACGTTTTGTACTACCAATGTAGAACCTAAAATTATTTTCGGCAGATAAAAGGGGGACAACATACAACCCGACCTGAATAATAAAGTTATTTTTATCCTTAAATTTATCAGAACGAATACGGTTTTTGTTTACGTCATGGATGAAGATTTTAATTAAAGGCTTTTAATAATAGCCAATTGTTGGTTGTCTTTATATTTTTTAAAGTTGATGATTTGACGTGTTTTCTATACAATTTTACTGAACTCTTTGTCCTGCCGTACACGTACAGTTTGAACCTTAATTAGAACATGCAGGTCAAACTGTGGCAGTTATGCGTGTTTTTTAGTTCTTCCCCTCTCCCCACACACAGATTGGACGGTTGGTTTATCATCTTCAGTCTGACTTAGAATCTTGCTGGGAGTGAATAGACGATGTTGACTAATGCTTGCAAACCTGTAGATTGAAGACTCTGTCGGAAGGTCACACCAAACAAGTTAGTTCAACTACAGCACCACGCGGACAACCTGCATAACAGAGGGAATTCTCACCGTCCTACAGTTCAAACGATTCCCTTCGGGTAAGTCGGAGGATCTGGTTCGATGAAGTTCAAACAATTGAGACAGACGTCACTCCATACGCATCAGTTTGGCTTTTCAAGCTTGGGCTTTTCATGTCAATCGCAAAAACAAACTGTACGTCCATGTTCGGCCTTAACCCTTTGTAACACTTCTATGACGGTTTCGACCAGCTGTTGCCCTTTTTGAATTGGAAAATGTTCATAGGAATGCACTCATATTGAAAACAACAAAATTCATAAACCATGTAATTATAATTCATAATACCCTGTATCTGTAATGGCAGTAAAGGATTTCCTATATGTCACAAATTAACAAACCTATGGGAACTACCAAATTGAGTTCTACCACGTAGTGTAACCACTGCAAACAATCCTATTGGTTTTCAGTGAGTCAAGTACATGGTTATAAAACACGCCTGTATAGAGCCTTCTCCCAGATTTGAAATATACATCCATTGAAAAGAACAGAATCCATGGACCGGTTTCACTCTTACGCCCACTGGTTAAAATTGGGCAGCTATGTGGTAGAACTAAATTTGACATTTCCCGTAGATGTTGGTGAAATTGCGGAATACAGCAACTTTCCTGCTGTATTAGAGATACTGGACAGGCTATTTTTTGATGATGAGTGCATAATAAGCCCTATGACTATCCATAAATGTTGATACCTGCAATAAATATATTCCAAAACCCGGAGGCTGATTTTGTTACCACGATTCCCGTGGCGACTTGCCTCGACTGGACATTTTTGTATAGTGGCCCTTCAACTTGTGTATCAGTTCCACATTTCGGATTGGATAGACTGATCTCAATTTTGTTTTCTGATTTATATTTGGCTCATTGCAAGTAAACTTTTAATCTTGCCTTGGCAGGCTGTGTTTTAATTGACGGGACTCTGAATTTGACATATACATCACTTCGTATCTTCCATTTGTATCATTCCATATCTTTGACATTTGGTTTGTTGATCTTATTAGCACTAACGAAATAATCTGGCTTATCTGCGACACAGCAGGATACT
Organism: Amaurobius ferox; assembly: GCA_951213105.1. Lineage (NCBI taxonomy): Eukaryota > Metazoa > Arthropoda > Arachnida > Araneae > Amaurobiidae > Amaurobius > Amaurobius ferox. The sequence continues at coordinate 78,008,224 of OX578152.1, read as the reverse complement.
TTGTTATATAAGAATTTGCAAATAATTGCGTTGCTTAACTTTTCAAATCGATAGTGTATCCAAACTCGAAATGAAAGCATTTTATTGAAAATAAAACGCTAAAATGTCCGCTATCTACGGCAGTTATTATTTCCGGCACCTAATGCTGTTTTTTGAATTCAAAGTATTCAAAGTCTATACTGGCGATTTTAATGATTCAAAACTTCATTTTAAAGAGCTGTAAAAGATGCAATATTTTCCTGATACATTACTCTGAAACGATACATACACTAACTTTCAAAAGTTAAGCATGCAATGCAAATTTTCATTTTTAGAAAGCATACTTGAATTTGAGTGACTGAAAATCCCTGCGGATGTAGATGGTAGTATGCAAATATCGTATGTTACAAGCAATCACGATTGACTACCCGGATATAAGAAAGTTTTGAGACCCGGAATTTTGAGTTAATCAAAGGTTTACTTTTACATTTTTGTTGATTTAACCGTCCGTGCTTAACTTTTTGAAGCTAGTGTATATAATTTTTAATAAAAATGCTCAGCTCTCACTATAATGGTTTCATGGGGGCATACGAATTGGTGCACATGGTAAATACTAAATCAAAGATTTTCATGTCAAATTTGTAAGCATTTATCGCTTGGAAAAAAATTATTATAAATGAAGAAAAATAAATAAGAAAGTGGTAACTGATTAAAAGAAAAAAAATACATGAGTTTTTTTTTTCTAAACATCATTTATATATTTTTTTGTTATACTTGACTAAAAATATTAAATTATATGTTAAGCATTTATCAGCAAGCAAAAATTAAATTATACAGCAATCTAAATGACACAGTAAGTATGTAATCATCAGTATTTATTGTATCAGTTAATCAGATAAATGCCTGCTTTTTCTACAATGTATACTGATTTGTAACGTAAGTACAGTGACCAGATAGAAAATTAAAAATGGAATTTTTGATGCATTTCAAATGTTTTAATTTCAAACTGCAACCGATACAAAACTATAACACATAACTGCCCCTAATTCATAATTATTTCACAACATAACGTTTCACATTAGAAAAGTCAATAACTCTCTTTATCTATTTGCCAGACTTGGCGACAAATTTGGCGCGAGCCAACTTAGCGATTAGGGAGAAATGTATCCATATTGGCGATAATCCAATGTCTCTGGCAATTAAATCATATTTCTTTGATAATTCCTACCTGTCCTTAGTGTTTTCTTTTATATATTTTTGTTTTAAAATATAAAAAGTTTCACTGTTCGTAGTGACGTAGGTTTTTGTTAGAAGTTGTGTAGAATTTGAATTTTGTATGATCTAGGAATACCTTTCCTAATTTATGGAGCATGAGCGCGGTTGGCAGAGAAACTTTTGCATAACGTTATGCACTGACGCATATTGTGCGCAGACATTTAACCGAATGATAAACGTTCGTTGCAAATATGCTAGTTTATGTTATCCCTAAATTATATGTTCTTAATAAACCGCATTTGTTGAAAATTAAAATATTAATAATTTCTAAAACAGTAGTTTCTATCCATGGATTTATGCTTCATATAATTACTATATTCCCTTAAATACCTGCCTGGTGGCTGAGAGACCTAAGGCATCGTTCCACTGGCTGGCATATGTGTTGTGGTGTCCTTTAAGGGCACAATGTGTTAAGCTCTATTTGGTAGGCCGGGGCAACGTCATAAGACGACAAAATGATTCACGATCCGGTAGCTAAAATTAGCAAGTGATTGGACGATTATCACGACCGAAAATGATCCCCATAGACAGAACAAAGAGTGACTGTGGAATATACGACCGCAGCAATAAAACCAGTCTGATTAAAGAAATAAAAAATCTTTTTAGTTTAAGAAATATATTTTTCTTCGATTTTTTAATTCTCGCTAAACATTTGTATTTCGGTTTTGAAGCAATTTAATTATTTGAAACTGCAGGGTTAGTTAAAATAGTTGTATTGTAAATTTTATTATAGAAAACGAAAACAATGCAAAACAAGGAGAATAACGACTTTTATTATCCAAAGAAAAGGGTTGAAATAAAAGAGTCACAATACGAGTGCCAACCTTGGTGAAAGAGAATGATTAAAACTGCAATGCTGCAGTTTAATACGGTGTATGGGAACCTCGAGTAGCCACGCATGCTTCACAACGACTTTCCATACTTTCAATGAGGGTTTGGATAAGTTGTGTGCTCAAAGAGTTCCAAGCCTCAAGGAGAGGAGTTTTCAATCCCGGAATGGAGCTTGGTGGGTATCGGAGGGCTGCAAGATGTCTCCCGAGCATATCCCACATATGCTCTATTGAGTTCAGATAAGGAGAGTTGGCAGGCCACTGCATGTGCTGGATATCTTTTTGGAAGTCATCTTTGAAGGAAGTCATCGACCAATGCCGCACGATGAGGATGCGCTTTATCATCCATGAATATAAAATCAGGACCAACAGCTCCACGAAGCAATCGAATGGTAGGCTCATGGACTTCGTCTCCATATCTTTGACGGATAACCGACCCCGTGTCAAAGATGTGGACGTCTGTGCGGCCGTTCATTATGATGCATACCCAAGCCATGACTCCTCCAAACGGGAAACGATGTGTTTCCGTGATGTTTCCCGTGTAAAACCGCGTTCCATGTTCTCTCCAGATCGTGATACGACGAGAATCAGTTTGCAGGCTAAACCTAGACTCGTCACTGAACATGATATTGCCCCACTGTTGTCAACTTCACTGCCGATGTTACAAACTCCACTGTAAACGCTCGCTTTTCTGTGCAGACGTCAGGGATATGCAAACTGCTGGTCGTGTGGCATAGAGACCAACGTAGCTGAGTCTCCTGTAAACAGTTTATCTCAAAAAATTGGCACCTGTGGCTGCTGTCAGGGCTGAACCAAGTTGCCTGGCAAAGCGGTTTCACTGACGTCGCGCAGTTATTGCCAAATATCGATCTTACTGAGCGGTTGTTAACCTTGGCCGACCTGGTGCTGGTCGTCGGGTAACATCTCTAGTGGTTTGGTACCTTTGCCACAATCTGGAGATCACACACTGAGGCACATTCAGAATTCGAGACGCTTCGATTTGGGATCGACCAGATTCCAACATTTCAATAATTCCTCCCTTCAAAAACATGTCCAGTTGACATATTTGTGATATCTTTCGTTCTTTTAGATTGTTAACAACGCTCCGTACTACAGCAATTGCGAAATTCTCCCTCAACTGGCCATGCTGCTCGAGGCCGTTTTTTATTCGTTTCGACGTGCGCCGGTGGTCTGCGCATGTCGACGTCGACTGAACTGTTTTACATATGCACAATGATTTACCTTCGTCCCAGGATTCTCCATAACTGATTGTGAACCATTGTATCCCAATTAACTCCGAATTTTGCGCATTTTACGAATTATGCTTAACTTTTGGACATATATATATATATATATATATAAATTCCCAAAAAGGACAAGTAGCAATGTACTAGTAAAATTTTTAGATAAGTGACGTAAGTATCGGTAAGTATATATATATATATAGTCGAAAATATAGTACTCCAGTTTAAAATAAAACTAATTTCTTTTACTTGTGTTTCATTCGCGGGTTTTTTTATCCGAATTCATGTGTTGGTCATATTAATTATTTATGCTTCCTGGTAAATAAAAGCCGATAACCACCCAAATTCGAAAGATACTCCGATATTTATGAGGAAATAATCCAAAACATAAGATCAAAATGTCCGCACGTGTTACTACAGACAGCTGACAAACCTACGCGACTCTTTCCAATTTGGCGCAAGTTTTATTTACTCCGACGTCGCCAAACTTCTCTCCCTGGCATCGATAGTAATCCGTCCCTATGACAACCCTAGGACTGTTGGTAGAAAAGCCGCATGGTACTGGAGTATAGCATCCTAATGTCTTTAGTAAGCGGCTGTTCTGGCAGAAGCGGCTATCAGCGAACTGCTCGCAAAAAGCTTTTTATGGAGTGTTCTGCTAATCTTGTGAAAAAGGCATCTGGATTTGAAAATTAGTGTGAAAAAACGTGAAAAGTTGCGAAATAAAATAAATAAAGACTGGGGTTTGTGTTTGGAAGATACATGTGCGGATAGATGTGGATTATTATTTAAGAATTCCTGAAGGAATGGCATCATAAACAGGTTAGATATTAAGGTTCCTTTATAATATGTATTTGTTAATAACTGTGGTTTATCTTTTAAGAATTTCAAAAGTTATGTCATCATAAACTGATTAGACATAAAAGTTCCTTAAAAATAGTATGTATGTGCCAATAACTGTGGATTATTAATGAAGGATTTTAAAACTGATGGCATCATAAACAGGTTAGATATTAAAATTATTTAAAAGTAGTGTACATGTTCTAATAACTGTGTATTATTCTTTACGAATTCAAAAGGAATAACATTATAATCAGGTTAGATTTTAAAATTATTTAATAGTATGTGTATGCTAACAACTGTGTACTGTTATTTAAGAATTCCTAAAGGGATGATATCATAAACAGGTTAGATATTTAAGTTCCTTAAAATAGTATGTATTTGCTAATAACTGTGGATTATTATTTGAAAAATCCAAACGGGATGGCATCATAAACAGGTTATAAGGCTCCTTAACAGTATGTGTTAATAACTGTGGTTTATCATTTAAGAATTTTAAAAGTCATGCCTTCATAAACCCGTTAGATATAAAAGTTCCTTAAAAATAGTATGTATGTGCTAATAACTGTATGTGCTATTAACTGTGGATTATTACTGAAAAATTTAAAAACTGATGGCATCATAAACAGGTTAGATATTAAAATTCCTTAAAAATAGTGTGCATGTGCTACTAACTGTGTATTATTCTTTAAGAATTCGAAAGGGATAACATCATAATCAGGTTAGATTTTAAAATTCTTTAATAGTATGTGTATGCTAACAACTGTGTACTGTTATTTAAGAATTCCTAAAGGAATGATATCATAAACATGTTAGATATTTAAGTTCCTTAAAAATAGTATACATGTGCTAATAATTGACAGTTACTCAAATCTAGAAAATATCAATAATTTATAGCAATAAAATTAAGGTATCATTTTTATTTGGATACACTTAAGTTCTTCTGTATCAGTTAAATTTCTTCATTGAAGGATTTAAATTTATAATTTATGAATTTAACTGTATGACATCGTAAGCAGGAGTAGGATTTGAAGTTATAATAAACTAGGTGTTAAAATAATATGCATTCAATAATATTTGGTAATTACACAAATGTAGAAAAAAAACATCTTGAATTGGTGACATTTACATTTATTTAAATTTGTGTTATTATGGAAATTAGTTTCTCCGTTTAATTTTAGTACTTTTTATGCAGAATTTAAATTCAATTTTATAATTTATTCATTTTAATAGAGATTGACAGCGCAAAAATATACAGTTCTTAAAGCTGTTAAAACTTATATTTGTTAAGAGTAAACACACATTGATATCTGATAAACACATATCTACCAGGAAAAAAAATTACAACTTAAATAAAAATATTTCAACATACATTTCAAAATAAGACGTTTTTGTTTTATTTCACTCAGATTCTGGCTCTATTTATTTTACTATATATTTACTATATATTTTACTATTTATTTTACTATATTTGTTAAGAGTAAACACACATTGATATCTGATAAACACATATCTACTAGGAAAAAAATTACAACTTAATTAAAAATATTGCAACATGCATTTCAATATAAGGCGTTTTTGTTTTATTTCACTCATAGTCTAGCTCTTCAGAATTTAAATTTATTATATAAGAATTTCAATAGGTGATAACATCTTGTTATGCAATGTCCCAATAATCCTGTTTATGAAGAAAGACATCATAAAACAGGAGTCTGTTTTTTATTGTTTGAAATTTTATTTATAAATAGTGTGCATTAATAATAACATATAGCAAAAAACAGAGAACACTTGATCTAGCTGACAAGCAGATCTAACAATGCAATCTAGTTAACATTCATATTTGGAAATTATATTTAGCAATCCATGGTCTTGATATAATGACAATCATATTTGAGTTATATAGTTATAAAGGAAACTTCAGCAATGTAGTGAAGTACAAATTAATAAACAATTTAATAGTGCAGATGCACTATACATCTGTTTCGAGGATACGTTGAATCCCCTTCTTCAGTGCTGAACAGACATATTACCAGTTGTCACAATCGAGCCCATTATTGATATATAGTTATATTATATTGCTTTAAACATCTTTTGATTCGATTATAGAAAAATTATCTTCTTTTAATATTAGACACCATATCCTTCAATAATAATAATTTAAGCGTATGTATTTGTAATTTGCGTTACTTATAAAACTATCCATAAATAAGACTATGTAGTAGTAGCCAGTTATGAAAAAGCGATATTTGAAGTACATTTGATGTGAAAAGTGCATACATTAAGACAATTTATTATTTATAATATTTTTTTTCTTTAAAAATATAAAATATTTTCAAGCACATTATATATACAGATATTAAGATGAAGGCTTAAAGTTTATGTTCTTAATGTTAAATTAAAATTTTTACTTTCTTTATTGTATACAAAAGTAAAAAGTATAAAAACAGTATTGTTTTCTCGAAAGCTTTAGAATTCAATATTTTGACTGATAATACTATTTCAGGACCTGTACATATACCAATGTTTGCGTGTGTATGTGAGGTGTTTATATGATATCTGATGCAAGGATGTTTCTTTGTATGTGTATGTGAGGTTTCATTCATACGATAACTAAAAAACGACAATGAAATTTTGTGCTTTAAGTATGTGCTTTAAGTATAATTTTTTTTCTTTAAAAATATAAAATATTTTCAAGCACATTATATATACAGATATTAAGATGAAGGCTTAAAGTTTATGTTCTTAATGTTAAATTAAAATTTTTACTTTCTTTATTGTATACAAAAGTAAAAAGTATAAAAACAGTATTGTTTTCTCGAAAGCTTTAGAATTCAATATTTTGACTGATAATACTATTTCAGGACCTGTACATATACCAATGTTTGCGTGTGTATGTGAGGTGTTTATATGATATCTGATGCAAGGATGTTTCTTTGTATGTGTATGTGAGGTTTCATTCATACGATAACTAAAAAACGACAATGAAATTTTGTGCTTTAAGTATGTGCTTTAAGTATAATTATAGAATAAAACAGGATTGTAAAAAAATCTGATGTGGGCAGCACATAACTTTCCTTATATAATGCAATGAATTTACTACTTTTAGAGTAAATAAGAATAGATTATTTTTATAGTAGTTATTTATATTCTTTTTAAGATATTGAATTTTCGTTAATGAATCGTCATTTTCCATGTCGTTATCATCAATGAGTCGTCATTGATTTAGAGTCATTTTTATCTGGCGAGTTTTTCCTTAATTTAGCAACATTTTAAAAAGTCGCCAAGTTTGCGACATTCCACCAAATCCGTCGCCAAAATATAGCCAAGCGTTATGGACGAAGAAATAAGTTATTCTTACAGCAGATAAATGACTATTGGCGTTCAATTACAAAAGTATTACTCGAAGTATCTTTTTTCATGAATGGAACGAGCTAGATCCACGAGAATGATGTCACCCAATTTATCGCATGGTATTATATATGAAAAGTGAACATGTTTCTCAATTGGAAATATTTGTTTTATTTTATATGACTTTTCGATTATTTTTTTAAATTGTGCAATATCTCGAGAACGGTCCATATTAGCGTTCTAAAACGTATGTCAATCGCTTTCTAATGAAAAATTACATGAAGAATGTCTATCTGCGTAACTTTATTAGAGGTTTTGATTTTTTGACGATTTTTTCAAAAATTCACTCAAAAATTTAGGGGGTTCTGAACATTCGATTGCGTATAAAAACAATAGACTTCCAGTGATTACAGATTGTGATTATTGTACCAAATTTTGTTTGAATCGGTCTATTCGTTCGTCAGTTATCGTCTCCACAGACTCACTGACACACACATACTCACACACACACACAAAAACATCACTTCAAAAATGTTTGATTCGTGATCAGGGATACTTGAAACGTGCTCTCCCGTCGAAAACTCGAAATCGAATTTTCGATCCCCTCACAATACTTTCCTTATACATTATTGTTTATAAGGAAAGTAATATATCATTTGTCGGAATTATAATTATAAAAAAATTTAATAAAATCAGAATTCCAACCAATTCCTTTTATAGTATTATTTTCGATGTGGAAACGTGGTGTTACAAAAACAATGTTGTTAGTAGGTATCCTTGATGATTGGAGGTGGTAGTTTGAATTTCGATATGGGTGTAAAGGACAATAAAATAGCATATTATAAGCCAAATAATCCAGTTTATGCAAAAGATAGGCCTGTTGATTGTTCAAAAAATAGTTTTCTAAAACTTTTACAAAATATAAAACAATAAATTGGGATGAAAATCAGAAAAAAAATATGTTTACTTTATCTCCATAATATAATATATATTACATAATAAAATGTATATTAAAGTATATATTAAATTATTACATCGAAATAATTTAAATTAGCACAAGCAAGCCAGATGCATCATACCATGGTGTTAGAAAAAAGGAGATAAAACTCCTATGTATGAAACGCTTGAAAATGCCATAATGCTTTTTGAATTATATTTACGGAAGGCTAGTGTCAGTAAAGTAGCTGCTATTGTTAGTTGATACAACAGAAAGGCATAGTATTTAGTATATGTATTTTTAATTATTTTTTAATTAAGGAGTCCCTAATTATGAGTACGATTAACCAGTATTTTTATTTTCCCTGCGATATAGGATAATATATAGGGAAAGTATTGGGATCATGCCGAAAATTGCAACTCTAGTTTTCAACGGATCTACACGTTTCGAGACCTCTAGAATAAAAAAAAATTTTTTAGCGTAACGTCTGTGGGTGTGTCTGTGTGTCTGTCTGTCTGTCTGTGCAATGTATGTATCCACTCTAAATAAAAAACTAATGGACCGAATTTCATAAAATTTGGTAGGTAAGTCACTTTGATGTAACCCTGGTGCTGATTAGTTTTTAGTACGATTCGGGATAAAAGAGCCCGTTTTTTTTTGCGAAATGGCCCTCAAAAATTGCCTGTATCCACTCTAGCTAAAAATCTAATGGGCCGAATTTCACAAAATTCGGTAGATAAGTCACTTGTGGGTCACCCTGTTGCTGATTAGATTTTGGTACGATCCTGAAAAAAGTAACCTGTCTTTTTTTTTGCAAAATGGCCAGCAAAAATAGTCAAAATTCAAATTAAAAAAACTATGTATGCTCAAATATATCCATTAAATGCTTGTTTTATACGTAATTTTTAACGAAGAAAAGAATAATATGAACTCCAGTACACTAGGGATAGCCGTTCTCGAGATATTTTAGTTTTTCGTATTTTCTCTACGCCACCTTTGAAAATAAGTCCAGTTACCATATGAGAACGAAAATTGAATTAAAAGTGAAATAAATTTAATTAAAATAAAGAGAACGTGGATATAAATCTGCAGGGAAAGTCATGTGCTGCCCACATCATATTTTTTATAGTTGTAGGATAGAATACAGAATATATGGAGATAAAAAAATTGAAAGGTAAAATAATTTTGAATACGTAGGAATATTCTTTAATGTTTGAGTTGTAACTTTGCATTTCGCTAATATGTTTTTACAAAATTGACAGTTTAAATGATTTTTTTAGGCCTTTCGCCATAGAAATGCATACAATGCAGGACTACTGAATTATTGTATATTGTTATATACCGATTTGCTCGATATTTTTGACTAAATTAAGAAAGCTATCAAATTTGAATTGTGATCATTTATTAAATTTATAGCTATCCCCATCGTGTTCGCAGTATCGCCTTGACTGATTTTCATATTTGTTTAACGAAATTTCTCGATCTACATATGTGTCCAATATATTTAACTAAATCTAGAAAGCACTCAAATTTGAATTGTGATCATAATTGAAATTTATAAATGTCCCAAACATGTCCTCGGAATATAATTGACTGATTTTCATATTTTCTTAAATCTTAATGAATTGATCTACAGATTTTCCCCATATTTACGACAAAATCGAGAAAGGATTCAAATTTGAATTATGATCATTTATTAAATGCATAGCTGTCTTCACCGTGTCCTCGTTATCTACTTGACTGATATTCATAACTTTTTAGCTAAAGTCTTAATTTATAGATTTACCCCTTATTTTTGACTAAATCGAAAACACGCTCAAATTTGAGTTATAACTGTTTATTGAATTTATAGCTGCCCACAGCGTATTCTCATTATGCATCCTCGGTAGGCTTTCCTATTTTCTTGGACAAAAGGTACTTTCTAGAACAATTGCTCAATATTTTTGTCTAAATTGAGATCCTATTATTGTTTGAGTCTTGCTCAATTATTGAATCTAATATCTATTACCTACACGTTCTCGAAGCCTACTGAGCTAATTTTCATGATTTTATTTCAAACCTGAAAGTTTGGACTTAAGGAATAAGTTAAAGATTTTGTCTGGCTTGAGAACGGATTCACATTTGAATCATGGGCATGTATTATGTGGTGAAAATATATTGAATTAGGTTTACTTTTTAAATAAATTTTGCGGATTAAATTATTAATCTTAATTAAAGTGATCATGAATCGTAATATTTGTACATTGCTATCATGGCCACAAAACCCACCATTACTTCTTTGCAAGAGTTCCTTAACATAATCATTAAATCAAAATACAACACATTGAAATCAACATTTTAACTCTTAAAATAAATTATCATTTATTTACACCTCTATCATATTATGATTAAATGCACATGAATTTATTAACACACGCTTAAGGATGAGGAAAGCACCGTGTGAGACAGGTATTTTGAATATTATACCAAAACTCAAAAATTGACGTAACGTGCATGAAGTCTCACACAAACTTCTGTATTTCGGGTCTGTAGTTCAGCATGACTATCACCTTTTTCGACTCTGAATAACACTGCTTGAAATCACGACTCTCTCTTCAACTCTTGAATAATAATTTCGTACATTTGCTGACTTTCCTCCTTGCAGCCGTATCATTCTGCCTGGGGTTCAGTTGTGCCACACTTGCCCTCATTGGGTGCTCCTCAGTGCGATGTCGTATCTTTGCATTAATTGTTCTTTCAGTTTCCAATGAAGCTTGGTTTAAGTTTTGGCCCTAGTATATTTTGCCCCAACCACACCTGCAATTTGTGTGACGTGTATTGATTGGGGTCATGACATTCCGGGCCCAGACTATCAAAAACGGTGACTAAACGTATGCGCTTTGTTTCATCGTAAACATCAAAAACTGCATATGGTGCCTCCTGGTGATTACACCTCTCCGTAGCGTATTCTTATAACTTAAACATCTCCCGACCACGAGAGGTGATTTGATAATTTTTCCCAAACAAAGACTGAGTTCATGAAATAATATTCTGATGTAAGTTATGTCACTCTACAGCTACGTGTATAAGAAGCAGAATTAAAAGAATATGTCTGCTATAATCGTTTTATAAATGTATGTTATGGTTTCTTATAACTGTCTGTCTATTATGGTTTCCTATAACTGTCTGTCTGTTATGGTTTCCTATAACTGCCTGTCTGTTATGTTTTCCTATAACTGTCTGTCTACAATGGCCGCTTGAGAACAACGGCTCAATGTAGATCCATTCACTTTTTACTAGTTTGTTAAGCTTTAATTTCATTCGAATATTATTCGGGGAATTACCATTTATTTCTGATAGATCCTACTGTGTTCCGTAATTACCAAATTACTACTAACTAGTATAAACTACTGGAGGTATAAATCTGTCACTGCATGGACCTATATTGTAAGTGATTCCTGAATCACTATAAACCTTCATGCTGTCTCCTCATACCAGGAAGTCGAAATCTGCACGCCTGTGATCGTCTCACTTCCCCGCTATATAAAACGATATATAGAAATATCTCGCTATATAAGAAACATCTGATGTGGGCAGCACATGACTTTCCCTACAGACTCAAATTCATTTTCACTTTATTTCTTTAATAATTCATTAAATCGAGTTTAATTGCCCAAAATATAACGCATAATTATTTAAAATGACACTGAATGGGTACTTTTAATACAATTTTAGTTTTCATTTGGTAACTGCACGGATTTTCAGAGGCGTAGTAAAGATGCGATTAAACTAAAATATCTCGAGAACGGCTAGACCTACAGTAATAAGGTTAGTCTCATTCTTTTCATCGTAAAAAAGTGCGTAGTATAAAATAAGCATTTAATTGACACATTTTAGAATAGTATATAGTCTTTTCTTTTAAATTCTAACGATTTTTGCGGGTAATTTGGCAAAAAAAGCAGATACTTTTTTCCCGAATTGTACCAAAATTTAATCAGAACCAGGGTAACCTACAAGTGACTTATCTACCAAATTTTTAAAAAATTTAGTCCATTGAATTTTTAGCTATATTGGATACATGCTATTTTTGCAGGCTATTTTGCAAAAAAGGCAGGTTCTTTTATACCGAATCGTACAAAATCTGTACCACCACCTATAAGTGACTTTATGAAAAGATTTTATGAGATTTGATTCATTTTTTTTAACTAGAGTGGATACATACATTGCACAGATAGACAAACACACAGGCGTCACGCTAAAAACAGTTTTTTTGTATTCTAGGGGTCCCGAAACATGTAGATCCGTTGAAAACTTGAGTTGCGATTTTCGACACGATTCCCATACTTTTCATATAAATCCTATACCATGTATTGGTAAAAAAGTAACTGACGCTGTCTCTGTTTGGACAAATTTTGCGTTTGAGTTGCTTCGCACCGCAAAATCTATACCACACACAAATAAAAACTTTTGCACATTTATATATTAGTCAGGTTTATTATAGTTAGTCTTGGGAACACGCTGAAATAAACAGTTTCTCGTTTTGAACTTTAGTTTACTAGATATTTAATGGCAAAGTCAAAGGAATAGTATTTGTGCTGAAAATTCGCGTCCTGTATAAACTAGCAATAGCAGAACCATGAATTTTTTCAGCCATATACATACATAGTTTTACTTCTTCAAGACAGGGCCTGTTTCTTAAACTTCGATTTATTTTATGAGTTATATTTTTTATGCACTTCTGAAATGAAAATTGTCCTTCAGTATTTCGCGTCCCTCGAGTTTTTCAGTTTCGCAGAGAAAAAAATTATAGCATACAAAAATATGAAATTTAATATATTTATAGAGTAATACTTCGATTCAATTTAAATAAAAACGATTTATTTTATTTTTATGAAGTTCTGAAATAAGCATTTTTTTTCACTATGAGCAAAAATATAATTTGTCGATCAGATTGGGAGCACGAGTGCAGTCATCTGCACAGGTCGCAAGAGCTTGCATAGTGAGCTCCGGGGGTTGGTGAGTGTCAGTTATCTAAATTAAATTTAATTCACTTTTAATTCAATTTTCGTTCTCATTTGAAAACTGGATTTATTTTCAAAAATGATGTAGGAAAAATATGAAAAACTTAAATATCTCGAGAACGGCTAGACCTAGTGTAACGGGGTAGGTTTTATTATTTTCTTCTCTAAAAATTACGTATTAAACAAGCATGTAATGGCTATATTTGAGTATACGTAGTTCTTAAGTTTAGATTTTGATGATTTTTGCGGGCCATTTTGCAAAAAAAGACAGGTTATTTTTTTCCGAATTATACCAAAATCTAATCAGAACTAGGGTGGCCTACAAGAGACTTATCTACCAAATTTTGTGAAATTCAGTCTATTAGTTTTTCAGTTAGAGTGGATACAAGCTTTTGCGGGCCATTTCGCAAAAAAAGGCGGGTTCTTTTAACCCGAGTCATACCCAAAACTAATCAGCACCAGATTCGTGCACAAGTGACTTACCTACCAAATTGTTACCTACCAATTTAGTTAGAGTGGATACAAAATCTGAGCAGACACACAGACAGACAGACACACAGACAGACACACAAACACACATACAGACAGACACACAGACACACACACAGACGTCACGCTAAAAATAGTTTTTTCCTATTCTAGAGGTCTCGAAACGTGTAGATCCGTCGAAAACTCGAGTTGCGATTTTCGACATGATTCCAATAATTTCCCTATACATTACCAAGTTGCAGGGAAAGCAAAAATCTGATTTTATGAAATTCGGTCAATTAGTTTTTTAGTTAGAGTGGATACAAAATCTGCACAGACAGACAGACAGACACACAGACAGAAAGACACACAGACACACACACAGACGTCACGCTAAAAATAGTTTTTTCGTATTCTAGAGGCCTCGAAACGTGTAGATCCGTCGAAAACTCAGATTTGCGATTTTCGACATGATTCCAATACTTTCCCTATACATTACCATGTATTGCAGGGAAAGTAAAAATCTGATGTGGGCTGCACATAACTTTCCCTGCAGACTTATATTAACGTTCTCTTTATTTTAATTTAATTTATTTCACTTTTAATTCAATTTTCGTTCTCATTCGGTAACCGGACTTATTTTCAAAGGTGGCGTAGAGAAAATACGGAAAACTAAAATATCTCGAGAACGTCTAGTCCTAGTGTAAGGGGGTTGGTCTTATTATTTTCGTCGTTAAAAATTATAAATTTACTTATAAAACGAACATTTAATGGATATATTTGAGTATACCTAGTTCTTTAGTTTAGATTTTGACGATTTTTGCGGGCCATTTTGCAAAAAAAGGCTGGTTATTTTTTTCCGAATCGTACCAAACTCTAATCAGCTCCAGGGTAACCCACAAGTGACTCAGCTACCGAATTTTGTGAAATTCGGTCCAGTAGTTTTTCAGTTAGAGTGGATACAATCTTTTGCGGACCATTTCGCAAAGAAAGGCGGGTTCTTTTATTTCAATTCGTACCCAAAACTAATCAGCACCAGACTCGAATGTCTTACCTACTAAATTTTGTGAAATTCGGTCTATTAGTTTTTTAGTTACAGCGGATACAAAATCTGCACAGACAGACAGACACACAGACAGACAGACACACAGACACACACACAGACGTCGCGCTAAAAATGGTTTTTTCGTATTCTAGAGGTCTTGAAATGTGTAGATCCGTCGAAAACTTGAGTTGCGATTTTCGACATGATTCCAATACTTTCCCTATACATTACCATGTATTGCAGGGAAAGTAAAAATGGGTTAGATAAAAATGACGTTTTAAAGGTATTCACATAATAAGGATGAAATATTTTCTTCATATGAGGTAAATAATAAAAAATAAAATTGCGATACAGTAAATAGTTTTATCTATAACAAAACGCTCTCAATTAATAATGCAGTATTTTAATTGAAATGAAAAGCATAACTAAAACATCTTAACAATTGGCACTCTGTATATCAATTTGAAAATTAATTGGATAAATTTGATATATTTAAAAGAAAAATATATTAATCAAATGAATTCCAATTAATAATCATTAACTTCCCTCTCTCTTAAGGTCGTTTATAAATAAGCTCTGTTGATTCAAATTTATCAAAGAGATATCTCTTAGAATAAACCTAAGTACAAACGTCACTTAGCATTTTAAAAAGAGTTTATTTTCATTTCGAATTATCGTTAGTTGTAATTTAATTAATTTATTTTTCAACTGATCAAATAACTAACTATGAAAATATGAATTAACTTTGAATATTTGTTCATTGAAGATGATTTAATTTGGCTATGGTTTTCCCTTCTAAAATTATTGTAGATAAAAACATTGACATAGTTTTAAATGGTTATATTAAAATAAAACGTTTGTCACAGTCATATACTTATGTCAGGGTCATAAACCGCTGTTACACTCATAAACCTCTGTCACAGTCATAAATGCCTGTTTTGTAAACGTCTGTACGCCTCAACTACCATATGATTTCATAAAGTTTAGCTCATATTTCACGTACCGAACATTCAGTGTAACTGAAGAATGCAAAATGGATCAAAAGTAACCACTTAGACAATCCCTAAGATTTTTCAAACATTTATTTGAATGATACGTATATGCCTGTATGTCTGTCAATATCTGTATCACAAATGTTCGATGTCTCCCGAACGAATTGAGCTATGCAAATGAAATTTATTAGGATTGATTGGATTTGCGGCAGCAAAGACATCTATCAAAGATGCCTCACGAGCCAAACCCGAATTATAAGAACAGAGGAGGAGCTAGCTTTTGCTCAGTGATTATAATGTCGGTCTACGAAGCATCAGGTCCCTGGTTCGGGGCCCGGCGACGCTCAATCGCCACAATGGTTACCCTGGACGCTTGAAACACGCAACCTTTCCAACGACTTCGCCTCTCAGCACGAGATGGCAGCACCACAGGAGTCAGAAACCTTGACACTCCCTTCCTGGTTGACCACGACTGTCCGTCACGCCGAGGCAACACGCCTCCCGGCCCTGACGTCACGCCGAGGCGACACGCCTCTCGGCCTTCTCATCAGCGAGGGGAGTGTGCGGCAGCAAAGACATCTATCAAAGATGCCTCACGAGCCAAACCCGAATTATAAGAACAGAGGAGGAGCTAGCTTTTGCTCAGTGATTATAATGTCGGTCTACAATGCAACAGGTCCCTGGTTCGGGACCACGTGCGACGCCCAATCGCCACAGATTAGTTAATATAAAAACTATTTGCATTTCAATAAAATCGAATAAGAGGGCGGCATTAATATACTTCCTTTATTATTACTTTTATTAATATACTTGAATATATTTCCTTTAAAATTAAAATGAACAAATATTACAATAATATTAAATAAGCAGCTTTATACACAGCTTATATGTAAAATCGAATTATCCACACAATAGTTGTTTCCCGTCTTTTTGTTTTTCTAGACCCTCAGAAATATCTTCGTTGACCTAAAAGACTGGATTTTTGCGTACTTATAGTGTTAACAACGGAACAGGACCTAACGGAGCTGGATTTTGATTTTCCTCCAAGGGGGAGGAGAAAATGGGAAAAGAGGGTTTTAAAGAGACTTTCAGACACTGTAGAAAGCCTCCTGGTGACTTCTACTTACTCTTCGACGCAGACCGCCTGTCCTACCCGAAGGTGTGAGCTATCTATTTGGACAGCCGGGAAGTGCCACCCAATATAGACTGGAACCACAGAGAGGTGGTATCCACAGAAACTGCAACCTCATTCCCTACCACCAACCTCTCCGAATGACTTATGGACCCACATATTTATCCTATCCGCACGCCGCATGAACACGGGGACGATTTGGGCAGACCGGGTATCGAACTCAGGTCGTCCGAGTGCGACCCCGTACGCTAACATCTGGGCTGTCCCAATACTCCTGATGACCTAGAAATCTAAATATTTTCACACTTTAAGTATCATTCGCGGGACAGAATTTAAGCAGATCTAGAATTTTGATTTCTGCTTTGAAGGGCCAGGAAAGTGTGTGTGTTGAGGGGGGGTCGAAATGTCTTTCCGAGCTTCTAAAAGGACTTCGGTGATTTTCAATTCTGATACTTTGCACACTTATAATATCAACCACGGTATAAACTAATCGGGCATTTTAATTTCTACTACTACCGTAAACAACCACACATATTCAGAGCATCATAAAAGTATCTGAAATTCGAACCCGGTATTCTTGGACGCAAAGACCAACTCTTCAGTAAGGAAAGCAAAATATTTCCGTGAGACCAGATTTAATCGGACAGTTTTTATGTTTGTATTTATGATGTCTGTAATGTCAGACAATAGCATCAGTCTGAATGACGCCAGTTTTACATCACCCTGACCCGAGATGTCAAGTATGCCATAAATATAGGAGGCTAAAGTGAAGCCGCGAGATTGGTTAAAAATGTTAACCAATAAGGAAGTTGTCTGGTTGCATGGCCCTGAGGTCGACCGATGGTAGCCGAAGAGGCGTGTCAGACCTCAGGCAAAAAGAGGCGGCAGCCAAATGGTTCTACAGAGATTATATATATACACTTCGACGACCGAGACTTAAGCGAAATGTCCTAACATACACTCGAACGTAAGATTCGAGTGTGAATGCAACGAAATGTCCTGATATACACTTGAACGTAAGATTCCAGTGTGAATGCAACGAAATGTCTTGATATACACTTGAACGTAAGATTACAGAGTGACTGCAGAACGTTAGATTCCAGAGATACGATAACGAAATGTCCTAATTGAGACTTGAACGTCAGATTCCAGAGAGACTAAAATGAAATGAGTTAGCAGCAGTACAATATACACTGTAACAGTATCAGACAGAGAACGAGGAACCAAAGTACGAGCTGTGTGTCAATGGCCAAAGACGAAATTGGAGGTATATACTTACCAAATATTTTAGCAGGTCTTAGATCATTTTGATAATAGAATTTACCTGGTCTCACATGTCCAATCTCCTCGGCAAATAATATGATAATTGTAATTAATTTAATAATTAACCAAACGTTGTTAATAAAAAATACTGTTTTTAAAGTTAAAAAATGGTGCAATTAATTAAGTAGCTATATGTTAATAAATATTCTATTCTAGGAACACGAACTGAAGATAATAGGATGGGTTATAGCGGCATTTCATGTTATGACGCAATGTAACTTCAATTAACTTCAACTATTACCCTTTTTTGTGCACCACAGTTTCAAAAGCTATTCACATAATAAGAATGGAGTATTTTCTTCTTAAGAGAGAAATCGCAAATGAATGATTTCGATAAGTGTTTTGATTTATATGCAAATTCTAGAAAAACGCCTTTAATTAACAATGCAGTATTTTATATGAAAATAATTAGAATTAATAAGGTCTAAATAGAAGCTGTGAATATCACAAAAATGTAATGGAGGAAATTGATGAAGTTTAAAGAAAATTATATTAATTAAATATATTCAAATGCTTTCTCAGTAACTTCTGTTTATTAACATTGATTATTGATAGTTCAGTTTTATCAAAGCTGTTTATATCCTAGAATAAACTTAATGCAAATGTCAGTTTCGATGTGCTTCTCAAAGATTTCAAGTTGTTGCTATTCATTGAAAAAGGTTTAGTTGTTAGAATAGCAGATATTTCTTGTTTTGGAGTTTCACCGCCTGGACCACAGTTTTGTTGAAACGCGACGCAGTTTCCAAAGGAAAAATTAATGTCAAAAAAAGGCAGTCAATCAATACAATAAAGGTTCTGTTCGAAAAATTTGAACGGACTGGGAATGTCAATGATGGCCGTAGTGGAAATGTCGACGGCCCAAGTTCGGCAATGACAGAGGCGAATGCTAAAGTTGTTCAGCAGGTGATCCAACAACGGCCCCGGATTTCCGTTGGCCGTTTTGCATCTGGGGCTGGATTACAACTAACGTTCACGCACCGTATCATGTGCTGCAACCTTCACATGTTCCCTTACAAGATCCAGACTCGCCAACCCCCCGAGTGCTGATACCATGAAACGCGATACCATGCACGCGAAACGTTCGAGAACGCTATGCTGCAGCAGCTGGATGCAGCTTGAAATCAATGTTGAAAGCTGGTAGCAGCTGGATATCAATGTTGAAAACATTTTGTTCTCCGACGAGGCATATTTTTCACTCAACGATTTTGTCAACAAGCAGAACTAGCGCATTTGAGGAACAGAAAATCCTTATGTTGACATACCTTCATTCCTGCATCCCGCAAAAGTAATGGTTTAGGTCGCAATTTCCTTCAAAATGGCTCATTGGGCCATTTTTCCATCACGAAACGGTTACTGCAGTACAATATCTGGGCATTCTGCATGAATTTTTAGCTATTTAAAATGTTTTGGAGGACGGTATGAACACTTCGAGTTTCATGCAAGACGGTGCCCGGCCACATTGCACGCCCGAAGTGTTGATTTCCTTAGCGAACATGTCGATGATCGTGTGACTGCCCTTGAATACGCCAGGCATACAGGACGTGACATGAATTGGCCTCCCTATTCACCAGATTTGATGCCATGTGTCTTTTTTCTGTGGGGGTACCTGAAAGACCAGGTGTATCGCCAAAATCCACAAACGATTGCGGAAATGCAACAATACCTCTCTGCTGCCTGTGTGACCATTCCGGCTGATTTTTTTTTTTAATTTCTAACATCAGCACTTGATACAAATCATTCACTGGTGTACAAATACATAACACCAAAAATACAGGAGAGAAACTTTTACAAGAAACAAGAAACATGAACAAGCAACAACAACAATAATAAAACAAATATAGGAAATACATGGACGGTAGCCAAAAACACAAATTCAAAACAGTCAGACAGCTTGAAGGGCCTGCATCCTCTCCCTTCCACGCCAATACCTTTTATACATGTCACCAGAGAGACCTGGTCAGTTCATTAGAAGATCAACGTCCATAGCAGCATTAGCACCACACACTACACAGTTTGGGCTTGGTATCAGATTAAATCTACGAAGATATTTAGTTAAACAGTCGTGACCAGTTTCCAGGAGAAACGCTGCAACTGCAGGACATCTCGGAAAACTGGGGATCTTATTAAGTGTAGACGTCCAAGTCTTGTTTTCAATTAACCTGGACTGTACAGATTTGAAATTATTTTTCATAGTATGTTTAATGATTCTTGTCGTAGTTGTATAAGGGATTGAGCTATTTGGGGATTGAACAAACCCGGCTGAAATGTTTGTACAGGTGTCTGCGAATTTTCTCCTCAGACTGCACCATACTGTTGCTACAAATGGTGGTTATTTTGAAAACATTGTTTTGTAGTTTTTGCAACATGGTCATACCGTTTATTAGTTTTCCCATTCCGCAGCGCCATCTGTTGGTGACATTTGTAACAAATTTTGAAAATTGGTTGAATAAAATTCCCTGGTTTCCCAAGTACAATGCAGCAAACACTACATTTCTATCGCCTTCTGTTTTTTTAATGCATTTGTCAACTGTTTCAGTCATTTTTGGAACACCCTGTATATATATATATATATAGAAAGGTGCTGCCTGTATCAAATTCTTATCTATTTGATTAAAACATTCAAAAACTTTATAATAAATATTTAATAATTTGTAAAATGCAGTCATTGAATTCATCATTGTAACACATAAACGTGTTTTAATACAAAGTACGTATCAAAGACCTTCAACGTGTTTTAATACGTCAATCAAAGACCTTCAAATTTTCGAATTATTGAATGCAATTTGCTCTCAAATCATGAATGGAAGTGCGTGGATGAAAATGTATTCTATGTAGGATTTGTCACATAAATTTCCTGCCTTTTGTAATAGCTGATTTGAATTCTTCAGAATATAAGTTATATTACCACTTTAAAATTCTACGAATTCGCCACAGGGACATTTCTTAGAAATTAGGTTGGAATTTGAATGCCCCCAATTCCACGAAGTACATTCATTCAGATTTGATTGAAATATTTACAATATTTTCTATAGACATAGGTTCGTGTTAATGCCGGAATTTACTACATTGTTATTTAATAACGTGCTGTTAAAAGTTTCCTTCACTGTAAAGAAAAAGTTAGGGAATGTCAGTTTTTACTTTCCCTGCAATACATGGAAATGTATAGGGAAAGTATTGGAACCGTGGCGAAAATCGCAACTCGAATTTTCGACTGATCGATACCTTTCTATACTAATCGCATATATCCGTTCTAGCTAAAAAACTAATAGACCAAATTTCACAAAATTCGGCGTATAAGTCACCTGTAGGTACACTGCTGCTGATTAGATTTTGGTATGATACGTGATAAAATAACCTGCCGTTTTTGCGAAATGGATGGCAAAAATCAAAAATAAAGAACTATATGCTCAAATGGATCAATTAAATGCTAGTTTTATACGTAATATTTGATTGAGAAAAGTAAAAACCAACCTTATTAGTCTAGGTCTAACCATTCCCGAAATATTTTACTCTACTAATTGCTTTAAAACATTAAAATCATAATAAAAAACGATCATAGATATATTTGTAAAATCTTAAGCAGTATTTGTAAAATCTTAAGCAATATTTGTAAAATGTAAAGAAGATGTTTCAAAGCGAGATTAAGTCCTATTGGCACCAAACGACACTAAAACCAGCATTATCAATAATTAAGATTACGATTAATGTCCAGTTGAAGCTAGGATCAATGTCCAGATGAAGTTAGATCAGTGAATATATACAATCATCAAGACGCAAATTACAAATTTTAGTGTACTTTCTATTTTACATTTTTAACAATATTTTAATAATGACAATATTTTAATAGTTCTACTATACACCACAGATGGCTTTGAACGGCTCAGTACCAGCGCTTGGATATTAACAAGGATAAATCTCGCGATTATAAAATGCTTTTTCAACTAATCAAATCAACTAATAGACTAAATTGCAGTCCCATACGAACGGAATTTTTTTCGATACTCTTTTTCTTTTCTTTTATAAATTAAACGCGGAAATATCTACCAAAATTTTTATTTTATTTATTAAGTATAAAATATTACTCTACATTATCTAACGTACTTTCTGATCTAGCAAATCGGAAGTTTTAATGAAACTAAAATTAGGCACGTACCGCTAGAATCCTGAATTTAGCCAACTGAGGCAAAACTTCAAATTTTCTAAATATATCCCAATTAGTGCAACCAAACCTTATAGGTAGTAGCTCACGGAAGCAAATGCACTTGTTTCATGAAAATCTTGAAAGCTAATTAATAGGAAGAAACATTTTGGCGTATTTATTCTGAAATATATTTATTCTATTAAAATAGAATGAGAGAAGTATTTCTTAATAAATTATTGAGCTCAATTACCTTATTTAATTTCCTCGGTAAAGTTTCCTAAAACGTATTAATATTTAACATCATATTATTTTATACTTTTATTTCAATTTTAAATTCCTTTATATACTAGCCTTCATTTTCCACACTTAATTAAACATGACTCCCTAAGTGTACATATTTTATTTTTTAATCTTGGAAATTTTTGAATATTTTACTAAAATGTTTTGGACATGTATTGTTTCATTTAGCTCTTGCAGCTTATTATTTTGTCACGTATATTTTCATTATTAATTTATCCACTGCTAAAAGAAAATTAACTCGAGTGTGGCTGAACTCGCCTTTTTCATACTAAAATTCATTTTTAAATAGCTTATGCTTTATTATTATTATCTATTTATTTATTTATTTTTATATCGGCATTGTTGGTTCAAATGATTAAAATTATAGGATGTCACCCTTCTCTTTAAAGGGCTTTAAAAAATATCTCTACTATACTTGACAATGTACTCCCGTGTGTGTGTGTGTAGGGGGGTAACTTGTCCCTCGGGGGGGATAATGACGCCTCGATAAAAATTGTCTCACGGATAGTTTCCCAACAATGATAGAAACTAGAAGTTTTCGTTTGAATTTCAAAGATTCTATCTAGTTCTGAATTTGTCGATGGCAAATGAAGCTTCGTGAAAATATCCATTAATATTTGCGACAGTTATGGTATACACAAGAAATCGACCACAGACATACATACAGACAAACACACACACACACAGACGGACATCACTTCAAAAATAGTCAAACTTCATGATGTCTTAAAACATATATTGGCATCAAAATCTAGAATTCAGAAATTTTCGTGAAGACAATACTTTTTCCTTTCCCTGCAATACATGGTAATGTATAGGGAAAGTATTTGAATCATGTCGAAAATCGCAACTCGAGTTTTCGACGGATCTACACGTTTCAAGGCTTCTAGAATACGAAAAAACCATTTTCAGCGCGACGTCTGTGTGTGTGTCTGTCTGTGCAGATTTTGTATCCACCCTAAATAAAAAACTAATGAACCGAATTTCACAAAATTTGGTAGGTAAGTCACTTATGAGCGAGTCTGGTGCTGATTAGTTTTGGGTACGATTTGGAATAAAAGAACCCGCCTTTTTTTGCGAAATGGCCCGCAAAAATCGTCAAAATCTAAACAAAAGAACTAGGTATACTCAAATATATCCATTAAATGCTCGTTTAATACGTAATTTTAAACGACGAAAATAATAAGAACAACCCCTTTACACTAGAACTAGCCGTTCTGGAGATATTTTAGTTTTCCTTATTTTCTCTACGCCACCTTTGAAAATAAGTCCGGTTACCGAATGAGAACGAAAATTGAATTAAAAGTGAAATAAATTTAATTAAAATAAAGAGAACGTTAATATAAGTCTACAGGGAAAGTCATGTGCTGCCCACAACCGATTTTTTATACTAAAATACATAGTATGACGAAGTGAAAATCTGATGTTGACAAACAGGATTCTCCCTACGGACTGGAATTCATTTTCGCTTCCATAAATCCACTGAGTTTAATTGCAGAGACTGACAAAGACATTCATTTGAAATTGTATTACTTTGCAGTTTTAACATATCTTATTTTCTTTATCTCTGAAATGGTTTTGCGTTAATAACGCCTTTATTTTGTGGGTAGTTTATCTTTAGAAATTTTCGAAACAGTTCAAGATATTAAAATATTAAAATTGAAACTGCTTTCCCAAAATAGTTCAAAATAATAAAATATCGAAATTATAACCACTACATTTCAAAAACTAAGAATATGATCCGAAATCCAATTGTATATCCTTGTAGGCTTTAAGAGGGCAACAAATTACCTACTAACAAACTTTAGCTTTTGCTCCTATCTCATCCAGATACTCGACCATAGACTATAAGTCAAAATATCAAATTACACTACGTGGCAGTGAAAATGAGACACCGAGAAAGAGTGGGCAGAAAATGATGAAAATCGGCAAACATAGAGAGACAGCAATGAACAGTAAATGATTTTTTATGCAACATGTTACACCTATACATGCTGTAGGACCACCGCGGACGGCGATACAGGCAGCAACACGTATAGGTATAGAGTCAATGAGGGTGCTGATGGTGTCCTGAGGGATGGCTGTCCATTCACTGTCAACCATTTGCCAGAATTCGTCTTCTAAATGCGGCTGTGGCAGCACACGCAAGCAACGTCCAATAACGTTGCATACATGTTTGATTGGTGAGAGATCAGGGGAGACTGGTGGCCAGGGCATCACCTGGGTACCTTGCAGGGCATGTTACCTGATGCTTGTTGTGTGTGATCGGGCGTTTTCCTGCTGGTAAATGACATTGGACACCCCTGAAGGAAGGGTAGTGTCACCGGCCGCAGCACGTCATCCACATATCGTTGGGCTGTCCTAGTACCCTCAATATGGACCAGAGGTGACTTGCTATCTTAAGCGATGCCGCTCCAAACAATGATGATGCATTGTCGTGCGGTGTGGAAACCCCAGGTCGTCCGACTCATCCAGAGGACTTGAGTAACTATTTGGACGACCGGGAAGGTTGTCCAAAGACCAACACCCTACCGAGCGAGGCCAACCGCCGTCAGTCCCGGAGAGGAACGCCAACGGAGGCGACCGAAATTCCCACCAGCAGACCAGAGAACCGTCCGCAACGGGACCAACCAGGCAACCCGCGCCATCGACAGAGCGGCGGCGCTCATCACTACAGAATAAGAAACATTTATTATTTTTCTTGAAAAAACCGGCCAAGGTGGTTACAAAGGCAATTACAAATCAACCGCACCACTTGTATGGAAAGAATAACAACACTATGAACATGTGCATCAGCTACAATTTAGCGGAAAAATAATAAACAAATGAATGAAGATGGTGATGAGGACTTCCAACGTCCAAGGAACAATAAACTTTTGGTTGAACACTCCCTTGCAGGGACAAAACGTGTGTTTTATACACTAATTACAGGCAATAAAACATATTACAATTTTATCATTTTATCATTATATTTACAAATAATACAAACATATCAAATATTACACTTATCATTATAGTTACAAAATATTA
This sequence comes from Amaurobius ferox, assembly GCA_951213105.1. Classification (NCBI taxonomy): domain Eukaryota; kingdom Metazoa; phylum Arthropoda; class Arachnida; order Araneae; family Amaurobiidae; genus Amaurobius; species Amaurobius ferox. The sequence goes on along the minus strand of OX578152.1, from coordinate 77,982,340 downwards.
GAGTTTTACTAGTTTCATACTTTGAAATAAATATGAATTAGACGTACACTATACAGTTGTTTATAACATTTTAACATATAAAATTTCACAATTTGCACTATTTATAATATTTGCAATAATTACATTATTTACACTTATTACAATAATTACAGTATTTACAATAACTACAATTATTTACAACATTTACACTAACGTTATTACTTATTTACAACATATTTATAACATTTACAACTCTACGGTATCTACAAATATTTACAACGTTTACAATATTTATTTTTAACCCAGATATACATCCATATAATATACAGCATTTACTAGGATGCCATGTTTCCGTTTATGTTGTATAAAAACATTTAAGAATTTGATCGATATATATATTAAGTTATACATTATTTATCCATAGATTGGAACAGTATCCGGTTAGAAGATGCGTAACTGGGGTTTAAAAAATAAACTCCAGATTCATGAAATAACCGTTAAATGTTCAAGAACCAAATAAGTTGTTTTAACTAAATTAATTTTACAATTAACTAAATACAATGCATGAATGTGATTGTAAAATAGTAATCGAGAGATGATTTATGTCAGATTATGTAATTTTGTCGTAGACCTTTGCTGCAATCAGGACGCTAGCTTCGATGTACCGGGTGGACGAGGAACTAGCAACAACCCTATCAAACCATAAGGCCCGTCCCTCTGCCGAAGGTCTGGAAAGATGCCACCTTTGGAACAGCGAACAATCGAATACAAAGTGATCCGCATCGCCTACTGCCCCGCAGGTGCACAACGGAGAAAGTGTATTTTGAATCTATTAGGGTAAAACGGGAAAGGGCCATGTCCAGTGAAAAAGAAGATCAGGGCACGGTTAACAATTTGGCGAGCTATATTAAATTTGGGACAGAGGAAGCGGGCCCGCGCACCACCGTCCCATGAGTCACTGAGCGTCCGGCCGGCGACCAATCGGAGGATAATGATCCTGATCGATATGGAAGCATCAATGGTGTCCTGCACATGCTGCAAAAGGGCGACGGAAGTGGTCTGAGAGCTGTCAACGCTTGCCCGCGGATGCGTCGGTGTACGCTTGCTGCAATCGGTCCCAGCACCTCTCAAACGTGCCACATTCCCTTACTCCAACAATTTTCGCTTCAACCGGTGCACCGTTAAAGCTTGTAGGTGTATGTTCGCTGTGTTTTAACTTATGGACCAACCTGCCCTTCTCAGTCCGATCACCATACCCCTCGTGAAATCGTCTGTCTGCTGGAACTGCCTCGGTTGGCGGCGGCCTGGCATTCTCTGTTACTACACGCTTCCTCTGAGACAAAATAGAATCCCAAAAATGATTTCCATGGCAGAGAGAGGGGCGCGACTATTGCTGATTCTGTAGGTTCCATCCTTTATATCTCACTCAACGTGCGCAAGACAGCTGCGCATTTCGCATCATTTACATAACTCGGCGAGCTGCGTCTACCCTGAAATTTGCATATTTTTCTGCCCACTCCTTTTTAGTATCTCATTTTCACTGTCACGTAGTGTATTTTACTAACTTTCTTGTGGCATATAAATATTGAATATTGCTCCGATCTCAGCCAGATACTTGACAGTAGACTTCAAGACAAAATATCAAATTATTTCACTAACTATCTTGGTGGCACTTACATATTGAACATTGCTCCGATTTCAGCCAGATACTCGGCCATATAATTCGCGTCAAAATATCAAATTATTTTACTAATTATTTTGGTGGCACATAAATATTGAATATTCCTAACTTGTTAAAAAATACTCGTATTTGTGCACCAGTATTTTACTAAAGAGTAAGCACATTCAGCTGCAGCATTTCATACATTTTAAATGTTACAGATTTCCTTCTTTTTGGTAAATGTTCACAGGTCAAATATTAAAATATTGAAACTATGACTACTATAGTTCAAAGGGCTACAAATTACTGATTGCTGCTCACAGGTAAGACTTTCAGGTTTTTAGATAAGAGCACTTCAAACCTAAAAAACGGGAAAATGTTAATATCCTTTAAATTGACAAGACGATTACTCGAAAACTGTAATAGCATTAAAAAAACCGATTATTAATCTAAACACTCAAACTCCTCTTAAGAATTTTTGTACCTTTCTGTTTCTATCTATATTTTGAAATTTGAAAGATAGAAAAGTAACCGAAGTAAGATTTGAAAGTAAGCGAATTCCAGTAAAAACTTGCTCAAACAAAACCACCTTTTTTCTTCCTTTTCTTCAAAAACTTTTTTTTTATTCTAAAAAAAGTTCCAGCATATTTAAATATCGAAATTATTTATGGATATTTGTAAATGGTGACATTTATCAGGGAAAACAAGTAATTGTTGTTTACATTTTTATCAATCAGATTTGTAGATTATAAGTTTCCACAGTGTTTACATTTTTCGTAACGCTAACGCTTCGATTTCAGCCAGAGATACCCCAAAGATAGATGTTATTCACAAAGAAAATGCAACGTGGCTCATTGATCTTTGATTCACTTATAATGCTATTGTTTTATAAATGGTTAATAAACAATCAGTCCCTTTCTTATTCAACACCCCCTCCTTCAAACTAATAGCTGTGGCCACAGCATAGGCTTTCTACACAATCCGGCCCTTGTCATAGGTTTTCTACACAATTCGGCTCGCAGCATAGGCTGGCTACATAATCCGGCCCCCATCATGGGCTTTCTACGTAATCCGGTCAGCAGCATAGGCTGTCTACATCACGCGACCCGCAACATAGGTTTTCTATATAATTCGGTCCGCAGCATAGGCTGTCTACATAATCCGACCCGCAGCATAGGCTTTCTAAATTATCCGGCCCTCATCATAGGTTTTCTGCATAATCCAGCTCTCATCATTGGCTTTCTACGTAATCTTGCCTGCAACATAGGCTGTAAACGTAATCCGACCCGCAGCATAGATTATCTGTATAATCCGTCCCTCAGCATAGGCTTTCTACATCAGTGGCGGATTTTGGCCTCTTGTTTGGGGGGGGGGGGCGATCTGTAGATGGAAATGTTCTCGGAGGTTTGTTCACTTAGGATTTTCGTAACGGCTTCCTATAACGGATATTTGACATTTTTGAAATAACTAGAACAAATTCGGAAGTTTATAGTAAGTTCTTTGCAGCTTATAAAATACGGCCTATCATTTTTTCAAGACCAAAGCAAAACAATGAAGATTGGAAGAAAAAAAAATTACGTGACTATATAAGGAAACAACGAAGTTCAATACTCTACAACTTTTGATGCACGGAAATCCTAAAAAACCATTTTTGAGCGAAATTGAAGAACTTTAAAAACTTAACAAAATAAAAAATGTTTGAAAAATTTTGCACTTTTCATTATTTAATAATTCATAACCAAACAATGGGAAAAGAGCTGTAGGCTCAAAGAAAAAACTCGTAAAAACTAATTTAGAATAATAAATTTGATCATATAAACATGAGGAGCTATATCTTAATGATTTTCCATGATTAAATTTATTATTCCAAATTAGTTTTTACGAGTTTTTTCTTTCAACCTCTAGCTTTTTTCCCATTTTTTGATCGTGAATTATTAAATAATGAAAAGTGCAAAATTTTTCAAATATTTTTTGTTTTGTTAAGCGTTTAAAGTTCTTCAATTTCGCTCAAAAAGGGTTTTTCAGGGGTATCCGTGCATCAAAAGTTGTAGGGTATTAAACTTCGTATCCCATTGAAATAACATGGAAGTGATTTCATAATTTTTGCCAGGGGTAGTACCTATAACACTATTCAAATGTAATTGCCAATTCAGCTTATTGTCGATCATTATCCCTAAGAGCCTTACGGAGTCCATCGCAAAAACCCTGACGCCGTTAACCTCCCAGGAAGGATCATCATTATAATATCAACTCAAGTCTTCTTGCTTTTTCTTTAGCAAATCGATCTAAAATTTTTACTGGTGAAATTGCGATATCATAATGCACATGCAACAAAGTCAATCCCACTAGCAAATCTTCTCTAATTGTGTTTCGAAGCCATGTCTTCAATCGTTTGAGTGCTGAGAAGCTACCCTCGGCGGTTGATACAGTAATTGGTAATGTTACAAGAACTCTCAGTAACACGTAGATCACATGGTACACTGCAGGATCACAGTTTTGTATTGCTTCAAAAGCAGACTTGTGTACTCTGCCGGTATCGGTATTTTTTCGCATCCATTTGGTTCTCCAGTTAATCACCTCAACTTGAAGTGTACTGTTCATTTTTTCCACTCCCAGCTCGGCTATTCTGTGATACTTCTTGCTTAGCTCTATTCAAGATGGGAGGAGTGACTCTTCGTCCGAGTTGATTTTCGCTAAAAGAGTCGATGGTACTAAATCTTGTAAATATAAGACATCCAGATTTTTCTGCGCGAATCGGTCTTTTAAGTCTTCTTGGATGGAGTTTAACAAAGGCAAGTAAACATTTATTCTGTAATAATCTTCAGGAGTTATGTTAGGAGCAGTTGATCTATGAACTTGGCGTCCAGCAGTACGTGGTATTTTTATTTCAATTCCAAGATCATTACACATTCCCTCAACCTCTGCATATATTCCCGAAATCGGATTCCACATTTTTCTTAAATTCACTTATCGTAATTGCATCAGAGACAGCATCTAGAGCTCTCTTTTTACTTTTATTATGGGAGCGAGATTTCGTGGATAAACTAAGGGAGGGAGAGCAAGACCAAAGTATATCCCTAATGATATATATATATATTTAATTTTATAATTTATTTGATAAAACGCCGTCATTAGTCAGGCGTTTGGGGGGGGGGGGGGGGGCGATCACCTCGATCGCTCCTCCTGAAATCCGCCACTGTTCTACATAAGCCGACCCGCAGCATATGCTGTCTTAATAATCTGGTCCGCAGCATAGACTTTCCATATAATCCGATACGTAGCATAGGCTATCTACGTAATGCAGCCCGCAGCATAAACTGTCTACGTAATCCAGTCCGCAGCATGGGTTGTCTACATAATCCGGTCCACAGCATAGGCTTTCTACATAATCCGGTCCTGAACATAGGCTTTCTACAAAATCCGGTCCGCAACACTTTTAAAGTCATGTACACTTGTCTTAGAGTAACCAAGTTGGCTGTTTTCGTTGTGTCGTCAAAATTTAAGTATGAAAAATAATTAAATATTATATTCAAGAATATTTCGTTTTCTACTTCAGATTTTGCAAAATTAAATGTCTGGTTTTGTTTCTCCGAATCCTACAAAAATTTAATTAACACAGAGTAACCCACTAGTGACTTACCTACCAAATTTGGTAATATTTCGCCAAACAGGTTTTGAGCTAGAGTGAGTAAATTCACTGGTCACACAGACAGACAGGTGCACACACATAAACGTCACGCTAAAAATATTCGATTCATGTTCTAAAGTATCTGAACCATGTAGATCCATCAAAAATTCGGGTTTCTATTTCCGACCCTGAACCAGTAATGTACTATACCTTATCGTAAATTGCAGGTAAAGTAAATTAAGTTCCATCCACAAACTTTCTATTTTTAAAAATTGTAAACACATTTTTCAAAAAAAAAAAAATGCGAGTTATAAGAGCTCCACTGAACCATGAGATTTGACATTTTAAACTTGCATTAAAATGGTCTTTATTTAGTTCTTAACAAAGTTTGGAATTGAAATACAATTTATATAATTTATAAGCAGATATTTTGAGATGCAATTTACAGCTTATTTCCTTGAAACCCAAACTTTCATTGTTGACGACTATTTCATAGTTGCAATCCATAAAATAAGGAATATCTTAGTAGGTATAAAAATAAAAATAAAACCCTAGTTATCTGTTAGTTGTTGAAACTTAAAATGCTATGTTCATGATAACTGAGTTCAATTTCTAGGTGTGTTAGTATATTTGTAGAAAAAAGTGTTGAACATCTCAAAACACACGCGTGAAGTAAATTACGTTATTATTAGCACGGCATATGATTAAATACAGAACATGACGTTGCGTATAAAAAAATTACACCATTTTTAGCACAACAGACGACTAAATACAGAACATTACATTGCGTATAAGAAAAATTACGTTCATTTTAACACAGCAGACGATTAAATACGGAACATGACATTGCGTATAAGAAAAATTACGTTCATTTTAGCTCAGATGATTAAATACAGAACATGACGTTGCGTATAAAAAAAATTACATCATTTTTAACACAACAGACGACTAAATACTGAACATTACATTGCGTATAAGAAACATTACGTTCATTTTAACACAGCAGACGATTAAATACGGAACGTGACATTGCGTATAAGAAAAATTACGTTCATTTTAGCTCAGATGATTAAATACAGAACATGACGTTGCGTATAAAAAAATTACATCATTTTTAACACAACAGACGACTAAATACAGAAGATTACATTGCGTATAAGAAAAATTACGTTCATTTTAACACAACAGACGATTAAATACAGAAGATTACCTTGCGTATAAGAAAAATTACGTTCATTTTAGCTCAGATGATTAAATACAGAACATGACGTTGCGTATATGAAAAATTACGTTAATGTTAACACAACATACGATTAAATACATAACATGGTATTGCGTTAATTTTAACACAGCAGACGATTAAATACAGAACATGACGTTGCGTATATGAAAAATTACGTTAATGTTAACACAGCAGACGATTAAATAAAGAACATGTCATTGCGCTAATTTTAACACAGCAGATGATTAAATACAGAACACGACGTTGCATATAAGACAAAAAATAGATCACATCGTAAATTACACACCAAAAATTTCTAGATTTTCTCTTTCTGTTGACATGACAAGGATTTTCTTCTTATGTACAGAAAGATAAAGATCTGCACGCCAAATGAGCTTACCTTTTATATTTCGAATTTGCGCTTAACTGGCATTAAAGCAGAAAACACCTATAATGTGTTTTCGAAACGATCATCTACATTGCGTTTTTTATTTGTTCATCATTTAATAATCAGATCTATTTACTACGGACGATTATTTAGCGTAAATGTAATTCAGATAATTATTAGGAAGAAGGTTAGCTCAATGTAAATCAAGCTATTGTGCATTAATATATCTACAAATTTTAAAGCGAATTTAATAATAATGAGTGAAATTCTGCTCCAAATAATCTATATTCCATCCAAAGCTAGCTGGAGTTTTCTGTATGAGTCTATGAGCTCCGTACAATGGGTAAGGAATTCAAGTATAATTAAAAATACTAAGCAATTCCAATTATTTCTGTTATTAACTTTCTATTCTCTCGGCAGTAATGTTATTGCATTTGTGTGATTGCGTTACGCTTTATTAGAAGAAAAGCAGATATTTATTATATTTAAGCACCCGGGTGTTTGACAGAAATACGAAGAACTGCCTCGTGTTTTAAAAAAATGTGATGTGGGCAGTGCATGACTTTTCCTACTGACTCAAATTCATTTTCACTTTGTTTCTTTACCAATTCATTAAATCCAGTTTAATTGCACAAAATAATGCGCATAATTATTTGAAACTCCGCTGCATTTGCAGCTTAAAGTATTATCAAAGGCGGTTTTAAAAATTCGAAAAAACACAATATCACGGGAACGGCTAGTTCTAGAATAATAGGGTTATTCTTATTCTTTTCATCATAAAAAATTACGTATAAAACAAGCATTAAACTGATTTAAATTTGAGCATACGTATTTTTTTATTTTAGATTTTGATGATTTTTTCTGGCTATTTCGTAAAAAAGGCAGGTTCTTTTTTACCGAATTGTACCAAAATCTAATCAGCACCACAGGTGACTTATTTACTAAGATTTGTGAAATTTGACCAATTAGTTTTTTTTAGCTAGAGTGGATGCACATAATTTTTTGGAGCCTTTTGCAAAACAAGGCACATTCTTTTATCTCAAATCGTACAAAAATCTAATTAGCACCAGGGTATTTATCCAACCAGTGACTATAATATTTTATGGAACTTGGCCTATCAATTCCATAGTTAGAGTGGATGTATACATTATACACACACACACAAACACAACGGTTACCTTACACCTTTCAGGTAGGTAGGACGGTCTGGGTCTCAACAACAAGAGCAACACACACAGACACATATGTCATTCTTAAAATAATTGTCTTAATTGTCTAGTTCTAGAAGTCCCAAAACGTGTAGATCTGTCGAAAACTCGAGTTGCGATTTTCGACACGATTCCAATACTTTCCCTGCACGTTACCTAGTATTGGAGGGAAAATAAGTTCATTCACAGCACTTATTCCTCGCAAAATCGATCTACAAGTGTTCGAAATTAAATTATATCCTTCTGTTGACATATGTCTTGGCTGAAAATCAATAAAATCTAGAAGGAATATGCGCCAAAACAGACAGATGATAATTTGAAATAGAAAATAACCACCAAGGGTGGAGAAGGTGTTGAAGAAGAAAAATGTGATGTGGCCAGCACAAAACTTTCCCTATAGACTCACCTTTATTTTTTCTTTTGCAGTGCATTGAATTGAGTTTAATTGCACAAAATAATACGAATAATTATTTGAAATAATATGGAATTTGCAATTTTAATGTCATGTGCGTCTCGTTTGATTTGTGGACGTATTTTCAAATAGAGGTGCTGCAAAAATGCCTAAAACTAAAATATCTCCTTCTCTAGTTCGTTCGTTCGTTACTAATTCCCCGGTGGTGAAGGAGCGCTTATGCACCACGTCCACAAGACCCCCCAGGGTATCCCATGGCGAAGGGGAGGAGATTTGCAGCTTCACTTTTATAGAGGCTCCCCGAAGGGCGGAAGTCTGACTTGACCTCGACATTACAACATCCATGCTCGTTGGCGGGATTCGAACCCGCAACCCGGCAATTCAGCGATCAGACGGAAACGCATGCCAATGACCGCTCGACCGCCAGATCGACCCTTCTCTAGTAACTCGGTTAATCATATCCTTTATATCGCCAAAAATTACGTGTAAAATAATCACTTAGTTTGCACTTTCTAAGTATGATTATTTGATTCTGACGATTTTTGTAGACTATTTTCCAAAAGAAAAAAAATGCAGATTCTATTTTTTTCGAATTATACCAAAATCTAATCACTACCAGAGTATCCCACAGATGACTTACCCACTGAATTTTCCTACAATTCCCAAGCAAACACACACATACTGACGTCGCACCAAAAATGGTTGATTCGTGTTCTAGAATGCCGAAAAATATAGATCACTCGAAAACTTGCTTAATCCAAGGATATGCAAAATTAAGCCCAAAACATTTATAAATAAGTCCATACAATTCGACTACATATACTTGTATTAAACCCTGGGCAATACATTTCAAAGTAAGCTAACAATAACAGAAGACCATGAATTTCCTGATTGACGTTAGATCGGCCCCAAATTTATTAAACTAACCCGGAGTTTTGCGTCACCTTCTATACTTTCCATGCTAAAATGAGTGATACTTAATGTACTTCTTTCAGAATCAAATAAATATATGCACTATATATTTTACCCTAGATTCTTCGGATAGTTGTAAATATTTTAACTAACCACTTTTTTATGAACTACTTTTTTCTACTGATAGAATAATATATGCTAATTTTGAAAAAGCAAATTCAAATTTTTAAAATACCAAAATTTTGAAAAAACGAGTTTGTTTTTAATTATTTTAAAATAAAATAAAATATTTAAATTAATATATATTAAAATTCTTGGCATAAAAACCTAATAAATCTGATTAAAAATGTATCGTATTACTAAGATTATTTTATAAAAGTCTTTCAATTCGGTATTTTTTTTTTTTTTGAAAAGTTACATTGTATGGCAAAAAACTCCCTTGGTGAAGTCTTGTATTTAAAGCAAAAATCTTAAAATAGACTTCCAAACATAACGCTTTAGCAAAATTACACGATTCAGATTTATAATCTCTCAGGGTGTGTTTAAACTCTGACGCACTTTCTCTCTCACAAGGAGGAATTTCGCAATTAACGTTGCCGATCAAATAGTTAAGAGTGATTGCGAACACTGTTTCTGTGACTTCGTTTCTGTGACACACGTTTTCTGTGACTTACACCAACAGTTGAACAAGAATGATCAATCATGCATAAAGTATTGATTACGAAACGCTTTCCAACTGAAATGCAATTTTATTCAAACATCTCTAAAATGCAATACATTCAACGGTAATATTTTTACATTATTACAATACTACAATAATATTATATTTGAAAACTTAAAACTTCATCGAAAGAAATGAACTTTATTCAAATGACGTCATTAAAATAAAAATCGCCTTGCGCTCTAAGAAAAGCACTAAATATTTCATACATACACTTTTATTCCATTCCTTTTATTCATCACAATATTACAATAATTTAGTTTACTTAAAAACTTAAAACCATGGAGGTAAAAGTAATTTAACTCTATGCTTTAAACTTCATCTAAAAAGTCTGCTATAAAATCGTCTGCTTCTGTATGTAAAATCAATGATTGTTTCATTCATATCAACTGTATTGCAGACTCCAGAGATAAATAATTTTGCGTTAAAGAAATTCAGCAATTCTTATACAACTCATCTTACAACTTGAAGTGTTTGCATTCTCCATAAGTGAAAATTAGGCTCCGCTGTAGAAATCATCAAAGTTTGATGATAATTTAAACTCAGATATATTGTAATTGCGTTGTTTCAGAATATAGATGCACAGAAATTAAGCAAATAAAGAGGTTTCCGAACGGATACAACACTAAATATAAATTAAAAGAACTTTAAAAATAACGATTTTGGCATAAGTTGGATGGCATTGATCATTTAATCTCAAATATATTGTAATTGCGCTGTTTCAGAATATAGATGCAAATAAATTAAGAAAAAATAAAGCGGTTTTAAGACGGGTACACCACTAAATATAAATTAAAAAGAACTTTAAAATCATGATTTTGACACAAGATGAATGCCATATTTAATTTTGAAGTGGGTCATGTGATCTCTTCATATGATATGAGTGTAATTATTATTTTAATTTTTATTTAAAAAACTACCGAATATATTTTGCTGAGCTTCTTTTTATATTTTTATGGGATAATTTAAATATTTTCTAAAATTTTCGAAGCAATTTGTGAATTTTAAATCCGCTTAAAAGTGTTTGAAACATTAGGTCCCATAGGGTTCAATGTATTTCATTTTTTCAATCCGGGTTCAATCCAAAACTAATTAGGTGATATTATTTATTTATATTCCCATAGGTCATATATTTTTGTGAAACATAGGACATATATTTTTGTGAAACAACGTGATGTACGACTCTTGCAGATAGAACTATATATTTAATTTAAATTCCAACACTAATTTATTACCCAAGGAAACCTTCTCAGTGTAATCTATTTATTTTCATCGAGATGTAAGAATTTTGCTTGTGTTATTTTTACCCCGATATCTAGATTTATCAATCTTTAGATAAAGTTATGAAACCTCAAATTATACTATTATCATTTTCAAATAGATATAAAATGATCGTACTACCGTTGTGTGTTAATATAAATTTCGCTCAATTTCCAGATAAAACTATATTGCTATACTCCGGTGACATCCAAACAAATTTTATTCGCTATAAAGGAATAAAACAGAACAACACACGCTTTATTCTCAGATACATTTAACAATATGTGTATTCAAAAGTCAGCCAACTGTATATTGACATACCCCCCCCCCCCTTGCACACTGGAAAGAAACCGATAAAAATCCTCTGCCGGATTCTTTATTTTTATTACATTCGAAGAGAATTCTTTGGGCATGGGATAAACTTATAATGTTTCATTTTTTTCGCGTTGAAAGAAATATTTTAAATAGAATCGACTAGGAAATCATTGAGTCGAATCTTCAATTAATTTGAAAATAAATTCTCAAATATGGTACGTATATTATCGAGTACAGTAACAACTATGTCGTGTTTGTTACATGTGCCCACATGCTACATTGTTGCATGACTTGATGATGTGATTATCTATGGCACATTTTCGCGGATATGAATAGGATGCTTATAGGGTTACTACGGCATTGTATGTTCCACGTAAAATCGTGTAGAATTCGATGGAGTTTTAATCATATTCCTTTTTTATGTGTTTACTGTATGCTGGCTCGCTATAGAATTGTCGATCTTTGTCGCAAAACTCTGTGGGAACACAAATGGATCATTTCCCATGTAATGTGACACTACTTTTTCTAAGGAGCCAACGGCCCTACCGTGCTGAAAACACCAGTTCTCGTTAAATCACCGAAGTCAAACAGCATCGGACGCGATAAGTACTTGGGTGGGTGACCACCTGGGAACACCGCGTGCTGTTGGCACATTTCGTGCGCGGTAGCCCGGTGGTTTTCTGTTGGATTTGCACGCTGCCACAACTGCCGCCGTGTTCATGCGGAGTGCGATCACGTTAAACATGTGGGTCCGTAAGTCCTTCCGAGAGGTTGGTGGTAGGGGAAGGAGGGTACTGTCCCTGTAGACGCATCCCCCACTGGGTTCTGGTCTAAATTGGGTGGCACTTCCCGGCCATCCAAACGGTTACCTTACACCTTTCTGGTAAGTCGGACGGTCTGGGTCTCAACAACAACAACAACTACCTTTTCTAATGTGTTCTTGGTGGTGGAGCAGATGGGGGCTGCTTATTTATGCTACGTACACTTTGGTTCGCGTGAATGTACTGCATTTGAAGTGCCTTATGATCTTTATTGACACTTGTAGTCAAAATATCAACATGTCGTGTTACAAACTACCTTGTATCTTATTCTGTGTCTGAAATGGTTCCTTGCTGGGTAAAGATCATTTGCAGTTACCGATCAACGGGATGGTTGAAGTCATTTGACCTTGATGACATGTTGCTTAATAATTCCTAGTTAAGCAAGTTTTACGAGAAGTTCCAACGGAAGGCGCTCATTGTTCAGAGAGCGATATTACTTGATATGAACAAAAGTGAAATGGTGAATCCATCAGTAGTTTTATAATACTGTTGCAAATATCTGATATATGTTTAAAACTTTTCCGTGCTGAAAAGTACACAGCATTTACAGTCACTAATTGTTATTACGGGACGTTCCGGGTCGTTTGACTTTGGTACCAAAATTGGCAAAATGTTACCAACATAGATATGTTTTGCCAATTGGTGACAGTTTGAGGATAAAATATTCTGATGTGGGAATTAGTTCAACATTTAATTGGTGACGTTTCCAAGCGATCGTTCGGCCGCCGCGTTGTGGGTTCGAGTCCCACGTAAGGCATAGATGTTATGTTGTTGGGCGCAGTGTGTTCCGACCCCTCTGGTGCGCCTAGGTCAACGTCCCAGGACGGCTAAATGGTTCACGTTTCTGGCCGATGTATAGGCGAATAATGAAAGTCAAGTGCCTGGTTATTTGATTAAAAAAAATTAATTGGTGTTTTACGTTTTTTGTATCTGCCGGTTACTTTGTGATTGTGAGAGGGAGAGATGTTAAAGGTACTTTTATTTTTGCTTACACATATTGGTGTATTTAAATAAAAGTGTTAAATATTTAATAATTCGGACTCATTAACCCCAAAATCAACATATTATGTCCTATGTTGATTTTTAGGGAGCCTTTAAAGATCCTTGGACTAAAATTTATATGTTGATTTTGTTGTGCATTGGTTATTACTACCATTCCCATTATATTTCTAACTTAAAATGTTTTGAAGATTACCACACAGTTTATGTCGAACATAAGCTGTTTTCTGGTTAAATCTTGACTTTTTTGTAATTAACTTTTTTTTGAAATGGAAACCATAAAAACTGCATATTTTTATTTTCTGCATTGCTTTGATTTAGAATTCATACATTTGTAGTAAGATTATATTGAATAAGCCTACATAAAACAGTTTAGAATGCTCGAAGTACATTTTTCTATAAACTTATCGTCAATATAGTAATTTGTATAATAGATAATTGAGATTAAACTTTGGGAATCAGCAAGCTTGTTTAGTAGCTCAACCATGTAATTAGGTCACCGACCACTGCAGTATAGTATCTTCTTCTTCTTGACCCAAGCCGCGTCCCTTGCCAATAAAGAGCTTAAAGGGAATAGCTAGCTGCACGGCCGGGAAAGTGAGATCCCCAACACAAACATAAAACTCAAAATTCTCACCCCCAAAAATATAAAACCAAATACAAGAGTCCGCAAAAGAACACAGGATAGCAAACCACATAACTCCACCTCTATAACATCAATGGATAAACTCCAAGAAACCAGTATGGTATCTTGAAATGTTGGCAACCCTGACGTAACTTTTCATTTCATTGCAGGAGTCCTTATTTGGAGCACCTTTCTTGACATTCGATACGATTCCCCAGTGTTTTGCGATTGAACGAAATTATATTTAATATAAAATAAAACTTAAATATTTTTGCAACATAAAAACATTTTTAAAAATTTATTCATAATCTCATGTTCTGATACTTCAAAATTTAGAAATTCATTGTTAGCAAATAAAAGTAGCCTAGGTACCAGTTACACCTTATCTAATATTGGTAAAGAAATTAAATTATGCGTCAATTTAATTAAAAATTTCACAAATATTCTGGTTATACGTTTCGAAATTCTTAAAAATGTTGAACATTGCATAAAGTTGAAAGATTGCAGTCTTTCAAAATAATGTGTTTATAATCGACAAAATTAAATAATAGTTTTATAATCGACAAGATTAAAGAATAGTTTTATAATCGACAAAATTAAATGATAGTTTTATAATCGACAAGATTAAAGAATAGTTTTATAATCGATAAGATTAAAGAATAGTTTTATAATTGACAAGATTAACGAACAGTTTTGTAATCGATAAGATTAAAGAATAGATTTATTAGTTTTATAAATGACAAATTAAAGAATAGTTTTTAATCGACAAGATTAAAGAACAGTTTTGTAATCGACAAGATTGAAGAATAGTTTTATAATAGACGAGATTAATAGTTTTGTCATTTAATCTTTTATCTCGGTGTTACAACACAGAGTAAATTATCCTCTTTCTTTGTCTGTAAATATCTAAATTTCGCTGTCCAAACATGATACTTCTACATTCGTTTGCATCTGATTTATTAATCGCAAATCGTCAAAATAACTATACAGGGTGTCGAGAAAAATCGTGTCACGGGAAATTTCTCGAGAACGAAGAGAATTATCCTTATTTTTATAATGCAGCTACATAGGAAAAGACATCTATCGTATGCTGATCGCCCTTCCTATCAAGGATCAGGGGCTATCTCGCTCCTTTTCAAAGATAGAAAAAATGTCAATTGCAAAGATGTAGAGAGTTGCAAAATTAGTATCAAAATGTGTTTGCCTGGCAGAAAAACAGAAAAGAACAGTGAAAGCTAGAGAGTAGACTCAAATACCCCCATATACACATAACAGCATTGTCATACTCAGGCGATTGACATGCTTTGCATTAGGAAACGTTATGCATATAATCGTTCGGCAGCACTGGCATTTCGGTTACATTGTATATAAAGAAAGTTCATGTCACAATATTCTTCATTAGTAAACATAGTAAGCATGGCTCATAAAATCGAAATGAAAATAGGTCGAACTGATGAACACATAGCAAGAGGATGTAATACTGCAGATGGAATTTTCTGTCAATTTCAAAGAAGTTTACGTAATTCTCTGGATTCGATTACGATGATGTTAACTGACAAATCGTCTGTAAAATAAAATAGTTAGCATTCAAAGTAAATTTAAAGCGTTTGTTATACAACTGTGGCAAAGGCAAATTAATTTGCTGTTTGAAGAACTGCATGCGTTTAAAAATATTTGGAACAATTATTTGCAGCTTTTCTGTCGGACAAACGCATTTTCATACTAAATTGTAATATTATACTAGGTGTTTAAACTAATTTTAAGTTAATAAAAAATTGTCATGAAATTTTTTTTAACATTTCTTTTTTTTATAATTTATCGTCTGCGTAATGTTATGTCTTTAAGTGTAAAATGACGTTTAATTCACTATAAGGGATTTCGAAATACAGTCTTTGATATTTCAAAAACCTTACCAAATATATTCAAGAAATAACCAAACAAAGATACATTTTTTCTTTTCTTTTGCAATATTTAACAGTATGAGCATTCAAAACTCAGCCAAGTGGCAGCTTTTCCCATATTCTCCTTCCATCCAGAGAAAAAATCGATAGAAATTTGTTCGCGCATTCTCTATTTAAATAGAAGGCGAATGGAATTTCTTTGTCAGCGAATAACCCTGACATTTTAATAAATGTCTCTTTGAAAAAAATATTATAAAAGAGAATAAATTAACCGTTTTATATTTACTGTTTTCTAAATTAAATTACACTGTTAAGCACATTCGTGATATAGGTAATAATAATAGTCACTAATGAAATACGGTATATTATGTTTAAAGATGTGGCTTGCTATGCTAAACAATAACGAATAATTGAGATGTTTTGAATACATAGTATGCAAAAGTTATGAAAAATCGTTTGTTTTATTTTGGGACTAGGGAGCTCCGCTCACTAACCGCTCACTAACCACTCACTAATCGCCGATTTTTGACTGTTACTATATGTCCTCATTACATATATTACAATGCATTCTACAGTAAGTAAAAACATTAGCATTGCAAGTGGGAATGATGCATATTTCTATGGAATAGCGCATAAGTTGAGTTCACTTCATCTTTAAACCTATTATTTATTACCTATTATTTATTAAGCTTATTTTATAATCCCTGGCGGTGCATACATAATCCGCATTTTTATTTTTAGAGAGAGAGATAGAAAAAAAATACTTTGTATAATCTGCAGCGCTGTTTTATCCGCAGCGCCATATTTAATTCCGCAGCTCCATATAATCCGCAAATAAAGTTGGAGAGATAAAATTCTTTGTTTTCTCCTATATCTGGACAAAAATAGTTATCATGAAGAATCGTACCAACAAGTGGCACGATGGCCATCTTGAATAACTTTACTTCAGGAAAAGAAATTCTACAAAACTTAGAGGGAGCCTAGCCTTTAAAGATGAGCCTTAATACATGGCCTGGCCAAAAAACAAAAAGTCACGGCGTGAGTTCAAACATGCAAATACTAAGGAGGGAAGAAGAGATGATGCATTTTGAAAATTTACATAATTCTGCGGCCAATGCAACTTTTATATGTAACTTGATCAGCTTGCAGCTAATCCAATTCACAATGCTATGTTTATGGGAAATTTAAATGTGCGTTTTTAATATCTACACAGCCCCTGGTCCTAGAAACTCGAAAAATGGTCTAAATTTTAAATGTGGCTATTTCAAGGCTACCCATAAAATTCCATTAAATTCGGTTCAGCCGTTCTTTTGTGATGATGAGACAACCATAGAGACTGACAGACATATTTTTAATTTTATTTATACAGAGAGAGACCAACCAGATAGCATGCATTTACAATTACAACGTTCCTTGTTTGGAGGCAGTCGCAGTTTGGATGCATTCCAAAAGCTTAAAATTCGAAGAACTGTGACAGGGTATGACTGACTCTGTCAGTCACGCCACCACACAGATGCTCCCTAAATTTGCACAATGTAACAAATTGTATTGTTACTAGTGCATTCGCATGAGCTGTACGGCGTTGAAGTGCTTTGACAAACGCGAGATGTTCTACAGATTCTTATAACTGCACTAGGAAAGCGATTATGAGCTTTGAAAACATCACCTATCTGAGATAAAAATCCGTGGCTATGAATAGAAAATTGTTCCTTCAAATTATTTTAAATGGAACAAACTATAGGATTATTTTAAATGCAGTAAAATATTTTTAAGAGAATTGTATAGAATTTAAAAATATTAGGTTAAAAGCAGACATTCATGCATAATTTATCAAAATAATTTCTTTCTATATAAGCTGAATTCTATGAAAATAGTTTTATTATTTTTACTGCATATAATCTGTGAAAACAAAATTATGCCCTCTTAACACATTGTCAGAAGACTTGGTCAGGATTGAATATCAACCAGCCAAGGCCGAGTTTTCGAAGGTTTTATACTTTTATACGTTTTAAGTATCCCTGAACTGGAATCGAACGTTTTTGAGGTGATGAGTGTGTGTGTGTGTGTCCAAGTAACATCGGTATCCCACGAACGGCTGGAATGTTTTAAAAAAATCGTTGGTGCGGTGTGGTAGGATTCAAAATTTTGAAACATCCCCACTTTTTCGAATGAATAGTTGAATATCTCATAAAAATATCACGTCATCCAATAATTTTATGCAAATAAAACATTGTGCGTTATTTATCATTAGAAAACTTACAACACTAATCTATATCGGCAGAATTTACCTTCAAAGATATTCGACTTTAAAATGCAATTTAAAAAATAATTAAGAAAAATTAAAAAAGTGATAGCTACCGTCAAATATGCTCATTTTCCATGAACAGCATTATGCGACAAATATATTAATATTATTCTTGTGAATGTAGCCCACTCCATTTACAAAAGAAGGCACTTTTTAAAAATTGTTTAGTATTCTGACACCAAATAATTCACCAATTATCATTTATTTCGTATGAATAAACCATTTTGTTTTGACCAGTAAAGTCGAAAAAGCGATACATTTCAATTTTCTTGGTGTTAATTCAATGCTAGTAACATTATGGTATGGTTTTATTATTTTACTTGCTATTTCATCAGCTCTTCGCACATTCTTAATAGCGATTGCTAAATGTGACGCCTATACCCTTAATAATAGTTATGAATATTAAAAGCCGTTTGAAGTTTATGTATAAAAGTTGAAATGGCTCACACTTTTGAGAGGCCACTTGGTGTAAGTTATTTTTAATCCCTTTTCATCATCACCCTTAATTCGAATGTTCGATTTTTTCGTTAATCTGGAAGCTCAGTCGGATCGAATGAGACCAAAGTCGAGATTTTGTCTCCAATGGAAGTACTAAATAATTTTGATACTTCACCACTCGCTCACTCATGTGACTGTTTATTATATAGATGTTCACATTTACCGATTTTACATAATTCGGTGATTGCATTGAAACAGGGGCAACTTTTCAAATTGAATAATGAAAAGCTAAACACATTATTGACATATGAAAATGATAATTAGAATTTCGGTTATTAATTTTAGGAATGTGTTGATTGGTACTCAGATTATCGATTTATGTAATAAAATATTAGTTTCTAATGATTAAAAAATTTTAATACACAGACTATATTGTTTAGTGGCTACTACTGCAATTTTTTGTATAGCTGTTAATTCTAACGCTATACTTGCTGAGAAATATAACATAATTTATTCCTTCGAAATAATTTTAAATGTTGTAACAATAAAAAACACAGCAATTTAATTACAGAATTTGACCCTAAAAATACATTATTATTTTGTCTGTGAAAGAAGTTGACTGTGTCATGTCGTATTCTGCTAATATGAGATATTTTATTATTAAACAAATATTATATGCGTATTTTTTAAATATTTAAATGAAAAACTTTTTTCACGTTAAATTAAAACAGTTATAGTCAACAAATACAAAATTCTAAAATTATATTACAGATAATAACGATGAATGTAACTGAACAGACATGTAACGTTACATGTAACTTGGTTTTACTTGTAACATGGTTCTATAGAAAAGCTTATTTAAATATTTAAGATTATTTTATCTTTAAACCATTGAATTTTATATAAATATATATATATATATATATATATATATATATATATATATATATATAGTATAAAAAGAATTTTAGAATTGAAAAAAGAAGGAAGGCTTAGCTAGAAGCTTACTTAATGGCGGTAAGGGGTTGTGACTCTACACCCCAGTTGTCAACAAGCTTGTCATAAATGTCGCGGCATTGCATTCCTGGACGCCAGCCCTGGCTGAAGCCAACCCCCGGAGTGACAATAACAATTATCACAAGACCGTTAAAAAAGAAAAGTCCAATGGTAATATGAAGACCATCACTGGATGAGCAACTAGTCCTTCAGACCACAATGACCTGTATATAACTTCGTGTTATCGTTCTGCGGTCCTGTTATTCATATTATGCGAACCTTCATCTGCTAAATGATATAAAATAGATTTTAACTTTGAACAATAAGCATTATTGTTACTGTATAAATTATCAATATAATGTAGCATAAAAGGATTGGGGTATTGCTGAAGATATGCTTGCTGTAGAAATGTCCGATCAAAATCAATACGGGTGTCTTCATTATAGATAATTCTCTGAATTCTAGCCAATCCCCCCAAGAATACATTCCTAAATATATTCAAGTGAAGATTGGAATTCCAATTGTTCAGACCGTTTATAGGTATATTAAAACTTTTTCTTTTATCATAGATAGTAAAACTTACAGGTATCTTAGTGAAATCTATACTTAAATCTAAAAATTCCACGACATTTTTAAGTACAGCAGGATTTTCTTTCAGATAAAAATCCGTGGCTATGAATAGAAAATTGTTTCTTCAAATTATTTTAAATGGAACAAACTATAGGATTATTTTAAATGCAGTAAAATATTTTTAAGAGAATTGTATAGAATTTAAAAATATTAGGTGAAAAGCAGACATTCATGCATAATTTATCAAAATAATTTCATTCTATATAAGCTGAATTCTGTGAAAATGGTTTTATTATTTTTACTGCATATAATCTGTGAAAACAAAATTATGCACTCTTAACACATTGTCAGAAGACTTGGTCAGGATTGGATATCAACCAGCCAAGGCCGAGTTTTCGAAGGTTTTACACTTTTATACGTTTTAAGTATCCCTGAACTGGAATCGAACGTTTTTGAGGTGATGAGTGTGTGTGTGAACTTTATAACATCTTGACTGTTCTTGATGATGTAACTACCTTTATTATTGATTTGATGCAACAGAGGTTTTAAAAGTTTAAGTAGAATAGAATTAGCTTTTGTAAGATAAGTATTACAACCGACTGTAACTGATCTGAAACTAGTAGGGTACTTATGCAATTTAGGAATATTAATTAAGTATGGGTACTTAATTGTGCCATTCTATTTAATACCTGTTTTTTGATATAAGGCTTTAATCCTATTAGTAATTTCTTGGTGGGGAAGGTTAACTTTTCGATATAGCATAACATTTTCATATTTTTCTTTTAAGTTTTGAATATAATAGAATTTGCAGGTAAATGCGTAATTGCTTGAAACTTTATCAGTGTATGTAATTATGAACTTATCTTGAATGGTCTTGAGATACTTAAAGTTCAGTTTGCAAATGTCATGTGGTTGATATAAATTTTTATAAAAAAACTTGAAGTCGTTGCATATCTTGTAACGTCATTGTTTGAAGGTGAAGTCAGGTATACTGAATCGAATTGACAGATCACAGATAAATTTATCAATATCTTGCTGAAAAGTTTCATATGAATTGCCTATATGAGGATTACGATATTTTGTACCAAGTTGAAAGGCACGTATTAAATTTCTATCTTCCAGGACAGCACTATCACCAGTGACTATATGTCCTATCAAAGGATCAGAATATGGATTATTTTCACAATTACATGCTGTTATATTTTCAGTTTGTAGATTTTTACTT
Source organism: Amaurobius ferox (assembly GCA_951213105.1). Classification (NCBI taxonomy): domain Eukaryota; kingdom Metazoa; phylum Arthropoda; class Arachnida; order Araneae; family Amaurobiidae; genus Amaurobius; species Amaurobius ferox. The sequence goes on along the minus strand of OX578152.1, from coordinate 77,960,755 downwards.
AAGAAGTTATAGTTAAAAATTCTTCTTCCCAATGGAATTTCATATCTGTAGGTTGTCTTGATTTTTAAGTTAAGTATAGGAAGATGATGTTGATGTTCTTTCAAAATTCTTCTAAAAGGAATATGATTGAAGGTTTTGTTTTGAAACAAGATATTAAGATATGCAGAATATTTAAATTGATCCACTTCATCATTTTTCAAGTTAAGATTAAGAAATTTTGATTGTTTTTTTAACCAATCACCGAGGGTGGCAAAATTAAGTTTTTGGAATAAAGTTGATTCTTTAGTTTGCCAAGTTTGAACCGAATTGTCCAAAGGGTTTGCATATAATTTTTCCGTATACTCAGAACATAAATACGTATGATATCAGCTTTGTGTGTATCAAATCTATAAACATCCTGTAAAAAACTCTTAAAAGATTCAATGCAATTATTTATATTTTTCTTTTTCCCTTTAGTACTACGGAGCCATCTTTTAGCATTGCTGTAGTTAATACTAAAGTTTTGGGACGAAAAATAATAATCGTTTTTATAAAGTTTGTTGAACATAACAGAATTGAGTCCGTAGGGGTATACGGTGTTACGCTGTAGAATATGCATGTTCTCCCACCAAATGCGATTTTCTTGTTTGATCACGAAGTCTAATATTGAAACTGTGATATTACTGAATGAATGATCTTGAAAGTGTGAGTAAAGTAAATGGCATTCTTGATTATTGCTTGAATTTTTCTTGATGTGATTTCGATGTAAGTTGATACGTATATTCAGAGGGTTTTTTGTTTATCCGATATAGGACAGAGCACAAGTATTGCATTTGATAAGGTATATGCATTGATATGCCTTACAAAATAGGCGAAATTTACTTGATTTGCTAATAATACGAGAATCTGCACAAGGGCGGAGCATGCATCGTTTTGATTTACAAGTTTGAAATTTGAAGGTCGTCATAAAACGAAAGTTATGTCTGTATAAGGTATCAGATGTGGTAGAGCGATTGTTTGCCGCCAATTGCTGTTCGGAGGGTTGTACACAATTTACATTTTTTTGTTGTATATTACTCTCTTCTATAGGTCTCAAATACTTTCTGATAGTATTAGAGGCAGGTTGCATAATATCGATCCTACGGTTACCTGATTCCGTATTATAAGGTAATTTAAGTAAATATTAAAATATAACTCAAATGTTGCCAGTTAATAAAAGACTTTTTTCATCATAATAAAAGATTATAGTTTATACTCCTATAATGAGTGAAATGTAGTTATACTTCATCTTTAAAAATAACTTTGACAATAAATGCAATAAAGAAATACTCCATATATCCAAATTCAGAAAGCGTATAAGCAGTTGCTATAGATTTAGAAGTAATATACTTTTTTAACAATATCTAATAATTTTTATGTTTAATTTAATATTTTATAATTTTTAAGGTTTTTTAAGATATGTACACATAAGATTATCATATATGATGTATACACAAACAAAACACTACTTACAAAACTTACTAACAAACACAGTAATACACAAAAAATCAAGATATATTAACACATAGCAAGCTCAGCAAGTCAGCAAACAAATCACCCTGATCAAGTCATTTTACGACACACGGAAGGCCAACTCCAACACGCCAGCTGCCCGAGAAGAGCCCTAACGACAATATGACCGCTCATTAACTTCGGAATGTAAAGACAGATTCAAGATATGTGTATATGTAATTAGCGCAATACAACTTGATTATAATACTCAAATATATAATATATAAGATGTAAAATGGAAGTTATTAAAGATATTGAAGTGTTATAGCATATATGTCCACTGGTAATAATAAAGTCCAATGGTAATATGAAGACCATCACTGGATGAGCAACTAGTCCTTCAGACCACAATGACCTGTATATAACTTCGTGTTATCGTTCTGCGGTCCTGTTATTCATATTATGCGAACCTTCATCTGCTAAATGATATAAAATAGATTTTAACTTTGAACAATAAGCATTATTGTTACTGTATAAATTATCAATATAATGTAGCATAAAAGGATTGGGGTATTGCTGTAGATATATATGCTTGCTGTAGAAATGTCCGATCAAAATCAATACGGATGTCTTCATTATAGATAATTCTCTGAATTCTAGCCAATCCCCCCAAGAATACATTCCTAAATATATTCAAGTGAAGATTGGAATTCCAATTGATCAGACCGTTTATAGGTATATTAAAACTTTTTCTTTTATCATAGATAGTAAAACTTACAGGTATTTTACTGAAATCTATACTTAAATCTAAAAATTCCACGACATTTTTAAGTGCAGCAGGATTTTCTTTCAGATAAAAATCCGTGACAAATATATATATATATATATATATATATATATATATATATATATATATATATATATATATATATATATATATATATATATATATATATATATATATATATATATATATGCATATTAATACATGTAATCCACATTTCTGGAGAAAAATATATAACACCATTAATTTCCAAATTTATGACGTTTACAAATATTTTAAATTCATCGCAAGAGATGAATACATGCATGAGCGCCCGAAGGGGAGGGCAAGATGTCACTTGCACCTCCTGAATATTCAAGGTCACAAAAACAAACATCAAGCTAATGGATATTATACATCTTATCTTTGAGTTTGTGCCCCCTCCCCCCCTGTTAAAAGTTCTATAAACGCTAATGAATATAAGAGAGCGACACTTGTATTTATTCTCAGATATATTTAACGAATCTGGTATTCAAAACCCAGTCAACTGGATATTGACATACTTCCAGAAGTCTACATCCTGAACAAAATCGATAGAAATCCGTTGGCGTATTCTCTCTCTTCAGTAGACGATCTGAGAGATTCTTTCTCAATGGAATAACCCAGATATTTTAATAGATGCAGATTATTTTAGTCCAGTATATCTTTCATCCTTTCGAAGTTTACCGTTAAATATATGCCAAATCAAATCGATACTTGAATATATGCCTCATGTTATTCGAATTTGATTATTTTAAAAATATTCTTTCTTTCTTAACATTATTTCTTTAAAAACATTCCGTGCAGCAACATAATCATTTTCTGAACAATGATGGTAGTACATGGAATATGGGAGAAATAGTTTGAACTGACTGTATGAATTGAAATAGTTTTGAAATAGTATAAATACATCAAGACAAGTAAAAAAATACATTTTCTATGGAATTTTAAAGAAATTAAAATTTATATATATATATATATATGTATATAGTTACAATATTGTCTATAAGTCTATAAAATAATGTTATGCAAGAATATAGTGGACTCACAGCAGTACTATCACATAAATGCAATAGAAGGTATCCAAATGGAATCAAAGAAATACAATTTATTGAGCAGTACCACCAAAAAGAGACTGTGGAGGGGTTGCGACCCCACCCCCCATCTCCCCGGTTAAAGCACGCTTAGGAGCCGCGGCAACACTCCCGGAAGCCGGTGCCATTTATAGAAAGTCGACTAGACTAATTTATGTACCGAATAAGAAACACCCATAAAATAAAAAGTACGGGTAATACTTTATACAATGGAATTATTTGAACTATTAAAACTATAGAAATCAATATACATAAATTACTAAAGATAAAAATCACAAATGCAAATACTCTCACACAGAAACAAACTCATAGCTCACCCAAATAAGTGTACTTTCCTTATTAACTAAATGAATCACTTTTAATCGGTTTGTTCATAAAGTACTATAGAGCTATTGCCACCAAATTTTTGAATGCCGAGAATCTCACGCTACATTCTTGTATATCGATATGATTAAAATTGGCTACGATTCTGATAATGAAACCTGTTAGGGAAGCAAGCCCACTTTTGTAGCTTCCTAGAGGTATTCAACAACACTCAAATGCGGTCCTCCGGCAAGTGAATTTAATCTCTTTCTTCTGATCATGTAATTCATTATGATGTTTCGGAACATCCTTTTGTGTTAGATGACCAAGGAATTATACAGTTGATTTTAAACTTAAAATCACTTCGTTTATCGTAAATACGAAAGTATGTTCTACGGTGTTGATTTTTCTTCTTGTTATTTACAATACTGATATCAAAAAAATTAACCACTCCTTCTTCGTTTGTCTCGTTTTCTACTAATTTTAAACCGCTAGGGTAAAAACTCAGATCCAACCCGAAATCCTCTTCCTCGCATCCCGTCAGTATATCATCGACAAATCAAATGAAAATGATCTCATTTAAAATATGTATTTCAGATTCGTAACTATTTAGATATATGTCCGATAGAATAGAAGAGCAACTTCCTCCCATGGGGATACCATTTTTTTGTTTATAAAATTTGATACCATTAAGCAATACAGTTTCGAAAAACACTATTCGAATAAAAGTTTTAAATTTATTAAAGGTCATTAGTGCGTGTAAGTTATATTTGTCAAAGGTTATAGTCAAAACATCAAATTGGTCATCGATGTTAATATTGTTAAAAAGATCCGTAAAATCGAAACTTCGATAATACACCTTATCTGAAACCTTTTCAAGAGTTTTCTTAACCTCAAAACTGTTAGAGACAATGTGGGCACCCTGTTTTTTTATTTTAGGTATGCCAGTTTTTAATATGGTCAGTAAATTTATCGTTTGCCGTAGTTAAATACGTCTTGAAACCTACTGTCATTGGACGGAATTTTATTGGTTTCTTATGCAGTTTTGGTATGAGTTAAATATGGGAATTTCAATTGCTTCAAATTATAACCAATTCTTCGATACATTGCCAATATGCAATTCTCTATTACTTTTCGTGATTGATACAACTGTTGGTATATTATATTATTGTTATAGCATTCCATTAAAGAACTGTGGTGCAATTTTTTACATGTTATGACGCAATCGGTTACTTTGTCAACGTAAGTTATTATGTAATTAGTTTGCAATTCCTTGAATTCCTCATTGTTCAAATGCTAAGGATGTGTGAAAGTTGTGTTTCTGTCATAACTTGCGTTGAATTGCTTCTTTGTCGCTGGGAAATTTCATATGGGCCTGGGAAAACGCAAACACGTTATATAACCAATATAATAATTGTCCAAATCAGGCGTGCTTTTCTAGACCCCCAAGAAACCTTCCGGTGATTCATAAGAACGAATTTTAGCACACTTACAGTATCGACCACGAGGCAGAACCTTATTGCTTCGTATATCCAAATTCTTTCCACCGGAGGTGAAAAATATTGGAATATTTAATAAAAGTCTTTGCACAATAGTCTCAAAGTAACCTAAAAGGGTGAATCTTTGCAAACTTATAACTATTGTCCACGGAGCAGAAACTAACAAAGCTGAAATCACGTAGCCCTCCACGGAGGTGGAGAAAATTGATTTTTTCGAAAATACTTTCCATTCAGAAGGTCATTCAGAAAGTGAAATGTTTTCACTCTTATATTATCAACTACTGCACGGAACCTGACATAACTAATTTGTAATTAAGTAACTAATTAAGTATTTAATTTGTAATTACAGTTTCTACGCTAAGCACTATGCATTGTTTAACAAAATTAAACTTATTAAACAAACAATCAATTTAATTTCTTAAGAGTGTCGTTTTTTCTTGTCTTTGACAGTCATAAATATAGTTATATAGATTCTCGTTATTACAATTTCTGTAAGTCTATTTACACATGATATTACATGAAAAAATCCGAGCTAATGAACTGCAGAATAATGATTTAAAACATACAAATAGGAATTTCATAGTGAGCAGAATTATATGTGTGTAATCAAGTGAAATCACCTGATAGTGGGATCGATTTCTATAATCGGATTGAGCCAGATTCACAACCGTTTGTTGTCGTATATTCATCTAAAATGACTGACATATATAATTCATGATAATACGTAATCTGCAAATATCATTCTCTCTATACTGGAATACACCGTCGCTAACAGAACTTGCAATTCGTGCAATGGGTGTGAACAGTGATTGTATTTTTATTTTCCGTACGACTGTTTGATATTGTGTTTAGTATTTGAAGAAATTCATAAAATTTTTTGAGCAAAGTTTCGATAAAGTAAAGTAATAGTTATATGTTAAAATTTATATGTTATATAGTTTTTTGTATCAGATGATATTTTATAGATGTTACACTTTGTTATTTTTATATATCTTACTTTTATATGTGATACAATTATACGTTATATTTATATGTAAAAAATAAATTAATTAAAGTAAAATTTTATATTTTTGAAATGTTTATATTTTATTGTACGCAAGGTAATCAGTGTTGACATCGTAAGGTTTTAATAACTATTACGTTTACATAATGAAACAAACATATTATAGTCAGTTTCACTTTCGAGCCATGGACTTTTTACTATTTTTATCTCTAGTAATCGGTAATCAGGTAACTGAGTAAAATGAATCATTTTTTAAACACTTTGCAACATAGTTGAAAAGTGTTTATGGCTTTGTTCATTCTGTCTTTCTGTCTGTCTGTCCGTTCGCACGATAATTGCCGTAAAAATGACTTTATCAAAATGAAATTTCAGTATTTTGTTGAGACGGTCTGTGGAACATTTGGGAATGTAAATGAATAATATCACATAATTAGTTTTAGATTGAACCCGTGTTAAAAATATGAAATACATTGAACATTATGGGACGTAATTTTTCAAATATTTTTTAGGCAAATTGGAATTCACAAATTGTTTTGAAAATTTTAGGAAATATTCAAAGTATCTTATAAAATATATAAAAAAATTTTAGCAAAATATGTTCGATAGTTTTTTAAATAAAAATTAAAATAATAATTGCACCCATATAATATGAAGAGATCACGTGACCCACATCAAAATAAAATATGGCATCCTTCTATTTTTCCAAGAGAAAACATTGCGATTTTTGAAGTTCTTCTAAATTTATATTTTGTGTTGCATCCGTCCTAAAACCGCTTTATTTTTGAACATTTTATGTGCATCTGTATGCTGCGCCAACGCAATTACAATATTTTTAGTTTAAATGATCATCATACTTTGATTTTTCTACAACGGAGCCTTAATTCAATGGATGCAGAATATAAACAATTGATTGTAAAGATGAGTTGTATAAGAATTGCTGAATTTTTTTCACCCACGATTATTTAACTCTGTAGTCTGGAATGAAGCTGATATGAATGAAATATTCATTAATTTTACATAGAGAAGCACACGATTTTGTAGCATTGGCTTTTTCGATGAAGTTTTAAGCATAATGTTAACGTACTTTTACCTCCATGGTTTTAAGTTATTAAGTAAAATAAATTATTGTATTATTGTAATGAATGAAAGAAATGGAATAAAAGTGTATGAATGAAATATGTATTGCTTTTACATAGAGAGCCAGGCGATTTATATTTCGATGCCGTCATTTGAATAAAGTTTATTTTTTATTTGGACGAAGTTTCAAGTTTTTAAATATAATAAATTATTGTATTTCTGTGACAATTTAAAATATATCAGAGCTGAATGTATAGCATTTCAGAGATGTTTAAATGAAATTGCATTTGAGTTGGAAAGTGTTTCCTAATCAATGCTTTAAGCATGATTAATCTTTCTTGTTATTTCTATCTCTTGTAAGCGGTAATTAGGTAATTCAGTAAAATGAATACTTTTTTTATGTTTAGAATAATATAAGCAACAAATATTTTATTTTGCATGTTAAAGTGAAAATAGTGGTTTATATTAAGCATCATTTTACTCATCATTAAACATTTAATACTCAGAATGTTTCAGGTTATTTCATTACTTCGTGCACCAAATATTTTTGGAGGAAGAACACATGTTTCGATGAAGCACGTGGCCTTTTGCGCAGAAACAAGAGTTTTGAGGTAAATGCGGTTACAGTTAAACATCCAAACAACGGGTTTAGATTTAAATTCGTTTATTTCCCGAGATAATGAAAGTGTCACAATTAATTCGTATAGGCAATTTAGATTTTATTATTCTACAAACTGATGTTAAAAGTAGAAAATAGGCAATTTATAAACAAAAGCTAATCTTTTGACTGAAAATGTAGTTTTCAAGGTAGAAATCTGAAAAAATAAGTTATATCGAATGTTCCACTGTAAACAACGATATTTGTCCTGAAAATATTCATCTTCCACATTAAATTGACTTCCCCTATTCACTGTATTTCTTTCAGGACTTTTTGACCGGGGGGCGAATGAAATTTTAGGGGTGGCAAGTTTTCTATTTGCCATATATAAATATATCAAGCTATCTAAATAAATAGAAACTAGGTTAACATGAAATTTCTCCTGGGGGGGGGGGCGAAGGCTCGTTTCCGGGGGACCCGGAGGTATGCCTGAAAGAAACACTGCATTCATAATTCATATGAAGAATTAAAATGAATTAAATATAGGAAACCAATAGATTTCCTCACTGGGTGTAAAATAAACTGAACCTATCAGATAGTTGAACATGTGTTTATGCAATTGGATTGCGGTGAACACGGTTTATCTTATGACCTGACATGCTGCTATCACATTTGCATCTAAAGAGATTGGCAGATTTAATTTGCAATACAATGGAATGACATTGCTACTAATCTATATTACACTGTCACTGCTTGGATGCATATCACTATCTAATGTATCAGTAAGACTATTTCTGCGCATCAAAACATATGTAAATGAATTTTTTAATTTCAGACATTGCATTTTCTTATGTTTGATATCGTCTTGCATACTAAATTTGCTGTATCTGAATACAAACTTATCAATTTATTCCTACTATAACTTTTTTTTTTTGCAAAAGTGTTTGACTGAAATGTTATCGGAAACATGCGATTCTTTAGAATTGTATTTTGTTTATGGAAATGCCATATATCTTATGTAAAAGAAAATATCTATTGAACTCTTACATCGATGTTATACATGTATGCATCGTTTGTACATGTATTGATCTCGGCATGTTATATATCGTTTGAAGAGATACGCAAATGATTAGATTTTGGAAATAAAAAAACGTTTTATTAAGAAATGGTGGCAATAAAAAGATGACAATTTAGTAAATGGTAAATCCTCCCCTGGAACTGTACAAGCTGGTATTCAGTGCAGCATAGAGTCAGATAAATTGCTTATGTCCTTCTGCGGAATATTCTGCCACAAAAATGTTGCAATTGGTCAGCTACTTCAGTGGTATTCTGAGAAGGCTACAATTGTCATCCCAACATGTCCCAGCATGTTCTATTGGTGATAGGTCTGAGGACTGGATGGCCATGGGGGGATTTAAAAGCACCAAATACATTGTTGAAAAATACATGCAGTATATTGTCGAGCGTAGTCTTGTTGGTAAATGAAACTTGGGCGGTTTAACAACATGGACTTCAAGGGACAATCGGCTGCAGAATATCGTCGACGTACAAACGAGCAGTCGGATTGGCTTGCAGCACAACTAGAGGTGATCAATTGTCCTACGAGATGGCTCCTCAAGCTGTCACATTACGAGTGATAACCGTGTGCGGCTCGACAATTAATACGGGATCGAAACGCTGACCAATTCTCCTCCACGACGGTCATTAGCATTGAGAGAGAAGCGGGGTTCATCGCTAAACACATGTCTCCAATCTGGCACTGTCCAGACTGACCGAACTCAGCATCAAACCAGACGGCTCCGCCATGTTGAGGACTTAGTGGTGGGCGCCTTAATGAACGTACACACCTAATTCAACCAGTCGTCACCGAATAATATCCCTTGAAATAGGATGCATTGAAGGTGGCGAATGCCTTCAAATGGCTGATAGCGACACCAATGGTGTTAACGTGGCTCCTGTCCTGACTGCACGATCCTCTCGAGCAATTCTCTGTCTGCTACTTCCTGAGCCACTGCAAAAGTTACATGTGTCTTCTTTGATCCACTGTTGCCAACACGGCGCCAAGATAGCGATTGATTCATCTGTTGGATCAACCGGCACCGTCTAATACGTCTCAAAGAAATCTTTGTACATAACTTGCAGTATCAAAACATATAATCCAGTTCCGCTTACTCGTGAATGAGAACACTGGTCGTTTAAAATGATGCCCGATTCGTTATTCTCATGCACTTTGCATGAACCCTATAATATCATTAGCTCTGACAATTTGATTATTCACATAGCCCTTGCAACGACCTTTGCATTTTGAGTGTCGCGGCTGGAGCTCTTTTTTTATGGGTGCATAAATGTTTTTTGCAACAGAGTGTATTTTAACGAATATTTTACAAAGTGATTTTTCAATAATTAAAAAAACATATAATGAAATTTATTTTTTGATTGTGAATATTTTAATCAGCAATTAGTACTAGATATTCGCATATCGTAGCATGAAGCGAGGGATATTTCAATTTTATAAAATAAAATGAAAATTAATCTAACTTAACTTCATTAACAACAGCATTCAGCACACACACAAAAAAATAGTATCTACTGTTTCGAAGGCAAGAAGCATTTGACAGACAATTTTTTGTGAGCATTTACATAGACTGGTTTCAACGTAATTGAGGCTAGCCAAGTTTTCTGCGGAGCAGGTTTTTTATTATTACAAGAACTATTGGTGTTAAAATTACAGTAATTTTTGAACTATCATCTGGAACCCCCATAAGTACTATATTTTGAATTTGGTAACTGAAACTTCATTTATGGATTTAATATAAACTTTCTTCAATGCTGATGACGTATTGTGTTTTGCCGTTGGATTATTCTAAATCTCCATACTGCCTGTTTTGTACCTCCTTATGGGAAATTTCGTGCTGTGAACTTTGAATTTTTTTTTCTGATATCTTGTAACATTATATCTAAGATATTTTATATAGAAAGATCCGTAATTGTTTTTGATCAGTTTTTAAAAAACTGTAAAAATGACATAGTATCTACTGGTACAGTCTGTTTCAAAATTATAAGACCACTCAAAATTTCACCCTTTCTCAACAAAGACAACCTTGAATGTGAATTTCAAAAAAGGTGTATGAAACGAAACAATTTTGCAGTGTTGATTTAGTTTAGAAAAAAAATCTGATGTGGGCAACACATGACTTTCCTTATATAATGTAATGCATTTATTACTTTTACATTAAAAAAATAAGTTTTTCGTATAGTAGATAGCAATATTCTTTTCATGATATTGAATTTTCGACAATTAGTCATCATTTTCATTGATTTAGCGTCATTTTTATCCATTTGGCGAGATTTTCGTTAATTTGGCAACATTTCAAAAAGTCGCCAAGTTGGCGACATTCCGCCAAATTCGTTGCTAAAATCTCACCAAGCGTTATGCACTAAAAATAAGTTACTCTTACAGCAGATAAATGACTATTGGCGTTCAAATACAAAAGTATTACTCAAAGTATCTTTTTTCATGAGTGGAACGAGCTAGATCCACGAAAATGATGTCACCCAATTTATCGCATGGTATTACATATGAAAAGTAAACATGTTTCTTAATAGGAAATGTTTTCTTTTTATTTTATACGACTTTTTGATAATTTTTTTTAAAAATGTACAATATCTCGAGAACGGTTCATGTTAGCGTTCAAAAATTTATGTCAATAGTTTTCTAATAAAAAATTACATAAGAAATGTCTATTTGCGTAACTTTATTAGTGGTTTTGATTTTTGGACGATTTTTTTCAAAATTTCATTCGGAAATTTAGGGGGGTTCAGAACATTCGATTGCGTATGAAAACAATAGGCTTCCAGTGTTTATGGATTGTGATTTTTGTACCAAATTTGGTTAAAATCGGTCCATTCGTTCGTCAGTTATCGTCTCCACAGGCTCACTGACACACACACACATACTTTGACACACACACACACACACACACACACACACACAGACATCACTTCAAAAATGTTTGATTCGTGATCAGGTATGCTTGAAACGTGCTCTCCCGTCGAAAACTCGATTTCGAATTTTCGACCCCGTCACAATACTTTCCTTATACATTATGTATATAAGGAAAGTAAAAACAGATCGAATATTATTTTCGTGCCAAACGATTTTTCGAAATCACGGTGTTACATAAATATAAGACCACTTTAATTTTTCTAATATTGCAGACGATTTTTGTTTAACTTTGGAGTTTCACTGTAACCTAAACCATCTGAAAAGTTTGTAAAGAAATAAAAAAGGCAGAAATTCATAATTGAACTGCTTGATTCTTTGGATTATTAAAATGCCTCGTAGAAGTGATTTGTCTGAAGTAGAAGTGTGAAAAGTTTGGTTCTACAATGGAAAAGGAAAGTCGGAACGTGAAATAAGTAAGACTCTTAATCGTTCTGAAACGGCTATTCATAATGTTTTGAGTAAAAAAGAATTGTATAGAAAACAGAAAAGATTTGACCGTAGAAAGTAATTATCAGCTCCTGATAATAGGCAAATTTTCAAGCTTGCAATGAAAAACTGCCAGTCCACACGTAAAATAGCACAGCAGACAAACAAGTGTCTCATGTAACTGTGGAAAACCCAGACCGTCCGACTCATCCAAAGGACTTGAGCAACTATTTGGACGACCGGTCTCATGTAACTGTGTTGTTGTTGTTGAGACCCAGACCGTCCGACCTACCAGAAAGGTGTAAGGTAACCGTTTGGACGGCCGGGATATGCCTCCCAATTTAGACAGGAACCCAGTGGGGAAGGCATCCACAGGGACCGTAACCTCCTTCCCCTACCACCAACCTCTCGGAAGGACTTACGGACCCACATATTTAACGTGATTGTACTCCGCATGAACATGGCGACAGTTGTGGCAGCGTGCAATTCCAGCGCGCAAACCACCGGGCTACCGCGCCCGAAATGTGCCAACAGCACGCGGTGTTCCCAGCTGGTCACCCACCCTAGTACTTACCGCGCCCGATGCGGCTTGACTTCGGTGATCTAACGAGAACCGGTATTTTCAGCACGGTACGGCCGTTGGCACCTCATGTAACTGTGTTGTTGTTGAGACCCAGACCGTCCGACCTACCAGAAAGGTGTAAGGTAACTGTATGGACGGCCGGGAAGTGCTACCCAATTTAGACCGGAACCCAGTGGGGGAGGCATCCACAGGGACCGTACCCTCCTTCCCCTACCACCAACCTCTCGGAAGGACTTACGGACCCACATGTTTAACGTGATCGTACTCCGCATGAACACGGCGGCATTTGTGGCAGCGTGCAAATCTAGCGCGCAAACCACGGGGATACCGCACCCGAGATGGCCAACAGCACGCGGCGTTCCGAGGTGGTCACCCACCAAGTACTAACCGCGCCCGATGCTGCTTCACTTCGGTGATCTAACGAGAACCGGTGTTTTCAGCACGGTACGGCCGTTGGCCCTTCATGTAACTGTGTGGCGAAGTTTGAAGTCGAATGTTGATGTTAAACTTTGGAAACTAAGAAGCAAACCATGACTTCTTAAACATCATAAAGAAGCACGTCTGAAGTGGGCAAAGAATGTCATGTCCTGGAACTCTACATGGAAAAATATAATATTTTTGGACGAGAAAAAAATTAACTTAGTTGGTTCGGACGACAATAACTACTAGTGGCGTGATTTAAGGCAAGAATCTCGTGAGTTCTTCAGTAGGCAGATAGGAGGCGGTTCCATTATGGTGGGGGCTTTCTCATATGTAGGAAAATGTGATCTGCAAAGAATTGATGGCCCAATGAACTCGGGTAGCTATCAACAGATGTTATATGGAAGTTTGATATCCTTCGGGCCATTTTTAGGACGGCCGAAGTGGAAGTTCCAACAAGATAATGCTCCCAGTCATGCATCTAAATCAACAAAAGCATGGTTCAAAAGAGAAAAGATTGATGTTATATCTTGGCCGAGCCTTAGACCTGACCTAAACCTCATAGAAAACCTGTGGGGTTATTTGTCTCGCCAAGTATACGAAAACAACAAACAATATCATTCAGCATATGAATTGAAAGTCGCTATTATTGAGAAATGGGATCAATATTCCGGAATCCGTCCTTAAATCCGTCCGGAATCCGTCTTTTCTATAACACTAAAAGTTGAATGATTAAAAATATACTTTTTATATATTTAATACTCAGGAGACCTCCAGGCATCAATTTGACAATTTTAATTGCATATTACTGAGGAATTGCCTTTAATTAAATATTATAGGTGTCTCTGACTTCATACCATTGCATTGCATATTGTATTGATTTGTTTATCCGTTAGATTCTCCTTGGCGATTGATTGGGAAGAGTTGAGTGTGTAAACTACCTTTGACTTTACATTGATTGAGATAACTTGCTGCTGTTTTTCACGAAGTATAGAAGTGTTCTTACGTCATAGTTGTGCTTCGATATTGGCTTGAAGTGTTCTGAAAATTGCAATGTTAAATGTTGTATCGATAGAATTTGATTTTATATGATTATTATGATTTATATAAATTATAATTGCATAACTATATAGTTTAATGGTATTGAATTTCTCTGTATGTTGTAAAATACTTAGGGGGATTTGATATTGTTAAACATGGCAATGGTCTACGCCCCAGAGTTGGACGATATAATTGAAAACTATACTGTATTGTCTCGTATATCTTCGCAGGTGTTGGTGGAGGGAGGTATGGAGACATGGTTTCCTTTTTAAAAGGCATTTGACTTGTTTAAGGACGTTTTGTCATGAGAAGAGTGCCACCCTTTTCGGGAGACCTCTTCAGTCTGCTTTGGTGTTGAAATTCAGTAGGTCCCTGTCAGTTTTATTCCAGAAACCAGTTACAGAAACAATTAAACTATCTGTATTGATAAGTTAGTTACGTGTTAGTCAGGAGGATTTTCCTGCGGGGATAAGTGCAGCTAAAGATGGAATTGTTATGAAACGGTCTCGAGTTGAGACTTTAGAGAAAAGATTGGAAGAGTTAAATAGATCACTCTCTGTGGCTGAGGAGGATAGTTCCGCCTATCGAACTGAAATTGAGGGACTTAAGGATGAGTTGAAGAGGCGTGATGCGTTGCTACTTGAGCTTCGGGTCAAGTTGGGGGCACAGGGTGATAAGCCCCATATGAGGGATAGTGACTTAAATAGTAAGCATTTGATGGAACTAAATGAAAACATTTGGCTAGGGTATGTCGTTATCGAGGAGTATAAAAAGGAGATGGATTCTTTTGCTTTACTGGAGGATGAAAATAGGATATTTAAACAGGACCGAAGCGTGGTAATTAATGATAAGATAACTAGGCTACGTGAACAGCTGAAACTGATGACGGAATCCGTTGTTAGAAAAGACAAATTATTGCTTGAGGCTGAGTGGAATGTCAATAACTTAAGGAAGTTAATGGAAGAGAAAATGAGTCTACAGGAGGCGGTTGGCGAAATTGTTGACCCTGATTTTAAAGCTGTTGATAGCAGATTGAATAATACATTGGAACTTCTAGCTAATGTTGAGTCTGTTCGGTCTGCTGTTGGTGCTAGGTTAGAAAGGTCCCTTGATCGATTGAGTTGAAGTTGTCTTTCGGTACAAACCAAGTAAATTCGGAGAAGCATTGCCTTTCTATGGATTGTCTTGCTAATAAACTTACCGAGCTGATTGGGGGACTCAATACAGCCGTTGGTGGGCTGGGTTCCAGGACTGACACGGCCTTTGCCTCTTCCTCCCCTGGTGAAGGGGTTCCTATTGGAGGGACTGGACTCGCTGTGGGTCCTGACGTTGATATGGTACGTGATGATTTATTGCGATCATTAGGTGACTCACAGGCTGAATTGGCTCTGCTCTGCGGGAATTTGGAAGTTCAGAATAAAGATATATTGAACACTGTACTAGGATTGAGGGAGGTAGTTGGTGTAGGCATTGGAGCCGATTCTTCTGTTTATAAACCTGGAACGGTACGTACTCTTCTGGTTGAGCCCCTTGCACCCTCCGGTGGTACGTCTACTAAGCCTCACGGTTTGGGCCTGAGGGTTGATAAGTTTATTGAATTATCGGATGGGAAGGTTTTATTGGAGGTCCCAGAGGAATAGAATTTAAATAAATTGATTAAAGGTATGACGGAGGATCAGGCCCTCATGAGTAAGGTGAAACTTAAGAGGGTTAGCAAACGCACCCCAAATGTGGTGTTTTTTAATGTTCCGGATGGTATTAATAATGAGACTTTTCTTAGTGACCTTTTAGTACAAAGTGATGGATTAACTGAACTAAAGGAATGCTTAGTGTATATATATGTGTTTATAAATATGTTCCTTGTATTTGAACTTCAATTTACCACCTTCTTCGTTAGTGATAAAATAAGTTATAAGCACATTTATCTAACATTTTATCCCATACGTTGGGTAACTTATTTGAAAAAGAAAATTATAATGTTGAGCCAACTAGATAAAATTAAATTTGTCCGAAGAATACTTTTGTCATTTCGAAAATGAAGTTTTCTCTCCCAAAGTACACAAGAAAACATTTAATTTTTATCAAACAAAACATCGTAAAAATTTTACTTCAAATATAAGTATAAAAGAAGTTTCTCGTAAAAAGAGTTTTTTTCTGAAAATGGGGTCAAACAAAGAGGGTGCATGACAGGTTCTAAAACTACACGAAAAGGGGAAAATAAAAGTAAGATTTTACTGCAAAAGTCCACATTAAGCTCGTTATATCACAAAGCTATGACTTTATATGTTACTCACATAATTTTGCACGTGATAACATAATTCTTTATTTATTTATTTATTTATTTAAAATAATTCAAGCTACAAAGTCCCAGTAACAACGTGCAAGATAGAATTCAATACAGAAACATGCAGGTTAAAATATTATAAAATACATTAAAATGCAAACTATCGACAACAAAATGATTTTTAATAGCACTTGCGAATGAATATCAAATACATTAAAATATAAAATATTTACAACAAATGATTTTTAAAAGCACTTGCGAATGAATATCAAATACATTAAAATATAAAATATTTACAGCAAATATTTTTTAAAAGCACTAGCGAATGAATATCAAATACATTAAAATATAAAGTATTTAAAATAAATGATTCTTAAAAGCACTTGTGAATGAATAACAAATATATTAAAATATAAAATATTTACAACAAATGATTTTTAAAAACACTTGCGAATGAATATCAAATACATTAAAATATAAAATATTTACAACAAATGATTTTTAAAAGCACTAGCGAATGAATATCAAATACATTAAAATATAAAGTATTTACAGCAAATATTTTTTAAAAGCACTTGCGAATGAATATCAAATACATTAAAATATAAAATATTTACAGCAAATATTTTTTAAAAGCACTAGCGAATGAATATCAAATACATTAAAATATAATGTATTTAAAATAAATGATTCTTAAAAGCACTTGTGAATGAATATCAAATATATTAAAATATAAAATATTTACAACAAATGATTTTTAAAAACACTTGCGAATGAATATCAAATACATTAAAATGCAAACTATTGACAACAAATGATTTTTAAAAGCACTTGCGAATGAATATCAAATACATTAAAATATAAAATATTTACAGCAAATGATTTTTAAAAGCACTTGCGAATGAATATCAAATACATTAAAATATAAAATATTTACAGCAAATATTTTTTAAAAGCACTAGCGAATGAATATCAAATACATTAAAATATAAAGTATTTAAAATAAATGATTCTTAAAAGCACTTGTGAATGAATAACAAATATATTAAAATATAAAATATTTACAACAAATGATTTTTAAAAACACTTGCGAATGAATATCAAATACATTAAAATATAAAATATTTACAACAAATGATTTTTAAAAGCACTAGCGAATGAATATCAAATACATTAAAATATAAAGTATTTACAGCAAATATTTTTTAAAAGCACTTGCGAATGAATATCAAATACATTAAAATATAAAATATTTACAGCAAATATTTTTTAAAAGCACTAGCGAATGAATATCAAATACATTAAAATATAATGTATTTAAAATAAATGATTCTTAAAAGCACTTGTGAATGAATATCAAATATATTAAAATATAAAATATTTACAACAAATGATTTTTAAAAACACTTGCGAATGAATATCAAATACATTAAAATGCAAACTATTGACAACAAATGATTTTTAAAAGCACTTGCGAATGAATATCAAATACATTAAAATATAAAGTATTTACAGCAAATATTTTTTAAAAGCACTTGCGAATGAATATCAAATACATTAAAATATAAAATATTTACAACAAATGATTTTTAAAAGCACTAGCGAATGAATATCAAATACATTAAAATATAAAGTATTTACAGCAAATATTTTTTAAAAGCACTTGCGAATGAATATCAAATACATTAAAATATAAAATATTTACAGCAAATATTTTTAAAAGCACTAGCGAATGAATATCAAATACATTAAAATATAAAGTATTTAAAATAAATGATTCTTAAAAGCACTTGTGAATGAATAAGAAATATATTAAAATATAAAATATTTACAACAAATGATTTTTAAAAACACTTGCGAATGAATATCAAATACATTAAAATGCAAACTATTGACAACAAATGATTTCTAAAAGCACTTGCGAATGAATATCAAATACATTAAAATATAAAATATTTACAACAAATGATTTTTATAAACAATTTCAGATGAATAAAAGTATCAAGGTCATCGGGGAAGCTGTTACATAGTTTATACAGCATTTATTAGTGGCACAATAGTAATAATCAGTATATGTGTGTGTATTTATTCAAGGTGTGAATCTAGTCTACCTCTAAAAGTAATGGACCAAATTTCACAAATTTTTATAGATAAGTCACCTGTGGTGCGGATGAGATTAAGATATGATTCGGGGGCAAAGATCCTGCCTTTTTTTTGCGAAATGGCCCGAAAACATAGTCTTAAACAAGAAAGAACAATTATTCATAAAGCATTGATTATGAAACTTTTTCCAACTGAAATATCATTTTATTTAAACATCTCTGAAATGCGATACATTCAGCGCAAATATATTTCAAATTTTCACAGTACAACAGTAATTTATTATATTCGAAAACTTGACTTCATGGAAAGAAATGAACTTTATTCAAATGACGTCATCAAAACATAAATTGTCTGGCTCTCTATGTAAAAACAATGAATATTTCATTCTTATCACATATATTCCAGACTCCAGAGCTGAATAATTTTAGGCGAAAAAAATTCAACAACTCTTCTACAACTCATCTTACAATCACTTGTTTACATTCTGCATCCATTAAAATTAGGTTTCGTGGTACAAATAATCAAAGTTTAATGATCATTTAAATTCAATAATAATGTAATTGCTTTGGCGCTGAATATAGATGCACAGAAAATACGCAAAAATAAAGCAGTTTTAGGACGGATGCAATACTAAATATAAATTTAAAAGAACTTTAAAAATCACGGTTTGTACACTGGGAAAAAAAGATGGTTGCCATATTTTATTTTGAAGTGGGTCACGATCTCTTCATATAATATAGGTGTAAGTAATATTTTGATTTTGATTTAAAAACTACCAAACAAATTTTGATGAAATTTTTTGTTTACATATTTTATGGGATAGTTTGAACATGTCCTAAAACTTTCGAAGCAATTTGTGAATTTCGCTTAAAAAATGTTTGAAAAATTAAATCCCATAGGGTTCAACGTATTTCATTTCTTCAACTCAGGTTCAATCCAAAACTAATTAGATGATGTTATTCAATTACATTCCCATATGTCCCACAAACCGTCTCAATAACATACTAAAATTTCATTTCGATAAAGTCATTTTTGCGGCTGTTATAGTGAGAACGGACAGACAGACAGAGGGAACAAAGTTTAAAACATTTTTCAACTATGTTGGAAAGTGTTAATAAAAGGTTACTTCACATGTATCAATTCAACACACGTTCACATGTATCAATGTATGCTTGTTCACATGTATCAATTAAATGCTTGTTTGATACCCAGGTTTTAGAACGAAAAGAATGAGACCAAGCCCATAACACTATAGGTTCATTCGCTCTACAGATATATCAGTTATTTTTTCATTTTTGCAACGTCGCCTTTGAAAATATGTCCAGTTGTCAAATGAAAATAAAAGGTGAATTAAAACTGCAAATTCAATGCAATTACAAAAAATCTGGTGTGGGCAGCACATGACTTTCTTTATGTAATGCAATGAACTTACTACTTTTACAGTAAAAACAAAATAGGTTATTCTTTTAGTAGATACTTATATTCTTTCCAAGATATTGAATTTTCGTCAATGAGTCGCCATTGTCATTGATTTAGCGCTATTTCTATCCATTCGGCGAGATATTTGGGTGTTTGGATATTTGGATATTTGGGTGATTTAGGTTTACAGGGGTTTTGTAACATTTGAAGAAGTTGCCACGTTGGCACATTCTGTCAAATTTGTCGGAAAAATCTCGCCAAGCGTTATGGACGGAGAAATCAGTTATTCTTACAGCAGGTAAATGACTATTGGCGTTTAAATACAAAAGTATTACTCAGAGTATCTTTTTTCATGAATGGAGAGAGCTAGAGCCTCGAAAATGATGTCACCAAATTTATCGCATGATATTACATATGAAAAGTGAACATGTTTCTCAACAGTTAATATTTTTTTCAATTTATGGGATTTTTTGATAAATTAATTTAAAAAATGTGCAATATCTCGAGAACGGTTCGTGCTAGCGTTCTAAAGTTTATGTCAATCGTTTTCTAAGGACAAATTATACAAATAATGTCAATTTGCGTAACTTTATTAAAGGGTTTGATTTTTTGATGATTTTTTCAAAATTTCACTTGAAAATTTAGGAGGGTTCTCGACATTCGATTGTGTTTAAAAACAATAAGCTTCAACTATTCACGGATTGTAATTTGTGTACCAAATTTCATTCGAATCGCTCCATTTGCTCGTATGATGTCGTCCCCACAGTCTCACTGACACACACACATACTCAAACACACACACACAAACACATATATATATATTTACTTTCACACACACACACACACATACAGACATCACCTCAAAAATGTTGGATTCATGATCAGGGATTCTTGAAACGTGCTCTCTCGTCTAAAACTCGAACTCGAATATTCGAACCCCTCACAGTACTTTCCTTATACATTATACTATGTATATAAGGAAAGTAATAATTAACCATGTTATTGTGTGTGCAATTAAACTGCACTGAATTATGAAAAAAAATGATGAGGAAATTAATTTGAATCTATTAGGAAAGTCACTTGCTGCCTACACCAGAGCACCATACCTTGTTCAGCAAAATAAAACTTATTAAAAGAAAGTTGCAACTTAATTGATTTAAAGAGTTAGTTTTCCTGTCTTTAACGAGCTTAAGCACATATTTAATGTTTCACATATTTAATGACAATTGAAGGAGTTAGGGATTGATTTCACATATCACACTACATGTCAAACATTATGCTCTGTCGAATATACGGAATTGAGAGTGATTTAGGTTTACAGGGAACAGCGAATTGTTTAGGAATTTCAACAGGATTACGATGCAGATGAGACGTTAATGATTATTATGAGAAGAAAGCCAGTTTAAAATGAGGCTATAAGATGCAAAATTAGTGCTTTTATAGAATATATTTGAATATAGGATAAGGTGATACTATGTGTAGACAGTTTTTACTTTCATCATACTAGATATCAAACATTATGCTCTGTCGGATATTCAGAAATGAGAGCGACTTAGATTTACAGACGACAGGGAATTGTTTAAGGATTTCAACAGGATTACAATACAGATTAGACGTAAATAATTACTATGAGTCGTTACTAACCTGAGTCGTTACTAATGAGAGTTACTAACCTCGTTTAAAATGAGATTATAAGACTCAAAATTATTGCTTTTATTGAAACTATTTATATACAGCGTAGGGAGATGCCAGTGTAGACAGATTTCACTTTCCCTAAAATACCTAGTATGTGCAAAAAGAAAATTTAGCAATAGAGTTGAATAATTTACTCTTAGATTTAGACGGATCTGCACGGTTTTCTAAACAGTTATCTGGCTTCCCAGAGATTAATTTTACAGTTAACCCGGGAAAAAAATCTGATTTAAACAGCACGTGAGTTTTCGTACAGGTTTAAATTTATTTTCTCCTTATCTCTTTAATAATTCATTAAATGGAGTTTAATTGCACAAAATAGCACGCATAATTATTTGGAATTTCACTAGATCGGCGCTTTTAATACGCATTTCGTTTTCATTTGGTAATTGGGCATATTTTCAAAGGCGGCGTGGCAAAATTGTAAAAAAAAACTGAAATATCTCGAGAACGGCTAGTCGTAGAATAATTACGTTGGTCCTATTATTTTCATCTCTAAAAAATACGTATAAAACACGCATTTCATTTATGCATTTGAACATATGTACTCTTTTATTTTATATTTTCACAGTTTTTGCGGTTCATTTCTCAAAAAAGGGCAGGTTCTTTATTTAAATGGTGTATCTACCTGATGGATCGAACACACAATTCTTACAAATTGACATGTATAAAAACATGAAAAACATGTTTTGTTGAAATAGTTATTTGAACTAACAGCGATGTTTTTTCCTGTATTTCCAGTCTCTTCTTGTTTTCTTCCCTATGAGGATCCTTGTATATCTGAAAGGAATATTTGTTGTATTTATTCACAGTCGAACAAAAAATATATATGATTGGATTTTTTGCTTTGTATCTCTTGTATATTAACTATGAAAACATTCTGTCATGATCTGAATATAAATCTAACAGATCGTATTTAAAGAAGAAAAACTAATTTCTATTCATACATTAATTAGTTTTAAATTCTCTTTTCTGGAATATTATATTAAAATAATGTATCTAACAGATGTATCGAACATATAACTTTTCCTACAAATTAATATAAGTGGAATTCTCTAAAACAGTAACATAAATTCTTCTTCTTCGAAACAGACCGTCCGATCTACCCGAAGGTGTAAGGTACGGCCGAGGAGTGACACCCAATTTAGTCCGTAATCCAGTGGGGGGATGCATCTTTACGGACCGTACCCTTCTTCCCCTACCACCAACCTCTCCAAAGAACTTACGGACCCACATGTTTAACGTGATCGTACTCCACGTGAACACGGCGACAGTTTGAGCAGAGGCGGGAATCAAACCCGGATTGTCCGATGCAGTCCCCGCGCGCTAACCAGTGAGCTATCGCGGCACAGTAACATAAATTAAAGCGTTTCTATAAATATGTATTTATGAAAATAACTTGCTTTGTTGTTTCTGCGATCAAATAAAGCATATATTGAAAAAGTGAACCCGCCAATTGAGAAACTGAGATATTTGGTCTTTTTTAGAAGTGAACCTTAATTCTCCTCATTCAGTTTCATATCGAAGGGTAATTTCTGCTACTTACAGTATCTACATCTCTCTACTCAATAATGTAGTAAAGGGGAAGTATTGTGATGAGGTCAAAAATCGGATCCTTGGACTTTGATGGAGCAACACATTGCTGCTCTGAGTGGTGCACCAGAAATATTTTGTAACGTCAAAATGGTTCACATTGTGGTCGCTAAAAACGGGCGAATGATTAGATAATCAAGTGCCCGGTTATTAAAAATCCATTTCTAAAAACATTGAATCTCAAGAAGTGTGCTTTTTAAAAAATGCTGATTGTATTGTTAAAGACAGGTTTCGATTTTTTAAAAATCCAAAATCAGAAAATTAAAGATATAAAACATTTATGTTTACTTTCTCATTCAATTTCATATCGAAGTGTAATTTCTGCTATTTCCAGTCTCTACATCCGCTACCAATTATGTAGTAAAGGGCAAGTATTGTGATGAGGTCAACAATCCGATCCTTGGACTTTGAAGCTCGAAGTGGCGCGCCAGTGCAATATTTTGTGACGTCAAAATGGTTCACATTGTAGTCGCTAAAAACGGGCGAATGGTTAGATAACAAAGTGCTCGGCTATTAAAAATCCATTTCTAAAAACATCGAATCTCATGAAGTGTTTTTTTTTAATGTATCAAGAAGTGTTCGTTTTAATAAATGCTGATTGTATTGTTAAAGACAGATTTCGATTTTTAAACAATCTAAAACCAGAAAATTTGAGATATGAAAAACATTTATGTTTACTTCAAGTGTTACAATATAAAGCCCAAAATCGTGACAATATGTTGTATTAAATGATATTATATGTACTCCCTGTCTTTCTTTCTTTTAACACAGACCGTCTGACTTGCCCGAAAAGTAAAGTATCTGGTTGGACGACTGGGAAAGTGCCGCCCAATTTAGAACGACACTTAGTGAAGGTGGCATCCACAATGACTGTACCCTACTTCCCTTGCCACCAACTTCTCGGAAGGACTTTTGGGCCCAGAGATATAATATACCCGTACTCTGCGTAAACATGGGAACATTTTGGGCTTAGGTGGAAATCAAACAATATCGAACCAATATTACCGTCATGGGGGTTTACATTGTGGAACCTTAATAAACTTAAACATATACAATTTGTTTAGGTTTTTTTAAAGAAAATATAAACCGGTTTTTCGAGATACTATCAGCATCTTTTCTTCTAAAATATTATTAATAAATTGTAGACTGAACTTTAAAAAGATAAGTCTAAATTCTTCTGATGTTAATTTGTTGACAATTTACAAGTTTCTAAAAATGAAGAAAAATGTGGAGGTCACGATGTTTAAACACGGATATTGGTGTATTTCACTCTTGTTCATATGTAAGAAAATAAGTTGCTCATTAAATATAAATTTATCTGAGGATGTGTCAGAAGGAATTATTCAAATATTTGGAATTTTGCCACCAACACGCCTACATAATGTCTACATCAAGAACTTGAAAAGTTCAAAGTACAACTACACTTTTACAGTGTTTTCAGATAGAAGATGCAATTCTTTAAAATAAACCGAAGGACTACAGAGCAATATTTTGAAAAATGCTTAAAATTCATGATTAAACTTTGCATTAACAAAGAAATGAAGTAATTATTTTATTTGCAGATAATTATTGTGTTTATTTTAATTGTAGTGAAATAAAATAATTGTTTTATAAATAAATTGTGTAGATAAAAGCAAAAAATTATAAGGCCATGCTTTAAAAGCTACTTGTTATTCATGATTAAGTTAATACTTTGCAAAGAAGTAAAGTAATTATTTTATTTACACAAATAATGTAATTAAAAGCGAAAGATAATGTTATCTTTTAAAAGTTTCTTTTTATTTCTTAATAAAATATTGCCTTCCAAAGGCGTAATGGAAGTCTTTTATTTATACATAAATAATGCAAATAAAATTTGAAAGATACTATGATGTTTTAAAAGTTGCTTATAAATAATTAATTAAATATTACCTTACAAAGACGTAATGTTAATATTTTATTTATAAAGAACTAGCCGCCTTCGGCGACCAGCCTGTTCGTTACCCTTGAAAATTCTGACCGTGGTTAACTCGCTGGCGCGACCTACCAGAAAGGTGTAAGATAACTATTTGGACGGTCAAGAAGTGCCACCCAATTTAGACTGGAACCCAGTGGGGGACATCCACAGGGACCATACCCTTCTTCCCCTACCACCAACCTCTCGGAAGGACTTACGGACCCACATGTTTAACGTGATCGTACGCCGCGTGAACACGACGGCAGTTTTGGCAGTGGCGGGAATCGAACCCGGGCCTACAATGTGCAATTTCCTCACGCTAACCACTGGGCTACCGCGCCCTCCGCGACAATCTCCATAACTTTATTTTTATTCACCCAATTTAGACCGGAATCCAGTGGGAGAGGCATCCACAGGGACAGTACCCTTTTTTCCCTACCACCAACCTCTCGGAAGTTCTTCCGATTCTATCATCCTCATTCCATCGTTCCATCATTTAAAATATTCATAAAATTAAAATATCCATAAATTAAAATATCCATAAATTAAAATATCCATTTAAAATATCCATAAATTAAAATATCCATTTAAAATATCCATTTAAAAAATCCATATCGTTCCATCATTTAAAATATAAATGTAATAATTTCACCCGATGTATACAATACATCACCACAATTCCACCCACCATAATTCAATCATTTAAATTTCATAATGACCATATGGTTAGCTCTTAATTCCATCATTTAAAATAACTTGATCCGATTCACAATCTCCATAGAAACGGCATGGCGTCCCCGGTTGCGTGCGCAGGGTAAGTGGGAAGTTGGTCGGAACTACCCGAGAAATCGCCTAGAAATTTAAAATCATTACTTCTTTAAAATCAGGATGGGGCTACTATTTATAATTATTTCTTGACCAGATTGGGCATGTAAGAAAGTCAAATCTTTGAGCTTTCTAAAAATCAAAATTATTGGTTGAAAATATCGGAACTTTTTTCGATGCGAGGATTTAAAAACGAAAGTTCGTTTTTTTTTGCCTAAAGTGACTTTTGTTTTAAAATCTTAAAAAAATATTAGAAATTGAAATTGATATTTGAAATTGATATATTTTTACTCGCAATTGTCTGCCCTTTCAGGTCGTGTGATTTGTTTTTTTTTCCTACGACGTCTGGATGGTGGAGGGAAAAGGGGGAAAAAACGGTCGAAATCGCATAAAACTTTAAATAACAAAAAAAACAAATAATTCAAAATTTAAAAATCGGTTTTCCCCTTCACACCCTCCCGGGTCTCCGATTGCCAAATTTCCTAGCTCTCCGATGCTAGCTTTCCTAGCTTTCCTAGCTCTTCGCTGAACCTATAGTCTATAACACACACACACACAGAGAGACACACAGACATTGCTTTTTATTATATAGACTAATGTGAATAAAAATCAAAAGATGTTAGGGTGATGTTTTGAAAGTTATTTTATAATTCAGTATGAAAGTAATACGTTACAAAATTTTATTTACAAATATATATTGTAAATAAAATCGAAATATTATATGGTGATGTCTTGAAAATTGCTTATAATGATTGATTAAAATAGTATTTTAGAGAAGTAATGCAATTATTTTAGTTGCGAAAAAAGAATATAAATAAAAAAGGAAAGATATGTTGATGTTATAAAATCAACGACACAACATCATAGATAAAAGGTCATTTAATAAAATCATCTTACAAGACGTACATAGTTTTAAAAATCCAGAGCGCTTTCGCGCATTACTATACTCTTCATCAGTAGCTATACGAAGCAGTAAACGCGGAATGCTTATATGTAGACCAGATCAGCAGATAAATTTGTATAAATAAACACATAGTACAAGCATACTATTAAAATTAATCAATTACAAATACAAATTTAGGGATTATACCTAAGAGACTTGCTTTAAACAATTGATAAAAATTTTACAAAGGAAAAACACATATTAAAAATGCAGCCAAGCATAATTACAATAAAATTATGTCACAGATAACTGTGAAGAGGTTTGCCATGCATAGAGTTGAGAACGAGTCGCCAGGCGTAACTTGAAATTTGAGCAGGCTCGAAATTACAAATGGAATCACGTTAGATATAAATAAACAAGTATTCATAAAGAAGGATATTACGTGAGTTATTACAGCGAATTAAAATAAAGGGTTTTTCAAAAATGGGCTGAAAGTTATCTTGTTAGTTAACAGCACAGTGGGCAAGAACAGTAGAAAGTTTACCATTTCTGACGTCACGAGCGTGTTCCGCTAACCGGATACCAACAGTATGTTTAGTACTACCGATGTAAAATTTATATTCATTATCAGGAGTTAACAAGGGTACAACGTACACCTCGGCATGACTCTTAAAGTTATCAATATCCCCTAACTTGTATAACTTATATAACACTAACTATTAATATCCCCTAACTTGTATAACTTATATAACACTAACTATCAATATCCCCTAACTTGTATAACTTATATAACACTAACTATCAATATCCCTTAACTTCATATGACGACAGATGGTATATGCACTTAATTTTCATCGGAACTGCTAACTAACTAAGTAGATTGTATTTTTGCTTCCTGGCTTCCCCTGCAGTAGAACTAAGGACACGCGGTAATAACAAATTATATCTCAACCATTCAAAGCATCATACGCGACATATGCTTAGATTGAAAAAGACACTTAACCAGAATACTTTAAACTTGCGTTATATCCACTGTGAGGTTAGCGCATGCTAAGCCTACCCGTTCTAACCTCTTAAATGTTTAATTTTGTTTATACTATTTTATACAATCCTTCCGTAAAGTCACACGGATTTCCTGTAAATCCGGGAAAGACTTTAGAAACGTAAGTGACAAACTTTAGTATATCCATCTACTTAAAAAGCTGATACTGAATATACATATCAGTCATCATCAAAGCTTTAGCTAGCTAAAGACAATATATTTCATCCTCGAAGTTTTATTTATAACCGAAAAAAACTTTTTAAGAAATAGATTTTCCACGAAAAAGAATTTGAAATGGAAGTGCAAGTCATATTCCCCGACCCCTCCAGAATTTGTTTCTGAATCCAAGTCAGTCATCTTCTAAGCTCTATCTATAGCTAATTATAATAAATATATGTTTAAACGAAATATTTGATAAAAAAAAATCTGATGTGGGCAGCACATGACTTTCCTTATATAATGCAATGAATTTACTACTTTTACAGCAAAAAAATAGGTTATTTTTATAGTAGATCCTTATATTCTTTCCAAGATATGGAATTTTCGTTAATCAGTCGTCATTTCCATTGATTTAGCATAATTTTTATCCATTTGGCGAGATTTCCGTTCATTTGTCAAAATTTAAAAAGTCACCAAGTTGGCTACATTCCGCCAAATTCGTCGCCAAAATCTCGCCAAGTGTTATGGACGGAGAAATAAGTTATTCTTATAGCAGATAAATGACTATTGGCGTTCAAATACAAAAGTATTATTCAAAGTAACTTTTGTCATGAATGGGACGAGCTAGATCCACGAGAATGGTGTCACCCAATTTATCGCATGATATTACATATGAAAAGTGAACATATTGCTCTCAATATTACAATCAATGAACATATTACAACTCAACAGTTATTATATTTTTTTTAATTTATGGGATTTTTTGATAAATTTATTTGAAAAATGTGCAATATCTCGAGAACGGTTCATGCTAGCGTTCTAAAGTTTATGCCAATCGTTTTCTAAAGAAAAATAACATAAATAATGTCTATTTGCGTAACTTTATTAAAGGTTTTGATTTTTTGATGATTTTTTTAAAAATTCACTCGAAAATTTAGGGGGGTTCTGAACATTTGATTGCGTTTAAAAAGAATAAACTTCCAGTATTCATGGATTGTGATTTTTGTATCAAATTTCATTCGAATCGCTCCACTCGTTCGTGAGATATCGTCCCCACAGACTCACTGACACACACACACACACACACATACACACACACATCACCTCAGAAATGTTTGATTCGTGATCAGGAATGCTTGAAACGTGCTCTTCTGTCGAAAACTCGAATTCGAATTTTCGACCCCGTCACAATACTTTCCTTATACATTATGTATATAAAGAAAGTAATATATGACATAAATTTTCCACCAATTTTAAATCGAGAGGTGGTATTGGGATTGCTGAAAGTTATTTATGGTTCACGATTTGAATTATACATTTCAAATAAATAATGTTAATAACTATCAAAAAATGACAAGATAAAGAAAACTTGAGCAACGTATTTACGCACAAATAAACTAATAAAGCAGCATACAGCGGTTTCGTGGATATGCTAGATCTCCTTCGTCAATGCAAGAGAACCAACAAATTCGAAGTCGAAATTTCGGATTTAAAATGAGTTAAAATTGAGACGATATTTTTTAAAATACGAAAATGAAACGAACTTTTATAATTCGGGGTTGTTAGTTCTCTTGCACAGATGTACGCTGTATTATTATTTAATTGTGCTTAGATACATTGCTCATGTGTTCTTTATTCTTTGCGTAAAGTATTTTTTTTTACTTATTGATGACAAGAAGATGTTTGGAAATTTGGTTAAAATGCATGATTGAAAGGTTAGAATGCATAATTTAGATTTTCACAGAATTATGTATTATGTAAATTCATGACAGTAGTAAATGCTGCAAAGTTCACTTCGACGATAAGAGCTTGCAATTTCGTCCCAGTAGCTCAACGGTAGAGCGTCGGCTAGTCATTTCGGAAATACAGGGTTCGATTCCCGGTTGGGACAGCAAGGCTCTTTACAATGTACGTAACCCCAAAACCGAAGCTCGTTGCTGATGTAAAATGTATATAAATGGTATGCATTAAATTAACACAAATCATCTAACAACATTAAATTTATCTGCTTAACTGAAGTAAATTTTTAGGAGCGTTATTACCATATATAATTATTTTACCTGTCTGACGCGTTTTTGCCTTTTCATACCCCTATAAGACCCCGATCACATATAAGAATAAATATGTACACATTTATAGTATAAATTACGGCACGGAACCTAATAATGCCATATCCCCCCCCCCCACACACACACTTTCAGAGGCGGTTTAAGTCTAGAACTTCCATAAATCCCTACGTTGACCATAAAGACGAAATCATTTATAGTATCGATTACAGTACAGAACCTAACAGAGGATATTCGATATACACCTCTTGAGTAATAAGAAAATGAGGTCTTTTCGGACCTCCAGGAGCCCTTGCGGTAACCTAGACTGCTGAATATTTGCGCATTTATAGTATCGACCATCGGGTAGAACTTAACATAGCCGGATGGTCCATTTACACCCCTATTTAGAGTGTAAAAATGTGGTATATTTTCGAAAAGTATTTTCAGATCTTCCAGAAGCGCCGTTAGTGACCTATATGTACTAATCTTTGCGCCGTTACAATATCGACCGTCCGACAGAATCTAATGTCGGATTGTCTAACCCACCCGAGGGCAGACAGTATGCGATTTTTAAAGACATGTCAGACCCTCGAGTGGCTTAAAAAGCGGAATCTTTGCAAGCTTCGACAACTGGGTCAAACTTTAACAGAATCTGATATTCGAGTTTTCTCCTGAAGCGGACGAAATGCGGGCGGGAGGGGGGGGGTCTCTCAGAAACCTCCGGAAGCCATCCACCGAGAACATAAATAAATGAAACTCGGCCACAGAGTAGAACCTAACTGGGAAAATTTCCTTTTGAGATAATTATTTTAGACTCTAAACATTATGCATTGTTAAATAAAACGAAACTTATTAATAACAATTGCTGCATAATTCTTTAGTGTTATTTTCTCTGTCGTGACATGATTAAATATTAGATTTTCACTTTTTCATACTATGCAATATAGTACAGAGAAAGTATTGTCTTTATGCAAATTTTTGAATTCTAGGTTTTTGACGCCAAAATATGTTTTTAGACCGCCTGAAACACGGTTGGACTATTTTTGGAGTGATATCTGTCTGTCTGTCCGATGTCTGTGGCCGATTCCTTGTGTATGCGATATCAGCCAGAAATATTTATGAATTTTCATGATTTTCCTAGATTTTCATGAACATTTATATATAGCTTTGTTATAAAAAATCTAGAACTAAATAGAACTTTTCTAAATTCAAGCAGAAACTTCGAAATTTTTACGATATACTTCGAAACAAAAGCTCATAAAAATATATTTTCAATTCTCTCTGGTACTGATTCTGACACAAATTATAATAAAAAATCTGATGTAGGCAACACATGACTTTCCTTATATAATGGAATGAATTTACTACTTTTACAGTTTAAAAAAATGTTATTCTTATAGTAGATACTTATATTCTTTCCAAAATATTGAATTTTTTTCAATTAGTTGTCATTTTCATTGATTTAGCGTCATTTTTATCAATTTGGCGAGATTTTTGTTAATTTGGCAACAACTAAAAATGTCGCCAAGTTGGCGACATTCAGCCAAATTTGTCGCCAAAATCTCGCCAAGCGTTATGGGCGGAGAAATAAGTTATTCTTACTATTGGATAAATGACTATTGGCGTTCAAATACAAAAGTATTACTCAAAGTATCTTTTTTCATGAATGGAACGAGCTAGATCCACGAGAATGATGTCACCCAATTTATCGCATGGTATTGCATATGAAAAGTGAACATGTTCCTCAATAGGAAATTTTTTTTTTATTTTATATAACTTTTTGATAATTTTTTTGAAAAATGTACAATATCTCGAGAACGGCTCATGTTAGCGTTCTAAAATTTATGTCAATCGTTTTCTAATAGAAAAATTACATAAGAAATGTCTATTTGCTTAACTTTATTAGCGGTTTTGATTTTTTAACGATTTTTTCAAAATTTCACTTGAAAATTTAGGGGGGGTTCTGAACATTCGATTGCATATAAAACAATAGGTTTCCAGTGTTTACGGATTGTGATCTTTGTACCAAATTTGGTTCGAATCGGTCCTTTAGTTCGTCAGTTATCGTCTCCACAGGCTCACTGACACACACACACATACACATACTTTCACACACACACACACACACAGACATTACTTCAAAAATGTTTGTTTCGTGATCAGGAATGCTTGAAACGTACTCTCCCGTCGAAAACTCGAATTCGAATTTTCGACCCCGTCACAATACTTTCCTTATACATTATGTATATAAGGAAAATAAAAAGGTGATATAAATGTACGAGTAAGTTAAGGAGAGGCTCTTACTGAAAATAATTTTTTTTCATATTTCCTGCTATTCTCTGTTGAAACTATATTATACTTTAAACTGTGAAACCAATTGCATTGGAAGTCGATCAAGACATTTTCGGTATAAAATTGTCATAGAACCTTTGTATAAAAGATATTATTTAAAAATGAATTTTCAAACAAATGGTTCAGAAATCGATGCAGAATTCATACGATCCATACTTGAGGCTCAACGTAATTGAAATGTTCCAAATAATTGAATTCCACATAGAAGTAAAATCCAATTGTAGAATAAACACAAACGGGATTTACATTGTGTTGTTGAAAGATTAATGGGGTTTTCATGGAGCTTTTATATAAGTCTGTCAAAGGGTAAATAAAAAAATCCTATTGACATTTGATGTTTATATTTGTACTTATTTCTATAGTTGAATCTGGACAAATAAAAATGTTGACATTTGTACCTCCATTTCATTCATTTTCTATGAATATAAGATAGAATAAAACATAAGCGGTTGATGGTTTTAACATCGAAATTTTCACAATCGATATTCTCTGTGCCGAAAGAAAGAGAGAAGTAGCTGCGTTGTGAGATCGTTTCAGAGTCCGCGTCGAAGATAAGAACCTGCAATTTATTTTCAGTTGCTCAACAGTAGAACGTTGACCGGCCAATTCGAAGACCCAAGGTTGGATTCCCGGTTGGGGCGCCAAGGTATTTTATTGTACAACGACGCCAGAACAAACCAACCTTGTAGATTGGTACAAAGATATTGGAAGTCTTAAAGCGTCCCTAGTACGGCTAGTATGGATTCAGGAGACTCTGGGATATTGAACGCCGATGTCAAAGGTTAACCTCTATGCAAGAAATTAACCTAGGGGATAAAAAATAGCATGAGGCTAACCTGGGATAAAAAATCTGAGGTGGGACATGACTTTCATGAGGTGGGACATAACACATGACTTTCCTGATAGAATGCAATGAATTTACTACTTTTAGAGTTAAAAAAAATGTTATTCTTATAGTAGATACTTATATTCTTTCCAAGATATTGAATTTTCTTCAATTAGTCGTCATTTTCATTGATTTAGCGTCATTTTAATCCATTTGGCAAGACTTTTGTTAATTTGGCAACATTTAAAAAAGTCGCCAAGTTGGCGACATTCCGCCAAATTCGTTGCCAAAATCTCGCCAAGCGTTATGGACGGAGAAATAAATTATTCTTACAGCAGATAAATGATTATTGGCGTTGAAATACAAAAGTATTACTGAAAGCATCTTTTTTCATGAATGGAACGAACTAGATCCAGGAGAATGATGTCACCATATTTATTGCATGGTATTACATATGAAAAGTGCACATATTTCTCAATAGAAAATATTTTTTTTTTATTTTATATAAAATTTTTTGATAATGTTTTTGAAAAATGTGCAATATCTCGAGAACGGTTCATGTTAGCGTTCTAAAATTTTTGTCAATCGTTTTCTACTGAAAAATTACATAAGACATGTCTATTTGCTTAACTTTATTAGCGGTTCTGATTTTTTGACGATTTTTTCAAAATTTCACTCGAAAATTAAGGGTGTTCTGAACATTCGATTGCGTATAAAAACAATAGGCTTCCAGTGTTTACGGATTGTGATTTTTGTACCAAATTTTGTCCGAATCGCTCCATTCGTTCGTCAGTTATCGTCTCCACAAACTCTCTGACACACACACACATACACACATACTTTCACATACACACACACACACACAGACATCACTTCAAAAATGTTTGATTCGTGATCAGGGATGCTTGAAACGTGCTCTCCCATCGAAAACTCGAATTCGAATTTTCGACCCCGTCACAATATTGTCCTTATACATGTGCTATGTATATAAGGAAAGTAGAAATGGCATAATGAGGCTAACTTGAGGTTAAATTAGCAAGAAGTGGCCAGTTAGATTGCCAGTTGCACGCCAGTCAATCTAAGATTAGAGGTTCCCGAATGCTGAGTCCAGTAAAGGCACCAAGGATCTTTACATCTTGAGTATAGCGATAGCTGCGTAAACTGCAATGTGTCCCTAAATAACCCTTCAAATTTCACTAGTACTATTCGAACCTAATCGAACAAACTTTCATTCGATTTATTCAATTTGTCCGAGATAGCATGCTAACAGTTAAATACATATACACCATTCAGAAATGGCGTATTTGTATTCACATATCCCCAAAACCTGTAAATCCAATATAATGAGAGAGTTGGATATTTGGTCACATGACAGTACTTCCCTTTAAAGTATACTAAGTATCGTAGGGTAAGTAGCACTAAAAAATGATATTTCAGTTTTATCATTCTTAAATTAATACACTGGTGTTCAAAATTCCGCTGATTTCTAATCAACAGATCAATCATGATTTCAAAATAACCGTGGTCCATGATTACTAAACAACCGTCCCAAAATTAACTAATATTTTTGGGGATGATACATAGCAATCAGTGGCGGCTCACGTATAGGCACTGTGGCACTGCGGGAGCTCTCTATCCCTTGCAGCCTCGCATGCAGCTTCCTATTTGCACATGCGCACAACAGTCAAACACCGTGGTGTTTGACTGTCACCACAGTCAACACCGTTTTGTTTGACTGTTGTGCGTATGCGCGCACAACAGTCAGTATAATTTATTAATAATTTTCTTACATAAAAAAGTAAGCGAAAAATACTAATATATTTAAGAAAGTAATAAACTTCAAATATAAACTTTCATGTGTCTATTGTTATCAATTTTTATGCACAAAATAATGCTGTTAGGATTTTCATTTAATTACAAGATGATTTTCTTCCTTACTTTCATAATGGTATTTTAAGTTTCTTCTTTTTCTCTTATAGAAATACTAAAAAATACATATTAAATAATACGTCTATTAAAATATAAATTTTTATGCACAAAATATTGCTGTTAGGATTTTTTATTTAATTACAAGAAGATTTATTTTATTTAATTTATTTATTTAATTTTTCATTACTTTCATGGTAGTATTTTAAATCTCTCTTTTTTCTCTTATACAAATACTAAAAAATACATATTAAATAACACTTTATTGTAAATACGTAGTTAGATAAATTTGAAGCAGTGGCATCCATTAAGAGATCGATCGAGTTTAAAGCAGTTGCGTCCATTAAGGGATCAATAGATTTTAAAGCAGTTGCATGCATTTCGTAATGATTTGAACTTATCACTGCGTTAGGTTCATTGCTTTGACAACGGGATTGTAGGAGATTTAAAGTGCAATTGTCTCACCGTTCTCTTAGGATTTAGCTGTTGGAATCACCGATAATTACCGCGGTAGTTTCAGCTACAATATTTAACCGCAAGTGATTGAAATGCTTTATGTAGAACGCCACTGTATTTATATTAACATGATATAGTTAAAAAGCTTAAAAAATATGAAGGTAAAACTGACTGAAATCCAATCTTTATCTTTGTACATACTGATTTGAGTTTTATTGCTTAAAATTTACATACCTAAGAGTTCCGTGGATCCGGCCTAAGAGAAAAAGCTCTAATTGCACCTTTATGTATCAATTTGAAATTTTGGAAAAAAAAACTCCTAAAAAAAGTAGCTCCTTTCCTAAACATCGGAAAAAATCTGATCTGGGAAACTCATGACTTTCCTTATATAATGCAATGAATTAACTACTTTTACAGTTAAAAAAATGTTACTCTTATAGTAGATACTTATATTCTTTCCAAGATATTGAATTTTCTTCAATTAGTCGTCATTTTCATTGATTTAGATTTATTTTTATCTATTTGGCAAGAATTTTGTTAATTTGGCAACATTTAAAAAGTCGCCAAGTTGGCGATATTTCGCCAAATTCGTCGCCAAAATCTCGCCCAGATCTATGGACGGAGAAATAAGATATTGTTATACCAGATAAATGACTATTGGCTTTCAAATACAAAAGTATTACTCGAAGTATCTTTCCTCGTGAATGGCAGGAGCTAGATCCACGAGAATAATGTCACCCAATTTATCGCAGGATATCACATATAAAAAGTGAACATGTTTCTCAACAGTCAATATAATTTTTTAATTTATGGGATTTTTTGATAAATTTATTTGAAAAATATGCAATATCTCGGGAACGGATCATGCTAGAGTTCTAAAGTTTATATCAATCGTTTCCTAAGGAAAAATTACATAAGAAATGCTTAAGTGCGTAACTTTATTAAAGATTTTGATTTTTTGATGATATTTTCAAAATTTCACTCGAAAATTTAGGGGGGTTCTGAACATTCGATTGCGTTTAGAAACAATAGACTTCCATTATTCACGGAGTGTGAATTTTGTACCTAATTTTATTCGAATCGCTCCATTCGTTCGTGAGATATTGTCTCCACAGTCTCACTGACACACTCACCCACAAACATACGTTCACACACACACACACACACACACACACACAAACACACAGATATCACCTCAAAAATGTTTGATTCGTGATCAGGGATGCTTGAAACTTGCTCTTCCATCGAAAACTCGAATTCGAATTTTCGACCCCGTCACAATACTTTCCTTATACATTATGTATAGGGCAAGTAAAAATCTGCATTGCTTTGACAGCGAATTGCAGGAGTTGTAAAGTGCAATTGTTTAACCGTTCTCTTAGAATTGAGCTGTTGGAATCACCGATAATTACTGACGCAGTTTCAGCTAAAATATTTAACCGCAAGTGATTGAAATGCTTTATATAGAACGGTACTGTATTTGTATTAATTGGTTTGGTTAAAATCCAACTGAAAGCCAATATTTCTGTATTTTTGTGCACAATGATTCAAGATGTATCGCTTAAATCTATATACAGACAAATTCTGTTGTTTCGCCCTCGGCGGACCTACGCCCCCCCCCTTTCCCCGCACCTCTCAATTTGAAGTTTTGAAAAATTTGTCTTAATTTGAAATTTTGAAAAATTTTGTCTCATTTTGAAATTTTGAACATTTTTTTAACCCCCCCCCCTTTCCTAAACATCAGAAAATTTTTCAGAAAAAAAAAGAAAAAAAACTTTCGTCATCGAATGAAATAAATTTATTGGAAAATTATGCTTTGTCTCTTTTAATGTTTTCTTCTTCTTTGTTTAATTCTTATTTTACACTTTATTTCTTTTAAAAATTGGCGACACGTCCAAGTGAGAATATTTACTAAAAATAAAAGTTTTTTTTTTAAATAAAAGTTTATATACTGTATACTAGGATGCAAAAATTACATTAATTTTGCCCTACCGCTTTTGAATGTATAAACGCCTTTCATCAGAAGTATATGGTAAATGCAAAGTGCACTAGAGCTTTTAAAGACAGCCAACTCTCAAGCAACATGTCATAATACAAAATCCCAATCGGTCAAAAGAAATTAAAAAAAAAAAAAAATGAGAAGTGCAAGACAAACATTCTTGTAAAGTGCCTAATTCAGGATATTAAATCTTGCAACTAAACTGTCATAACTCAAGCTCTATTCTGTAAAATAAACAATAAGTCCTAATGATTGGGGATGCACATACGACAGTTTTAGAAGACGAGATATATTTATCTCAAATACATAGCTTCTCACCAGACATAATCAAACTTAATTATACTCCTATAGTATCTTTGACACATACCCGCAATTACACAAAAAATACAGTTGACGTACCAGTGGCAACAGCTACCCAAACTTTTTGCACTTGGGCAACCCACGCGAAACTCACAATAAACTCAGAGTATTTATTCACTTCGAAGAAGTTGCAATGGACACCAACGCACATGGACTCTTTGCAGATCACTTAACTACCGTCTTTGAACAAATACACCGATCTAGGTAATCCTTTTAAGTACTTGCTGACGGTTTTCCTTCGCTCACAACCAGAAAACCGCAATAATAGCTGATCTGAGCTAAACTTTGATACTATCACAATATGGAAGTCGCCGCCTTGCCTATTTAGCCTCGTGATTGGTCCGTTAGAACCGAAGTCTAATTAGACTGTTAGTAAACAGAAAAATGGCATTTTAATGTAAACGGGGGAAATGATAATAAACTGGTTATCGTGACCTCAGAACATAAATTCGTAAAATCAAATAAGATTATCCATGAATGTTAATCACTATCTGCGTACATAAATACAAGGTGGTTAGAATTAATGTAACCCTGTTTAGAATACTGTAGAGTAGTAACCAGTGGTCACAAAAGCGCCAAATCTGCGTAGTATGCATTTAATAACATGGAGAAACGAATACACTCAAACCTATTTTTGTGCTGTGGGACCGCATAAAAGAAAACGCATAAAAAAAGAATCGCACAAAATTTCACGAGTAGCTATAAAAAATAGTTTTCGCAACACAATTAAAAAGTATTTTTTATGCGGGGAATAGGGACCGCATAAAAAAAGTCTCACGTAGAAAATAACTCAAAACCTTACGAAATAACTAGGAATTGCTTTTTTAAACGAAATCAAGACACGAGGCTTGGTAGCTACTTGGAATCTTGCCAAACCTTTTGGAATCTGATTTAGAAAATACACATGCGAACATTTTTAAATATTTTATTTACATATGTACTTATTTTACACATACAAAACTTTTCAAAACGTATAACCATTATCCTTCGTAGTCTGACAATACGCGAACTTTCTTGTGGTAAACTGGTTCAAAATCGCTTTCGATAATAACTTGAATATACTACCTAGCACTCGTTTAGAGTTGACTTTTTTTCAGTTAACATGTAGTCGGTGATCAGTTTTTGCCACGACTGTTGTTTCACTACACGCTTGTATATGTCTCGGTAGCCAGATATACAAGGTTGAAGCTCCTTTTGGAATTTTGAAGTTCTTTCAGAATTGGCATCGAAAAACTAAATGGCCGATTAAACATACTAATTTTTTTTATTGATAACTTCGTCGATTATGTTCCAATTTGATTGAAATTTTCATATACCGCACAAAAAAATAGCACTAAAAATCGTACAAATAAAAAATCGCACAAAAAAAGACCGCACAAAAACAGGTTTGAGTGTATACGCAAAAAATAGTTCCAAAAATGAGACAATGAGCGTCTCATAGCGATCGTTGAATGTTTCCACAAAGCTTTGAACGTAGTTTTACAGCAAATTGTGTTTAAACAATTTACATAAAGCGGCGTCTTTTTTGTTGATGCCGTATGGAACATTTGCAAAATGCTTACCCAAATGTCATATTCAAGATTTATGACAGTTGATGGTTGCTTTTACCACTTACAATTCGTAATTAATATGCATCACGACTGTCAAGTTTTTTCATTGAATTATGTTTTACTAAGGACTGTTCGCAGCGCCATCTCTTCCTCTATAGGTCACTTTTGGAACTATTTGTTTTTTGAGTCATTTGTTTCTCCGTGTTCAGAAATTCATACTACACAGATTTAGCGTTCTTATGACTGCTGGTTTTTCCTCTACAGTACTCTGAACATAAATACTTTAATTCTAATCAAAGAGGGGGAAGTCAAAATTAATTCATAACAGGGTCCAAACAGGATTACTACGACACCGTTTAAAATCAAGAATATTAATGTCCTTAAAGGAACAGGGATAATCCAATAAATTTAACAGAATATTCATCAATTTGGTGATATATTCGTTAGTATTTTATCATTTCTGCCAATTTGGCAGCAGTTTCATCAAATGGCGACAATTTAATAAAGTCGCCATGTGGGCGATATGTTGTCTAATTATCGCAAAATTTATCGCCAAACATTACGAACGAATAGACAAACAACGAAATAACTTTTGGTGAATTGTTAAGCGTTCAAAAACAAAAATATTGCAGAAAGTATCTTATCTCGTTAATGGAACGAACTAGATCTACATGAAATATGTTAAAAATGTGTCACATAATATTGAATATAGAAAAGCAGCATAGTATTTTGCGGTGGTTAACTTCTTAATAATTTTATGAATTTTTTAACACTTTCCAACATACTTGAAAAGTGTTTATAACTTTGGTCATTCTGTCTGTCTATCTGTCTGTCCGATCGCAAAATAACTACCGTAAAAATTACTTTATCAAAATGAAATTTTTAGTATGTTATTCAGACGGTCTGTGAAGCATTTGAGAATGTAAACAGATAATATCGCCAAATTTTAAGGAATATTCAAATTATCCCATAAATTATATAAACGAAATTTCAGCAAAATATGTTTGGTATTTTTTTAAATAAAAATTAAAATAATAATTACACCCATATTATATGAAGAGATCACGTGACCCACTTCACAACAAAATATGTATCCATATTTTTTCCCAGTGTCAAAATCGTGATTTTTAAAGTTCTTTTAAATTTATGTTTAGTGTTCCATCCGTCCTAAAACCGCTTTATTTTTGCGTATTTTCTGTGCATCTATATTCTGCGCCAACACAATTACAATATTTTTTAGTTTAAACAATCATAAAACTTTGATTATTTCTACAACGGCGCCTAATTTTAACGTATGCAGAATGTAAACACATCAAGCTGTAAGATGAGTTGCATTAAAATTGATGAATTTTTTGAACGCAAAATTATTTAACTCTAGAGACTGGAATATAGGTGATATGAATGAAATATTCATTGGTTTTACAGAGAGAAGTAGACGATTTGATAGCATTGTGTTTTAGATGAAGTTTTAAGCATGGGGTTAGAAAGTAGTTTTACATCTATGGATTTGAATTTCTAAGTAAAATAAAATATTGTAGTACTATCATAATTTTAAAATATCACCGCTGAATGTGTCGCATTTTAGAGATGTTTAAATAAAATTTCATTGCAGTTGGAAAGTGTTTCATAATCAATGATTTATGCATGATTGTCTTTCTTATTTATTTTAAATTTAATTGAAAAAAGCTTAATAAATCGAGAACGATTCATGCTTGCGTTGTAAAGTTTGTGACATCCGTTTTCTAATAAAAATCGCATCAGAAATTATTATTTTTGCATTATTGTAAAATGTACATTTGTGTAGAATTGTGGGTTTTCCGTACATTAGATTTTATTTAAAGTAATTAGGGTCCCAGCATTTACTGATTGTAATAATCGTACTAAATTTTGTACGAAACGCTCCATTCGTTCCTAAATTATCGCAACCACACACTCATACGCACACACACTAATATACATTCACGCACGCAAGCATGCACGCAAACGCACACACAAACACGAATATTAACATACATGCACCCACACAAACATAACTTCAAAGACGTTCGATTCGAGTTCAAGAATGCTTGAAACATGCTTTACTGTCGAAAACTGGAGTTTTAATTTCAATTGGTTCTGTTTGGTTATTTTGTTCTTATTTAAATTATGACAAATATGCTTTGGTTTTCATTAATACTTTTTTATTTTCTTTACTTTTTTATTTATTTAAATATTGACTATTCTACTTTGGTTTTTTTTGGAATAGCTGTTTGTATATATTTTATATATTCTTCAGTTGCAGTTTATAGAAAATTAATACATCCTTCCCAGTCACCTGTGTTACTGCTCTAAATTTTCATGAGAGCTAGTCTGGGTATTAAAAAAACAAGTTTTAAATATATATTAGACGAAAATTAAATAAAATTGTAAAGTTTGGATAAAATTTACGAATACCTTTGAAATATGAATAAAAATTAAATGCAAGCTAGCATGTCTCCGTTGAGAATCACTTTTAAATGTTATTCATTTAAGTTTATTAAGGAATTGTAAAAGTTCAAATTATTAAATTGTGTTTAAAATATTTTATTTAAATACGTGTTAGGTTCACGGATTACAAAATTACTTCGCAGTCTGTTTGCGGGTAGCTGGTTGGGACGCAGCTGGTCGGTTCTGCAAAGGTACGGATAACAGGGCAATGTTGTCTGTGGAGAGCGTTCACGGTTATTTGTTCAACATGTTTCAATTCGCTGCGGCCTTGTTGTGCCTAGCTTTCTGGATCTGAAAATTGTAAGTTTTACATTAACAAATAAACTAAATTTTTTATATAAAATGTTCTACTTAAATATTATTGATTACTAGGCCCTCGATGTAAAAATATGCCATTTTTAAAATTGTTAATTTCATACTCTTTGGAGGGATAGAATAATGCTATCCATTTTGGTCTTACCTACGGACTGTTCAAATGGCTGTCGTCGAAAAAATATACCTATGACCTATCAGATTATAAATAAAACAAAATGAAATTTGATTTAAAATGGCAAAATTATACACAGTTTGAAATCCACTGTGAAAAGTTAATTTAATTTCTGTATGTTTTTTTATCCTTTAAAAATCCGCGAAAAAAGTGATCTGGAAGGATGTTAAAAATTTTAAATCCTTCATATTTACTGCAAATGAACACTGCTTTAATACCTCAATAAAAAGCGGAATGTTAAAATGGGAGTGGGCAAATGTGGGCGTGGTCAAACACAAAATTGATACACGTGCAGTTTATTCTCAAATCTTGTAGATATTTTCTAATCATTGCGTATTTTCGATAATTGAACAGACATATCAATTTATTTAAGTACTTATAGGACGCAGGGCTGCCAAAACCCATGACTGCGATTCTATGCAAAGTAAAGTACAAAGCACCCTTCACAATTTTAGTGGTTATACATACACAACCTTCCAAAATATAAACAAGTAGCAGTAAATCGGGTATGATTCATGAAGTTCTGAACTGACTAACTCCAAATTTCACACGAAAATACTCGATTGAGCAAGTTATTCATGCAACATTTAATGAAACAAAAGAGGTAAATGTATGGGTTTCATTCATCACAGAATGACGCGTAGAAAGCATAAACATTCTGCATGATGGACAGTGGTAAGTGATATTTAATTTGAAATTATAGTCTCAGCAAACACGGATACAGGTTTGAACATATATTTATTCCCTCAATCAAGTGATCCACGTCGACAGAGGTCAATGATTACCGTTCCTGTTTAAGAGCAATTACCAGATCCTAGAGAGTGATGGAAGTGGTAGATGGAAGTGATGGAAGCGGTAGACGGAAGTGGTAGTGGTGGAAGTGGAGATTGCTCTGCCTATGACCTCCCAAAAATTTCGATAGAATTAAGATCCAGGGAATACGCTGACTATTCTAGATATTTAACACCTTCATTCTGAAAGTAGTCTGCCCCAAGGTTCGATCAATGTGAATGAGCATGTCGCCCATTAAGAAAAGATCTAGACTGACCGCAGCTATATGTAGTCTAACATAATGATGACGATCTTCATCGTGATGCCTTTGCACCGTCACAGTGCCACCTAACAAAGCATGAAGGTCGGTGTGACGTTCCAATGAAACACCAGCCCATTCAAATACGCCACAACGACCAAAAGCATGGTGTTCTGTTCAACAATGTTCTAAACTAGTGTGTTCTAAACTAGTTCTAAACCTTGTTCCTTCTAGACAGGCATACGTCTACTATACGATAACAAACCAAATTTCGTTTCAACTAAAGACAAAATTCGCTTGCTGTTTTTAGGTTCAAATTGCATTGTGCCGTGAGTATTACTCACAGCACAACTGTACTCGTCTATCCTGGAGTCCAACGGGACACTAAATTCTCCTAGAGCCACCTGGGCCACATAATCACCCACTTCCCAATCCTACGAGACCAATTTTTTAATGCTTTAGGGAGGCTTAAAAATTTCTAAGAATATTGCAAGTAAGAAAAACTGTTTATACTACCAAAACGGAGACTTTTTAATATGGTGCCAAATTGACGAAAATGACGCTAAAGTTTCAAAAATGACGTTACATCGATGAATTAACATGTTTTAGTAACATATTTTAATACCATGGAGTATAATGTTTATAGGATAATAGCAACATTTCCAATAGTCAAATTATATTTGCGAAAAATATTAGTTAATTTTGCACTTCAAAATAATTTTACATGTCATCCAGAAAAGCGCCAAATGTCAGTGTATTTTTCAACGTTAAAAAATTGTGCCGTGTATATTGTCCACCATTATTTCGCATTGAAA
The DNA here is from genome assembly GCA_951213105.1 of Amaurobius ferox. Classification (NCBI taxonomy): domain Eukaryota; kingdom Metazoa; phylum Arthropoda; class Arachnida; order Araneae; family Amaurobiidae; genus Amaurobius; species Amaurobius ferox. The sequence continues at coordinate 77,916,182 of OX578152.1, read as the reverse complement.
CAAGTAAAGTGCTTGCATTATGTAGGGAATGCCATGTGATGTCCCCATCATATGTTTTTAAATCGGTAAACAAAAAAGGCCTCTTTTTTCTGTCTAAATTCGGTACAAGTCGTGCTGTTGCATTTGTTTAGTCTGGCAAAATATCCTTGTACTTAAGCTCAATGGATCTGTTGTTTGCTTTTACCCGTGTGTCTGTGTATAATTCCCTAAAAGGTAGGAGTAGGGATTGTTCGCTTTTGAGCAGGACGCAATCTAAATCCATTTTCAAATTTAGAATAGGATCAATTTGGTTCATATTCTCCTCTGGATTCACCTTCGAATCCTTATTCTCCTTTGGAATTTGCGCTGTTCCCAAATCGGTCATTATACCAGCTATAACAGATCATGAGAAATATATTTTTCAATTTTCATAAGAACTATACTATGGCAACATCTTTGCCGCCCAATACACACGATTGTTTAGAATGTACATGATGGGTTATCTTCTTCAGTGCACGGTCATTATATGAGCTATAGCAGGTTATGAGAAATATATGTTTCAAGAATAAAATTTTCGTAAGAGCAATAGAATGGCAACATTTTTACCATCTACAAAACTGTTACCATCTAATACACATGATTGTTTAGAAAGTACATGATGGGTTTTCTTCTTCAGTGTAAGGTCATTATATGAGCTATATGTGGGTTTTCTTCTTCGGTGCAAGCAAGAAGACATTCTAACCAGCACTATTCTAAAACATAGGAAACTATTGATAGAAATACAACTTTTTGCATGAAAAACTTTAATTTCGAATTGAGTCCTCAGAGTATAAAAATATCCCATCCACATCTATTCGTAATCAAAGGTATTCCGTCCTGTTTCTTTTTGTCTTCCATCCCGTCCCAGGAGAAAGGCTTTTGACTACTTTTAGACACAAGTGCTGATCAATTTTTTACACCGAAGATCATTTCTTGCAAATAGATATTCTCTATTTCTTCATGGTGTTCTGAACTTCTAGATTTCTTTGTGTCCGATATCTGCCTCGAATCAATTTTCCGCATGACGTTTTGTTACAACGAATGTCAATGCCAACACTGTAAAAAGTTTTTAAAATTTGAAGAAGAATGCCAACACTGTAAGAAGTTTCTAAAATGTATTTCTTAAAAGGAAAAGTTTACAGTTTCATCAATTTTACTGTTAAGAAACATAAAGTCTTAAGGACTGGGCACAACCTCGTTCCAGGTGACTTTCTATTACAAACATGGGCGTTCTGTACTCACAAAAGCCGCCTGGAGAAGTCGCTCCTAATTGTAGGATCGTGCCCCTACTGCAGGAAACAATTTACAATGAAATGAGATCGGAAAGGTTATCTGCAATCAATGCGTCCTCTAAAACTTTGGTATCCCATTTCATAGGTGATCTTTGTGTGTATAAATTATATCTCTGTGCAGCCTGAGCTCAAACTTTAATTTTTTCATTATATCCTAGACTTGGAAATTTCCCTTTGCCCAGTATCTGTCTCGCACAGTGGACCCATTCTCTGCGTGGAGCCGACATGTTTTGTTAAAACATACCTTACAGTTCACACTAAATAACTTTCTTCAAAATTTTCTTACTGAAAAGGAAGATTGCGTTCCAATCAAGTTTTCTGTTCAGCAACACGTTGCTTTTAGGACGTCAAAACCTCTTGCAAGATATAATGGTAGTAAGCCTCTTCTCAAGAAGTTTCAAACAGTGATAGTCTATCCATTGGTGAATATTAGCGAGCTACAAGCTTCTCCTGAGACCAATTTATTAGAGTAATAGACTTGGGTATCATCAGTGTTGAATTCGAATACACAATGTAAAACATTTTTCTATTTATTTTCTTGACAGAGAAAAGTTAAGAATAGTCAGTAGTTTTTTTAGAAAGCACGACAATTTCCGAGCTAAGAAAACTCTAAGCAAGTGATATCTTAAAGTCATGGATTCTTCCTACAGGTGACTATCTTCTCAGTTTCTAAGAACTGCAAGGTCTACCTTTGGCAATACACGACTTCACTCTCTGGCCATCCGATCCATAGAAGGAGGATTTTATTTCCATCTAAGATTGGCAAAGTTTGTTTGTGCATACATTCACTTAATGATTCGTATTACAACTTATGCTTTACGTTCCGGTCAAAGTAGTATTCATATTCATATAAAAACAGCAGAACGCAAAATTTAACTGATCCAGTAATGGAGGTTGTAGGCATTGACAGAATATTTTTTCTAGTTAAATAATTTATGTAATTAGACAGCATTCTATTTCTTACCCAGAAGATGAGTTCCCGATTCTTACGGGACAACATAGTGCATATATGTACGTAAAAAATCATGGATTTGTTTATATCCTTGTATGCATGTATGCAAGGATTATCGTGGTCTAGATCCACTTAGTCTATTGTGGGCCAGATACACTTTGTCCATAGTTATTCAGATCCAATTTGTCTATAGTAGCCCATATCCACTTTGTCGATAGCAGTTCAGATTCACTTGGTCGATAGCAGTTCAGATTCACTTGGTTGATAGCAGTTCAGATTCTAGTGATTCATTTGGATTTTGTTTATAGATTTTCAGATCCACTTTACCCGGATTAAAGTTGTTGTCATGTGCTACAAAAGAACAGCATAGCGCCAAATAACATAATACAATTCAATCCACGAGCTGTATCAAGTCACTTACTGAAGCATAACTATTTCTCTAACAAGATGAATTTGTTCACTTTACATAACAATTGTAATTATTCCTTGCACACATAAACCTACGCAGTTGCCTGTGTAATGGCGGAGGATAAGAAGAAACGTGACCTCTTAATTTAGAATTTAGCCACACCAGCACCACTACAAAAGCCATGATCAAATAAATGCCGCAAAAATAACCCACAGGTCCACACACTCCTGTCAGGAGAAGTAAATCTCCGCGATGACCTACAGCCCAGAAGAACCTAAAAACATTTAAAATCAAAACCTTACCTAAAGGAACGTTTTCTTCACAAAACACAAAAGAATAGTAATACACAAATAAATAAGCAGAATTTAGAAGTTAAAATGAATTTTCATTTATTCAAGATGTTAATTTCCTCAATGCATTCAAATACAACAGCTGAATCTCTCAGCACACCACTGGACACATGCGCAAATTTCATCAGAGCGCCACTGGCTTTAAAACTTCCATATTGTAATAAAAGGTGGTAAACCACATATTATAAATGTATCAAATATTGGTATGGTCAAATCATTGGGATGAACACTCTGAGAGTAAAACTTATTTTTGATATTAATTAAATCTAAAATTATATATTTAGAATACGTATTAAACTGGAAATACAGATTACGATGGATGGTTGTGCTCTCCATTACAATGTCTCTCTCTCGGCAATATTGGTACTCCTGGCATGTCTTGGTTTAAACATAAAGGTCGCTTACCTCAGTCATCAAGTCGTCGTAAGTAAGGTCGTAGCTCCCAACATCAGCCAATCGCCCACACGGCGATATATCGGTGTTTCTCACGGAAAGAAAGGATGTCACACACATTCTGGTATTCTCCAGAATGGCCCAACCTGGACTCATGGCTTCATTCACTGGAACTCCAACAGGAATCGACTCGAAGGCAAACTTGACTTGAGTCTCAAGATAACCCAGGTAACGATGTTGCGATTTACATTCCCGGTATGAGCCTCGGGAGCATTCCACTAGCTGACTCGCTGTTATATTCCCGGTATGAGCATCGGGTCCATTCCATACGCAGTCTCGATGTTATTCTATTCCTGGCATGAGCCTCGGGATCGTACCATAGATTGGACGTTAGAACGGCAGCACTCCTCAGCTCACGAATCTCTAGGAATCTGCCTGGAAGTCAGACTCCCGATATTCGGAGTGAGTGTTGCTATCGGGCACTGCCTACAGAGAGTTAGTCAGTCGCAAGAGCAAAAGAGCATAAGAGAGCGAGAAAAAGGTGCGCACGGCTTTTATACTTTTTCAGCCACGGACCTGGACGAAAGCTTCCAGTCCGTCACAACCAATAGAAAACATTCATGATATTTCCCGCCGAGAAAAGGTTCTCACGGCCAAACGCCAGCATGTCTCGACAGGATGTCTGGAGAACCACCTGCTATAAACAACCGTTGCAAAACCTCAATATCGTCTGCAGCACAAATGTATTACACTATGAAATCGTTTACATTGGCACTTCCATTTTCGACTGCCAAAAAGACCTTGAACTCAACAGAAGAAATAACTCTCAAAGCGTTCGGACATATTATAATAATATACCAAAAATGCTTTTGATTTCGATTTAAGAATAATAAATATCACTTTCATAAAAATGACAAAAGGGGGTTTTCAAGGCAGAATTAAAATCTGTAAAAGAGCTGTATATAAAGAAATATAATACATAAATTTATACATTTTACATAAAAGGTAATGCGATTTCAATATCGACATTACACCTGTAACACTGAATATTGAACTGCACAGATTGTTAAAATCGTATCTTGTGCAATGTTTTGATATTTGAATAATGTCATTGTTTTAACAAACTCGTTGTTGAGAACAAATTTTTTTGTAAAATATATTCTATTAATATTTTATTAAATAATGATGTGACTGTATTAGGAATATTCTTCTATTATGTCTGCTACTATGTATCTACTTAGTTTGTTGTGGGTGAAATCACCTTTGTCTATAGTAGTTCAGATCCACTTTGTCTAGTGGTTCAGATCAATTTTGTCTATAATGATTCAAATCCACTTTGTCAGAATTAAAGTTGCTGTCATGTGCTGCAACAGAACAACATAGCACCAAATAATTTATTCAGTTCAATCCACAAGCTATGTATGTTATGAAATAATTCATGTATAAAAATTTTAAAATTATGCGTTCTTTATAATTTTGATCTGTAGAGTTCATAATTACTTTTAATGTTAGCAGACTATTTTTTCAAAAGCAGACTATTTTTTCAGTACAAAGAAGCAGAACAACCTTCTTAATCAAAACAAAAGAGATAATGAAGGATAACTACGTAGTTTTTCGTTTAAATAATTTTTTTCTGTCAGTGTCTCTTTGCTCCAAAGAAGCATGCTGATTTTTGCCAAATCATCCGTATGGTATCTAATTTCTTACATTGTTTCAATATATGTTTTTTATATATCTCTTGATCCGGGTGATAGATTTTTATGAATTCTTATCAGGCAGTGAACCCAAGTGTACATTTTATCTCCCTACAGCAAAGCACTAATGAAGAATTTTAGTTTCAGTTTAATAAAATTAATTGAGTACTACATTTGAAGAGTCCATTCCGATAACAAAAGCTTCCAATTTCGTCCATTTAGCTCAACGGCACAACGTCGGCTGGCCAGGACGAAGATCTGTGGTTCGATGCTCGGTTGGGAAAACACAGTTCTTTACAATGGTGCCAACCTTGTAGGTTAGCGCAATCAACCTTGTAGGTTAGCGCAAAGAAGTTGGAGATCTTAAAGTAACCCTAGTGCAACTAACACGGAGTCAGTAGACTGGGACATTGAGCACTGGTTTCAAATAGGGAGGACAATGACTACATAGGAATCCAACCTGGAGGATAAGTTAGCATCAAGAGGATGACCTGGGGTAAAATATCAACAAATGGTCAGTCAGATTGTCAGTTGCACGCCAATCTGTCATTAGAGGATGGAGAATGCAAAGTTCACTTCGGTAATAAAAGCCTGCAATTCCGTCCTAGTTGCTCAACGGCAGAGTATTCGTACTGGTCAGCTCAACGGCTGACCAGTACGAAGATTCCCGGTTGGGGCAGCAATATTATTTACACATTGATTACAAACAATTTGATAATTTAATTTCAAGCAGATTTTTACTGAGAGTTTTTAAGCAGTTTTTTTACCGTTTTTTACTTATTTAGGTCAGGGATGAGTAAACTGCAGGCCAAATACTTAGTGTGCTTAATAAGACCCGAAGGATAAAATGTGTTACATTTCATTCCGTTATGAAAATTATGTAAGAAAACTGTTTTCTACATTTGAACAACTTTTACTAAATCATGTCCAAAGGTATGTGGCAATGTTTGCATCCTCGTGTCCATACGAACAAGTGTTTTCAACCGTGAAACATAAAAAAAGTTATCTTAGAAACATACTTAGTGATGAGCATCTGTCATTTCTTTTGAGAATCACCTCCTCAAAAGTTTAACATGGATTGTGAAAAAATGCTGGAATCTCAATCACAGTTTCACTCATCTTACACCCCATAAGTTTAAAAACTTTGAAAGAACTTAAAAACAATTTAGTAGTTATTTCTCATTGTTTTGCACTCTGGATATATAAACATTCTTACTTTCCTTATATACATAATGTATAAGGAAAGTATTGTGACGGGGTTGAACATTCGAATTCGAGTTTTCGACGGGAGAGCAAGCACGTTTCAAGCATCCCTGATCATGAATCAAACGTTTTTGAAATGATCTGTGTGTGTGCGTGTGTCAGTGAGACTGTGGAAACGATATCACACGAACGAATACAGCTATTCAAATGAAATTTGGTACAAAAATCACAAACCGTGAATACTAGAAGCATATTGTTTTTAAACGTAATCGAATGTTCAGAATTCCTAAATTTTCAAGTGAAATTTAAAAAAAAATCATCAAAAAATCAAAACCTTTAACAAATTTACGCAAATAGACAGTTGTTATGTAATTTTTCCTTAGAAAACGATTGACATAAACTTTAGAACGGTAGCATGAACCGTTCTCGAGATATTGCTCATTTTTCAAACACATTTATCAAAAAATCCCATAAATTAAAAAAAACATTTACTGTTGAGAAACATGTTCACTTTTCATATGTAATATGCGATAAATTGGATGACATCATTCTCTTGGCTCTAGTTCGTTCCATTCATGAGAAAATATACTTTGAGTAATACTTTTGTATTTGAAAGCCATTAGTCATTTATCTGCTATAAGAATAACTTATTTCTCCTTCCATAACGCTTGGCGAAATTTTGGCGACGAATTTGGCGGAATGTCGCCAACTTGGCGACTTTTTTAAATTTTGCCAAATTACCAAAAATTTCGCCAAATGGATAAATATGACGCTAAATCAGTGAAAATGACGACTGATTGTCGAAAATGCAATATCTTGGAAAGAATATAAGTATCTACTACAAGAAAAATCTATTTTTTTTACTGTAAAAGTAGTAATTTCATTGCATTATAAAAGGAAAGTCATGTGTTGCCCACATGAGATTTATAAATCTATTTTAAAGAAAAAATACTGGAGAAGTTTTTGGCTCGTCAAAAAGTTTTATTTTTTCAGTTTATCCTTCTGTGAATAAGTTTGCCTATGCCTTACCAAACTTAGATACTTAACTTTGATACGAATTCTAAAAAGAAAAGAAAATCGTTTCACATGAAGAAACAATAATTCAGACTGTGGCCCTCAGAGTATAAAACTATCCTCTCCACATCCATTTGTAATCGATGCTATTTCGTGAATGTAATACTTAGTTCGCTCCTTCTCTCTTAGGAGAGCGACTATTGACTTCTTTTAGATACAGTTTGTGATGAAATTTTAGTAAACTTTTCCAGTTTAATATACTTTTGTATAGGAAAAATATTCCTTTCGTGAAAAAGTTTGAATGTGATAGCTTGAAGGATATACACGTTTTGAGAACTAAACTGTTTTAGATCACTTTCGGGGAAATGTCTATCTGGGTGTGAGGTGTGGATATGATAACTCCAAACCAAATCTGTCATGACTGGATTTTAGTTTTATGCATTGATAGACAAATACAGCCAAAAGTGAAGGTCTTGAAATGAATGCTATGTTACGACTGTTACTGAGCGTCAGACAAATACATGCAAAGTAATTCAACAATGGCAGGAGCCGATGTGTCTACTTATTTGGCATTAGATTAGCACCAAAAATTTTCACATGATGACGGCCTGCATTAAAGAAAATATGTTTAAATTCAGTTTGGAGGAGTTATGACAAACAGAATGAAAAATGATCTGGTGCAAGAAGTTAAGTTTGTCCAAAACCTCAGATAAGGTGAAGTGCGATACTGAGGAAAGGGAAAGGTGACGTTTCGGGAGTAGAGATACAACTCTGTAAACTTTACTAAATATTTAATTCAATTTCAAACTCTAGTTTCTAGCAATGAAAACTATTTCGCTGCAAAATCCGATATGGAATATTATGTTTTGATAGAGAATGAAATAGAAAATCAGATTTAGGAGTTTTAAAATTAGCATGGTTAAATTCGAATACATCTTAATTCAAGTATTTCTTATGTACGAATTGCAATAATAATAGTGTTCTCATAAAATTAATAGTAATTGAGAATGAAAACTGACAGCGGTGTGCTGAATTTATGATTAATTGTGATTTCATTTTTATCGTGAAAATAGTTTTATTTTAAAACAGGCAATTTGGGAATTGAGTATGATGTTATCTGTTTTGTATTATTGAAGTAGCGGCACTTATTTTAATATTAACTAGTACGTATTAAATAGTAATTTTAATATTAAGTACTTATTGGGCGCTTATTTAGTTCTCCGGAAACTGCAAGTAATTCGTTCTAGTCGTCAGGAAACACGTTCGACGTGTTTTCTAACTATATACTCCTCAAAGGAGACATAATTAAACTACATTTGTAGAGTATCGCAAAGTTTCATATCTTTTTCTACCCGTAATCGATAACATTTCATTCGCTTAGTTCTCAGTTCCCCACCCTGTCCCAAGGGACAACTTTGGATGACTTTTAGACGCGAGCACAGAAATATATTTTTCCTATGACCAGAAGACCATTCTTCTTCAATAGAAAATCATATAATTGATTTTTATGATGGCACTTTTCATTTTGTGCTATACTAGAAAAAGAATCAGCTATTAATTCTCTGCATGGAACTAACCTAATCAACACAATTTAACTTACATTGAATTTGTTATTGATTACGATATATCTCTCTGAATCACAAAAAGACAGACAAACAGATATTCATAAACATGGTTTATGCGTATTTAAAGACTTTCAAAATATATAAATCTATTAAAATATGAGGTTCAAACGTTTCACGCCATCACAAAACGTTCCCCTTGTTTTTACCGTAGAACCCGTTTATTACGAGCCCACAATTTACGAGATTCCAGATTTAATGAGTAAACCGGATTTGCTTACTTTTAACGAGAAAAAAAAAATTTGTTCCCAGATTCAATAAGCATATGTAATACGTAGTAAAACTGATTAAAATATGAAAAATGGACAATAATAATCAGAGTAAAAACAAAGCATCGGGGGTGGTTTCAGTCCGATGGAGCTGAAATGGTTTTGCGTGAATAATATTTTGGAAAATAAAGCTTAAATTTTGTAATGACGATAAAAAGTACTCTATCCCAAATCCGATTATATACACTTGTTGTGCACATTTTTGAAAAAAAAGTTGAAGTTCACTGAATTTAATTAATTACATTGCCTTATAACTTGAAATACCACGTTAACCCACCTTATTAATCTTTAGTGCTAGTCCTGGAATATAATATTTATTAACATAATACTACAATTAATTGCACCATTTTATCTTCAAAATAAATCATTTATTAGCAATACAGATTATTTATTAAATAAATTACAACAATTATTAATATTAATTGCGGTGGAGAGAGCAAATGTGAGACCAGTTAATTAAAATGCCTAAAATGCATTGATGACCTTCAACAATAATTGAGGAACACATATCTTCAAGTATGTCTTTGGACATTGATCTCAACTCTTACATCAGAGTATTTTGTACAGGTACCAACTCAGAGTGTGGTACTGCTAATTGTACTGCAGTAGATCTGGCACCTGCCGTTGACATTCTGTATATCAGGGCATTGGACATTTCTGTGGAATCTCTACGGAACACTTTGTTAGCAAAACTTGCGGAATACTTCTCTTCTGCATCTCTATGACCATTGGCCGACCTTAGGGCAATGCGATCAGACATCTTCTATATTTGGTCAACGGTTTTAACCATTATAACCTTAATAAATAAAGAACATAAAACTGTCTCACCAAATCTTGCTCAAATCTGCTTTCACAACACTATAAGGCTTTTAAAGGGGTACAAATTCTTGTCTTACATAATAAAATAAGATGTGTGTACGTCTGTCCGTGCGTCTGTACAGTCTGTTGCGTGAAATCTAAGCATCGGACGGCCATGGAATTTTGTACACAAGTACTTCTCGACATACAAAGGTGCACTCCCTCATCGTTAAATTCGAATTAGTTATTTGGTAATTTTTTTGTTTTGGCACGATTTTGAGCAATCTTCACAGAAATCGGCTCCTTAGCGACCGAAAATATTATTATAGCATTTGCATTTTGAAACCATCGGAAAGATCGAAAAATTATCAGGCAAACTTTACCGGTTGTACCGCGGATTGTATGCAATACTTATTCCTTTTTATGTGAATAATTTTTTTTTTTGTTATTACTTTCCTTATATACATAATGTATAAGGAAAGTATTGTGACGGGGTCGAAAAATCAAATTCGAGTTTTCGACGGGAGAGCACGTTTCAAGCATCCCTGATCACGAATCAAACATTTTTGAAGTGATGTCTGTGTGTGTGTGTGTGAAAGTCTGTGTGTGTGTGTGTGTGAAAGTCTGTGTGTGTGTGTGTGTGTCAGTTGGTCTGTGGAGACGATAACTGACGAACGAATGGACCGATTCGAACGAAATTTGGTACAAAAATCACAATCCGTAAACACTGGAAGCCTATTGTTTTTAAACGCAATCGAATGTTCAGAACCCGCCTAAATTTTCGAGTGAAATTTTGAAAAAATCGTCAAAAAATCAAAACCGCTAATAAAGTTACGCAAATAGACATTTCTTATGTAATTTTTCATTAGAAAACGATTAACATAAAATTTAGAACGCTAACATGAACTGTTCTTGAGATATTTAACATTTTTCAAAAAAATTATCAAAAAGTCATATAAAATAAAAAAAATATATTTCCTATTGAGAAACATGTTCACTTTTCATATGTAATACCATGCGATAAATTGGGTGACATCATTCTCGTGGATCTAGCTCGTTCCATTCATAAGAAAATATACTTCGAGTAATACTTTTGTATTTGAACGCCAATATTTATCTGTTATAAGAATAAATTATTTCTACGTCAGTAAAGCTTGGCGAGATTTTGGCGACGAATTTGGCAGAATGTCTCCAACTTGGCGACTTTTTGAAATGTTGCCAAATTAACGAAAATCTCGCCAAATGGATTAAAATGACGCTAAATCAATGAAAATGACGACTAATTGTCGAATATTCAATATCTTGGAAAGAATATAAGTATCTACTATAAGAAAAACCTATTTTTTTTACTGTAAAAGTAGTAAATTCATTGCATTATATAACGAAAGTCATGTGTTGCCCACATCAGATTTTTTTTATTTTGTAAATTAATAAAACCAATTTATCCCTGCTTTAATCTCGGTCAACGTCGGGTATATTTGCTATTACTATATATTATAAGGAAATTATAAAGGTATGAAAATCCGATTAAGTAAATGGAATTATACTTTTAAAAGGAATCTAATATTTCATAATGTTGAGGTATCATTATTTGTCATCTTATCACAGCTTTAAACACAAGATCGATCAATCATAATTCAGTGACTATCATGTCCTGACTGTAAGAGCATAGTATTAGATGTTTAACGAGGGAAACAGACCTAACCTTTTCCCAAAGAAAAAGCTCTAACCGACCCCACCCTCTGCGTCACTGGATGCCCTTCTGTTATTATCTCATTTCATGACAATTGCAATTCTTCTAGAAGCTGCGACAAGGAAGGGTTTGGCAAACTGCCGTCAACACCCATGTGCTGTTGTATTTAAAGTCATTTGTCTTTTGCGGTTAGGGAAGAAATGTGATAAGAAAAGGAAAATCTGATGTGGACAGCACATGACTTTCGCTACAGACATAATCATTTTCTGTTTCTTTCTTTCACAATTCTTTAAATTGAATTTAATTGCATAAAATAATGGAATTGAATTTTTAGAGCATTTTTGTAAACATCCACTTATTTTTATTTTTTTTATCGATTTCTACTGAAATTTAATAAGTAGCACGGCTTCATATCATTCAATTAACTGCCAGATTTCAGTTAGGCCAGACAGACAGTTATTAACTATAGTGAAAGCATACTGCAGCATACATAAATGCGTACACAAGTACACACACATGCGCATAAAGAGTTGGCCGCTAAAGACAGATTATTCAATGCGCGCGATTGGTTTAAAAATTATTCCGTTCATGTGCATTTTTCAATGTTAATTTTTGCTTAACCACCGGATTTTCTGTCAAACTATTCAACCGATTAAAACCAAATTTGATTGAAACAAATATAGAGTGTCTGTTTTATGAATGGGAGATTACTATTATAGTCGTGATAAAAAGTCGTGAAGAAATTTGGCGAATTGAAAATTTAGATTTCAGTGAATAATAAAACGTGGAGTTTTTCTAAGTTAATAGCACATACAGTAGAGGATTCAAAATCAAGAGTATGAGAGTATTGCCTCATAAAGAAGGTCTTTCATGCGGTCAAGGTTATGCACTTGTCACTTTTAATCATATTTCGATTGTAAATCCAATGTGTTGCAAATGCTTTTTGAAAACGATTTGAAGCATGAAGCTCCATTCGATTTTCTCATTCATATTCTAAAAATTGTTTAGGTCAACTTGTAAAACAATCAGTACCAGAAGAAAAATAAGGCATCTTTTTATGAGCTTTCGTTTAAAAATCACTGCTATTTTAATTTTCTTAAAATGTTTCTGTAATGTTATGTAAACTTTCTTTTTTTAAATTGACAATGGATCAGATACGCGACAAATGTGTTATCTCTCCATATTAACAAAAATATCCTGCGAATTTTTGACACTACAGTGTGAGATGGCAGAACATTCAGTTCTAAAATTTGAACTAATATGAATCCATTAGATAATATGAAAGACTAATATGAATCCATTAGATGTGCAAGACCGTATTATACTTTTTATTTAGGCTTTAGTTAATTAAATAATTATTAATAAAATTTAGCATTGCCAGTATAGGCAAAGATTTAAGTCGTTTCTCAAATTCCCTGTTCTGTGATTTGTTGCTGGCAGAAACGACACAAAGATGATCGAGGACAATGGCATGCTTTATTGTTAATTCTTATACAAAGCGCCTATGCAACTGTGATTGACGTTGTTATATTTTGCTGCCAAAAACGTCACAAAGGTGATCGAGGATAATGACATGCTTCATTGTTGATTCTTATAAACAGAGCGTTAGGCAACTATGATTGCGCTGTGATTTCTTGCTGGCAGAAACGTTACAAAGATGACCGAGGACAGTGACATGCTTTATTGTTGATTCTTATAAGCAGGAATTTATGCATCTATGACTGTCATGAAAAATTACAATTAAAATGTAATTATTATTGCAGTTAGCAATTATATGTTTGTGGCATTAATTCTCCACTTACCTTTTGGCCGCTGTAAAGTCACATATAAAAGTAACAAACTAATACGGGCGTGGAAACCAATAATATACGAGTTTATTGTTTCCTAGAGTAAATACCAATTTTATTTACGGGAATATGTTTGCAAGGTTTGTATATATACTTTTCCTCACTAGTTATACTTAAAATTTTTACCTTAATTATTATGGTATTTTCATATTTTCATCAAAATTAATAAGCAAAACACTGACTGTTCATTAAGTTTGGGAAATTATTAAGTAGCAGGTAACTAGAAAAAAATTTATTCCAATGAAACTTGTGATTAATTTAAATTGTAAATGTATCATAAAAATATAAAATGTATTTTTTTCTTTAGCAACTAAATATATTAACACATTATATTTAAAAATATATGCACAATGTTTGCTTGCAGTCTGTACGGCAGATGTAAAATGAAATATTCTCGCCATATTTATTGATAATTAGTAATTAATAAATATAAATAGGTAGTAATTACTCTTGTAATATTTTATTCAATAGTATGAGTTAATATTTATTTATTGACCCGACTGCTTTACACATCTATCTTGTAACTTAATCCCAGTCAAACCTAATATGTCAGCCAATTAGGTATTTCTCGAGATTTTACAAAATATTATTTCAAGGGTTCCTCCAACAAACAAAAAATGTTGCGAATCACAGACTTAGGACAGACAAGCCGTACTTGAGATATTTTGTCTTTTCTGAATGTTAGGGATGTCAATAATTTAAAATTCACCATAAGGAAAGGAAATGATTCTAAAATGGCAAACTCAACATAATTTCCACTAAGAATCCACTGCATGTGCCACTTTGTTTTATAAAACTTAACCAAATGAAAAATAAAAAAATAAAATGAATTTGTGCCTGTAAGAAAAGTCATATGCTGCCCACATCATATTTCTACATCTTAAGAAACATCAAATAAAGTATAGCAATATTTTCTCAACATTTATCGCAATTTATACCGCACACACAACTGCAATTCAATAATTATTTAATCATGTTCTAATCTTAATTAATAGAGAGCAAACTTTGTATTGTCAACAGAGATTACAGATCAGTCTCACAAAGAAAAAATCTGATGTGGGCAGCACACGACTTTCCCTGCAGATTTATATCCACGTTCTCTTTATTTTAATTAAATTTATTTCACTTTTAATTCAATTTTCGTTCTCATTCGGCAAACGGACTTATTTTCAAAGGTGGCGTAGAGAAAATACGAAAAACTAAAATATCTCGAGAATGGCTAGTCCTAGTATAATGGGGTTGGTCTTATTCTTTTCATCGTTAAAAATCACGTATTAAACGAGCATTTAATGGATATATTTGAGTATACCTAGTTCTTTAGTTTAGATTTTGACTATTTTTGCTGACCATTTTGCAAAAAAAAGCAGGTTATTTTTTTTTCCAAATCGTACCAAAATCTAATCAGCACCAGGGTAACCCACAAGTAACTCATCTACCGAATTTTGTGAAATTCGGTCCATTAGTTTTTTAGTTAGAGTGGATACAATCTTTTGCGGGCCCTTTCGCAAAAAAAGGCGGGTTCTTTCATCCCAAATCGTACCCAAAACTAATCAGCACCAGACTCGCTCACAAGTGACTTACCTACCAAATTTTGTGAAATTCGGTCCATTAGTTTTTTAGTTAGTGTGGATACAAAATCTGCACAGACAGACAGACAGACACACACACAGACGTCACGTTAAAAATGGTTTTTTCGTATTCTAGAGGTCTTGAAACGTGTAGATCCGTCGAAAACTTGAGTTGCGATTTTCTACATGATTCCAATACTTTCCCTATACATTACCATGTATTGCAGGGAAAGTAAAATACTGAATGGCTCCGCCCTCGTATCTGAAACACCCGGATACGTTTTCACATTTAATGGTACTTCTGTAATCTGCTACAAAGCGTTTTTCCAACTGCAGTCACCGCCCAAATGTTGTATTTAAAGTCATTTGAACTTAACTTGAAAAGTTAATTTATGTTGCATTACATTTAGATTAGAAATTCTATCCATCCCGACAGATAGAAATTGGATATATAAATGTGCAGCTTCAAAATATCGATCGTTAATGTTTCTAAATAAACCACTATTGAATGTTTGCCATCGGCGTAAATAGGAATTTTAGTCACTTAGCAAAATATGGTATAGCCCCCCTCCCAACAAAAAAAAATAGAAAAATAAAATTTTCCAAAATTTTAATTTGGGCCTTCTGAAAAATAAAAACATTTAAGAGTACGCTTTTATTTATTTTTATCTATTTTTCTAGGACCTTTTTCGTAAGTGAATAAAGTTGAAATTTTTGGTTATTTTCTTCAATTTCCTCTTCTTTTTTCTTTTTCTTTTTAAATCTCTAGCAGTGTTCTTCATTTTTTTTTAACAAATTAAACAAATAATAAAATTGTTAATTAAATAAAAGTTATTGCCAAATGTGTTTGAATAATTCGCGACATTATTCACTGCTTCAGCTTGTATTAAAAAATCGTTAAAACCGTAGACTATTTATGCTTCGTCTTCTATGCCCCGCTTTGAAGTGAAGGAAATTGCGAAGTGACGACAGGCTACAAGACAGGTCTATTAAAGAACTGTGCGTAAGTCAGGTAAAAATCACGAGCATTTTCTTTCGGTTCCATTCTCAATGAAATTTCTTCAGGTGTAGGTAGACAGAAAAATATTCGTCTCCCAGAAAATCCCTACTGACTCCTAGAGGCAACAGAAAAGGCGCTGGCATTGAGCTCAGTGCCAGACGGAGCAAAAACACTTTATTTATTTACATAGACGATATTTTATGTTTTAATTTCAGATAATATATGTATATAATTAAAATATAATTTACTGGATTTTAAATTATTTGGATAGACGATATTTTCCTTGTCTCCCCTGTGCATAACCAAACGAGCTTGAAAATACACCAAATTTCTGGAATCTGGCATAAAAATGACAATATGGCAACCCAACTCCTTATTTGTAACTCTGAAGACAGTTCTTCTAAAGGACTGTACGTAGGTCGGGTAAAAAATCGCACATATTTTCTTTTCGCTCCCATTTTCAATAGGATTTCTTTAGATGTGTGTAGACCGAGATAGATTCGTACCCCCTGAAAATCCCGACTGGCAGCTAGATGAAGAAAGAAAGACGCTGGTATTGAGTCAGACGAAGCAAAAGCTTTTTATTTATTTACACAGAAAATATTTTATACATTTATATTTCGGATATTATGTATATGAATAAAATAAAAGTTACTTGATCCTAAATAATTTGAATAGACGCTTTCCCTCTTGTCTTCCCTGACGCTTCGCTAGTCATTATTACACAAAAAGCAACAACGCCAGAACGCGATATCCAACGTAACTCAAGTGTTCATTTATTATATTGCCGGTGCTGCCATCTATGAGACTTAATTATAACTAAACCTAAATAAGCAATTTAAAAGTCAATATGTAATAGTATCCAAGGTTAAATTGCGAAGTAGATTCGAAATCTGACGTCAAAATTGGGTATTGGCGTATTGCTATTGAAAATTTTGTAGCATTTAGATGGTCCTTTGCCATAAAGACGGTATTTTATACAAATTTTAGGTACTCGTGAGGTGTATTTAAATTTTCTCCAATATGAACGGTGCACGAATAACGAACTTCATTATTTTTTCCCGAAGCTGTACAAAAAAGTATATATATTGCCTCATTCACAGCATTGTATATTACATTAACCTTGGACACAAAATTATTAACTTTAATTTAATCTATTTATGTTAAGTAATTGAATGAACATAGTGTTCGCAGTTTAACAATGGCACGCCCCTTTCAGAAATAAAAAGTTTTAAACGACCCCGCCCTGTACGTCACTTTAAGAACGAATGTGTTATCTCTTTTATTGACAATTAGAAACTTCTACCGATCGGAAAGGAATCATTTTGTAAATTACCGTCAACGCCCAAATTATGAATTTAAAATCTGGAAACGTGACAGAAAGCGATATAAAGCGTTGTAAGAGATATCAAGGGTGGGAGTGCATTATCGGAATTTTGCTGTAAGTTCGATTATATGAATTTACATAAGCTTACAAGAGCGACCTTTTCAAATTAAACATTCCAGAATATGCCAAAAAATGTGCGCTTGTCTGCCATTACCGATTTTTTTACAGCAGTACCCACATGGCCACATATAGAAACGCATTACTACAGGATTTAAATCATCTGTATTTATTGTGAAGGATGCTGTTATGATTATCGAATTATCTCGCAGTTGAGGGTTTCAAATATCTCCTTTAGGGTACGATACATTTTTAACACGTAAGGAAATTCTAAATGTGGCCCAAGTTTGGATTCTTTTTTTCCCCTTTTAAAGAAGCTGCTTGAGATTGAGAGCTGCATGAAATTTTTAGATAATCCAGTGGCGGCTTATCGGGTGACGTAAATGAAGCGCTGTTTCGCAAGTTGTCGGTTAAATGGGTTATTATTATTATTATTATTTATTAAAATTTTCAGACTCGTTTGACTATTTTTAGATAATATTTGGTGCGATGTGTTTTGATGATGTTCGTTGTCATGGAAGAGGGGGAATTCCCATCACTGAAACTGCTTCACCATTCCTAAAATCATGAGTCACTACTGTTTAAATCTACATATTCGATTATAAAAATGATTTAAAATGGTAATTTTCATGAACTAAAATTATTAGTTGAAGTGGTGTTTTCATTTTCGACATTTCTATAATTTATTACTTGCCAGATAATCCGTTCTGGCATGTCACGAATTAAATAAATATTGCACGCTATGGTGACAGGAAATATGCGATTTTGGATCGCACAATGATGCATAGAAATATATTTTACGACACAAATCAGATGTTCAACCCAGGAAGAACTTTGAATTAGGGACATTAAAATCAAGGTAATAAAACCAAATTGCCTCGATTCAAGTTTGACAGCATACCTAATAGAAATTTATAATTCGGTAATAAATGTGCTGTGCCCTTCAGACATCACACGGGTAAAGGATGGTCGAAACATTCATCACAGACGAATACGCCGCGGGTACTTCATAACCAATTAAAGAACCTTACACAACGATGTCAGCTCCAGATATCTGCAGGGCTAAGAAGAGGAAGGAGCATAACATAGTTCCACTGGAGCGAGAGGAAGACCAAGTCAGCGTTTGTGAAATTTCTCTATAAACTTGACGGTTTTTCAGAAAGATCATGAAACAATATATTTCCATCTTTGGAATTTGATGTTTAAATCATATCAGTCATTATCTAATCTTTATCTGTAACCAATTCTGAGAAATGGATATTTCAAGGGAAATTCTTGAACAAGAAATGGAAACAGATCCGGGTGTGAACATTCTTTGTGACCTTCTCTATACCTTCTTACTACGCTACCTTCTCTATAATTTCTTACTATATCCATATCAATTATCATCCAGGATTTATCTATAGTTCATCTTGAGAAATGGATGTTTCAAATGATATTAAACAGAAATGGAAAAAAAACGAAATGGAAAATGCTTGGTGAATCCTTTCTTCCCCTCCGGAATTCGATGTTGAATCCAAATCTGTCACCATCTGAGCTGTATCTATTACAGACACACAGAAAACAACGTTTCAAAGCATTTGTTTTCAAAAAATAATAATACGCTGTTTCTGCCACTATTGAAGGCAACTTGTTTAAATCTCAGAGATAAACAAAAAGTGAAAAAATTTTCTTCAGTGTTATTGAATTTTTTCCTTTTTTTTAATTTTAATGCTCTATGTAATTAAATACAACTTCCTGTTTCTAACTTTTTTCAAAAGTATAATTCATAATGTGAGACCAGAAACAGATCTCACACTTTGGTGAGACAGTTTTATGTACAATATTTATTGTGTCTGAAACGGCAAACAATACTTCCAGTCTGGATGACGCCAGGTTTTACAGCATGTGAACCCAGAGGTCAGATAAAAACATAAACCAGGATTGTTAAGACAGATGGGACTGAGCGGGCCCTTACGAAAATGAAAGTAACGACATTGGATAAAAGGTTAACCAATAGTAAAGGTGCCTGTTGCGCCACCTAAATGCTGCAAATCAGAGAAAAAGGGGAGTAACACCCTCAAGGAAAAAGAGACACAACGTGTGACTTAATAACGACACTTGTTCTCTCATAGATATACGAGTTCGACATTATGATCAGAACGATATGACTTAGCGAATACAGATATGACTACGAAAATGACATAAGTGGAGTGTTTGAGTCAGCAGTATAATATGATCGACGAAGTTACGTGGAGATACATTACACTACGAGTTAATGCTAGTAATAAGGACGACATCAAATACGTGCTGCTAACAAAGTCCAAGACAGATTTGAAGGTATGTGCCCATTGAAATACTAGGTCTAATACATATTTTAGGCAATTTAAGTGGTTTCACATGGTCCCTCCGCCGAAATAATATGATTAAATGTTGTAATTGAATAATTAAGTATTTATGATTTTAATAAATGTTTTATTGTTAAAGTTAAAATGGTGTGATCCATTTAGTACTATATAAATTAATATTCCTTTACAGAACTCACGCGAAAGATAAATAATTGGAGGGTTAATAGCGGCACATAATGCAATGTACTACAAAAAAAAATAAGTCCACGAATACGAGCAATTTACGACCATGTCAATTTAGCAGTAGTATAATAAATAATAGAATAAGTAACTTTTCTATTCCGTTTCCCACACATAAATATACTAATTATTAACCCTTTTTTTGTAGCTTTTGGATACTTCAATTGTAATTTAAACGGATGCATAAAAGGACATAGAATGGAACCTTCTATATATGACGTAAGCTATATTGACCGCCAACAGTGTCCGATAGATTCTGAAGTATTTCGAGTAAATATGCATACATAAAAATCTTCACTCATAACCGAGGTGTAAACTCCACTCCTATGGATCTGAAAGCTAAATATTGAACGGTTCATTCCGTTTATTTAGCATGTCGCGAAAAACCTATGCGAGTAAAATGTGGGTATTCCCGGCTCTAAAAAATGTATTGTTTGAAATGTTTGTCGAACCGGAAACGTGTATGTTTCCTGAAATAAAACAAGTAATCTTTTCTTTTCAGTAAAAGAATCTCAAAGAAAGTTTTACAGTGAAAGAATTATATGATGATTGTTGCAAAAAATAAAATTACGTCCCATTTTGGAATTTTTCAGAGTGTTTAATATATCAGTGAATATTTCAAAATGTTTTATTTACAGTGAAATAAACAATTAAACAACTATTAACAAAAGATATTGTGGTACACATATTAAAAAAAGAAACTTACAGTTAAACTTTTAGCTTAATTAATCATTAGCATATCTAATAATATCTATATCTTTTAACATGGCCGTAAACTCGTACATAGTGGACTTATTTATTATTGTAGTACATTGCATTTTGTGTGTCCGCTAATAATCCTCCTATTATTATCCTTCGCGCGAGTTCTGTAAAAGAATAATTAATTATTATAATACTAAATGGATCACACCATTTTAACTTTAACAATAAAACTTTTATTAACAACATAAAATACTTAATTACTTAATAACAACAATGATTCTTCTCATTAATTATTTCGGCGGAGGTACCATGTGAGACCAGTATGAAAATGCCTAAAATATGGTTAGGACCAGATATCATATTTGAGGAACTCATACCTTCAAGTCTGTCTTTGTTAGCAGCACGTACTTTATGTCGTCCTTATTACTAGAATGAACTCGTGGTGTAATGCAACGCCACGTAAATTCGTCGATCATTCAAGTCTGTCTTTGTTAGCAGCACGTACTTGATGTCGTCCTTATTACTAGAATGAACTCGTGGTGTAATGCAACGCCACGTAAATTCGTCGATCATATTGTACTGCTGACTCAAACACTCGCACTTATGTGTTTAATATATCAGTGAATATTTTAAAATGTTTGATTTACAGTGAAATAAACAATTAAACAACTATTAATAAAAGATATTGTGGTACACATATTAAAAAAAGAAACTTACAGTTAAACATTTAGCTTAATTAATCATTAGCATATCTAATAATATCTATATCTTTTAACATGGCCGTAAACCCGTACATAGTGGACTTATTTATTATTGTAGTACATTGCATTTTGTGTGTCCGCTAATAATCATTCAATTATTATCCTTCGCGCGAGTTCTGTAAAAGAATAATTAATTATTATAATACTAAATGGATCACACCATTTTAACTTTAACAATAAAACATTTATTAACAACATAAAATACTTAATTACAACAATGATTCTTCTCATTAATTATTTCGGCGGAGGAACCATGTGAGACCAGTATGAAAATGCCTAAAATATGGTTAGGACCAGATATCATATTTGAGGAACTCATACCTTCAAGTCTGTCTTTGTTAGCAGCACGTACTTTATGTCGTCCTTATTACTAGAATGAATTCGCGGTGTAATGCAACGCCACGTAAATTCGTCGATCATATTGTACTGCTGACTCAAACACTCGCACTTATGTGTTTAATATATCAGTGAATATTTTAAAATGTTTGATTTACAGTGAAATAAACAATTAAACAACTATTAACAAAAGATATTGTGGTACACATATTAAAAAAAGAAACTTACAGTTAAACTTTTAGCTTAATTAATCATTAGCATATCTAATAATATCTATATATTTTAACATGGCCGTAAACTCGTACATAGTGGACTTATTTATTATTGTAGTACATTGCATTTTGTATGTCCGCTAATAATCATTCAATTATTATCCTTCGCGCGAGTTCTGTAAAAGAATAATTAATTATTATAATACTAAATGGATCACACCATTTTAACTTTAACAATAAAACATTTATTACAGTATTGTGGCAATTAATTGAGAAATGCAGTTTCTTTTATAAAATTCAGTTTTATTCAAGTTTTCTATGGATACATTTAAAACTAATAAGTGTTATGACCTCCCCGAGACTTTATAACATCACAGACACGTTTCGGCATGGAATGTACTAGACTAGCACATGTAGTTTTAATTTCAACGTCTCTGAACCATATGTCAATAACGGCCGAAATTAGCTTGTCCATCGTCGTACAGTCAAATTTGTGAAGCCGTTTTCTGACAATAGCCCACAAATTTTCTATGGGATTCAAGTCTGGTGAATTCCCGGGCCAATCCAGTACGGTAATATTTTTTATTGAGCAGAAATTTTTGATTCGCTTCGAAGTGTGACATGGCGCGCTGTCTTGTTGGAAATCGCAATCTCCGTTCAGCCATAGTTGGAAGCACTTTTCAGGTCAATATGACTTCCTAACTGGCACTGTTCATCATTCCCTCTACGAGAACAAGAGATTCTGTCCCCAAAACACTGAAACAACCCCAAAACATCTTTTTGGGCGGATGCTTGGGTGCTTGATTGATGTGGTGCTGATTGAGAGGTTCTCCTTGGCTCCTTCTCACGAACATAGATCTAAATCCCTGAAACACAAAATGTGTTTCGTCAGAAAAGAGAACTTTCTCCCAGTCCATGTTTTGTATTTCCGTGCCCATTCCAACCTTTTTTTCTTCATGCGAAGCGTCAGAAGCTGCTTCTTGTACGGTCGACGTGCTCTCCGTCCGCGTTCCAACAGCCTGTATCGCACTGTTGAAGGTGCAATATCAACACCAGCTGCCACCATGGACTTAGACAGGTCAAAACTGGTTAATCGAGGATTTTTAACACTCATTCGATGTAAAGTTTTGTCGTCACGAGTCGAAGTTGATCTTTTTCGGCCGCATCTTCCAGAGCGGTTGGTTCCAGCATTTCCTGTTTCCTGAAACCGCTTCCAGATCCTCCCGACACTTGCTGTACTCACACCACATATTTTACCTATTTCCTCGAACGTCTTAGAAGTGTGTTCTCTAAGCGCAATCACTTTAGCACGTGTTTCCGCGCTGATATCCATGACGCTAATGAGCCCCGCAACAACTGAAAAACTACCACTGCGGAACACCTGCCACCTGGCGGAGGAATTTGAACACCTGCTACTTACCAGGTGCATACGAACACCTGCTACTTTGATAATAACTGCAATTTGAACTCTGAGCTTATTTGGAGTGCTTCTTCCTAAGCTTACGTGTGATAAAACGAAAAAAATGACATTTCTCAATTAATTGCCACAATACTGTAACAACATAAAATACTTAATTACAACAACGATTCTTCTCATTAATTATTTCGGCGGAGGTACCATGTGAGACCAGTATGAAAATGCCTAAAATATGGTTGGGACCAGATATCATATATGAGGAATACATACCTTCAAGTCTGTCTTTGTTAGCAGCACGTACTTGATGTCGTCCTTATTACTAGAATGAACTCGTGGTGTAATGCAACGCCACGTAAATTCGTCGATCATATTGTACTGCTGACTCAAACACTCGCACTTATGTCATTCTCGTAGTCATATCTGTATTCGCCAAGTCATCCATATATATCTTTAACTGAATATCATCATCGTTCTAGTCATCATGTCGCACAAGTATTGTTGTTCTTATTAATCAAGTCATCGTGCTTCTATATCGCTATCTTACTGTTATTTTGACAAATGTCGTTATAAAGTTACAGGTTGCAGTTCTTTTTTTTCAGGACTGTCACTCCCCCTTTTCTCTGATTTGCAGCATTCAGGGTGACACAACAAGCACTTTCTCCATTGGCTTGCCTTTCCATCCAATGTCGTTAGTCACATTTTCGTAAGAGTTCGTTCGGCCTCCTTTGTCTTGACGCCTCTAAATTTATGGTTTTATCTAACCTTTGGGTCCACGTGCTGTAAACCCTGGCGTCATTCAGACTGGAGGTATTGTTCAGTGTTTGAGACACAATAAAGAATGGCATAAAACTCTCTCACCAACAAATGTCAGATCTATTTCTGGTCTCACAAGTATTAAGTGTTCTGTTTAATTGTGTGACGCTATTTTAATATTTTATTTCGTAATCTTTTCCGACAAAAAGAAGATCTTCAAATACACATTTTATGCGTAATCTATATTAAAAAGGAAACAGATAACATCTATAGTGTGAACAGTTTACGATAAAAATGTGTACAATATTGGTGCGCATTACAATATTTTGCTTATTTTTAAATATGAACTACGACAAATACATTTAAGTTTCTTGTTGAATTATTTAACGGGGAACATTCTCCTTTAGGATTCTAAACTGCGCAATTTTGCAATTGTGACATGTGCTATTTCAGAGATAAGATTTCATTCCAGTAAAATCTTTTGGTCTAGGAAATTTATCGGTCTTGATACCGCCGGTCACGTCTTCAATGTCCACTCCATAAAAATAAGTCACGACCTTCTGGATGTCTTCTGACCCTCACATAATTCTCTAGTCACGTACGTTCAATTTTTTACACCTTTTGAACTTCTGCCTGCTTGAATGATTCTCTTGGTGTTATTGAATAGAACATAATAAATTGGTAAATAAATCAGAGACAACTAGAAAATATTTATCGTCTTTTATAATATTTTTATTTACACCCAGGAAATTTTATCTTTTAAATTAAAAGCAAAGATCTTTGCATATACTACCGAGCTTAAGGATACACGATACTCTAGATTACTTATGAAATCTCTTGTATTGTTTCATTAACATCCACCACTCACATGTTGAAACTGTAGACAAGCATGGTAGAACAGCAGCGACGTAATAAGCGTTAAGACATAAATAACTAAACGCAATGTAACTTGACATATACTAATATAAATAAAATATACGCAACCTACCAGACAGTAATTAAATCTGCAACAAAAAATATTTCTATGCTTAATTTAATTTCGTCTTTCTGACTTACGCACTGTTATGTCATTTGCGTTTGTGACTGCGGCCGGCTGTACTGATTCACAGGGGAAAGGGGGGGTGCAAGTATTGCCACCAAATACCATTGACTTTTTTGTAATGCAGTTATTTATTAGCCATTTATTAATAAATCTTATCGGACAATAAACTCTTGTCGCCTTGACTTCATATCTATTACAGTTTTCTGCCAATTTGTGTACTATTAATCGTTTTGGAAAAAAATGCTAATTTGACAAACAATATTTTATTTAAACCGCTATAAATGGTTAAATATTTCTCAATTCCAAGCAAAGTACTTTTATAAATATAGGAGTTATCCTGCTTCTTCTGCAAGTAATGATAACGCAAATTTTCTCATAAAAAATTGCTTATTAGAAGTTGAGCAATGTACAAATTTTACTCGTTCTCATGTTTTGCAGAGTCATATTTGACGCCTGATGTAAGTTTGGCATTCGGCATATATTTTACTGGCATATATTCCTCATATTTTGAAAAGTAGTTTAGTCCAACTTTAGCTGAATGTTTCTACAGATAATTTTGATAAGGCACACTTCAATATCTTTCACCCAGCTAAAAATGGTTACATCCTATAAACATAAAGCAGCTTATTTCATAAAATTGTAAAAACAGAAAAAATTTGAGGAAAGTTTGAGAATTTTCTGTTTATTCATTCATATACATTATCTAGTGGTATCTATAAAACAAAAGAAATACCAGAGATATCATAAATAAAATCAATAAAACGACTAGAGTAATGAGCATAGATTCGAAGGAAAGGCGCCGAAATTTGACATTGATTTATAACTCATAAATTCTAATTAAGATTGGAGTCAATAAGCAAGCGCAGCACCAAGTCTGAATGGTCGGAACCCACACTGTAGACTGACCCGAAAAATCAAGATGAACATGTGAAGAGGTGCACCAATATCCAATCAGGACCGGTCCACATTTACTGATGAAAGGGCAAAGCAACACCAATCAGAATCCTGGGATGTTGAAGTAAGGCGTTTTGTCCCGAAACCAAGTTGAAAAGTTTCCGAACTAATAGACATAGAACAAATAGATATAAAAGAGACTTCATGAGAGATATCGCATAAAAATCCCAGGACCAAAAGGTCTGGTAAAAACACACGATCTTATCTACCAATGTATTTGTTCATTAGTTAGATTGATTAAATATGTTTCATTACACGTAAATTAATACTTATTTTAATTAGGACTTTTAATTACAGAATTTATTGTTTCTCATGTGATAATTTAAATGACGTCAACCCACAAAATTGCAAAAAATTAAAGTAACTTGATAACGATGTATCAAGAACAAAGGGTGTGTTTTATTTCATTCCCTTTATTATCTAAAATGACATTAAAAACTATTTGCTGAAAAATGTTAAGTATATCTCTTCTTTTAAATAACATTTATTTTTGTATTTGCGAGTAAATATTTTAAAACGAAATCAGATCTGTATTTTTTTGTATTTGAAATGAGAGCCAGGTAAATCATGATTAATTTAACTGATAATTGCTATAAAAGCTGAGCCAATAGTTTCGAAGCTAAAGCGTGTCCATGTTTTCAACAGATATACAGGCATAATTACAACGTAGGCATCGCACTAAAAGTGACCCATTCAAGTTGTTGGATATTCCAAATGAGGACACCTATTGAAAACTTGAATTATATTTTTCGACTCGATTATAATACTCATTGTAGTTGAGGCTGGATCACAGAGGATATACTGAGAGAAACCGATTTATATCCCGTGGATTGGTAAAAATTAAATAAAACAATACAATAGTTTGTTAAATTACCTTTACTACGGAATAAGTTTGTTTGATAATTTCCTTTTATTTCTCTGCCCAAACAATTGAAAGTTGAGTTCTTTCCTATTTTGTTTGGGACATTTTGTTTTTGTTCTGTGCTTTACAATTTTCTTTACTTTTGCCAGTTTAAATGAAGAACTTGTTAATAATTCTCTGCTGTGCTTTTTATATTTCGGTGGATTTTAGTGGCAGAATACCCTGAGTGCGGAGGAAATGCTTTGAGAGTGTCCCTTTATCTGATCCTTTATGCCCCGATGTGTTTTTGTTGTTGCTGTTGTTGCTTTGTTTAACAAAGCACGCTACAACTTTACAAGTTAATGTATTTTATTTATATTTTAATGAAAATAGGCGTTAATAGTAAGAATAAAACACCCCCGTGTTCATATTTTTACGACATTTTAATAAAACAAATTTGTATTGAAAATAAATATCAATTATGTAGATTTTACAACAAAACTCAGACGAAAACACACATTCACAGTCATTTTGATAAACTGCAGACTAAACTGTAAAAAAAGACGGTTGCTATTTAAGATACGTGATTGCAGATGACATCTAGGGTTGAGAATAAGCATAGGCTTTAAGGTCTACTGCCAAGGGATTCCGCCAGTTAGAGAGCCCCCAGAGATTAAGTAAAAATGTATTTAATTTGCAAATGGTGAATCCAGGTATAAGTACTTCTGTAATGTATATGTGCTGAGATAAGCTGCATTGGAGCAGTTACAGTATTAGGATCTTAACAAAAACTTTACAATTCTTTTTCTGGTTTAACTTAACATTGGCCAATAATGCTTTGGTGCCTTAAAGCTGGAAGTGCAAGTCGATCTACATTAACAGTTAAAAGCCACTGGATGGTTTGCAAAATCCGATGTCTAATAGAACCTGTAATCAATAGAACCTCAAAATACCTGTAACGCACGGTCTACAAAATCATAATCCCGCACGAGTAGCAGCATATGGTGCTCTAGCATTACCCTAAACGTTTGTACTTCAGCAGTGCTATCCGCCTCAGTCTCCTGCATATATTCAATGCATGGTTGCGAAAATTATTTTGTTTAATTACGCAATATATTATTGGCGCTATAATATATTTTGCTTACATGATTTGGCATGAAAAATGCAAAACGTTTCTTATAGAATGATACAAATAAAAACTATTTATTTACGAAACTAGGGGGCTCTGCCCCTTGCTAGCTTCGCTCACGCAATGACGTTAAAAATTTCTTAAACTACGATATATACCAAAAAACGTTTTATTTCAACGTATTTCCCAACGCTTTTTCTACAAGTGTACCAAATTTCATATTTTTATATGCAATAGTTTTTGCGGTACAAAGCAGAGAATCTCGAGAAACGGGAAATTTGTCAAACAGCGACAAAACAGTGTCAAACAGCGGCGGCAGCGGCAGTTACTTTTTTTAATATAGAGAGATTGTAAATGTGATGTTGTCTGTCAGTATGTCTATTAGTATCAATATAAGTCTATCTATTCTTGAGATACTGGCTTCAGAAAGATATTTATTTTTCTCGCTTAGTCCGTTACATATATGCCTATTTCAGAAAATGAACCTCAACTTTTAGAAGCCCTTCGATTCTGACATTATTTTGCGACAGCCTAACCTATTATTTTCTACCTCTTAAAGTTTGTTCCTTTTCTACTCCCCATTTGATACAATAGGATACTGCATTCCATAGAGGAAAAAAATCTGATGTGGGCAACACCTGACTTTCCTTATATAATGCAATGAATTTACTATTTTTACAGTTAAAAAAATGTTATTCTTATAAGTAGATACTTATATTCTTTCCAAGATATTGAGTTCTCTTCAATTAGTCGTCATTTTCATTGATTTAGCGTCATTTGTATCCATTTGGGGAGATTTTTGTTAATTTGTCGCCAAGTTGGCGACATTCCGCCAAATTCGTCGCCAAAATCTCGCCAAGCGTTATGGACTGAGAAATAAGTTATTCTTACTGCAGATAAATGACTACTGGCGTTCAAATACAAAAGTATTACTCAAAGTATATTTTTTCCTGAATGGAACGAGCTACTTCCACGAGAATGATGTCACCAAATTTATCGCATGGTATTACATATGAAAAGTGAACATGTTTCTCAATAGGAAATATTTTCTTTTATTTTATATGACTTTTTGATAATTTTTTTGAAAAATGTGCAATATCTCGAGAACGGTTCATGTTAGCTTTCTCAAATTTATGTCAATCGTTTTCTAATGAAAAATTACACAAGAAATGTCTATTTGCGTAACTTTATTAGCGGTTTTGATTTTTTGACAATTTTTTTAAAATTTCACTCAAAAATTAGGGGGTTCTGAACATTCGATTGCGTATAAAAACAATAGGCTTCCAGTATTTATGAATTGTGATTTTTGTACCAAATTTCGTTCGAATCGGTCCATTCGTTCGTCAATTATCGTCTCCACAGTCTCACTGATATCATTGACACACGCACACACACACACACATACTTTCACACACACACACAGACATCACTTCAAAAATGTTTGATTCGTTATCATGGATGCTTGAAACGTGCTCTCCCGTCGAAAACTCGAATTCGAATTTTCGACCCCGTCACAATACCTTACTTATACTTATGTATATAAGGAGAGTAATAAATAAGTGGCCAAATGGAATAGCAATTTATGTTTCGGTGACACACATAATTTAATCTCCTAAATTCATATAATATAACAGCGAGTAAAATACAGAAACAATGAAAACACTCTTTTCTATAACACATCATTAATTTAAATATAATTCTGTGGTATTACTATCCGAAGTAATAATAATGAGCGGCAAATTAAAAGCATAATTATGTTAAACACCTTAAAGGAATAGCCATTTTATCTGTATCACTAATGTACTTTCCAAATTATCTGTCAAGAGGAAACCTAATTGGTGGCTAAAATTAGACTATTTTCAGAATATCCTCTTCCAGAAAAGAATCACATAGTGGGACATATTTTCGTGAATTTTCCACTTATCTTTTTCAAGTTATATTTTTATTATCATAAGCAAATATTCTAGAAATGGTGCTATTGTTTTCATATACTACCTCTTGTCTTCTTATCTATTATATTTTTAATTTCTAGAAGGAAGAGAAAAGAAATAGAACATCGATTAATATTTCTAAAGAGAAAATCGATTTCCAGGAAACTCGAGATGGAGATTGTAATTGCAAACAACTCCACCTACCCCTCTAAAACTGACAGTATAATCGATTTAAAAGAAAGTTCTAGAATCATATTTTCCTCACAGGTAACAGCATCCGTGGACTAGTTTTGTATTTATTATGCGCTCGTCAGTATAAAACTACGGATACTTAGAACGGTAGTAAATAAACTTGCTATGTGCTACACTTTTACAAACCTGTGGATCTTTTCATGGATACTGTTGTCTGCAATCAGAGGTCGATTTCAACTTTAGGAAAGCCTTCCATAAGCGATCTTTGTAAGCATGAACGTGGCAATTGCAGCCTGAGCTCAATCTTATAAAAATAATTGAAACCGGTTGTTCGATAAAACTGCATTTTTTGTCGTTCATACAACGCAAAATTGCAGGTATAGGAAGTTTCCTTACTGTCACTTCAGGTGTATTAAGTATTCCATGGTGATGAGCTCATAAAAAGCACAAAAGAGGTCCGCCGATCCGGTGGTCGAGAGGTCAGGGGCATGCGTTTCCGTCTGATCGCTGGATTGCCGGGTTGCGGGTTCGAATCCCGCCAGCGGGCATGGATATTGTCATGTCGAGACAAGTCAGACTTCCGCCCTTCGGGGAGCCTCTATAAAAGTGAATCTGCAAATCTCCTCCCCTTCGCCATGGGATATCCTGGGGGGTCTTGTGGACGTGGTGCGTAGGCACTCCTTCACCGCGGGGGAATTAGTAACGAACGGAAAAAAGAGGTCCACGGCTACTGTTGTAAATGGAGGCGTGACCCAAATTTGGTACACCCTCTATAGACGGGGTTCAGTAAATATGAAAGCTGTTCTATGTCATATTGTTTCCCTCAATATGCAAATTTCTCAATGAGCAGTGCAAGTTATATGTTGGATGCAGTAATTCTTTGTAGAATAAAGTAAGGTGAACTTCCTAACATGAAGAAAGCAAGAAAGATAAATCATGCATAAAGCAATGATTAAGAAACACTTTCCCACTGAAATGCAATTTTATTTAAACATCTCTAAAATGCGATACATTCAGCGATGATATATTTAAATTATCACAGCACTACAATAATTTATTATATTTGGAAGCTTCAAACTTCATCAAAAAAATTATCTTTATTCAAATGACGTCTTCGAAGTATAAATAGTCTTGCTCTCTATGCAAAAGCAATGGATATTTCATTCATATCACATTTATTCCAGGCTCCAGAGCTAAATAGTTTTTCGTGAATAAAAATTCAGCAATTCTTATGCAACTCATCTTTCAATCACTTGTCAACAGTCTGCATCCATTAAAATTAGGCTCCGTTGCGGAAATAATTAAAGTTTGATGATCATTTAAACTCAAAATTAGGTTCCATAGGGTTCAATGTATTTCACTTTTTCAACCCGGGTTCAATCCAAAACGAATTGGGTGATGCTATTCATTTACAGTCCCATATGTCCCACAGACGGTCTTCACAATATGCTAAAATTTCATTCCGATAAATTCATTTTTACGGCAGTTATTGTGCGAACGAACAGACAGAATGAACAAGGTCATAAACACTTTTCAACTAAAGGAAAAGTGGAAAGTGTTAAAAAAAGATCTGAAAGCAAGATTTGTATCGATTTGTAACTAACCGCATGTTTTAAAGCATGTGTTGAGCTTCATTTCTAACTATATCTTTAAAAGACTCTGAATAGGGATATTTTAATTCCTTCCTACCCTACAATATAATTTTATCCTTTAGAAATGCATAAAATGTATATACAATTTCTCGCAAAGTTATTTAAGACTTGAAACTGTATCCGCCGTTGCCCGGGAGTTAAAACAGAGTTTAATTGATTTCATTCATTCAGGTTCTCAACAGGCGACCTGACTAAGGAAAGACATGGATTTGCTTCAGTTTCTGAAATGTGCAATAAAATAGATGGCGCTACCACCCCAACCGGCCGAGTTTTTATGAATTGCGGTAAAAATCTGCCGCATGCGAGCCTTTTGACAGTTTTTTAGTTTGAGGGAGAAATCGAAAGTTAGATGAAACAAGAAAGATCAATCATGCTTAAAGCATTAATTATGAAACATTTTCCAACTTCAATGCAATTTTATTTAAACATGTCTAAAATGCAATACATTCCTCGGTAATATTTTAAAACTTATCACAATACTACATTAATTTATTATATTTGAAAACATAAACCTTCATAAAAAAAATGAACTTCATTCAAATGACGGTATTGAAATATAAATTGCCTGGTTCAAACATCTTCAAAATGTGATATATTCCTCGATAATAATTTTAGAATTATCATAATACTACGATATTTTATTATATTTGAAAACTTCATCGAAAACAACTGAAATTCATTCAAATGATGTCATAGAAAAAACAACACGCCTGGCTCTCTCTATAAAAGCAGCATTTCATTCATAAATAGTTTCCCATTCATTTCATTCATCACAATACTATAATAATTTATTTTATTTAAAAATTAAGACCATGGAGCTACAAGTAATTAAACTGTATCCGAAAACTTCATCGAAAAAAATCGTCCTTCTCTTTGTAAAATCAATGAATATTTCATTCATATCAGCTATGCAGACTCCATGAACTAAATGATTTTGTGTTAAAGAAATACAGCAATTCTATTACAACTCATTCTGCATATTTTACTGTTTACATTTTACATAGGTGAAAAATTGGCTTCGTTGTAGAAATAATCAAATTTGGATGAGCATTTAAATTCAAATTTATTGTAATTGCGTTGTTTCAGTATGTAAATGCACAGAATTTAACCAAAAATAAAGTGGTTTTAGGACGGATACAACTCTCAATATGAATTAAAAAGAACTTTAACAATCACGATTTTGAGACAAAATGGATGCCATACATCATTTTGAAGTGGGTCACGTGCTCTTTTCATATCATGGTCACGTGATCGCTTCATATAAGAGGTATTATTATTATTTTAATTTTTATTTAAAAAACTACTGAATATATGTCGCTGATTTTTTTTATATATATTTTACGGAACAATTTGAATATTACCTAAAATTTTTGAAGCAATTTGTGAATTTTAAATCCGCTTAAAAAATGTTTGAAAACTTAGGTCCCATAGGGTTCAATGTATTTAATTTTTTCAACCCGTGTTCAATCCAAAACTAATTGGGTGATATTATTTATTTATATTCCCATAGATCCTACGGACTGTCTGAACAACATACTAAAATTTCATTTTGATTAGGTCATTTTTACGGCAGTTATCGTGCTAACGGACAGACAGACAGACAGGCAGACAGAATGAACAAAGTCATAAAGACTTTTCAACTTTATTGTAAAGTGTTAAAAAATCGACAATTATTTTATTCGTCAATATACTACTCGAAAAAAATGTTTTGCGCAATCGGTAAAAATATTTTGGATTTAGCAACATGCAATAGATGCAGCCACTAATACAAATGACCAAATTTTGACCTTTAATTTCATATAACGTATTAATTAATTCAAATTAAAAATCGACTTGATATTTCCTTTCGGGATTCGAAGTACCTCTGTGCAAATTTCATCACTAGATTTTCTGTACAGTCGACACAAATAAACAAACAGAGACATATTTTTATTATTATAGATTTTATATGAGCAGTTTAGATTTCAAAGGACGGGTCGTTGCATTTGCAACGTGAACAGTTTTAGATATAGGCTTTTATATTCTGAAACGCTTTTTTCTTTTCGAGCTTGGAATTTTTCTGACTTCAAAAAGCCCATCACGTTTCTCATACTCACTCCATAAAACGGCATTTACGAGCTTTTAGCCGTTTTCCAGTTCTGCTAAAACTCTCTGATCACGTGGCATATATATTTTTCATGCTTTGTCAAGTTCATAGTCGTTTCCACCTCCTATTTCATGAAATTAATTGAAAACGACTTGACAAAGAGGGCATTAATGGAGAAGAGTGCCGAAGACGTTTAGATGGATTTGAATAATAGATAATTTTCAAGGTAAAACTTACATATTTCATATTTTTATGTAAAAACTTATTAGAGTAAACATCATTTTTAAATACAGACCGTGACTTTGAGATACAGATTAAATAGAGAAATTATAGTGTAACTATGGTGACAATTGGTGGTAAATGGATTAACTGGTTGACATAATATTAATTGGCAAACAATTTTAAAATTCTAAAATTTATTGCCGAATATAGTTTTAATTTTTATTTCCCACTGCGTTGTGTTTGGAGTAAACCCACATGTTTTCTGGTGCTGCATAAAGAAGAAACACCCTAGATGCGTACACTCCGCTATAATATTATCTTATTAATATGGAGTTCAATAATTATTCATTAAATTCAATATATTTATTATTTACACTTAAAATTTTCAATATAATACATTCCTCAAAATTCACAATATATTGCAGTCCTCAAAATTCACAGCATAATATAGCCATAGTTAAGTCCTCATATGGAATTTGGAAATATGTGATGCCAGTTATGCTACATACTTCATTTTATCTTTAATACCTCTGTACAACGAATAAGTAGATGCATTGCCCCACATTGTTGCTAACAATCTCGTTCTGTCTTTACACATAGATGGAAGGTTATTTCTTACCAAATCTCAGTATTGATGTTTACCACTCCACTTTGATGGTATTGAGCTTATGTTTGTTCACTTAATTTACATAACTTTCTCCGTTTCTGCACAGCTCCTATGCATTTCTGCGTTATCTCATATAGTATCGTCTATTCATCTATGGTTCTTTTAGCGAGCTTCATCATCTTTTTCCACTTTAATGTAGAATCGAAGCTAGCCATAGAACTCTAATCTTTCAACATTGATTGGTTCGTGAATATATTACGTAAGATGACGTGGAATCTGCTTGTGATAATTTCCCTCAAATTACTCTATGTTGTACATATTGAATGTTCTATATTACCCTCATTATGTTGTACATATTGCATGTTCTACGTTACTCTCATTATCTTGTACATATTGAATGTTCTACATTATTCTCATTATGTTGTACATATTGAATGTTCTGCATTACTCCCATTATGTTGTACATGTTGAATGTTCTGCATTACTCTCATTTGTTGTACATATTGAATGTTCTTCATTATTCTCATTATGTTGTACATATTGAATGTTCTACATTATTCTCATTATGTTGTACATATTGAATGTTCTGCATTACTCTCATTATGTTGTACATATTGAATGTTCTACATAATTCTCATTATGTTGTACATATTGAATATTCTGCATTACTCTCATTATGTTGTACATATTGAATGTTCTGCATTACTCTCATTATTTTGTACATATTGAATGTTCTGCATTAATCTCATTATGTTGTACATATTGAATGTTCTGCATTACTCTCATTTGTTGTACATATTGAATGTTCTACATTATTCTCATTATGTTGTACATATTGAATGTTCTGCATTACACTCATTATGTTGTACATATTGAATGTTCTGCATTACTCTAATTTGTTGTACATGTTGAATGTTCTACATTACTCTCATTATGTTGTACATATTGAATGTTATAGTGTCATTTTATGCAATAAGACTGACGCGATCATTGAGTTTTTGTCGGGCACGTCCATTGTTGACTAAAATGTGGCAAACAGCCCACTTGCTATCTATGTTTGTATATCCATATATGGAATTAATTTTCCTCAAAGTATTTTCTGGCATCACTGTAAATTGCTGTGGAAATAAAATAATAAAAAACAGACGACTGTTTCTGAAGCGCTTGAGTTTTATTCTTCCGTATGAAAAAACTAAGTGCTACAGTAAATGAGAAACACATGCTAATGAATGTCCTTTATCACAACTGTAATTTAGCGGTTTCGTTAGTACGTAACTATTGAACAAGGTATTAACTCTTCTAGTCAGAAATTCGAACTTCACCGTATTGACTATACTATACAGAGATCAGTATTAAAGTAACTTATTTAATTACAAGGAAGTTATAAATAAAGTAACTTACTTATTAATTTGGTAATCATAATTATAGGAACTGATTGTTTTGCAAGGTAATTATAATTAAGGTAATTTACTTCATTACAAGGTAATCATAATTAAATGACTTACTTCTTTACAGAAAAATCATAATTAAAGTAACTTATTTCTTTCCAAGGTAATCATAATTATAGTAACTTATTTCTTTACTTGATATTCATAATTAAGGTAGCTCACAGGATTATAATTAAAATAACTACTTCTTTACAGGGTCGTTATAATTAAAGTTACCTATTTCTTTGCAGGGTAATCATAATTGATGTGTCAATACTATATATTGCTTCTATACTGTATATTAACTCCGTAAAGAGATCAGAATTAAAGTAAGGAATTTAATTAGAATGTAATTATTAAGCAAGTAACTTCTTTATACGGTAATCATAAAGTAACTTATATTTTTGCAGGTTTTCATTAAAGTAACTTATTTATTTGCAAGGAAACCATAATTAAAATAACTTACTTCTTTACACGGTATTTATAATTAAGTAACTTACTTCTTTAAAGGGTTCTATATTAAAGTAACTTACTTCTCAACAGGGTCATTATAATTAAATTAATTTACCTTTTTACAGGGTAATCATAATTAAAATGCCTTTCACAAATTACCTGCAGAGATATCAAAGTGCCAAACGTTAAGCAATCTTGGTAGAAATATAGAGATATACAGTATTAAAATTAAATATTAAGAAATAGAAACCAGAAGAGATTTGTCACATAAACTGGTTAAAGGCTACAAAATACTTGTTCTCAAATCAGAAAATTTGTACATTGCAACTAAGCACCGTATATCACAATAACTGTTTGCGTATTTAAGATGGCCGAATAAAAAAAATTAACTTAAAAGTTTCTAATTTTGGGTTATGGGTCTTGTTAACATATGCGTACAAAATCAGATATGTTAATCGTGAAAATGTTGATTATCTCTCCTAATCCATGTAATTAACAATTGAAAATATAAATTAACAAATTCATCATTATAATTATTTTCTTTTTTATCATAGGTAAGTGCTACTTCTTATTCAAGGTTCAGTTATAAAATACTGCAATCTGTGAAACAGAGAAAATGAGATCAGCTAAGGTATATTTTTCAATTTTCTGTTTTAAGAAATATTCATGAAAATTGCCTGTCAAGAAATAACGATAAAGCTGCAAAGGTATAGCTAAAGTAGTTTGCTCCACAGAAAAGCTTGTTTACTCCACAATACTGCATGAAAGTGGTATTAATAAAAATGCAGAAAATAACACAAGACAACAAAACAAAAGTCGTTTTTTTACTTATTTAGTCATGTTGATTACAAATACAAACTGAAATTATAGATTCGTTGTAGTTTTCAGGAAAAGAAGGGGTTGTCAGTAAAAAGGGATAATTTGCACTGCTTGTAGATCCTTACGAGAGACGTTATAAGAGACTACAGTGAAATATGTCATTGAAAATTCAACTTTGACACCCTCATCCGGATCCGTCCTTCCGAGAGGTTGGTGGTAGGGGAAGGAGGGTACGGTCCCTGTGGATGCCTCCCCCACTGGGTTCCGGTCTAAATTGGGTGGCACTTCCCGACCGTCCAAACAGTTACCTTACACCTTTCTGGTAGGTCGGACAGTCTGGGTTTCATCAACAACAACCCTCATCCGGATCCGGCCGCCCAAATTGCTGCTCTATGTCCACGGATGAGCCGAACGGCCTGGATTTTCGACCCTCATCCGGATTACTTCTTGTTTAACTGCGATGCTGTCAGTAATGAGAATGGAGACTGATTTCACCAAATAATTGTTACTCTCAAAAATTGGTACCAAGAGAAATGAGATGCAGTGATGCTAGCAGACTATTATTGGACCCTTGTGAAAATTATCCCAGAAGTTCATTACAAACAATGCATTTCATGTATTAGGATAACCATAGGATATAAATGTGTAAAACTTGTTTTATATATATTTCAAAAACTGAAGCTAAACTGTTGTTTCATCGGCTATTTAAATATTCAGGCACCCAAACAACGCAAAGGTTACTTGGTTTAATCTCAAAGACAAACAAAAAGTAAAAATTTGTAATCCAGTGTAATTACAAAATACGTCTGTCGTTAAAGATTAGTTTCCCAATTTTTCATAAAAGCATTCAAACGCTACAGGACTATTTACCTAAATATTTACTTAGTAGAAATATTTATCTAAATTGTCCTGAATGTTCCAGTAATATATATATCAAAAGGCTCCAGAACATTATTACAGGAAAGATTTATCAATATTTCTAGAATATTTCTGATTACGTATTTCGTGCAAAGAGTTTGCAAACTGGCGTAAGCATTACTAGATGACAACGCAAGAAGAATAAATATTCAAATCAGTCTTTGAAGCTAAATCAATACCTATATCAATTTCTTCTGTGTGTTTGACTTTTATATTTTACAACAATCAGCATATAACAATATGTAAAAGTGCAAACAACAATAGATGAACGAAAAACAATGACATGCTTTCAATTGCAAAGGTATTGCTAGAGACGAAATTATTTCAATATTTCAATAATGCGCAAAAATAAGCATTCTGGTTCACTTTCAAACGAAACTTAAAAGTGTTAAACACCGATTTTCGGGTTATTAAAATATTTAACTTTCTTTTAATATTTATAAAGTATAAAACTGAATGTCAAACGCCAAAAAAAATTGAAACAACTGGATCAATGTCACCTGGAATGTAAGTAGAAAATCATTTTCCACTTGCTTATATATTTAAAATTTACAAACAGGATGATGGTGAACTTAATATTTTTCATAAATACATCGTGATTAAAATAAATAATCACATTGAAACACCCTACAATTCATGCTTCATAGGTTGAAAAATTAAATTCTTACTTAACGGAGCATGAGTTAAAAACACAATTCCCATAACATCATATTTGTGTAAATACTATCTGGCATATTGGAAAATATAGGATATAATTTTCAGCAGTTAGGTCAGAGATTACAATTTTCACTGAGATTGGTTAACATTTTGTTGTCATGTCAAATATTAGCCATGTTGTGAACTTTGAAATTGAGATTTAATATTTTTGTCCAAAATAATTAAAGTAAAACCATAGTTTCTTGAATATACAGATTTCATGCTTCAGAAACATTTTTCTTCGAATTGTAAATAGAAATTAAAGGCATAAAAATTTGACGATAAACTCAAATATGTCTTTAGATAAGCAAAATCACAATTTAAACTTTATAAACGATGAATTTCGCATTGGGTAGGCTTACGTCTGTGTAGGAATAACAGTAATTTAAATTACATGCATAGTCGACTAAAATATCTTGCTGAACGTTTACAATGCGGCCTACCAGTTCCATCTGAATGCAAATTATGTGTAATATATCTGTAATTTGTCAATATAAGTAATTTATATCCGGCAATGTTTGGCAATTACTTTCACTTATATAAAGATGCATAAGTAAAATTCCCGAATTTTGTTATATTACGTCTTTTGCTATATTACGTCGTCCCGAGTTATATTACGTCTTTTCAGGAATAATAATAATAATAATTTTAATTACTTACATAATCGACTAAAATATCTTGCTGAACGTTCACAATGCGGCCTACCAGTTCCATCTTAATGCAAATTATGTGTGATATATCTGTAATTTGTCAATATAAGTAATTTATATCCGGCAATGTTTAACAATTACTTTCACTTATATAAAGGTGCGTAAGTAAAATTCCCGAATTTTGTTATATTACGCCTTTTGTTATATTACGTCTTTTGTTATATTACGTCGTCCCGAGTTATATTACGTTTTTTTAGGAATAATAATAATAGTAATAATAATAATTTGAATAGCTTACATAATCGACTAAAATATCATGCTGAACGTTCACAATGCGGCGTACCAGTTCCATCTTAATGCAAATTATGTGTGATATATCTGTAATTTGTCAATATAAGTAATTTATATCTGGCAATGTTTAACAATTACTTTCACACATATAAAGGTACATATATTTCCCGAGATGACCAGTATATATTTTTTAAGATATTTTTTCTTATCCATGAAATTTTAACTCGCGAGAAATTTTCGTATCAGCCTAATTGTAAAACGGAACATTATTAAAATAATTTCTCATGTAGCTGCACTGGTGTAGAGGAATTGGGAGAAAAGTAAGAGAATCTGGCTATTTTTTTTTCCCAGACCGTCCGACTTACACGAAGGTTTAAGGCATCTGTTTGGACTGCCAGGAAATTACCAACCAACTCAGACCGGCACCCGATGAGGAGTGCAACATCAGGGACCGTACCATTATTCCCCTAACCCATAACCACTTGGATGACGTTCGGATCTACAGATTTATCATGCTCATACTCCATGCAGACAAGGAGATGATTTTACGTGGCGTTAAAGATCCAACACGGGACTAAAACATGTGATTCACCACACCTTAACCAATGCTATCCCGGCGCTACTAAAGAACCTAGATTGAATTCCGTTTTACGGGTGGAACAGCCCAGTGGTTAGCATTCAGAAATTGCACTTGGAAGATCCGAGTTCGAGTCCCGACTCTTTCCAAACTGTTCCAGTGTTCACACGGAGTACGGGCACGTTAAATATGTGAGTTCGTACATCCTTCTGAGAGGTTGATGAGAGTGGAATGAGGGTACGTTCCCAGTGGATGCCGCCTCCACTGGGCTGCGCTATAAATTGGGTGCCTCTCTCCGATTGTCCAAACAGATACCTTACACCTTCGGGTAGGTCGGACAGTCTGAGTCGAAGAAGATGAATTCCGTTTTCGACTTAATTTAATGCTCTTATTAAAAATGAAATTCAGCATTCTACAGTTTTCTAATTTTTACTTTCCTTATATACATAATATATAAGGAAACTATTGTGACGGGGTCGAAAATTCGAATTCGAGTTTTCGACGGGAGAGCAACGTTTCAAGCATCCCTGATCACGAATCAAACATTTTTGAAGTGATGTCTGTGTGTGTGTGTGTGTGTGTGTGTGAAAGTATGTGTGTGTGAAAGTATGTGTGTGTGTGTGTGTGTGTGTGTGTGTGTGTGTGTGTGTCAGTGGGTCTGTGGTGACGATAACTGACGAACGAATGGACCGATTAGAACCAAATTTGGTACAAAAATCACAATCTATAAACACTGGAAGCCTGTTGTTTTTATACGCAATCCAATGTTCAGAACCCCCCTAAATTTTCGAATGAAATTTTGAAAAAATCGTCAAAAAATCAAAACCAATATTAAAGTTACGAAAATAGACATTTCTTATGTAATTTTTCATTAGAAAACGATTGACATAAATTTTAGAACGCTAACATGAACCGTTCTCGAGATATTGCACGTTTTTCAAAAAAATTATCAAAAAGTCATATAAAATAGAAAGAAAAATATTTCCTATTGAGAAACATGTTCACTTTTCATATATAATATCATGCGATAAATTGGGTGACATCATTCTCGTGGATCTAGCTCGTTCCATTCATGAAAAAAGATACTTCGAGTAATACTTTTGCATTTGAACGCCAATTTATCTGCTGTAAGAATAACTTATTTCTTCGTTCATAACGCTTGGCGAGATTTTGGCGACGAAATTGGCGGAATGTTCCAACTTGGCGACTTTTTGAAATGTTGCCAAATTAACGAAAATCTCGCCAAATGGATAAAAATGACGCTAAATCAATGAAAATGACGACTAATTGTCGAAAATTCAATATCTTGGAAAGGATATTAGTATCTACTAGAAGAAAAACCTATTTATTTTACTCTAAAAGTAGTAAATTCATTTCATTATATAAGGAAAGTCATGTGTTGCCCACATCAGATTTTTTTTAACGTCAAACTACGCCTTTTCACGAGTACGTCACGATATAATGCTCACTTTAATTACCAGCATGAGTCGACTCTGTAAATCACAATAATAAGTACACTTTTATTTATTATGATGCGATTTATTATGATTAATTCTTGAGTACTATTTCACAAAATATAATGAATAATGAAACGATTGTGTATTGAATAAAAGTAAAATATAATCCATCCTAATCCATAGGAGTTTGGTAATATTTGTTTAAAATTTGAACCTTTGCCTTTCTCATATACATGTAGCTACATATCTTCTGAATAGGAAGATTATAATTGTATATATTTAGACTATAAATTCGCGTGTTCAGACCCCTATGAATGTGTT
This sequence comes from Amaurobius ferox, assembly GCA_951213105.1. Classification (NCBI taxonomy): domain Eukaryota; kingdom Metazoa; phylum Arthropoda; class Arachnida; order Araneae; family Amaurobiidae; genus Amaurobius; species Amaurobius ferox. Next base: position 77,873,603 of record OX578152.1, on the reverse strand, counting down.
CTGGCAACTATGAATTGTGTGTGCTGGTCTATATGAATTGTGTGCTTTTGTAACTATGAATTGTGTGTTCTGGCCCTTATAAATTGTGTGTTCTGGCAACTATTAATTGTGTGTTCTGGCACCTATGAGTTGTATGTTCTGTCCCGTACAAATTATGTGTTCTGGTAACTATGAATTGTGTGTTCCGGCCTATATGAATTGTGTGTTTTGGCAACTATGAATTGTGTGTTTTGTTAACCATGAATTGTGTTTTCTGGCCCCTATGAATTGTGCTCTGGCCCTTATAAATTGTATGTTCTGGCCCCTATGAATTGTGTGTTCTTGCCCTCAAAAATTGTGTGTTCTGGCAACTATGAATTGTATGTTCTGGACCCTATGAATTGTATGTTCTGTCCCTTATAAATTGTGTGTTCTGGCAACTATGAATTGTGTGTTCTGGCCTATATGAATTGTGTGTTCTGGCCTATATGAATTGTGTGTTTTGGCAACTATGAATTGTGTGGTTTGGCCCCTATGAATTGTATGTCCTGTCCCTTATAAATTGTGTGTTCTGACAACTGTGAATTGTGTGTTCTGACCCCTATGAATTGTGTGTTCTACTCCCTATGAATTGAGTATTCTGACCCTTATAACACCCTTTGAATTTGCTTTATAAAAATAAGTATAGATGTCATATTTATATTCTTGGCCCGGAAACGAAATGATTCGAAACTTAATGTTTCCAAAATGATCTCACATTCATTAAAATAGAAATTCCATTAAAGCTCTAAGAATTCCCCATCCTTCATCCTCTGCATGCAATAAAATCAAGGTCCTGCTCTGTAACGAAATCTTATCCATTAAATACTATTTCCTTAAATGTGCATTGTCACGTCATTCCTGTGCAAATATGCGGGTATTGAAAACTGCAGGGTGTATTTTTCAAAGATGATAATGGGATTCCGTTCTGTTGCCACATGGGAAATGAACAATGCTGAATTCATTTTAATTGAAACCTTCTTCTTCCTATCCGAAACAAATTAGCAGAAATAATGTTTTATTGTAAAAATAACAAATATATTTCGCGCTTGTGGAACATTTAAGACTGGGTTATTATTTCAATAACAACTTTGAATTGAAACACCGTGTGGCTTAATCCGCAAATATCCAACAAAGCTCTTCCAATTTAAATTCTGTAATCAAATTTTATTGAACAATGCATCACATTCTTACCGGTATAAAATCGAAAATCGTTATGGTATTAGGACCTCGTAAAGCGTATATCGAAAAGTTTTTAAAAATCTGGAAACAAAGCCATTTTGATAACGAATAAATATTTCTAATACTGACCTCTAGAAAGGACATTCAGGCACCCAGATTTAACGTGTATGTACCCCAAATAAACACGGCGATATGCCACCCATCCTACAATGGTTAAATACACCATTGCAGGATGAATGGCAGTGATAATCAGCAGTCATCCTACACTGTTGATTATCTTAGCGCATAGCTTAGTAGAGATAGTCCGCAATGTATATCTAGGCAATATACCTCTTAGGGCGCATTTGAATACTACTAGGCATGCAACGCCAGCGTAGCCATGTAATCATGTGATGAGGTGAAAAGAGGACGGAAGCACGTTCGCTTTTCAGCTATCATACGACTTCTTGAGAGGAGTACGGCTCAAAGGAATTGCGTTTATTATTCATATGTCGCCAAATTATTGTCTACAGATAACCGCACAAATGGAATTTTATAATGAGATAAAGGTTTAGCGCATACATGGGAAATCCATGAATCGCGGTTAAATATATTTCGTCAAATAATTGTGCGTGGTCCTTCCATCCTTGAATATTTTATAAATTTTATTTTTGGAAACATATATTTTACAGAATTGGTGAAAAAATGCAAACTGGCGTCTTTTTTGGCGTTGAACGACTTGTCTAGGTATACATTTTGGAATACACCCGCTTAAGTCCCCCCGTATTTCGGCGTCCGTTGAAAAATAAATATATTTGCGCAATTAAACTTAATCATTGCTTCAAACTTAAATGATCCATCCATGACTCAGTGCATATACTTGGCACCGATCAATTAAGTATTACAGTACGAGATGATGTTTCTATTTTTACGTTCGGGTATATATATGTAAGGTGTGATATGATGATCACATATTTTATACATAACCCTGGGAAAAAAGGAAAGGTGTAATGTAATTGAAATGTATACAATGTTTTGTGATTTATGTTTATAGCTAGGCCTTTGCACAGACGGAATTGGGATTTTTTGGCGCCGTTGGATTGTGTGCGCTCTGACATGGATTGTAAATATTCGGAGATTTAATTGCAGCAAAATGTCAAAGTTGAGCTACAAATCTTTGAAAATTTATAGCCCTGTCAAGTGTGGCGCGCGTCGGGGTCCGGTCTTTTGGACCACCCGGTTTTGGAAGCCCTCTGGTTCTTGTGTTTGAGTGGAGCGCATAAAAAATGAGCGTCGCTTCAAAAACCAATGGTATGAAGCATTTTTGGACCGCCTTTCTTATTGCGTTTTGGGAAGCAGCGAATGGGAATTGGGGGACTTCCTCCCTGTTTTTTGTCGTTCCCCTTGTTTGTAAAGTTTGGAAGTTTTTTAGAAATGTAAAAAATAGTATGCTGCTTTCTGAGCTCGAGAAGAGAGCACTCCAAGTGCGTGGCACTTGTGTTTTTGTGAAGTCCGATCCGGCATGCATTTTGATGCATCTCTGACCAGGCATCCGCGGTCCCGATCTCGGGCGGCAAATGCCTTTGCCTAGGAGCCGACGTAGTGAGTAAGGCGACTCGTAGCCAAGACGTGCCGAGCCTGTCTCAGCGCGAGGGCGCATTTCTTCGGACGGTGGCGACCAGAAAATGGAAGAATGTCGTTATGTTTTTGTTGGTTGCAGTACAACGCAGCTCTACCACCAAAACGGCGCGGTGTAGGACCTTTGCTCCTTTAGCTGCATTTAAGCCGTAGTAACTGTAATACTGCGTGTACGGAATGTTTGCGGAGCATCAATCAAGGGCTCCTAAGCAGCAGACAATCTCTACAAAAAAGGATCTGATCTCCACTCTTTGGTAAAGCTTGTACGTAGATCCCACCAGATTCACTGGGACTAAGTCGACGTTAAGAGGAGGAGAAGGAAAGTGGACAGTGCGCCCATCGTCATTTGTTTTTGTTTGGTTGCAGTACAACACAGCTCTACCACTAAAACGGCACGGTGTAGGACCTTTGCTCCTTTAGCTGCATTTAAGCCGTGGTAACTGTAATACTGCGTGTACGGAGTGTTTGTGGAGCATCAATCCCGGGATCCTAAGCAGCAGACAAATCTCTACAAAAAAAGTATCAGATCGTATCTCTTTGGCAAAGCCTGTACGCAGCTCACTCAAGAGTCGCTGGGACTGAGCCGACGTTAAGAGGAGGGGAAGAAAAGTGGACAGTGTGCCCATCTCCAAAATAATACTTGGCAAAAATTTTCGTCACCTGATGATGCGCAACCATGTTTCTCAGACTGGTAGTGTTTTCCATGAACTATTCAAATAAATGAACCAAACTTCAATTAATCGTGCCACCCATTCCATCGTGTAGAGGTCAGCTACAGCACTCAGTGGAGTTCGTATGTAATGAAGGTATGAAAATTATATATTGATTTTAAAATGTGTATATGAATGTTTAAGCTTAATTAATGTGATCCAAAGTGTTTAAGGGTAACGTTATGATAAATGGGATATTTGCCAATTTGAATATATATTGTGTGTTCTTAAAAAAAGTAATTATTACAAGTTTGGATAATAAATAAAAAAAATATATACAAATTAATGCAAAATAAACTGTGCACCCCGAGGTCAAGCTTAGGTGAATTGGGAACTCATTTGCAATTGTGCATTTTGTTATTTAATGTTTAATTGAGATTTCATGTGTTCTGTAAATAAGTTGTTAGATGGCCACAAAAATGGGAGTGATTATTGATTGAGTAAAACGCAATGTACTTTAGGTCCAATCGGACGCCACTATACATAACGCGGTTGAGCCTGGTGGAACTATTTGGTGAGTATATTTAATGTATTTATGTGTTTAAGTTTTATTGTATTTATGTGTAAATTTCACCTCACCACATAAGGTACCTATATTTTCTATTAGGGCTCTAACCTAAATTTTCAGGTATGCAATAGAAATGTAAATATCAATTCAGGTAACTTCAAGAAAGCAGCACCACAAAAGAGAGCATTCAGATATCAATTTATTCTAATTTTACTTCGCTGGATACTTGAAACATATACACATATATATAAAATACAAATATATATACAAACCAATTACAACTAACATATAAAGACATCACCGAATCGTCTCATTTCAATTCAAACATCCATAAACTGACGCGCACTTTGTAGATATTATCTACTCACGTAATCCTTATATACATATACTAGCAGCATACCCGTTCTTTGTACGGAGTATATAATATAAAGAAACTTATAATTCGCAATCATGTGCAAATTCTGTTAAAATATTAAATGTATTGCTCCTAAAGAGAAGTTTAAGAATATATATTCTTACTATGCAAAATTATCTTCACGGGCACAGCTGAAGAATAAAACATCCTGGCCCCTTTTGTAAGCAAATTTACAAAAAAAAGGAATTCAATCAATATATGCAACCCTGTACTACGTATATTGTGGCAGATTAGAAAATATGCCAGTGTGTTAGTAGAAGATTACTCATATTACAATATGAGTCTAAAAAATATTTGCCAAAATAAAAGAGATGACGTAATAAATTTAAAATATCAATAATCTCCGTACTCTTTATACCAGAAGGTCGTAATTGATTCCAATATATGCCAATATATATCAAAACATATGCCAATACACCTGTACTACTTATATTCTAGTAGATTAGAAGATATACCCGAGTATTTGTAGAAGATTACTCGTACAACGTACACTATATGAGTTTAAACAATTTTTGTCGTAATAAAACAATTGCGTAATAACTTGAAAATATCAATAATCCCTGAATCAATAATCCCCGAAAATATCAATTATAATAACGTTTAAACCTGGAGACCGTAATTGATATTATCCAGTCAAAAATGTTATAAGAAAAAGTGGTTTTTTCTAAAATATATTTTTATATTCATTTATTTATTATTCAAATCGGAAAAATAGTAATTAAAATTAACAGACAGATTTAATTTAATTGCGTTTCTGATCAATATGATATAAGATAGAATCTTCCTCTTAAACTGCGAAATTAAATAACCATTTTGATTTTTTTATATTTTTTATTGTTCAGTAAAAGCTTGTGGAATATAAACCACGGAGACAGATTTCCCATTTAAATCCTGTTTCAAACAATTCATGTTTTCAGAAAGTGACTAATTGGCGCAAAAAATCTCCTATCAAACTGAGAGATAAAGTTTTAATTCAGTTTCAAGCAATTTTCAAGCTTTTCGTTTGGATAAACCACGGAGTTAGAGAGTAGAACTCCTAGGAAAAAGTTTCGTTTTTCATTAATATCTCGGGAACCCCTGGTCGTAGATACTGAAAATTTGGGCTAAATTTCTGGGGGGGCTATTTTGAGGCTATCCACAAAATGTCATCAAATTCGGTTCAGCAGTTCTTCCGTGATGATGAGACAAACGAAAATTTCGTTTTTTTCTAATATCTCGAGAACCACTGATCGTAGAAACTCCAAACATAGACTAAATTTTAAGCAAGACTATTTCCAGGCTATCCACAAAATTTCATCACATTCGGTTCAGCCGTTCTCCCGTGATGACTGGACAAACAGACAGACAGACAGATTTTCAATTTTATTTATATAGATTTACAAAACTGAATCTCAACTAAACTGAACTTGAAACTATGAAATGCGATAACTAGCTACGAAGAACATCTTCCTTGATCAGAACACACAGTATAAGAACAGATGAATAGCAAGCAGATTGCAAATTCTAACATTTCTGCCATTTATAAAAAAAAAATGGCGAGATTATGTCTCTTTGGAATGGAAGTTGAGAAGTTTAGCACATATATTAACTTCCGTAAAGAGTAAAATTAGAAGAGAATAATATTAAATAATAGAATTCTCACAATTATTGTTGAGAGAAAGTTATAGAACTTGGCGCGACTTACAAATATTTATTTCATTAAACATGACTAGCCAATTCTGAAGTATGGTGTTTTCAGTACATTACGTAGTACTTTATTCACAGTCCAAATCACGCTAATTCTTAATGGGTTCACATTGTTTGCACCTGTAGGTGTTATTTTCGGGAACAGGGAAACAATTTAGAATACTAATTATTGAAAATAATAAAGGAATTTCATATTTAAAATATCGATAATCAAATATCGATAATCTGCTCGTGCAACCCAGAGACTTGATATTCGGTATATGGGCGACATCTGATAGAAAACCCAAGAAGAATGGAGTTTTTTTTTAAATGTTCATTTAAGGGTGTGGGTACTCAACACAAAAACATTCGAAAACTAAAATGATAAAAAAAGCATGCTTTGCGATGAAATATAGTCTTCAAATTTTGTGTACAAGGTAGATTGTTGGAAAGGACGAAAGTGTGCAATTTCAGTGTTCCAACATTTGCTACTGTAGGAGGTTCCGCACGCTAAAATATTCGATTTGACGAACAAATGAATAACACCTCCTTTACAATGTGATAGTGGCTTGAAATTTGGTATATGGGCTAATCATTTGATAAAAAAACCCAAGATGAATACAGTTTTTTGAAAATGTTTATTTAAATTGATGCTACACAGAAAAACATTCGAAAGGTGAAATGATAATAAAAGCATGCGTCGCGATAGGATAGAGACCTCAAATCTGGTGAACCAGTAGATAGTTTGAAAGGAAGAAAATGTGCAATTTCAGATTTCCAATATTTACTACTTTAGAGGGTGCAGTACACCAATATGTTGGATTTGCCGAATAAATGAGTAACGCCTCCTGTAAATTTTGATAGAGGCTTGAAGTTTGGTACATGGTGTGATCATTTAATGAAAACACCCAAGACGAACAAAGTTTATCAAAAATATTCATTTATGGGTGTGCTCCACAAAAAAACGTTCGAAAGGGGAAATGATAAAATAGCATTCTTCAGGATGAGATAGAGACTTTAAATTAGTGTAAGGGTAGATAGTTCGAAAGGAAGAAATGCGCAATTTAAATTTTTCAGCATTTTTTTCTTTAGGGGGCTCTGCACACCAACATATTCGATTTGTCGAATAAATGTGAAACGCGAATTATTCAAAAATTTACATTATTCAGGGGTTGCTTATTGCGAGACCGTTGATTTTCAAAGGGTATTTGGCTAGTATTATATACTTTGTCATGAATCAAATTTATGTACTTGCCAAGTTTTAGCGTACAAAACATGTTTTCCTTAGCTCAAAACGAAATTATACGAAACCTTCGATTAAACGACGTAAATCGAAATCACAATCATTAAAGGAGAAATTCCATTAATACATTTGAAATACTTCACCAATCCACATTCATTAAAATTAAACTCTTGCTCCGCAACGTAACCTTGGCTGTAAAATACAATTTCCTTAAAAGTACATTTTCACATGATCTCTACGCAAACATCTGTTCATTTCGGAGCTGGGGGCTGCACTATATGACAGATGGTAATGATCTTTCATCCCATGTCTACCTGGGATATGAGAAAATTTTGAACTCATTTAAATTGGAATTCCATTTGCTGGCAGAAACAGTGAGAAATAATATTTGCTCGTGATGGAATAAATGAAAGTAAAACCCGAAAATATAACATTGAATGAAATCGGATTTAAATACACTAAAAAGATACATATATTTTATTTTAATTCTATATTTTCAGTGGTTAAAATCACGGTATACATTGGTAATAGGTATATTATTCAAATACTAAAAAATTCAACAGCACAAAAACGTTATATACCCTGTCAAGAATAGAATTTGTGTGCTTACCAATTTGTATATACAAAACCTTTTTTCCTTACCTCAAAACGAAATTATACGAAACCTTCGATTAATAAAACGAAATTATAGCCATTAAAGGAGAAATTCCATTAAATCATTTGAAACATTTCACACATCCACATTCATTAACATTAAAAACATTGCCCCGTGGCCCTAAAATACAATTTCCTTAAACGTACATTGTCACGTGATTTCTATACAAACATCCGTTCCTTTCGAAGCTGTTTATATGACGTGGTAACGATATTCCATCCCGTGTCTACCTCGAATGTGAGAAAATATTTTGAACTCATTTTAAGTGGAATTCCATTTACTACCAGAAACAGTGAGAAATAATATTTTCCTGTGATGGAATAAATGAAAGTAAAACCCGATAATGTAACGTTGGAAGAAGTCACATTTAAATGCACTAAGATTCATAAATTTTAATTATATATTTTCAATTATGATAATCGCGGTATACATTACAGCAGTAAAATAACGATTTTTAGGTTAATTTACAGAAAAATTATCTGAAAAAATTAAGTTTTTCCCCTTGTCATACTTCTCTGAAAGTAAATGGGATACTTATATTTATCAATTGAATCAAACGAATCAAATTTCATTTGTATATGTAAGTTGATATTCAATTAAGTCATTGATCAGCATCAAGTATAAGCAAAAACATGTTTTTTTTAGAGAAGATCGTTTTATACCTACATGTAACCTAAAAATATGAAAGAAAATGACACACCAAATTTGGACTTTCTAGCTGCTTCAGTTCTCGTGCTATCCTCCCCTCCCCCCTCGTAAAAAGGAGAACATTCCTATGACGAATCCAAAACGGGCTAAACCGATAAGGTTGAAATTCCAAAAAATTAAATATTCCACAAAAAAGAAAGATACATTAAATTTGGACTTTTTTGTTGGTCTGGTTCTGGAGTTATTTTTAAAAAACAAGTGCATTCATATGACGGGTTCAGAATGAGCTATCCCGATTAGAATAAGAATCAAAATAATTAAAATGTACCCCAAAAGATAGCGGAAATCCATGTTACTGTAGTTAATGGCGCTTAATTAGTTTGGGCTCAAAGATTTGGATCCCACTGACAAACACCAGATCAAGTCAAATGGAAAGTTTTATAAATAACATGCTTATGGGTCATAAATTAATTTTGTGTCACAATACATGTAATGATAGAAATTCTGTTTAAAAACAAATTATATTAAGTATATCTATTCGCTGTGAGAAGAATGTAACTTTTCAGGTTATAATTAGATAAGTAAAACGTTTTATATGAAATATTTACTTTGTTCGAGGCAGAAGGACTGTATATTGTTGCTTCATATTTTTGTAAACATTCAGGATATTGAAATCTGGAATTTGCATTCAAATAATAGCTCAAAAACTGCTGAAATAATAACACAATAAAATGAAACTTTGCAAATTTATAATGTAAACACCTTGGTTTATCTGTCTGTTTATCTATCTATCTCTAGATAACGCTTGGCAAAATTTTGGTGGCGAAATTGGCGGAATATAGCCAACTTGGCGAGATATTTTAAATGTTGCCAAATGGAAAAAAATTATGAAAATGTCGTTAAATTGTTAAAAATGCAGCGAAATTGATAAAAATGACAACTAATTGATGAAAATTCATTATCTTGGAAAAAATATAAGAATCTACTGTAAGAATAACCTATTTCTCCGTCTGTAACGCTTGGCGAAATTCTGGCGACGAATTTTGGCGGCATATCGCCAACTTGTCTAGTCTTTTTAAATGATGAAAATGTCGTCAAATTGATGAAATTGACGATAAATCAATGAAATTGACTACTAATTGAGGATAATTCAATATCTTGGAAATAGCATAATGCACGATTATATGAATAACCCATTTCTCCACCCGTTCATAATGATTGGCGAAAAATTTGGCGGAATGTCACAAATTTGGCGACCTTTTTAAATATTGCCAATTGATGCTATTGACTAAAATGTCGCCAAATTGATATAAATGTCACCAAATTGATAAAAATAATGCTAAATGGGTGGCAATGCTTTGTAAATTTTTATTTCCATCATATGACTGGTATACTTCTAGTACAACATAAATATACAAATAAACTGTTCCACCGGATTCAAAGGCAAATAACATATTTCTTCTTCAGGACCGACAAGAAGCGATCTCGCCTCACTAACATTACCTGCCCGACCCGCAGCAAAATTACAATGGTTGGACCCAGCCCTTTCTGATATAAAAATGTGCGCTCATTTTGTGAAAATAAATCAAGAACAGATGCAGCTAGAAATCTCAAATCTGATATGTTAATGTATTTCATGCATTTAAGTTACCTACATTTCAATAAATACATTTTTCATACATTTCAATGTAATTTACATTTTTCATAAGTTAATTACAAATAATAAAAACATACTTAAAAATAATGGCTTTTTTTTCATTTTGCTTGCTTTATTTCTTCTCGAGATTTTAACTACGACCTATATTTAATCCTTAACTGTAATTTATTTAAATTGTGTGAAATCTTAGTTTTGAAAAATTATATCCCGGTCGTTTAAACGATGATCCTATTAAATCCGCAAAATTCCTCATCTTCATCAACAGTCGCATTAAACTCGCGTTCTTTAATTAAACCTTGGTAGGAAAATGTTATTTACTTAAATGGAAATTGTTACGTCATCACTTCATAAACAAACAAACTATTGCAACCTGGATTTCAATTTTAAAACGTGGATACGATATTTGGTCATGTAAAGCAACATTTGAAATGATTAACGTTGAACTCATTTATTGGAATTTTCTCCACCTCAAGTCTGAAATAAATTGGGAAATGTGCTATTTTCTTTAGACGGAATATATTCATTTATTAAAAAAAAATAGGTAGTCATACTGTTACTTGTTAAAGATTGATATAAAGCATCGCTCTTTTCCCAATGTTCCAATTTTATTCAATTTGTTTTAGTATGATTTAATCCAGCAAATACTAGTTTTTGTACAAATAGATTTAATACTGAAATTTTGGTTAAAGTAAATATTTTGTATTACAAATATTTCAGCTTGGGACATTAATATACTAACATTCAGTGTGGTAAATACATGTTTATACATTTTAAAGAAAAAACAATCATGAGTAACTCTGTTACTCGTTATAGATTGATGTAAATCATCATTCCTTTCATATAATTTGAATAGGAAAAAGCTGATATGTGTGTGTGATGTAAGTATACAAGGTTCATAAGAAAACGTGTCGATATTTTTCTCTTTACTTATTTTTATCTTCTTATTTTTTTACTCCTATCACGTCCACAACCCAACTAAACAATAATGAGATTAGAAAGTTCTAGAAAAATAATATCTCTGTGGAAAGTTCTAAAAAATGCACGTAACTCCAGAAGTTAAGAGCCAATCAACATTTTTTTTTACTCGTATCATGTCCACAACCCAACTTAACAATAATTAACTTGGAAAATTTTGTAAAAATAATCTCTCTACGGGAAGTTCTAGAAAAAGCACATAACTCTCGAAGTTAGGAATAATTTACATAATTCAAGAAATTTCCAGAACTTGTCAAACTTCGTCCAGTTTGCCATATATCAGCAAATTCATCGGCAATGTTAAACGACCCGGACCTTAAAATTATAACAGTGGTTTTACGTATACATATTCTTAACAACATGATGTCACGTCCGTTACGTACTTACATTTCATCACAGTCACATTTCTTTCATGATTTATTACGTACCCAAGCACACTAAGATGTTTTACATCAAAAAATATTCACCCTCGATTTTCATGCATAAATTACATTTTCTGTATTGTGTACACTGTGAATAATTTCCTTCATATTTCTTTACCGGAAATGATAAATTCGGAATATGTAGTTGTTTCTTTGAGAAAATTCAACAAGATTTGATTCAAGAAAATTTCCATCATGAAAATTTCTTCAGCCCCAAACAGGGAAGAAATTCATATAAAGTCAGTACAGATATAATTTATTATTTCGATTAAACGGAATAAGAGAAAAGCATTACAGTAACGCTCGAATGAATTCGATGTTTGCATTCAATTGCTCTAAACATAGAAAAAGTAGCTTATAAGAAAAGTATATTGTCCTACCACATACATCTCTGTGAACGAACATTCTGGGTATTGAGAAAGATATTAACACATTTTAGAAAATGTAAGGATCTTTCGTTTTACACCCTGCATAAAAAATAAGCAAATTTAAATATCCTCCAGGAATTTTTAACAGTTGGGGTATTTACTATATTTTATGGCAGTGTGGTTGATCTTCCATATATTGGTCAAACTAAACGTGATTTAGAAAATTTCGTATTAAGGAAAATTAAAATAATGTCAAAAAACAGGAATTTAATAAATTTTCAATTTCTCAACATTGCTATAATTTTGTCTACCGTTTTGAGTTTACTTCAGCCAGGATCGTACGAAAATGCACGTCGATCTATAATCTTGACTTCTTTGAAGCCTTTCGTATCCAGAGAAACTCTAGAAATTTAGTTAATGACTTGTCCGGTACTCCGTTTTCGTCCTCTATCTGGAGGACTGCCTTGTAATTTTTGCAATTTATTTATTCCATCCTTTAAGAGCTTTTCGGATTATTATATGTCGCTTTTCTATATGTCAGGACTATTATGTGTAGTATTTTTGGGACTATTATGTGTGGTTATCGTTCTCATTTATTCTTAATGGTGTTATTGGGACTATTGTGTGTGGTTATGATTCTCATTTATTCTTATTTGACCTTGACTTGTCTTGTCAGGATACTTCTGTTGTGCTTTGGCTCAAGGCATTTTAATTTTGATGGGTGCCTTTTCTGGGAGCAAATCCAGACTTTAATCCCCAGTCGAAAATGGAAGAGATCGAAGGAAAGGGAAGTTGCGAAAATAAGATAATTTAAGAACAGCATAAAGTTTGCTCGTTAGTGTTTTTCATTTCCGAGTCTTATGAAAGAGATATAATTATTTAAATTATAAAAATGGGGATTCCAAAAGTTGGAGAAGAGAGTAGAATTTATAAGTGGGAGTGCACTTTTGATTAGCGCGGACCTTAAGCGATGAGTAGAAACCAGATGATATAGACTTACTAAGGAGGGGGAGGGTAGAAAGTCGACGTAAGAACTTATCCCAAATGGTAGGGTATTAAAAAGAACATGCCAGGAATGACTATGGAAGTAGAAACACGGAGGGGAGATATACTAGCCGCCGCCTCTTACTAGGATTTAGTGGATTGTCGCTGCTGCGTCCAAAGAGAGCTCGCGGTCCCTTCCTAATAATCATGATCCCTCGCCGGTCTCATTAATGCTCCTTCGCCGGGGATCATAATTGCAAATATTTAAAAGTACAGCGTTTCCTACTTTCGGAAGAACACGGTGGAAATGAAGAACTGATTTGCAAATATGAGCCAAGAAGGTTTTAATTTTGAAATCTCTATGCAACGCGTCTCATCCTTAACATAGTAAGAAGCATTGGTAATACAAGTAGGTTTTTATTTTGCAATGTCGGAGGTCTCTTAATGTTGAAGTCAGAGGCAGTTCACCATTCTGCGGAACCATAAGTCACGATAGGTCCGATATAAGCTCTGTACAGTAATAACTTGTTCGAAAGTGACAAACGGATATTTGTAGCCATAAAGAGTTAAAGTTAGGTTTGTGCAGCCATCACTTTATTGATGACATCAGTAATGTGGGGGTACCACGTTAATTTGGAATTTATAAGTACTCCATGGCACTTATAACTAACTATTTGTCCAGGGAATCGGATCGTTGTTAAGTATTAAGTTAGTGAGGGGGGGGGAGAGGGTTGGCGGTGCTGGAATGGATAAAACAGCCGAATTAGATGCGTTGATCTTAATTCTCCACTTCGTAAACGATTGATTTATAGTATTCAAATGGGCTTGGAGTTTTTCAAACACAATATGCGTTTTGGAATGTCGGTGCCCAGTGCAGTGTTGTCAGCGTTAAGGCCTAGTGCGACATCGGGAGACTTAGGTTAATGTTATCGTTAATGTATAGGTTGAACAGTTAGAACCCTTGTTGTGCTTTGGGTACGCCAATATTATGTGTTACTTCTCGTTTCGAATTGGCTGCACTGTTCTTAATTTTGCTTTCTGATTGACTCTCTCAGATGGACTCATAATCCAGGTCTTTTGTTTATAAACCCTCCTGTTTCTTCTATTTGCGCCTACTTTTTCTTTTTTTGACTTCGAGTGTATTGGTCCTCTTACACTGAGGAGAGGATCCAACGTATCTTCGAAACAACTGTATGTAAATGTTCATCTTATTTGTACTTAAATGCATTGTTCAAGTTTTACTTAAATTTACACTATTTGCTTTGAAGTTAAATCTCAAATTATTTAAATATATGCATGATTTATTGGCATTCAAATATTAAAAATAAAATTTGAAATGAAAATATAATTTTCTTTTCGAATCCTTATAAACATTTAAATGCTTTAAACATATTTCCATGATTTTAGCCTACATTCTATATTTCACCATTAACCGAAAAGGATGATATATACAATTATAAAATTCATAGTTTTTAAAAGTCATATCGCGTTCGATTAAATAAAAATCCCATTAAAAAACCACCAAATATATCATCCTCTAGCAGCAGTTCTCTTAAACGCGCTTTCTTTAATTAAACATTGGTCGGAAAATGCAATTTCCTTGAATGGAAATTGTCACGTCATCTCTTGGTAAACATCCAAGATATTGCAAACAGAGGTTTCGTTTTTGAAAGATGATCTATGATATTTGATCATGTGCGGAAAAGTTTGTAATGAATAAAGATGAACCCATTTAAGTTAAAATTTTGTATCTTCCATCTTACGTAATAAATGACAATGTTTTGTAAAGAGCCTTGTTGCACCAACCGGGAATCGAACTCTGGATCTTCGAACTGACCAACTGACGCTCTATTTTGACGAAATCGTCCTACTGGGACGAAATTGCAAGCTCTTATGTTTTTGAAGTAGACTTTGATTCTCTACCTTCTAATGTCAGATTGACGTACAACTGGCAATGTGAGTAACCACCTCCTGCTTATTTTTTAACTCAAGTTAGCCTCCTTATGCTATTTTTTTATCCTCCAGGGCCACTTTCAAACCTCAGACATCGTTGCACTAACCTGCAGGGTTGATTTGTTCGGGCTCAATTGTACAGAGTCTTGCTTCCCCAACTGGGAATCGAACCTTGGATCTCAAAACTGGCCAGCCGACTCTCTACCGTTGAGATACTGGGACGAAATTGCAAACTCTTATCTTTTTGAAGTGGACTTTGCAGTTTGTCTTTCCTGTAGGGGAAAAGTACCTGTTTACGCCGTATACATTTATTAGCCTGAAATAACTTACGAGAAGTATTTTTATTGTAACATAATTGATGTTATTTCCTACTAAGATGTAATTTGCATATATGTTCATATATATATATGAACTGGAAAAGGAACATTTCCATGATATTTCTTTACTGAAAAAAAAAGTTCGAAAAGCAAGTTGTTTATTTTTTTGAAAACACTAATTTACACTACAAGTAAGCTATTAACAGGAGATTTTCTACAGTCACACGTACAAACATCCCATCCGTAATGAGTTTTCCCAGAAGTAGGAAGGCCCTCTTGTAGAAAACAATCATTTCCACTACAAGTAAACTCTTAACAGGAGATTTGCGACAGTCACAGCTACAAATATTCCATCCATAGTGAGTTTTCCCAGAAGTAGCAAGGCCCTCTTTTAGAAAACAATTATTTAAATTACAAGTAAACTCTTAACAGGAGATTTCTTACAGTCACAGCTACAAACATTCCATCCGTAGTGAGTTTTCTGAGAAGTAGCAAAGCCCTCTTGTAGTAAGTAATCATTTCCACTTCAAGTAAACTCTTAACATGAGATTTCCTACGGTCAGAGCTACAAACATTCCATCCGTGGTAAGTTTTCCCAGGAGTAGCAAGACCCTCTTGTAGCTAAATCGCTCCCTTCATGGCGGCTAAATTCATAGAAACGGAGTTTAAATTCTGAGTTCGAGTGGAAGGGTCTAATTACATATCCATACATACTCTTAATGGCTTGGGATATATTTTAAACTATAAGACTGTGTCAAAGTTGTCTTGGTGTACAAAAACAGAGTATAATCCCAAATTGATCACAATCTAAGAACTGCAAGAATAAATAGCACCCCCTAATGATATACATTTTCTAACATCTCGCATACACGTATAATCAAAATCTATCAGTTTTTGCTTCCATTTTCCTGGTGAATATACTACTAATAAAACTGTTTCTGTATAATATCTCTACTTGCTTTGTCTACTTACATTATGTTGATAATGAGAAAATAATAAAAAGTCGAAACCATTACTTAGTTGCAAGTAAATCCCTAGATGAGTCCACAAACGGCAATTTATGGCACTGCCAAAAATATATACGGCAATTATATTAATTTTGGCTAACATCTCGCATACACGTATAATCAAAATCTATCAGTTTTTGCTTCCATTTTCCTGGTGAATATACTACTAATAAAACTGTTTCTGTATAATATATCTACTTGCTTTGTCTACTTACATTATGTTGATAATGAGAAAATAATAAAAAGTCGAAACCATTACTTAGTTGCAAGTAAATCCCTAGATGAGTCCACAAACGGCAATTTATGGCACTGCCAAAAATATATACGGCAATTATATTAATTTTGGCTGTCGCTTTGCTGCAATCACAGTGTTAATTAATTTTATTTCATCAACACTTAAATTTATTTTGGGGTTCCACTCGTAAATCTCTATTAATACCAGTTTGCTGGTTGCTATATTAATAATTATCCCGCTTAATTATAGAAACAGCTCGAAAGATACACATTTAAGGCAATGTGACTTCTGAAACGGATACGGAAGATATATTTTACTCGAGTAAGCATATTATGTATACATATGTTAAATATCAATCCCCAATAAACTACTGATATTAACTAAACAGAGTACTGCAATTAATAAGTCAGAATACTCTGCGCAAGGAATAACTAAAAACTCAAACAACGTACTTAAACACAAATAAATAAAGCAAAGCAGCATTCAGCTCATTCGAGGATACCTTAGATCCAAATTTTCAGTACAAGATACATCGACGAACCCGAAGTCAAAACGACGAAAAGACAAAACTCATATTCACGGAGCTCCTGTGACAACGAGGTTTCGTATCTCCACCTTAGAAAATTAGAAAAAAAAATTACGAGAGTAGTTTTAAACAAGATAGATCAATCATCCTTAAAGCAATGATTATGAAACACTTTCCAACTGAAAAGCAATTTTATTTAAACATCTCTAAAATGCGATACATTCAGGGCTGATATATTTTAAATTATCACAGTGCTGCAGTAATTTATTACATTTCAAAACTTAAAATTTCATGGAAAAAATTAACTTTATTCCATGGAAAAAATTAACCGTGGTTTGCGCGCTAGATTTGCACGCTACCACAAATGCCGCCGTGTTCATGCGGAGTACGATCACGTTAAACATGTGGGTCCGAAAGTCCTTCCGAGAGGTTGGTGGTAGGGGAAGGAGGGCACGGTCCCTGTGGATGCCTCCCCCACTGGGTTCCGGTCTAAATTGGGTGGCACTTCCCGGCCGTCCATTCAGTTACCTTACACCTTTCTGGTAGGTCGGACGGTCTGGGTCTCAACAACAACACCTTTCTGGTCCGGCCACACACTTAGCTACAGTAAACCTTCGGGTCTGTCGTGTGGTCTGGGTTTTCAACACCTTTCTGGTAGCGGCCGTCCAAATAGCTGCTCAAGTCCTCAGGATGAGTTGGACGGTCTGGGTCTTCAACACCTTTCTGGTAGGTCGGAAGGTCTGGGTCTCAACAACAACATTCTGCTTCCTTTAAAATTATGCTTCGTTGTGGAAATAATCAAACTTTGATAATCACTTAATATTGTAATTGCGTTGGTGCAGAATATAGATGCACAGGAAGTACGCAAAAATAAAGCGGTTTTAGGGCGAGTGCAACACTAAATATAAACTTAAAAGAACATTAAACATCACGGATTTTACATTGGGAAAAAAAAGCTGGATGCCATATTTTAAAAAATGCTTATACAATTTTTGAAAAATTAGGTCCCATAAGGTTCAATGTATTTCAATTTTCCTCCCTCGGTTCAATCCAAAACTAATTGGGTGATATTATTCATTTACATTCCCATATGTCAAACAGACAGTCTCAACATCATACTAAACTTTCATTTTGATAAAGTCATTTTTACGGCAGTTATCGTGCGAACGACCAGACAGACAGACAGAATGAATGAACAAAATCATAAACACTTTTCATCTATGTTAGAAAGTGTTAAAAAGGGATGCACACACTAAAACACTGGGTACTAGAAAAAAATCCAAAATAAATCAAAGAAAAAATCGAAAACTCGTTAAGAGTAGCGAAAAGGAAGTGGAAACGGGACAAAAAAGAGTCCAGAAAGAGACGAGAATCAGAGAAGGTTGGAAATGAGATCAATTAAAAAGGAATTGAACTGTACAAAAAGGGTACTAGACGAAGGTGTCGAAACGGGCCAGGGACAAATATTCAGCAGATGCCTCGGCGGCATGATAACCACCGGTATCTTGTACACCAGTGGTAAGTGGGAGCTGATATTTGACGATTCGCAGAAATTAAGCGAATTTGGTGAGGTCAATATCGGTAAAGAGGGTCTTAAACATGTTAAAGGCTTGGACAAAGTCAAAAATGCCAAAACAAGCGAATAAATAACGCGAAATATGTTATAGCAGAAGGAGCCGTTTAGTTAAGGGCTATTTATTACAGTATCAGGATTCATGCTTGGTGAAAATGGCGGTTTTATTATCTACTTCTTTTGTATATATATATCTTTACTTTCTCAGGTTATTGTATAGAGGAAACAAAAATCGATTTGTACTTATGACTGATAAGCATAGCTTGGAAAACATGGGTTTAAAACAATAAGCTAATATCGCATTGCCACGCTTTTATTTAAAACGTTAATACATATATTGTGAGTTCTTGTAAATTGTTTTATATATTATATATAAAGCATTTATATTAAATGCCGTATAAGGCATTAAAGATTAAATTAAAACATTTAAGTTCTAATTTATACGTAACAGATCCATTAAGCTACACCAAATAATGCATGGAGGCACATTTGAGAGAAATCGAAATTTCCATCTAATTAGTAATTTAAATGTACTCGAAGTGATATATTGCCTATTTCCAAGCTAATGGAAGCACTTAGTAGCCAGTAAAATAAATGGTGATGTAAAAATATTTTTAAATATGTTTTGTAGATTTATTTTTCTGGTAGTCGTTGTTTACGTATTAAGGAGTAACTAATCGAAATAACTTTCTAATAAGTGCTAGTTAATAATAAATATTCCAAACTAAATTTGTTTATATAATATTAACACGTTGGCTGGTATTTAAGTTTTTATAAAATATTTTTGTATCGAAATAAATCGCTTTCTTGCCTTACAAAATATTCACCTTTGGCATCAATACATTTTTTCATTCGAATAAAGCAATTTTCAAAGTAGTTATGCCATTCAGAAGTTGATGTAACAGGAACATGTGATTTAAAAGCTTTAACTGCTTCTGGGCTGTTAAATCGTTGATCACACATTTTATTTTTGATTGCCGAGAACAAGAAAGAATCATTAGGTTTTAATACAGGCGAATAAGGACAATGAATGACTCCACTAGTTGTGTTCACCGCGAAGAGTTGATAGCTAAATTTATCCCTGATTTGAGAGGAGCTCTAGATTAAAGTGTTAAAATGGATAATTTCATCAAAACCCGACCAATGAACTCTCGGCTGTTTTCAATTATATGTAAAGAAGGAGGTAGCCAGCATAAAACATGGCTGCTTAATGCAGAAGTACGTTAGTCGTCATGAGGAAACGTGTTTTGTTTATTCTATGCAAAACGAAGTATACCTTTTTCTTTCATAGACAACGAGTTTCAACTTTTTTTTAGACTGCAAGACTTGGAATGGATTCCACGACTAGCGAATTTAGTTAATGTTTTTGAAAGAATGAATAATCGGAACCTGTCCTTGCAAGGAGACAAAGTTGAGGAGTTCTATATTGAGAAAAAAACATAGGCCATAGTAAAAAAAAAATACTTCTGAGAAAATGGAGTTAAAAAGAAAGTATGTGAACAATTTCAGCAACTAGATTCATTTTTTCAAAGAAAATGAACAAACGATTACAGCCTTTGCAGATATCAGATAACAAGTAAACTTTCACTTAAGCACTCTTAAAAGGCAGTATTTTCTACCCCCCAGGTCAGACGGCAGAATAGACTACAGATCCCTCCTTTACATTTGATTTTGACAAATGTAAACTTCCATTTTATAATAAAGAGAAGTTGATTGTGATATCTCGTGGCAATAGTTTAAAAAGCATTCATCCCAAAAAAGCGTTTGATTAGTTGCCGGATTGGAGTTGAGAAGGAAAATCCGCCTTTTTCAAGAATTGAATTCAAATATTTTTTAACTTTCACAAAACTTATTTATGTGAAAATAGTTTGTCATCTATAATTGCTTTAAAAAATAAATACAGGTGCAGGCTGAATGTTGAAGATGACTAGCGGTTCAACATTATCAATTAGCAAGATAACCATAACCCTTTATAAACTGTGCAAGCATAAACAAGTGCAACCATCTTATTGATTATCCAGTAAAATGTGTATAATTTTTATAAGATTTATCAAACTGCTTGTGTTATTTTTGAATTTATCGATATATGTAATTTATGAATACAAAACTTATATATATATATATATATATATATATATATATATATATATATATATATATATATATAATCATCGAATTTGGGAAGGTTCTGTTCTTTTCTCTTATCGGCATTATGGCCGTGAATTTGCTTCTATGGTGATGTTAATATTACTTGAATTGTATTTTTATTTATTTATTTATTTTTTTTATTTATTTTTTTTATTTTATGTTTTATTTTTTTTATTTTTACATAATTCTTATTATTATATTTCATATATATATATATATATATGCAGGGTGATTCAAAAGTTCGGAGCAAAAGTAAAACGCTATAAAAATATCTATGGGTCGGAGAGCCATATGGTTTGCAGATTAATATTCACCGTGGTGGGGGATTCTGTATGGCATGAAAGAAATTAGTTCAAAAACTCGACACTAGGGGCGCTGCTGCAAAGAAAACAATGCCAGGTAATAATTGTAAAATGATATATTTTATTTCAGCATGATTTACAGCTGCACGTGCTCAGTGTGTCCACCACCACATTCCACTACTGAGTGCAGTCGCAGTATTACGGCTGATACAGCATGAAACAGCATATCAACGGAAATGATTGCTACCTCCTGCCGTAAGGCGTCTTTCAGTTCTGGTAAGGACTGGGGATTTCCTCTATAGATCAATGAATTTAGGTATCCCCACAACCGGAAATAACAGAGGTGTGAGATCTGGGGATCCGCAGGCCATTCATGTGTTCTGTGCCTGCTCAGTAGACGATAAGCGTTGACCGTAGCAACTCCATCATTTGAATTGCCTTGTGGGGTGGTATCCAATAACGTTTTTGTCTTATCCTAATTTTGCGCTGCGTGAGCGACATGCACAAATCACATCCATGGCTTTATCTGCAGCAGAGCCCCCTAGTGTCGAAATTTTGGACTAATCTTTTTCCCATGCCATACAAAATCCCCCACCACGGTGAATATTAATCTGCAAACCGCATGTCTCTCCGACCCATAGATATTACTTTCCTTATATACATAATGTATAAGGAAAGTATTGTTGTTGTTGTTGTTGTTGAGACCGTCCGACCTACCTGTTGTTGAGACCGTCCGACCTACCAGACCGTCCGACCTACCAGAAAGGTGTAAGGTAACTGTATGGACGGCCGGGAAGTGCCACCCAATTTAGACCGGAACCCAGTGGGGGGTGGCATCCACAGGGACCGTACCCTCCTTCCCCTACCACCAACCTCTCGGAAGGACTTACGGACCCACATGTTTAACGTGATCGTACTCCGCATGAACACGGCGGCATTTTGTGGCAGCGTGCAAATCTAGCGCGCAAACCACGGGGATACCGCACCCGAGATGGCCAACAGCACGCGGCGTTCCGAGGTGGTCACCCACCAAGTACTAACCGCGCCCGATGCTGCTTCACTTCGGTGATCTAACGAGAACCGGTGTTTTCAGCACGGTACGGCCGTTGGCCCTCAAGGAAAGTATTGTGACGTGGTCGAAAATTCCAAATCGAGTTTTCGACAGGTGAGCATGTTTCAAGCATCTCTGATCACGAATCAAACATTTTTGAAGTGATGTCTGTGTGTGTGTGTGTGTGTGTCAGTGAGACTGTGGAGACGATAACTGACGAACGAATGGACCGACTCAAACCAAATTTGGTACAAAAATCACAATCCGTAAACACTGGAAGCCTATTGTTTTTATACGTAATCGAATGTTCAGAACCCCCTAAATTTTCGAATAAAATTTTGAAAAAATCGTCAAAAAATCAAAACCACTAATAAAGTTACGCAAATAGACATTTCTTATGCAATTTTTCATTAGAAAACGTTTGACATAAATTTTAGAACGCTAACATGAACCGTTCTCGAGATATTGCACATTTTTCAAAAAAAATATTAAAAAGTCATATAAAATGAAAAGAAAAGTATTTCCTATTGAGAAACATGTTCACTTTTCATATGTAATACCATGCGATAAATTGGATGACATCATTCTCGTGGATCTATCTCGTTCCATTCATGACAAAAGATACTTTGAGTAATACTTTTGTATTTGAACGCTAATAGTCATTTATCTGCTGTAAGAACAACTTATTTCTTCGTCCATAACGCTTGGCGAGATTTTGGCGACGAATTTTGCGGAATGTCGCCAACTTGGCGACTTTTTTAAATGTTGCCAAATTAGCGAAAATCTCGCCAAATGGATAAAAATGACGCTAAATCAATGAAAATGACAACTAATTGTCGAAAATTCAATATCTTGGAATTAATATTAGTATCTACTATAAGAAAAACCTATGTTTTCACTGTAAAAGTAGTAAATTCATTACATTATATAAGGAAAGTCATGTGTTGCCCACATCAGATTTTTTTGTTATTGCGTTTTAATTTTGCTCCGAACTTTTGAATCACCTTGTATATATATATATATATATATATATATATATATATATACATGTGTGTGTGTGTCTTATTTTATTCCCAATATTATACTCTATATATACAAAGCGTACACGCTAGTTTCATATGCATTTCTAGGGGGTACATGAAGCATGAAAGTTTGAGAACCACTGGTTTATTACACAAATTTAAGGCAAGTTTATGTCCACTCCTATGAGCTGTGCGATTTGGAAGATGAAAAAAATCACCCTATACATCGTTGATTTTGGTACTTCATCATTTTTAGCAGCATTTTCAAAGTTTTATCTTTGCTTAAGAAGGGTGAATATACGTTCAGCTTTCCTTCTGACAATCGGGTGCACAATGTAAAACTTGGCTTTAAAAATTGATTGGCATTCAGAAATGACGCCGTTTCTTTACAGATTCTTTTTAGACAAGGACCTCATTAATATGCAAGTGGAAATATGCTTTGTTAGAATATTTCATCGCCAACTTCAATATTCTCTCAATCTTAGCGTTTTTATAATAACCTTACATTAACTTTGGCATAATTGTAAGTTTAATATATTGCAAACAGTTTTATAAATGTTTTTGCATATCTTATTCCATGTCATAAAACTTGTACAGCATAGTTTATAAGATTTATAAATTGCTTGTCGGAAAAGGAGAAAATATTTGGAGGATTTTGGAAGCCACTGTATGTATGGAATTTAAAGATAATTAACTTGCCTTTCCTCAAATATAAAGGCGTAATTTTAAAACTGCCATAGAGTTCTGAATAAAGACCAGGGCAACAAAAAGCATACTATCTAATGATGAATTGACGAGGACTTTAAATACTATTAATGCAGATGCACATGACAACGTATGAATATAAACTATTTTAATTCATGCATTATTGAACACTTTGTAATAGTGATACTTGCAAGAAATAATTCTAAATTTCAGTTTACGAAATATTGACTCATTATTCCATGTATCTTGCTACAAGCCAGTAATCAGATATGGACAGGAGACTAAGCCCTCTAAAAGAACTTAGAACTATCCTAACTAGCCAATACTGAAGAGAGTATACAAAGTTATCATTTGTGGTATCTAATTAGAACAATTATCAACATTTCCACTAGAAATCATCACCGAAAAATCAGAATGCAAGATTTGACATGGAAAATTTTACCGTAAGCACTGGTTTATTCCATTTAATACCAAAATATTTATATTTGTCTGGTGTTCATGAAAAATCTCTTTGGAATCATACCACCAGTTGATAAAATTATCCAAAAAAGTAAAACAAACTGTAAAGCGCTTAACGAAACTGGGAATGTTGTGTTCCAGTCTGAAGTCGCTTGAGTCTAATGAAGAATTTTATTCAGTTTTTAAAGTAAGTCAACACTTTTACACACGAAAACATTGCCGGCCGCCCAGTTTGCTGCTCTATGTCCTCGGATGAGCCATATGATTTTGGCTTTCGACACGAAAACATTGAGGGCGCGGTAGTTTAGTGGTTATAGCACGCACGAATTGCACTCGGTAGACCCGGGTTCGATTCCCGCCACTGCCATAACTGCCGCCGTATTCACGCGGAGTAGGATCGCGTTAAACATGTGGGTCGATAAGTCTTTCCGAGAGGGTGGTGGTAGGGGAAGGGTAGTACGGTCCCTGCGGATGCCTCCACCACTGGGTTTCGGTCTAAATTGGGAACTTCCCGGCCGTCCAAACAGTTACCTTACACCTTTCTGATAAGTCGGACGGTCTGGGTCTCAACAACAACAACAATATTGTCCCCTAACAAAACGCAATTCATTTCATTTATTAAGTGCAATTTTATCAATTTCACGATATTTTTATGGATTTACAAACATTTATCAATTTGGTCACTTTTTAAAAATTCGCTAAATGTGTTACTAAGTAGGATGGATGGATTGGCCGACAAATGCTATCTAAACATAGTTTCAGTATTCTCTTCTGAGAAAACAAATTTAATTTCATTGATTTGCGTCGTTTTTATAAATTTGGCGACATTTCCGTCAATTTGGCAACGTTTAAGAAAAGTTGTCAAGTTAGCGATATTCCGCAAAATTCGTAGCTCTGAAATTGCAGATCTGAAGAATAAAACATCCTGATCCCGTTTGCATATACTAAATGAAAAAACTAAAATTTTATTAGAAAGATATATCCGTTCTACTATTTTTTTTGGTTCAACAATCGGATAAATGAATTTATTGGGTAAACACAATATATGAGTTTATTAGCTAAACACTATATATAAGCTTAGCTTACACCTTTCTGGTCGGTCAGACTGTCTGGGTTTCAACAACAGCAACAACACGAAAACATTGGGCTACAGAGAGAACAACGATTTCATAGAAAAAGCACAGTTTCAGATGAACATATTGCTTTGGACAACATACATGAGTCATCTGTTACAGATGAGTTGCAAAGGTTAAATTCGGTATATAATATAGCATTAAATGTGGGGCCCCAAGAAATTGAGAAACAATTTATCAGTAATTGTGATGGCAGACGGTGACAGGTGAAATAGTGCCCATTAAGATGCTATGATAACAAGAAATATACGTCAAGTCGAGGCATGTTCATTAAAAGATTAGCTCATACTAACAATAAGTACACCAGCTGTCAAAACTTGACGTTAATTTCTATGTAGTTTATGAAGCCATAAAAATGTACCAAAGCTAGTTACGGTGCAGCCATGAAGAGTCTCAGAAGATCCAAAGAGGGATCACGTGGTTCTATGAACCGCGAACTGTTACGTAACGTGGCCAATGAAGCATTTCTAGACCGAGGACTGTGCAATAATATTGGGCAAACTTGGTAAACTATGCAATAATATTGGGCAAACTTGGTGAACTATGCAATAATATTGAACAAAATCGAAAATATAAAAATCGTACAAAAACTTGTTGCATTTATGAAACTGCAATATATATATTACGATGATAGTTATAGCAGAAAAACGCTTTGAAGAAATAGCCCAGAAGTAACAGCTGGTAAAATAAAATCCTATATGACATTGATAAGTATGCCAATCAAGGTTTTTTAATATAAGTTTGGCCTCTTAGTCCGACAACAAATCAAAAACTTATCAGCTTGACGTCATGGGAATTAAGTTTCTCCATTCGTGATGCCACGTTCCAGAGTAAACTTTGAAATGAGTTCCAAAAACACAAAATGTTTTTGCATTATTACAGATAAAAATTATTTGTTAATTTTGAAGTGGCAATATCTTGATAGAAATAGCTTGCAAATGTACTGTGCACACAGGATCCAGTGGCGTTCAAGGAAATTTAGTGACTTGATATGGTAAGGAAAACTATTTACTAAATTTAGTAGTGAGGTAAGATGGCATTCGCAGTTAACAAGTTCGGTCCCTCTTGAGTAAACAAAATTGGGATGTTCTTAATTCCCAGGTGAAAACATTGACGTCAGTCATGCCCGGGACGAACATCCCCTGATGTCAATTTGTTACCATTTAATATCGCAACAACACTGCACTTATAACATTGTTCTATAAATTTGGTTATTAACACTTTACAACAAAGTTGAAAAGTGTTTATGACTTTGTTTATTCTGTCCGTCTGTCCGATAGCACGATAACTGCTGTAAAATGACTTAATCAAAATGAAATTTTAGTATGTTGTTCAGACGGTCTGTAGGACCTATGGGAATATAAATGAGTAATATCACCCAATTAGTTTTGGATTGAACCCGGGTTGAAAAAATGAAATACATTGAGCCCTATGGGACCAAATTTTTCAAACATTTTTTAAGCGGATTTGAAATTCACAAATTGCTTCGAAAATTTTAGGTAATATTCAAATTGTTCCGTAAAATATATAAGAAAAAATTCAGCGAAATATATTCAGTAGTTTTTTAAATAAAAATTAAAATAATTATTACACTTCTTATATGAGGCGATCACGTGACCATGATATGAAAAGATCACATGACCCACTTCAAAATGATATATGGCATTCATCTTGTCTCAAAATCATGATTTTTAATGTTCTCTTTAATTCATATTGAGTGTTGTATCCGTCCTAAAACCACTTTATTTTTGCTTAAATTCTGTGCATCTACATACTGAAACAACGCAATTACAATATATTTGGGTTTAAATGCTCATCCAAATTTGATTATTTCTACAACGAAGCCTATTTTTCACTTATGTAAAATGTAAATAGCAAAATATGTAGAATGAGTTGTATTAGAATTGCTGTATTTCTTTAACGCAAAATTATTTAACCCATGGAGTCTGCATAGCTGATATGAATGATAAATATTCATTGATTTTACAAAGAGAAGGACGATTTTTTTCGATTAAGTTTTAAGCATAGAGTTTAATTCTTGTAGCTCCATGGTCTTAATTTTTAAATAAAATAAATTATTATAGTACTGTGGTGAATGAAATGAATAGGAAAATGGTATGAATGAAATGCTGTTTTTATAGAGAGATACAGGCGTGTTATTTTTTTTATGACGTCATTTGAATTAATTTCAGTTGTTTTCGATGAAGTTTTCAAATATAATAAATTATCGTAGTATTATGATAATTCTAAAACTATTACCGAGGAATGTATAACATTTTAGAGATGTTTAAACCAGGCAATTTATATTTCAATGCCGTTATTTGAATGAAGTTCATTTTTTTCGATGAAGGTTTAAGTTTTCAAATATAATAAATGAATGCAGTATTGTGATAAGTTTCAAAATATTACCGAGGAATGTTAGACTTGTTTAAATTAAATTTTAGAATTGTTTAAATAAAATTGCATTGAAGTTGGAAAGTGTTTCATAATCAATGCTTTAGGCATGATTGATCTTTCTTGTTACATACAGACCGTGACTTTGAGACATAGATTAAATAGAGAAATTATAGTGTAATTTTTTGTAGCTCCATGGTCTTAAACAAAATGTTTAAATAAAATAAATTATTATAGTATTGTGATGAATGAAATGAATGGGAGAAAGTTATGAATGAAATCCTGTTCTTATATAACGATTCAGGCGTGTTATTTTTTCTATGACGTCATTTGAATGAATTTCAGTTGTTTTCGATGAAGTTTTCAAATATAATAAATTATCGTAGTATTTTGATAGTTTTAAAAATATTTCCGGGGAATGAATCGCATTTTAGAGATGTTTAAACCAGGCAATTTATATTTCAATGCCGTCGTTTGAATGAAGTTCATTTTTTTCGATGAAGCAGTTTTCAAATAATAAATATTCGATAAGTTGTCAAATATAATAAATTAATGTAGTGTTATGATAAGTTTTAAAATATTACCGAGGAATGTATTGCATTTTAGACTTGTTTAAATAAAATTGCATTGAAGTTTGAAAGTGTTTCATAATCAATGCTTAAGCATGATTGATCTTTCTTGTTATTTCATTACATGATCAGTACTACCATGCTTTTAAAATAATGCAGTTGGATTTTACAAGACAATTACTGGTCGTGGAAATATATTAATTACACCCTTTAATTTTTTAATATTTCTGAAATATACTTTATAGTAATTTTTGTAACGCAATTTCTTCCTCTTATAATATTCTTTTCAAAACATTAATAAAGTGAAACTATTAAATTACAATTGAATTTAATTTGTCAGGGTGTTGCTAACCGAAAATTAAAACCATTACTTACAGTGACACCTAAATCCTTCTTAAGCGTATTAAAAATTGAAACATTGGAATTTACACAAATTAAAACATGTATCATCACAAATCTACTACCTACCGAAACTAACGAACTTGAAACACTTAGTTTGAGAAAAAAAATTACTATATGTTTCCTAAAATAAAACTAATAGTTAAACTAACATTTGGGGTGAGTTAGATGCTAAACCAAAATGCCAAACTCTGACCAAAAAAATAAATACAATTGCGTCTTTAAAATGAGTTTGTGTAGCCTCCTTCAGCTTTCAAAACGGTTTCAATGCGATCCGTCTTGGGTCCATTAGATTATGGCAATTGTTTTATGCAATATTGCGCAATTTCTTTTCGGCGCGCAACTAAGATTCATACATACAGTTTGGTAGGTCCCAGATATCTTAAACCATCTGTGTTCAATTGTATTTGAATTTGGAGACCGAGTTGACTACTGAAAAAAGTTTAAATCTACTGAGTAGAGGTCCTTCAGGTATGCTTTGGAAACTGAGGAAACCATTAAATATCACAAATGTAATTGTCTTATTATCTTGAATCTACTCAGTAGCATTCTTGAGGCATGGCTTAGGTTATCATATTGATATACAAAATTCGTTCTTTACTATATTATACCAATCCAATGTTCGAGGCAAATAATTGTTCAGTATTTCTGCACAGCTCCAGTCATCCTGTTCAGAATCCTGTTAAGATTTTTTCATTATTTTTGCAGTTATACCATTTTCAGTTTAACATCTCCTAACTGTTGATGCACTAACATCGCCCTTTGATTTATTGCACGAATTCAAGTCACGCTTCAGCCCACTTCTTTCGTTCCTGCGATTTGAAAGATAATAAATTTTTACTCCGAATGCGGTTGATTTTCATGTCCATCAATAGAACATTAGGTTAGATGTCCATTTATAGAACATTAAAAATGCACCAGATGCAAATTTTGTCCAAATCAGTTGGTTTTTATATCAGTTATTGATGAATCAAGTATATGGAGGATAACACGTCATGTATATGGAGGATAACTGTAATGGAGGATAACATTTGCATTTTTACCCGAATATCTTCAGCAATGAATTCAGGCTGTCAAACATTAAGTGACACCACATATCAAAATAAACAAAAAGTGAAAGCTGTCAAATCTTAGGCAAGTTATCGTCGGACAATATATAGCAGTGATGGATGCATGACTCTTGCAGTTTTCATCGGGTCATGTTCAACAATCGACGGGAAAAAAACATTAATTTACACCGCATGCCCAAATTAAAAACATCGGTTAAGTTTCGTGGATGTAGTTACTCCATCCCCATTACTGAATTTCATCGACAATGAAATTCAGTAATGGAGATGCAGTAATAGGGCAAAGTAATGGGTCGTGCTGCATCCAGTTTACTGAATTACATCGACAATGTAAACGGGTACGGTTCTGTAAAAGGAATGTAGCACGTCCAATTTTTATTCGACCCCATTAAGCAGCGAACTCGACTTGCAAAGCATTAATTTACACCAATTCTTTATATATCACTTACGATTTGAGGAAGTTATCGTCGAACCTAATAGACAAACAGACAAAAGCTATCCGAGTTTAACTCAGAAGTAATATACAGTTTTGTCACTTTCTACACTCGCTTCAGTTATTATTTACCCAGTCTAATATATTCCATTCGCTAATAAGTGTTTCTATTTAAAACCTTTTATCAAGAAAGTAGTTAATATATCATTCAGAGCACATTTAAATTACTAATTATTTGGAAATGCGTATTTCTCCTTAATGTGACTCTCGGCGGAAAGAGGTGCTTAATGCACCATTTGAAACAGATTAAATAATCTATGTATGAGCTACAATACATAGATTCTAATTAAAAACGTGTTTGATTTATACGGATATTAAGGTAATTGAATTTGGGGAATTAATAAATACTAATGCGAAATCGATCTTCCACAGTTTTAAAACACATGGCATAGACAATTCACAAGAATGTTATTGTTTTACTGTTCAAGGCGGCAATATTTTGTCTCTGTATTAAAAAAATTCTGATTTTTTTATCAGGGCAATACGAACAAACGACAAAATGTACAGTTCTGAAATTTTCATTTTGACTAATATGAGTCCGTAGATGTGCAAGATGGGAGAAGAATTATGAATTAAGCTTTATTTATTAAATATTAATTAATTAGCATTGCCAGTATCAGAAAATATTTCATTGGTCAAGTCGATATCCAACTTCTCTGTGATTGGTTGCTGGCAATGACGTCACGACTACGACAGAAAACTGTGGACTATAACGTTAGTTACTGCAATGGTCAGTTACTGCCCGGTCATTAACTATATTGCAATTCAAATATAATTATTATTGCACAACAATTGTGGCTTATTGTTGTAACTGTTGTAATGCCTCGGGTCAGACATCACAACTATACCACGCTTGGAACGGCATGATATAAGGCAGCGAAAGCATAGTGTTTAGAGGGACCGAAAAAAAGGGAGCGCGGTCGATGCGGGCGGTTCTTCTCAGGAATCGTAGAAGTAAGACTCACGTTGAGGTGGCGGGAGATGAATAGCATGTATATTCTTCCGGTTGGCGAGCGAAGGTGGTTCATCAGCATGTAGAAATCAGAACATTTCGGTGAATCAAGAAGTCATCAAGTAAAATTAACTCTCTTTAATTTGCAATAGATTCTCATTTTAGATATTATAAAGCATCGTATATTTCATCTCAAAGACATATCAAAATATCTTACATCATTTTCTTTACGAAAACGAAAGTGTTCCATGAACAATTTAGAAACAGGTTATTTGATGCTTAATACATTTAAAACTTCACAAATTACTTTCATCTCACCAACGCGATCTAAATGCTTTACTCCTTCTAGCATTAATTTATTTAAACATACTATGTCTTTTATTTCATATTTTGACGGCTTTGGGACTATTTCGCCAAAAAGTCAAATTCTATATTTTCGAATTGGATCAAAATCTAATTATCTCCAGGGCACTTTACAAATGATTTAAATACCAAATTTAAAAATTTCGTCTACTATTGCTTTAACTGTAGTGAAAAATATGGTCAGCTCCTTAAAATTCCATAAACCTTAATATCTCTAAACTGGTCCAGTTTATAGAGTGAAGCAGTTCGTCTTAGTTGCATTGTTGTCAAAAATTCAGTATAAAGCATGGATTTAATTAATGTATTTCAGCATATTTAATATCATTTTCAGATTTTGAGGATTTTTGCGGGCCATTTTCCAATAAAAGTTTCAATTTCTTGAATCGCACCGAATCTAATCAGCACCCATGTTTACAAAAGTTTGTGCATTTTCATGGAATAATTTTTGAGGTAAAGTGGATACAAGCATTGCACAGGAAGACAAACATACATACACTCACATGCGTCGTACTAAAAATAAACGTATTTGTTGCATTGTTCCTAAGTGTCTTACATTATTCTTAAATGTCTGAATCGTGTAGATTTGTCGAAAACTATATCCGATTTTCGAAACGATGCAAATAATTTATCTATATATTATCATGCAATGTAGGCAAAGTAAAAACAGAAAAACATTTGGTTTCTGAAGAAACATCAAGACACGCGATATGTCATGAATTAAATTAAGAAATCTTGTGAAAAAATTCAATGTAACACATTTCATTGTATGTATTGAAGAAAAATATTATTTCTTGCCTCAGGAACAGGTTGATGCCATTACGAATGTGCTTCATGCTGTATTTTTAACAAATGTTCCACACTAATCTATGTCATGAGACATTTCCACATATTTTTGTACGCAGCCCAGGGATGAAAAGAGGCAGGTGTAATGTTATTTGAAATATATATAATATGTATTGTATTATGCATAGCAATGTATAGCTTTGCGCAGATGAAATGGGACTTGATGGTGCTTTGGTTTGCATGCGCATTTGACATGGGTTGTAAATATTCAGAGAATTAATTGCAATAAAATGTCAAGTTTGAGCTACAAATCTCTGAAAATTTATAAACCCCTGTCAGGTGTGGCTCTCTTCGTTACACGGTCCTGGGACCACCCGGTCTGTAGAAAGCCTTCCGGTTCTCGGATTTTAGTGGAGCGCATATGAAATGAGCGTCTCTTCACAAGCCAATAGAGTGTTGAAGACCCAGACCGTCCGACTCGTCCAGAGGACTAAGAGCAGCTATTTGGACGGCCGGAGCCAATAGAGTGTGTTGAAGTTGAACCGCCTTGTTTTTATGCAACGTCACTTTCATCGAATGGGAAAGTGGGGGACTTCCTCTCTAAATTTTCATTCCCCTCGTTTTAAAAATTCTGGAGGGATTTTGTCAAATATAAAAATTCAGATGAAATCCTGTTTTCATGGAGAAAGGTCTCCTGGTGTTTTTGAGCACTTGTTTCAAGCCAATGCATCAGTGCAACGCAGTTAGGTGTTACTTGGCGGCACTTGTCGATCGGCAGTACATGCCAGTTTTCACGGAATCGGCGACTTGTACCTGACAAGAAGTACCATACTCTAGGCTATCACATATTCCATAAACAGCCATTTATCTGTTGCAGCCATGGCAGTGCGTAGTCACAGCTACTAGAACGGTGTCGATCGCTCAGCATAATCATTCACTACGAAGGTACGTCGACGGAATGTTTACGGGGCATCAATCCCGGGCTCCTATGCAACAGACGCGCGTCAGCTGGGTGACATCTACTGTAATCAGTGCGATCCGTAGGAGATGATTTTTACTTAGTCGGGAAACGACCTGCCGGCAGCAGCCTGTACGCATGTTCTGACGAATCGCTGAGCCAAGCAGACGTTAGGAGGAGGAGGGTTCCCTGTCTTCGCATCAACCGGTCTGATTCTACTGACAATGATCTCTTTACGAAATTGCTCTTGACTACCGACAGCGGCCTGTACGCATGTTCATACGAATCGCTGGGACAAAGCCGACGTTAAGAAGAGGAGAGTTCCCTGTCTTCGCGTCAACCGGTCTGATACGACTGACGGTGATTGTTTTACGAAATTTCATTGACTGGACTGAAATCTAAATAGTTAATCGCCACCCCTTTCCCTAGAACAGAGGCACTGTTACCAGTAGCCATCTGCAGTATCAGATTCTTCTGTAATGAAGGTATTGCGATTTATCTTTGATTTTAATGTTTTTTATGTATGTGTTAAGCGTGATTGATGTAATCTCCAATGTTAATGCTAACTTTGAGCTTAAGGGATATTAGCCCACTGAACAAATGTAAAAAGTAGTTATATGCAAATTTTTGGAAATTTTGAAAGGTATGAATTAATTGAAAACGTACACTCCGGGGTCAAGCTGGGTAGATGGGACGTAATTGTAATTGTGTATTTTTATAATTAGTGTCAAATTGAGTATTTCATCTGTTCTTTTAATAAATTGTTGAGTGGCCACAAAATGTGGACTCTCTAATTAGCATTATGCAATGTAATAGATCCGTTCGAATCCAACTATACAAACTCATAGGCTGAGCTGGAAGGCACTAGTGGTAAGTGGTAGTAAGGTATATTAATTCTGTATTTCTGTGAAAATTCACCTCACCACAATCTATTTCTATAAAAGCTGGAGTTTTCTATAAAAGTTTTGTATAATTTACATTTAAATATCAATGAGATACCGTGTTATTATTCCATCATCGGATGAAATTTATCGCCCAGACATAAGAAATGTCAATGCTTTCCGTGTTTCCGCCACATTTGTCATTCCATTTAGTGATGACATTTCTTTCCATTCAATTTCCTGGTGTCTATGCAGTAATTTGACACATTGCTTTATGACGTGACGAATGATCAGAAGCAATTGTGTCGTACAGACGCAAGCGTGTAAAGTTTATGGAGTATTCTAAAGATACTTGTCTCAGCGGGGAACTTTTTTTATTTCTACCCAGACCATCCGACCTACATTCCGTAAAAACTGGAATCCTATTGTTTTGAAATGGAATCGAATATTCAAAACCCTCTAAATTTTCGAGTTAAATTTCGAAAAAGTCATCAAAAAATCAAAACCTTTAAGAAAGTTATGCAAATAGTCATTTCTTATGTAATTTTTCATTAGAAAAAGATTGACGCAAACTTTAAAACGCCGTTCTGGAGATATTGCACATTTTTAAAATAAATTCATCAAAGAATCACATAAAATAAAAAATATATTAACTATTGTAAAATATGTTAACTTTTCATATGTAATATCATGCGATAAATTTGGTGACATAATTCTCGTGGATTTACCACGTATCCATTCATGAAAAAGTGTACTTTGGGTAATAATTTTATATTTGGACTCCAATAGTCATTTATCTTCTATAAAAATAACTTATTTCTATGTCCATAAGACTTGCCGAGATTTTGGTAACAGATTTGGCGGAATGTCTCCAACTTAGCGACTTTTTAAAATGTTGCGAAATGACCGAAAATGTTGCCAAATTGCTTAAAATGACGCTAAATCAATGAAAATGACCACTAATTGACTGAAATCCAATATCTTGGAAAGAAAATAAGAATGTACTATAAGAATAACCTATTTTTCCGTCCGTAACTTTTGGCAAAATTTTGGTGTTTAATTTGTCGAAATATCTCCAACTTTCTGACTTTTACGAAAATGTTACTCTATTGCCAATTGTTAAAAAAATCGCCAAATTGATGAAACCGACGCTAAATCAATGAAATGACGACTAATTGATGAGAGTTCAATATTTTGGAAAGAACATAAGAGTTGACTATAAGAATAATCGATTTCTTCTTCCGCCGTCCGTCAGTAACACTTGGATACAGCGACTATTTTAAATGTTGCCAAAGTGACAACAATGTCGCCAAATTGATAAAAAGGAAGCCAAATTGATAAAAATGACACCAAATGGTAAGTAATGTTTTGCAAATTGTGATTTCCGTTATATGACGGGCCTACGTTCTAGTATATAAGAAATGCTGTTCTCTCCATTTGTCAGTAAGACTTGGTGATGCATTTGACGAACTTTGCTAATAGTATAGCAAAATATCGACAACTTGGCGATATTTCGCCCCAGATTGACAAAAATATCAACAAAATTGCAGAAATGACACTAAATTAATGAAAACGACTCCTAATTGATGAATTAATTATTAAGATACTTTAGTGTATAGACTATATCGCTTATTGAGGATGCTATCAATATTAATAATTGTTTATTTAGAGTTGCGCGAAATATAAGTTAATTGGGTATTTTGAAATAGTTTTACATGTTGTCATCCGAAAAATCGCCAAATGTACAATTCAACGATAAAAGCACAGTACCGATGATCTTATAGATTAGATTTTGACCGCAAAAACAATAAATCCATTGCATTATATAAGGAAAGTCATGTGATGCCCACATCAGATTTTTGCGAATGCAGCTACCTTTTCGTCAATTGGCAACATTTCCAGAACGTCGCCAAGTTGACGATATATCACCAAAATTGTCCCCAAAGTTAGCCTATGTAAGGATAATTGCTACTTATATAAATTTTATGTAACCTTTTCGATACATTTATCAGAACACGCTTTATATCTGGAAAACTGTTCGTGGTAGCTTTCTGAAGGGGGTATTATTTGTTATCTGACGATATAAAAATGTAAGAAATGATT
Organism: Amaurobius ferox; assembly: GCA_951213105.1. Lineage (NCBI taxonomy): Eukaryota > Metazoa > Arthropoda > Arachnida > Araneae > Amaurobiidae > Amaurobius > Amaurobius ferox. The sequence goes on along the minus strand of OX578152.1, from coordinate 77,837,143 downwards.
ATTTATTAACATTATTATAGCTCCTGATTTTATTTTTTTTAAAAGCTAGGGAGGTTATGCCCTCTACTTGCTCCGCAACCCCCTTCGGGAGGCTTCGTCTCCTACTAACTGCGCTCGCTTCATATCTGTCTTTCCTAAAAATACTACCTTCAAAAATTTCTTTACAACCCCTGCCTTTTTTCTTCAGGAGGGAAAAGCACGGATTTTTCTTATCCAAGCGAATCCAAAAACTGAATTCCTTGATTATGAGTTCCCTTCGGGAGCTATTTCATACCAAATTACAGTTTAAATCGATAACCTGTTTATTTCATCGTGTTACACTATTATTTCTCTATAAATGTACAATTTTCATATTTTTGTATGTTATAGTTTTTACGGTACATCGCTAGACGTGCCGATATGAAAAAAAAAGTTCACTTTAGAAGTGCATAAAAAGTAAAATATCTCAAAAACTTCATCGAAATTAAAAAAAGAAGCTCTTTTCTGCAAAAATTCACCCATGTAGGTACCTGCAAAAATTCGTGGTCTCACTATTGTTAGTCCATCCAGGACGCGAACTCGCAGCTCAAATATTTTGTCTTTGATTTTAGCATTAAATATTTCTTAAACTACAATATATATCAAAAAACGGTTTATTTCAGCGTATTCCGCAAAGCTTTTTCTACAAGTTTATCCACTTTAATATTTTTATATGGAATAGTTCTTGCGGTACGAAGCAAAGAATCTCGAGAAACAAAAAATTTGTCAAACAGCGGCGGAGACAGCTACTTTTTTTTAATATGGAGATATTCATTCGAAAATTGAGGGGGCGAAAATTCGAAATTGAGGGTGAATTTATACTATATTGAATGATAATGAGTTTTTGTTTGGTTTTAATATTTCCTGGCCACAATAAATACAATTTGTTTGAAATCAGTCAAGTTATTAAAGCAAAAAATAAAAAATTAATTAATTAATTGGATGTGGCTTATTTCGAGTTATACTCGACTCATACGATAATCTATTTTTAAGTAGCTTGTGCGTGTTGGTGTGGAAGACCCAGACCACCCGACTGACCCGAAAGCTTACAGTAACTTTTTGTGGGGTCGGGTGTGTGTGTGTGTGTTTGTTTTAAATTTTACAAGTACATTTTTGAAAAATTAGTATCGTTGATTCAAATAATTACAATTATATCGTGATTACAATGATTTACAATGATTTTTTGTCAAGCCCTTCACTTTGAAGGGCTTGACAAAATCATTCGATTGATACCATACTTGACAATGTAACCCGGGGGGTAAGTTGGCCCCTGCCCGCCCAATGACGTCACGAACACAAACATTGTATAGCGACTATTTCTGACAACAGTAATTGAAACCATTAGCTCTCTTGGCCATAAATAATCCCTTTTATGCATGCTTATGTCCAATTTTGCCCTATGCTACCATGTTAAAAAATATTAAATTTTGAATGATTTCAAAGTTTTCACTAGAATTTAAAAAAAATTCTATCTAGTTCTAGATTTTACAAAAACAAATCTAGATATAAAGTTTCGGGGAAATCCGATAGCATTTGTAGCAACTATCGTGTAACAAGAAATTGACCACAGGCAGACAGACGGACATCACTTCGAAAATAGTCAAAGCTTGTTCAAGATGTCTTAAAACATATATGGGCACCAAAATCTCGAAATCGAAAATTATCGTGAAGACAATTCTTTCTCAATATTACGTGTGAGAAAGCAAAAATCAGTAGCCATCTCTAAATTATTCATTCTATAAAATTTTAAACGTCCCACAAGGATTTAACAATTTCAGATTTGGATTTAAAATTGTTTCAGTTATTTATAAAGTTGTAAATATCACTTACACTTAAATATGAATGATGCACTATACCATTCTTCTACCAACAAATGAAATTGAACGCTGAGATGACAATTCCTTACATGTTTTCTTCACATTGATTATTCCATTTCGTGACGACATTTCTTCCACTTAATTTCCTGGCGTCTCATGGAGTCACATGGTATATGGCTATGTGACGTGAAGCAATTTAAGAGAAACGGTTAAATTTCAGAAGCGAATATGTCAGAGTTACGAGCACCAAGATTAATGTATATGACATTTTTAAAAATCTGGCTTTCAAGCCGTATCAATTACACGGAATTTCTATATACAGCTGTAACGTCCGGGGAATTTTAAATTATATACGGGATGAAGCCTGAAGAAGGAACATGACCAGTAATAAAGTAGACACAGAATAAGTAAATTAGATTTTTTAAAATGCAACGTGAACAATATATATTTAAATTTGCAGCACCAGTGGGGAAGAGTTCATTAATACTTACCGTCCAAAAATTTGATAGAAGTAAAGAGTTGAGCAATGGCGGTTCCCACCATAGGAATCGAGCTCATTTTTATCTCCCGGACATAAACAATGGCATCAAGACGTGGCCCAGTGATATTTCGTTACGAAAACATCAGCGCTTGGGCGGTATAGCCCAGTGGTTAGAACGTAGGGAATGCAATCTGAAGACCCAGGTTCACTTCCCGGCGCTTCCTAAACTATCTCCGTGTCTACGCTAAATACGGGAGTGTTAAATATGTGATTCAAAAGTTCTTTTAAGAGGTTGGTGGCAAGGAGAGGATGACACATTCCCTGTGGGTATCATTTCCACTGGGTACCGGTCTAAATTGGATGAACCTTAATCTTATGAACAAAAACCTTACGCCTTCTAGTAGGTCGGACTGTCGGGATAGAAGGAAAGAAAGAAGACATCAGATCCGGATAAATGGTGGTCGCCGTAAGCCATATGAAACGTGGTATGCACTAGCCGACACAGGCTGAAAAGAGGGCGGCCTCTGGAACCCACACAGCAGTGTCAAGACCTGCATATAAACTCTAGAAGAAACAGGTCAAAATAATGGCGGTCTCCGGGAGCAACTTATTCGGATGCTCACCACGTGTTAAAATGAACCACATCTTTATCCGAGCGATATCCTAGTTGTACCACCACAGCCGAGAGGCCTTTTTACCAGGAAAAAACATGCTACTACCTATTCCCGATTGCTTCAATCTAGAGTGATCGCGATATTTTATACTGTGATTTGCAGATTGGTCCCGACTGGAATGAATCCAACGTATTAGTATAAGCGGTGAGTCCCAGCTTTTCGGATGACTAGTTCGCGCATGGAATAACCAACCATTCAACGAGATCGAAACATTTTGTCAATACGCGACAAGCACAAAGCTTCCTTGATGAAAATTTGTAACTCTTTTTCAATACATTCAGAAAACTGCTCTAAACACTCATAAATTTACTTGTAAATACATTTCTAATTTTATTTTAAGTTCATACATTAAATAAATATTGATAATTAATCATGACACCATAAAGCATATTAGTACATTTATGTATACGGTGTGGCATGGTGGCAAAAGTAAAATTATATTTTAATACGTTATCTATCTCAGGACTCATAAAATCGTGTATTATATTCTAATTTGCTTAAGAAAACATCATTCAATTACTGTGTGCTGATTTTCATTGACATTTCCCATTCTAAACAACAAACATTCATTCAGTATAAAATGGATTATATTATTCAGTATGAAATTGATTATTGTATTATTAAATTGATTTTACTGGTGTTGATTTGGGAATAAAAACGGTATTGAAAGAGTAAAATAATTATCCATTATAATTCACCATGGAAGTCAGCTCAGCAGTCTTAACTTATTCATGTTAAAATTTAAAAGTTTCTTGGTGAGTGACATTTGCTACACAGATGTTATTTAAGCTTTCTAATTTGGAGCTTTTCGACACATTCACGAATATTCTTCTTAAATTATTTTTCCCTATGGAATATTTTACTTCCATTATGAAGTATTTGTTCATAAAGAAGGCCTATAAAACAAAAACGGCAAATTCTAAGAGAATTCTAAGAGAAATGACTCTAAGAGAAATCTCCCGCGCTCAGTATAATGGATGCCAAGTCCCGGCGGTTAAGAAACACTGCCACACCCTTAGGCTGAATTGGACGGTATGAGTAATTAAAAAATCTCTTCCCAACTGTAAAAGCATGGAGGTAAAAGTAAGGAGTTAAAACTTCGTGTTAAAAATACACCAATATCGTTTGAGACAATAATTCAGGTGGCACTGGGAAAAGTAGTCCTGCATTGCATGTATTTCTATGACAAAAGACCAAAAATATTTATTTAGACTGTCAACTTTGTAAAAATAAATTATTAGCGCAATGAAAAGTAGAACTAAACCAATAAAGAATATGTCTGTGTATTCAAAATTATTTTACCTTTCAATTTATGTTTGCGAGACGCTTGGCGAGACGCTTGGAGAGATTTTGGTGACGAATTTGGTGGAATGTTGCCAACTTGGCGACTTTTTATATGTTGCTATATTAACGAAAAACTCGCCAAATGAGTAAAAATGACGACTAATGGACGACATTTCGATATCTTGGAAAGAATATAAATATCTACTATAAAAGTAATCTATTTTTTTACTGTAAAAGTAGTAAATTCATTGCATTATATAAGGAAAGTCATGTGCTGCCCACATCAGATTTTTTTAAGCATTTAACTGTATACGTGAAACTGTTATAATGATAAAACTATGGAGGTTAATGTAAGGAATTAAAACTTTATAGTAAGAAAACGCCAATATCGTCTGAGACAATAATTCAGGGGGAGCTGGGATAAGATAAGAAGCCCTTCATTGTATGCATTTCTATGGTGAAAAGATTAAAATATTTATTTAAACTGTTCATTTTCTAAAAATAAATTATTAGCGCAATGAAAAATAGAACTAAAGCAATAAAGAATATGTCTGTGTATTCAAAATTAAATTATTTTACCTTTCAATTTATGTTTATCTCCAAATATTCTGTACTCTATCCTATAACTATGAAAATATACTGGTTAATTATACTCATAAATAGAGAACACTTAATTTAAAAATAATCCAATATACATATACTAAATACTGCGTTTTTCTGTTGCGTTAACAGCAGCTACTTTAGTAACACTAGCAACACCTAGATATAATTCTCAAAGCATTATGGCATTTTTAAGCGTTTCATCCATAGGAATTTCATCTCCTTCTTTCTAACTCCATGTGTAAAGGATTATGCTAGGCTGTGATGGGATTGTCACACAGTCAATTACCTATTTTCCGCGACAATGGCCGGCACGAATTGCGCTGATGATAAAATTCACCGATAATCCACATTTTACATGAACATTAAATTAAATTAAGAACTGAAAGCATAATATAAGTGCTATGTTTTATTCAGTTGTAGTTATTACTTGCTATGATTGTCATGATTAGGTTACGATTTTCGTGTAATTATTAATATGGTTAACAATTCACCGTCTAATTGTTGAATTCTTATCATTTGGACAAAGTAATTACGAAAATTTGTTTTTCTTAATCACGAATTAATATTAACCTCGTGAAATATACAGCTCAGATTCGGCTCTAATTATTATAAAATGCCGCCAAAGCGAAAACAATCTTATCGCATTGGAAATGAAAGTCAAAAACGGACTAGAGCTTCTGGTAAGCTGTCACAAATATATGCAGCAGACATAAATTCTGGAACTTATATAAAAGTAGTGGAATTAAGTTATTAAATTACCTTAAGGTCAAAAAATATAATTTATAGTGAACAAAAAAAAACCGTTACGATAATTATATAACAAAATCTTGTCCATAAAATGCTCATAATTAGATAACTTGCTATTTTTAAGTTATTATATTTTTCGTCCATTGAAATATAATACCATTTACGTTTAAATACTTTAATTGTTACTTGTTCCCTTGCAAGTCTATGAATACCTAATACCAATAATTATAATATATCAACAAAATTGTCATTTAAATAAGTAAATTTTTTAGCCTAATTAAGAATGGCACCAATTTTATTAATTACATTTCTATGATAGGGAGGTCGTTCAAAAAATTAAATTCTGCAGGTTCCGGTGAATGGAATTACCATGGATAAATTCTCCTCTGTTTGCTGATTATTTATCATACCTTACTTTACATCTAAGACCAACTGTTAACGTCATAAACGCAAAACCTGACTATAAGGGAGGTTACCAAAATCCGGAAGACCCTTGCAGACTCCAGTATCAATGGGCTGGTATCGATCTCTTTATTTGCTCATTAGCATGGAATAACCGATACCCTCAATGGCATCAAGAAACTTATTATAAACCACAATTTTTTCGAACTTCTTTGGACAATTTCAGTCCTTCCACGTGACCGGCAGAAAATTCGTTAACGAGCTAAATTGTAACCGAATTCTATGATGGAAATGTGAGAAGACTGAAATTGTCAATTCCCATATAAGCATATAAGCTCGTAAAATTTATGGCTTATTGCCAGTTTCTTACTGCCAATGCAGATATCGGTTATTGCATCCTGACGATCTCATAATAAGCGCGAAACCGGTCCGTGGCTACTGGCATCTGTGTCTGGGGTGTTTTACGTTCACTTTATATCCTTTCTGGACACTCTTTGTGAAAGACCCGATATATGATGTGGGAAATAATAATTATATCATCCTATTATATGAATCATCTTAACTCTAAACGTACCACGACCAGTCAAATAACCGATTGTAAGTTTTTGATTAAAAAATTCGCATATAATGTTATCGCTTTTTCTCACTTGACATCATGACTTTTTCTATTTAATGTATACAATCAATTTTTCAATATTTATTTTTCTTCTGCTTGTGTTTATATGATAATATACATAGTCTATTGTTATCTACCACGACCAGTCATTTGGCCAGGAGAAAAATTTATTGAAAAATTTATTAGGTTATCAGGTCAAGAAAATGTGATGTGCATGAACATTCCACATATTTCCATCAGTTTCCTGTACATTTCTACAAGGACTGTTGCGTATTAAGTTCAATTTATAATGATTGTGTATTAAAATTTTAATAAAGTGCGTAAAATTTCAAGTTGCAAGAGAAGGAGACAAAAACAAAAATCTGATGTGGGCAGCACATGACTTTCCCTGCAGACTTATATTCTCGTTCTCTTTCTTTTAACTGAATTTAATTCACTTTTAATTCAATTTTCATTCTCATTTGATAGCTGGACTTATTTTCAAAGGTGGCGTAGAGAAAAAACGAAAATATCTCGAAAACGGCTAGTCTTAGTGTAATGGGTTGGTCTTATTCTTTTCTTCGTTAAAAATTACGTATAAAACAAGTCTTTAATGGATATATTTTAGCATACGTAGGTTTTTATTTTATATTTTGTAGATTTTTGCGGGCCATTTTGCTGAAAAGGCAGGTTATTTTCTTCCGAATCATACCGAAATCTGATCAGCACTAGGATGACCCACAAGCGATTTATTTACTAAATTTTGTGAAATTCGGTCCATTAGATTTTTAGCTACAGTGGATACAAGCTTTTGCGGGCCATTTCGCTAAAAAAGGCGGGTTCTTTTATCCCGAATCGTACGCAAAACTAATCAGTACCAGATTCGCCTACCAGTGGCTTAGCTACCAAATTTTATGAAATTCGGTCAATTAGTTTTTTAGTTAGAACGGATTCAAAACCTGCACAGACAGACACACACACAGACGTCACGCTGAAAATGGTTTTTTCGTATTCTAGAGGTCTCGAAACGTGTAGATCCGTCGAAAACTCGAGTTGCGATTCTCGGCATGATTCCAATATTTTCCCTATACATTACCATGTATTGCAGGGAAAGTAAAAATCTGATGTGGACAGCACATGACTTTCCCTGCAGACTTATATTAACGTTCTCTTTATTTTAATTAAATTTATTTCACTTTTAATTCAATTTTCGTTCTCATTCGGAAACCGGACTTATTTTCAAAGGAGGCGCAGAGAAAATAAGGAAAACTAAAATATCTCGAGAACGGCTAGTCCTAGTGTAATGGGGTTGGTCTTATAATTTTCGTCGTTAAAAATTACGTATTAAACGAGCATTTAATGGATATATTTGAGTATACCTAGTTCTTTAGTTTAGATTTTGACGAATTTTTGCTGGCTATTTTGCAAGAAAAGGCAGGTTATTTCTTTTCGAATCGTACCAAATTCTGATCAGCACCAGAATAACCCACAAATGACTCATCTACCGAATTTTGTGAAATTCGGTCCATTAGTTTTTCAGTTAGAGTGGATGCAAGCTTTTGCGGGTCCTTTCGCAAAAAAAGGCGGGTTTTTTATTCCAAATCCTTTCCAAAGCTAATCAGCACTAGACTCGCCCACAAGTGACTTACCTACCAAATTTTGTGAAATTCGGTCGATTAGTTTTTTAGTTAGAGCGGATACAAAATCTGCACAGACAGACAGACAGGCACACAGACACACACACACACAGACGCCACGCTAAAAATGGTTTTTTCGTATTCTAGAGATCTCGAAACGTGTAGATCCGTCGAAAACTCGAGTTGCGATTTTCGGCATGATTCCAATACTTTCCCCATACATTACCATGTATTGCAGGGAAAGTAAAAAAGTATTACTAGGTAGTTTATATTGCGTTTTTACAGCATTACTTCATTCCTAATCTTTCCTGAAAAGCTATCGAAACATTCAAGACACACCAAGTTCTCGAAATAAGTAAATACCATAGGCGAAGAGTTTTCGGAAATAGATGAAAGTGAACTTTCTGGAAGTGAAGAAGTATTATTTTTGAAAGTAATAATGATCTAATAGACACTGGGTGTGAGCCTACAGATACCGACGATGAAGAGGAGAATATTGTGAATATAATACGTAGGGGACAAAAAATAATGATATTGCTCTCAAGTTCTGAAGTTGATAATGAAAAAATGAGCAGTATATTTCGATTGATGGCACTGTTTGGAAAGAAATGCAAATAGGTGCTACATCTCGGAGAGCAGAATTTTATAACATTTTCAAGAAAGAATCAGGTCCAACGGGATACGCAAAACGTAATATTATAAATTGTAAAATGAAACTGCAATTTCGTTAATAAATGACGTAATTCGTTAATTATGGAACATAACAGAACATACACACTGGAAGAAGCATATCGTATTTTAGGAGCCGAATGGAGTCTATTATCTTAAAGTTACCTTGTTTTATATTTCCTTACTAAAATCAATATTCCCTGCATTCAATCAGAAAAAATAAAGTTTTTATCTAAAACCCTGTCATTTGATCGGTTACGGTACTAGTAGGTATATATTGAGTGTCGGTAATTTTAGGGTTAAATATTAATTCAACCATATTGCTTCCACGATCACGTGATTGCACGCCCCTTTCCTCCCATTCTGTATTTTCTCTTTCCATTTCTTTTCATGGTCTTATTAAGCTGTCGTTTGAAACATTGTTCTTTGGCAACGCGCAGCAATGGCATAAAAAGTAAAAATCTGATGTGGGCAGCACATGACTTTCCCTGCAGACTCAAATTCATATATTTTTTTTCTTTAATAATTCATTAAATTGAGTTTAATTGCACAAAATGAAACTAAATTTGTGCTTTTTAATTCAATTTCTTTTTATTTGGTAATTAGACATTTTTCTAAAAGTGGCATAACTAAATGCGAAAAATCTCAAATATCTCGAGAATGGTTAGTCCTAGAGTAATAGAGTTGTTCTTATTATTTTCCCTCATCAAAAATTACGTATAAAACAAGCATTTAATTGATATATTTGAACATGCGTAGCTTTTTTTAGATTTTGCGATTTTTGAGGGCCATTTCGTAAAAAAAGGCAAGTTGTTCTTCTCCGAATAATACCAAAATCTAATCAGCACCAGAGTATCTCCCAAGTAATTTATCTATCAATTTTTGTGAAATTTGGTCAATTAATATTTTAGTTAGAGTGGATACATGACATTTTTGCGAGCCATTTCGTAAAAAAAGGTAGGTTGTTCTTTTCCGATTAATACCAATATCTAATCAGCACCAGAGTATCGTACAAGTAACTTATCTACCAAATTTTGTGTAATTTGGTCAATTAGTATTTTAGCTAGAGTGGATAAAGGACAATTTTACGGGTCATTTCGCAAAAAAAGGCGGGTTCTGTTTTTACGAATCGTACCACAAACTAATGAGCACCACGGTCATACCCAAGTGACTTACCTACCAAATTTTATGAAATTCGGTCCATTAGTTTTTGAGTTAGAGTGGATACATACATTCCACAGACAGACAGACAGACAGACAGACAGACAGATAGACACACACACAGACGTCACGTTAAAAATGGTTTTTTCGTATTCTAGAGGTCTCGAAACGTGTAGATCCGTCGAAAACTCGAGTTGTGATTTTCAGCATGATTCCAATACTTTCCCTATACATTACCATGTATTGCAGGGAAAGTAAAAAATCTGATGTGGGCAGCACATGACTTTCCCTGCAGACTTATATACACGTTCTCTTTATTTTAATTAAATTTATTTCACTTTTAATTCAATTTTCGTTCTCATTCGGTAACCGGACTTATTTTCAAAAGTGGCGTAGGGAAAATACGAAAAACTAAAATATCTCGAGAACGGCTGGTCATAGTGTAATGGGGTTGGTCATTTTCTTTTCTTCTCTAAAAATTGCGTATTAAACACGCATTTAATGGATATATTTGAGCATACGTAGTTCTTTTGTTCAGATTTTGGCGATTTTTGCGGGCCATTTTGCAAAAAAAGGCAGGTTATTTTTTTCGAATTATACCAAAATCTAATCAACACCAGGGTGGCCTACAAGCGACTTATCTATCAAATTTTGTGAAATTCGGTCCATTTGTTTTCCAGTTAGAGTGGATACAAACTTTTGCGGGCCATTTCGCAAAAAAAAGGCGGGTTCTTTTAACCCGAGTCATACCCAAAACTAATCAGCACCAGACTCATGCACAAGTGACTTACGTATCAAATTTTATGAAATTCGGTCAGTTAGTTTTTTAGTTAGAGTGGATACAAAATCTGCACAGACAGACAGACACACAGACACACAGACAGACACACTGACACACACACAGACGTCACGCTAAAAATGGTTTTTTCGTATTCTAGAGATCTCGAAACGTGTAGATCCGTCGAAAACTCGAGTTGCGATTTTCGGCATGATTTCATTACTTTCCCTTTACATTACCATGTATTGCAGGGGAAGTAAAATTCTGATGTGGGCAGCACATGACTTCCCCTGCAGACTTATATTCACGTTCTCTTTATTTTTATTACTTTTAGTTCACTTTTAATTCAATTTTCTTTCTCATTTGATAACTGGACTTCTTTTCAAAGGTGGCGTAGAGAAATACGAAAAAACTAAAATATCTCGAGAACGGCTAGTCCTAGTGTAATGAGATTGGTCTTATTCTTTTCTTCGTTAAAAATTACGTATAAAACAAGCTTTTAATGGATATATTTGAGCGTACGTACTTTCTTATTTTAAATTTTGACGATTTTTGCGGGCCATTTTGCAAAAAAAGGCAGGTTATTTTTTCCGAATCGTACCAAAATCTTATCAGCACCAGGGTGACCTACAAGCAACCTATCTACCAAATTTTGTGAAATTCGGTCCAATAGATTTTTAGCTAGAGTGGATACAAACTTTTGCGGGCCATTTCGCAAAAAAAGGCGGGTTATTTTATACCCATTCGTACCCAAAACTAATCAGCACCAGATTCGGCCACAAGTGACTTACCTACCAAATTTTATGAAAATCGGTCAATTAGTTTTTTAGTTAGAGTGGATACAAAATCTGCACAGACTGACACACAGACAGACAGACAGACAGACAGACAGACATACAGACAGACATACAGACAGACAGACAGACAGACACACACACAGACGTCACGCTAAAAATAGTTTTATCGTATTCTAGAGGTCTCGAAACGTGTAGATCCTTCGAAAATTTGAGTTGTAATTTTCGGCATGATTCCAATACTTCCCCTATACATTACAATGTATTGCAGGTAAAGTAAAAAGAAACCTGTAACAGACGATTTTATGTCGAAACCTTAATCAAACATTTCTTTTATGGGATATTAAAGAACACGGGTTATTACACAGGTAGTTTTAAAGCTACCGTTTCGTGTGTAATTTTTAAGCTACAGTTTTAAGTATCTAGGTCGGTGTTGTCTCTTTTATCTTGTGTATTTAATTTTGTATTTTAACTTTTCGTTCCATTTCTGTTCATGTAACTGATGGTATGGAGATGAAATGCAACAGTATCAGAAATTCATAATTGAATTAAAATATGGAGAAGTGTATTTTTTAGGAATTGAAGTAATAAAAGTCACGAGTGAAGCTATAATAATAATTCAGCTATATTGATTCTGCCATCACGTGATCTCCATCCCCCCTACTCCCTTTCCATTTCGAGTCATGTAGTTATCGATCTATCAATGTATCATTGGAGTGGAACAAAGGAGTGAAAAATGAAATAATATTGATCAGATGCATTTACACGTCAATGAAACATCAAAATCGTAGTCTAGATTTTCTTTCAAAGGATATTAAGAGGTATGAGTTATTACATACAGGTTATGTTTTACGCTTCTATACCGTCGATTTTTACAACTGTGTACTGTGAAAATGTTTTGAGATAGTAATACTCTGAGGCTTTAAAAGAACTTTTCCTGCTTTGAAATAGTTTCATTTATTTGTGTTTCGAGAATTATATAAGATCAAACAGTGGCTGTTATTGGAAGGGGGCGATAGAACGCGCAACCCTCTTGATCAAACATCATAAATCTTGTTTTTAACACTTTACAACAAAGTTGAAAAGTGTTTATGACTTCGTTCATTCTATCTGTCTGTTTGTCTGTCTGTCCGTTAGCACGATAACTGCCGTAAAAATGACTTAATCAAAATGAAATTTTAGTATGTTGTTCAGACGGTATGTAGGACCTATGGGAATATAAATGAATAATATAACCCAATTAGTTTTGGATTGAACCCGGGTTGAAAAAATGAAATGCATTGAGCCCTATGGGACCTAATTTTTCAAACATTTTTTAAGCGGATTTAAAATTCACAAATTACTTCGAAAATTTTAGGTAATATTCAAATTGTTCCATAAAATATATAAAAAAAATTTAGCGAAATATATTCAGCAGTTTTTTAAATAAAAATTTAAATAATAATTACGCCTCTTATATGAAGAGATCACGTGACCATGATATGAAAAGATCACATGGCTCACTTCAAAATGATATATGGCATGCATCTTGTCTCAAAATCGTGATTTTTTAAGTTCTTTTTAATTCATATTGAGTGTTGTATCCGTCCAAAAACCATTTTATTTTTGTTTAAATTCTGTACATCTACATACCGAAACAATGCAATTACAATATATTTGAATTTAAATGATCATCCAAATTTGATTATTTCTACAACGAAGCCTATTTTTCACTTATGTAAAATGTAAACAGCAAAATATGTAGAGTGAGTTGTATTAGAATTGCTGTATTTTTTTAACACAAAATTATTTAGCCCATGGAGTCTGCATAACTGATATGAATGAAACATTCAATGATTTTACAAAGAGAAAGACGATCCTTGAAAAACTCAAAACCTTTAATAAAGTTACGCAAATAGACATTTCTTATGTAATTTTTGCCTAGAAAACAATTGACATAAACTTTAGAACGAACCGTTCTTATGAACCGTTCTTGAGATATTGCACATTTTTGAAATAAATTTATCAAAAAAATCTCACAAATTAAAAAAATGTTAACTGTTGAGAAATATGTTTACTTTTCATATGTAATATCATACGATAAATTTGGTGACATCATTCTCATGGATCTAACTCGTTCCATTCACGAAAAAATATACTTTGAGTAATACTTTCGTATCAGTACGTCAGTAGTCATTTATCTGCTGTAATAATAACTTGTTTATCCGTCCATAATGCATGGCGCGATTTTGGCGAGGAATTTAGCGGAATGTCGCCAACTTGGCGACATTTTTAAATGTTGCCAAATTAACGAAAATCTCGCCAAATGTATAAAAAAAGACGCTAAATCAATGAAAATGACGACTAATTGAATAAAATTCAAAATCTTGGAAAGAATATAAGTATATACTATAAGAATAACATTTTGTTTAACTGTAAAAGTAGTAAATGCATTGATTGCATTATATAAGGAAAGTCATGTGTTGCCCTCATCAGATTTTTACTTTCCCTGCAATACATGGTAATGTATAGGGAAAGTATTGGAATCATGTCGAAAATCGCATCTCGAGTTTTCGACGGATCTACACGTTTCGAGACCTCTAGAATACGAAAAAACTATTTTTAGCGTGACGTCTGTGTGTGTGTCTGTGTGTCTGTCTGTGTGTCTGTGTGTCTGTCTGTGTGTCTGTCTGTCTGTGCAGATTTTGTATCCACTCTAACTAAAAAGCTAATTGACCGAATTTCATAAAATTTGGTAGGTAAGTCACTTGTGCACGAATTTGGTGATGATTAGTTTTGGGTATGACTCGGGTTAAAAGAACCCGCCTTTTTTTGCGAAATGACCCGCAAAAGCTTGTATCCACTCTAACTGAAAAACTAATGGACCGAATTTCACAAAATTTGGTAGATAAGTCGCTTGTAGGCCACCCTGGTGCTGACTAGATTTTAGTATAATTCGAAAAAAAATAACCTGCCTTTTTTTTGCAAAATGGCTCGCAAAAATCATCAAAATCTAAACTTAAGAACTACGTATGCTCAAATATAACCCTTAAATGCTTGTTTAATACGTAATTTTTAGCGAAGAAAAGAATAAGACCAACCCCATTACACTAGGACTAGCCGTTCTCGAGATATTTTAATTTTTCGTATTTGTCCTACACCATTTTTGAAAATAAGTCCAGTTTTCAAATGAGACCGAAAATTGAATTAAAAATTAATTTAATTTAATTTAAATAAATAGAACGTGAATATAAGTCTGCAGGGAAAGTCATGTGCTGCCTACATCAGAGTTTTTAGTTCTGCTACAATAGCAATGCTTCCAAAGCTTAACACAATAAACATAATAATGCACAGTAATAACACTCCCAGGTATACATCGCCATTTAAAAAAAAATATATTTTCGTATCATCGTTGAAATATACCTTACATAACATTAAAAAAACTTTATTTACATGCTCCGAAATTCTATCGAATAATATCAGCATCGGAATTCCATTCTAAGTACATACCGAATTTATTTTTTAAAAATCTTTGCGAGTAGTGTTTAAAATAACAGAAGATATTTGCGTTAAAAAGACAACAGCACAATTTTCGTAATCCTGTTTGAAAACTTCTCTTCCATGAACTTGTTAGAACTTTTTGTCTTTTACTGTTAAGAACATATTTGTTTTTCTCAACATATGTTCGTTTTAAGGGAACTTGTGAGAAACCACTTTTCTATCTCAAATGAAATCGGGGATTATTTGATTTTAAATTGTTCTTTTAATTTTTTTCCCGTGAATTTTCTTAAATGGATGAGTAAAATATAAATGATAATTTCGGTGAATTATTTTAAGAACGTTTATTTAAAAATAATTGTATTTTTGTGCATTTATAGGAGGTTCAGTTATAATTATATGCTTCATAATTTTGAATATGCGATAATAATTAAATATAGAAATATTTAATTATTATTGCCTAACAAATATAAATATTGCAATAATGAATTGCAATAATAATTTTGAAAAAATTAGAATTCATAGGGAAGGGTGTATTTTAAGAAACTGCACGGACATACTGCCAAAAACAAAATTCGAGCTTCCAATACCGGGATTTCCAAATTGGGTACTCAGATCAATTTATTGACGATATAATATCGTAATTAATATTGACGATTTAGTATTATCGTATAGTATTGTAATTTAATGACGATTTACTCGTAATATCGTAATTTTAATACCACTGAAACTTTTATATCCAGGTTAGTTGTTCCTTTTATTATAGCAATATAAAGGCTCACTCAATAAATCTCCGGTCTAACCAAGAAAAACAATTTTTTTTTAGAAATTCGGCTTTATTCATCA
This sequence comes from Amaurobius ferox, assembly GCA_951213105.1. Taxonomy (NCBI): domain Eukaryota; kingdom Metazoa; phylum Arthropoda; class Arachnida; order Araneae; family Amaurobiidae; genus Amaurobius; species Amaurobius ferox. Next base: position 77,821,160 of record OX578152.1, on the reverse strand, counting down.
ACATACCCTCTTTCAAGGGTGATACATTCATTCCAACGCTTCTCTAACCTTTCGATGCCTTTTTGGCAGAACGATTTTTCTTTGCTCTCAAAATAGGCCTCAGTTTCGGCAATCACTTCTTCGATTGAGCCAAATTTCTTTCTCTGGAGCATGTTTTTGATGTCTACAAAAAGCCAGTAGTCGCTGGGGGCCAGATCTGGAGACTACGGTGGGTGAGGAAGCAATTCAAAGCGTAATTCATATAATTTAACCATCGTTTTCATCGACTTGTGACACGGGGCATTGTCTTGGTGGAACAGCTCTTTTTTCTTTTGCGTGTGAGGCCGTTTTTTCTTGATTTCTACACTCAATCGATCCAATAATGCCATGTAGTATTCGTAATTGATAGTTTTACCTTTTTCAAGATAGTCGATGAACAAAATACCATGCGCGTCCCAAAATACGGATGCCATAACCTTGCCAGCTGAATTTTGGGTCGCTTTGGAGACTTCTCACCGGCTGCTGTCCACTCAGCTGACGATCTTTTTGATTCAGGTGTGTAGTAATGGATCCATGTTTCATTCATCGTCACATACTGATGCCAGAAATCCTTATTATCTCGCTTGAACAGCTCAAAACAGGGCTCTGAATCGTCGACGAGTTGTTGTTTTTGGTCCGTTGTGAGCAAACGCGGCACCCACTTCGAAATCAACTTACACATGCTCAAATTTTCGTGTAAAATTATAAACACACTACCTTCTGATATCTTTAAAGTGTCAGCTATCTCATGCAACTTCACTTTACGGTCTTTCAAAACTATTTTGTGTGCTCTTTTTATGTTTTCCGGGACAACTGCCGATTTTGGGCGACCACAGCGTTCAGCATCATTGGTGTTTGTACGACCGCGTTTAAATTCAGCATACCAGTCCATACTAGTTGAATTCCCTGGTGCAGAGTCTCCATAACGTTTATCAAGCCACTATTTGGCTTCAACAGTATTTTTCCCCATCAAAAAACAATGTTTAATCAATACACGAAATTATTTTTTACCCATTGTTTTGAAAATTACAAAACTAGGGTCACTAAAACCACTGTAACCTATAAACTAATTGCCAGAATGTCATGATATTTTGACACGTGTCATTTGAAGGTTGGTACTATCCAGAAATCATATGGGTCTGTCAACAGTGTTGCCATATATATGTCAGACCGGAAACTTATTGAGTGAGTTATAATGGTAATTACCTATTATGTATTACCAATATCGAATGATGACAGTTATTTTAGTGTTTATGCTGGGTCGTATAAACATACGATAATATACTCATCACCTCCTTAAAATTGCAGTGTCAGTATGTCAGAGCAACAAATGTAACTCCAAGGGATGTAAAACTCATATATACTAAATAGACATTTCTGAATCCAAACCTGAAATTCTTTTTCAAATTAACACTTGAATGTGGAGTAATAGCCAATGAAAATTTAGCTATTTTTGCTATTTGTGTATTTATAAACTCAGGCCAAAGGCGTTGCCACAACATAGTGGAATTGCTTGGTTATGAGACTTTAATGCCTGAAGAAAAAAACCTGATGTGGACAGCACATGATTTTCCTTATATAATGCAATGGATTTACTACTTTTACAGTAAAAGAAAAAAGGTTATTCTTAAAGTGGATACTTGTATTCTTTCCAAGATATTGACATTTCGTCAATTAGACGTCATTTTCATTGATTTAGCGTCATTTTTATCCATTTGGCGAGATTTTCTTTTATTTGGCAACATTTAAAAGTCGTCAAGTTCGCGACATTCCGCCAAACTCGTCGCCAAAATCTCGTCAAGCGTTATGGACGGAGAAATAAGTTATTCTTATAACAGATTGCCGTTCAAATACAAAAGTATTTCTCAAAGTATATTTGCCGTGAATGGAACGAGCTAGATCCATGAGAATGGCATCATCAAATTTATTGCATGATATTACATATGAAAAATGAACATGTTTCTCAACAGTTAATATATTTTTTTAATTTATGGGATTTTTTTGTATAAATTTATTTGACAAATGTGCAATATCTCGAGAACGGTTCATGCTAGAGTTTTAATGTTTATGTCAATCATTTTCTAAGAACAAATTACATAAGAAATGTCTATTTGCATAACTTTATTAAAGGTTTTGACTTTTTGATGAATTTTTCAAAATTTTCCCTTGAAAATTTAGGGGGTTATGAACATTCGATTGTGTTTAAAAATAATAGGCTTCCAATATTCACGGATTGTAATTATTGTACTAAATTTCATTTGGATCGCTCCATTTGTTCGTGAGATATCGTCTCCACCACAGACACACATACAAACACACACACGCAGACACACACACACATATACTTTCACACACACACGCAGACACACACACACATATACTTTCACACACACGCACAGACATCACCTCAAAAATGTTCGATTCGTGATCAGGGATGTTTGATACGTGCCCTCCCGTCGAAAACTCGAAACTTAAAAAAATTCTACATAAAATAAAGATGGAGAAAACATCAAATAATCCAATTTAACAGGATTACATACAAAAATAATTAAGGAATAAAAGGGTGGACACCTCCCTGGAAAAACAAAATAAACCTAATACTTATCCCAAAAACTGCATCAATACCAAACACTCAGGACCCATGCTTCTCATCAACCAGTTCAAATCAAAAATCAAATCAAACAAAAAACAACGGTCTTCCACCAAAAATAAAAATTGGGAATAGTCCCCCCGACTCCCACCATCCAACGAAACAGATGTCCAGGGCTCAACTAACGTCTAAACCCAAAAGACTAAATACAACAATTAAACCAAAAGACCAAAAACACAATATCTAAACTCCACCAGAGAGACAACAAGTGAATTCTTACAAACCAGAGAATAACCTCAACAAAAACAACAATCAAGAGCCCAAATAATCTCAAAAACGGCTCCTATCAATTCCCCAGGCTCCAACTCCAAAACTATAATACAAAGAAAATATTATAAAAACCAATAACCAATAACCAAACAACAACCAATTACCGAAATAATGAGAAATATCCCCCTTATAAAAGAGAAGCGTATAAGGAATTTTAATATTTTAATATTGGTGTATGGCTCGCATGTGACTGTGGATATTAGGAGCAGATGAGAGAGTCTGCGGGAGTTGATGTCCGCCGGTTCTTGTTTCGCATGCATGGACGTGGTGTACTTAGACGGATATAGGTACTTTTACTTGTATTACATCGGCATGTACTTTCACTCGTATTACGTCAACAACCCAGCTGAACGGAGAGCTTATATACCGCACCTTCTGTGTAAGGTGCCAGAAAAGAACACGTAACTTATCAAGTTCTCAGCCAATCTACAAAATTCTGGAAGTTCATAGAACTCTCCAAAAGACGCTATTTCACCAAATCCATAGTCAATGTCATCGAATTTGTCGCCAAGGTCAAGTGGTCTTGATCTAAAAATTATAATAATAGTTTTTTGCAACCCGTTTTTAACACTATTTTATGTCACTTCCGTTATACACACTTCCGTTTCATCTAAGTCACATGTACTTTCAAGATTTACTCAACCAGCGCCTTAAGATATTTCACATAAAAAAAAACGCCTGCAGAAGTGAGATATTTGCCAAATAATTTTAATCTGTTTAAAAATATTTAGTGAAATAGCTCATTATAATCAAGTTCACCTTCTAGTTTGACGTGCTCTTCCTCAAGAGAATGATTATTGAAATCGAATTAATTCCACAGACAATAAATAATCAATCTTTGTTCAAAACTTTTATTTACTGTGGTTAAATAAACTTTAAATTCCAAGCATTGCTATTTGTATTTTACATGAGCCGATAAAGTAATTAGACAAGACCCGTCAAGCACTTTGTAAGTTTCTCTAACTCAACGGCTTAATTACGTTTATTGATCGTTAAATTAAAGTTCGCATTTACAGTAGCTTTTTAAAAAGGCATTGCTGGTAGCAATCAAATTCGACATCCATGTTTTGACTAAAAGATTTTTGAAGCATCTATTTTTTAAGATCTACTATAAATAGGATGTTTAAATGATGACTGATGCGTATTCAGCATTACATATTTTAGGGGGTAGGGGTTGGACTAAGGATTTCAGATTCTGGTTCTTTTTCCATTTCCGGTTCAAGAATTTTTTTTTTTTTAGAACATATATTTTTCAAGATAGGCTATGACTAGAGCTCAGACGATAACTGATATGAATGCATCATAGAATTCTGGAATATTGAATATTTGACAATTTCGTCAATTTGTCGATGTTTTTGTAAATTTTGCGATATTTTCAACGGTCGCCAAGTTTGTCACCAAGGTTACCAAATTTGTCGCTAAGGGGATTAGACGGACAGACAGACAAACCCTATTGAAACAATTAATTTACCATCAGATTACAAATTTAAATCCCAATCCATTCCTAAAATCAACATCCTACTCATGTTTTGATTTTATATCTTATAAATCTGGCGTTATTTTTAAAAATTATGCGTTATTTTTATTAATTTGGCGACATTTAAATGTTGCTAAAGGTGTCTCCAAGGTCGTAAATTATTCGTTAATTATTACATTGGCAAAAAATTTGATGATAGGGCCTGAATAAATTTTAGCCTTACAGTACATTTAATCCATTGAATAACGCTTACATTAAAATGAGCAAGCTCCATAAAATAAACATGTCAGCCAAGAGTCTAAAGATTGGTATAGTTAAGGAAATATTTACTAATGCAAAACATTTCTATAGTAGAGTTTTACGCGAGCTGTAAATTAGTCACGATCTATCGAACACTTCTTTGAGAATTCCCTAACTCAATGGCTCAATTACTTTTATTGGTTGGTTATTTGAAGTTCCAGTTATAACAACCAGTAATGTCTGATTTCATTGATAACATTTAGAATTTTATTAGTTATCGTTTTATTTTAAAAGAATAGGTTGTTGTTCAGTTTAGAGCCCATTTCAAATGAAGCGTTATTCAATGGATTAAAATTACGTTAAATGTGAGGGAAATATAGAAATCGAATAAAAATATTATTTTTTCAGTAACTGAATAGACACAGGGATAGATATCAATTTCAAGCATGCATAAATTGCAACCATGGAGGTGAAGGGGAGGATTTAAAACTTCATGTTGGGAAAACGCCAAATTATTTGTGACAATAATTCAGGTGGCGCTGGGGTATGATAAACCCTACAACATGGTAAATATTTCGATGATCAAAGGCTCGTATTGAATTTAATATTATTTATTTAAACTTTTTGCAGAAATAAATAATAATAGACTTTGAGGCACAAACAACGACATGGTAACATTTTCAGATTTTTAATTGCATTTATCTTTGAGAGGCTCAAAATTGATCAGGTCACGCTAGTTTGAGAGTGTAACGCGTTTGAAAAGTCTCTGAAGTTATAACATGCAGTCTTTGGTCATGACGACAACGGTTGAAATCTAGATCATATCCACTCAGTTATGCCGCCGTTTGAAAACTTGTTTCTGTCCAGTTATATCCAGAATGAACGAATTTTTCCCGCGGTTATGTGATAATGTAATGCACAGAAGACCTGTTTTACAGGAAATGCTGTCTGGTCACAACGAGGATGGCCAGTCGGTTGACTATTCAAACGTATCTTCAAATAACAATTAAGTCCTTTTTGTTTGGAGGTTCATATAGGGATTGGGACACGCTCAAAGTGAGAAAAAAGTCAGAGAGACACGAAGACAGACAGAGAGAAGGTAGGTGGTACGTGGGTTTTAATTGGGACGCTACCAAAGCTACTCATCAGAATTTCATGAAATTTGGTATAGTCGTTCTCCGGCGACAAACAAATGAATTTTCACTTTTATTTATATACACAAGATATGACTCACTTAATATCTTCCATTATATGTATTACAGAATTATTTTATAATTTCTTGCTGCTTTTTATACTGTGAGACCAGGAATCACGTAGACAGTTTTATATGTGGATTTAAGATATCTAGCAGGCCAAACAATGGCATCAGACTGCAAGATGTCAATGTATTGCAGTCCTGACCCGAAAGGTCAGCAACTGCTATAAATAAGGGGACTTCAAATACAGATTGGGTCGGTCCAGAGCAGTTACCGGTGGCTATAGGAAAAACCATGATATTGGTTCAAAGTTAAACCAATATAACCCAATATGGAGAATGTGTTATCGCATCGCCCTGAGGTCAGTCAATGATAGCCAAAGAGGCGTGTCAGACCTCAGGCCAAACGAGGTGGCAACCGAGAGGAGGTTCTACAGATTCAGAAATGCAAGATACAGTTGGAGAAAATAGTTAGAGTTAGCAACCAAAGTCGATAGTAGATATGCAAAAAGTTCTACAGAAATGAACGACAGGTACAACAGGCGAGATGCGTATATACATCAATAAGAGGCCATCGTCACAGAGATGGTGAAACAAACGAGCTTCGATTATCAATCGAATGCAGGCCAAACGTCAAAAGACAACCGGAAGGTATGTGCAAGTCCGCTTATAGAAGGTCATAACCATTTTGACAATAATTACTTACCTGGTCTCATATGTCCAATCTCCTCCTTAATCATGTGTGGTAATTGTTGTATTTAATTTAATGAATATAATGTTCTTAATAAATAATGTTATTTTAAAGTTAAAATGGGTGCAGTTAATTGTGATTAGTATTATGTTAATAGATTTTATTTCAGGAATTCGTACTAAAGATTATATGGTGGCATTTAAAGCGGCACAATTCAATGTTATACGACTATACTATGAACAGCCGTTAATTTTTAGTAATTTAGCAATTCTAAGATCCAACATAAAGTTAAAATATTAAATGTTCACCACATATACATTAAAATGTCAGTGACCCCACTCCTTTACGATCGAATTGAAAATGTAAACGATGTACTTCTCTCTCACTTTCTACTTTATTCTGGCATGTCATGCACGGTTTATATATTTTATGTGAATGTTTGTTGACACGCTACATCACTGTAAACAAAATATCGTTAGTGTAAAATTCTTCTCAACTTTCTGAAGGATTCAACCCCCCACCCCATACTGTTTAGTTGCATTTCTATCATATTAAGCAACAGAATGAAAAAAAAAAAAGTTCTCCGTCATATGTTTGTCAAATGATATTATTTTGAAATACTTCTTATTTTATATTTATTTTTACATTCAGATAGATAGATCTTTGATCATTAGATAGTGTAAATTACTTTAGATCATTAGATAGTGTAAAAGAAGGAAAATCATTGTGATGGGGATTAAAATTCGACCCACGAATTTGGGTGGATTTACGCATTTTGAGCGTCCCTGTATGATAATTTATCATTTTTTCAGGGATGTATATATGTTGCTCAATGAGAGTGTAGACATCATGTTTCTCGAAAACAAAATACACAAACTGAAAGAAGTTTGGAACGTTTTTTCCAATCAATGGACATCAATATATATCAATCTTTTAGACTTTTGCACTAAGAAAAGGACCTTTATATTTCTATTTCTTTTATTCGAAAGAAGATTATAAAAATGAGGCTCTCGCACCAAAAAAAGGACCTTAATATTTCGATATCTTTTATTCGAAAGAAGATTATAAAAATGAGGCGCAATCACCAAGGAAAGACCTTTATCTTTAGATTTTTTAATTCGAAGGAATATTATAAAAAGGAGGCCCTCGCACCAAGAAAAGGACCTTAATACTTCGAGTTTTTTAATCCAATAGAATATTATACAAATGAGGCGCCCGCACCAAGATAAACACCTTAATATTTCGATATTTTTATTCGATAGAATATTATAAAAATGAGGCTCTCGCACCAAGAAAAGGACCTTAATATTTCGATTTCTTTTATTCGAAGGAAGATTATAAAAATGAGGCTCTCGCACCAAGAAAAGGACCTTAATATTTCGATTTCTTTTATTCGAAAGAAGATTATACAAATGAGGCTCTTGCACCAAGAAAAGGACCTTAATATTTCGATATCTTTTATTCGAAAGAAGATTATAAAAATGAGGCTCTCGCACCAAGAAAAGGACCTTAATATTTCAATATCTTTTATTCGAAAGAAGATTATAAAAATGAGGCGCAATCACCAAGGAAAGACCTTAATATTTAGATTTTTTTAATTCGAAAGAATATTATAAAAATGAGGCCCTCGCACCAAGAAAAAGACTTTAATACTTCGAGTTCTTTAATCCAAAAGAATATTATACAAATGAGGCGCCTGCACCAAGATAAACACCTTAATATTTCGATATTTTTATTCGATAGAATATTATAAAAATGAGGTTCTCGCACCAAGAAAAGGACCTTAATATTTCGATATCTTTTATTCGAATGAAGATTATAAAAATGAGGCTCTTGCACCAAGAAAAGAACCTTAATATTTCTATATCTTTTATTCGAAAGAAGATTATAAAAATGAGGCTCTCGCACCAAGAAAAGGACCTTAATACTTCGAGTTTTTTAATCCAAAAGAATATTATACAAATGAGGCGCCCGCACCAAGATAAACACCTTAATATTTCGATATTTTTATTCGATAGAATATTATAAAAATGAGGCGCTCGCACCAAGAAAAGGACCTTAATATTTCGATTTTTTTAATTCGAAAAAAGAATATAAGATGAAATTATGTTCAAAACCGTTGCAATTATAATGTAATTTTATAAGCAATTTTGATGGAATGAAATTTGGTACGACTACTTCTGTGGTGAAATGCAATTGGTAAAATAAATAAAAAAAGAAAATGAGATAAATATCCTCACTATTACAAATTAACGTTTTATGTACAGCATTATATCGATTACATTACGAAAAGTCATAAAATTCCAAGTCTATACATAACTATTTGATAAAATGAGCAAAGATTTAATCCTATGTTGAGGAAAAGTGCTATTCGCATTTTCTTTGGATGTCAAATAAATTCGTAAAACTCAACCAAAATATGTCATAAAATGTAATACATTCTGAAATCGTTAAGGAAGATGGAAATCTTACATCTTAGGAAACTGCTTCTCATTGAAATGCACATATGGAGTCTTATTGTTACTTTTCCCACATTTATAGGGATATTATTTTATTTCTACTTTAAAATGTCTGCCGTTCTATGCAAACATGCAGTGTGAGTTATTGTTAGCCTTATTATTAAGTTCCCCGCGGTTGTATTATCCACGAACTGTTGGCAGGTATAGAATGTGAACAGGCTTATGCAAATGCATTTTATGTGATAGTTTTTAAAAAAATCTGATGTGGGCAGCACATGACTTTCCTTATATAATGCAATGAATTTACTACTTTTACAGTTACAAAAATGTTATTCGATTGTGTTTTAAAACAATAGGCTTCCAGTATTCACGGATTGTGATTTTGTACCAAATTTCATTCGAATCGCTCCATTCGTTCGTGAGATATTGTCTCCACAGACTCATTGACACACACACACACACATACTTTTATACACACACACAAACATACTTTTATACACACACACACACACAAACATACTTTTATATACACACACACACACAAACATACTTTTATACACACACACACACAGATACATCACTTCAAAAATGTTCGATTCGTGCTTGAAACGTGCTCTCCCGTCGAAAACTCGAATTCGAATTTTCGACCCCGTCACAATACTTTCCTTATACGTTATGTATATAAGGAAAGCAAAAATGAATAAATATATGCCTTTAAGTAGTGCGTAATAAATAAAAATTTCTTCTAATTGTCTTTAAGTAATAAATGATAAGTATTAAACGGCTCTGTAAGTGAAATAGATTGGATAGCAGCTAAAATAAATATAAGTTAGAATGAATAATATTTAATATGAATTTTAATTAGAATTATGATTTAAATTTAATTAGAATTAATATTTGCTAGAATAAATATTAGTTAGAACAAAAAATAGCTGGAATGAATATTAGTTGGAATAAATAATATTTAATATGAATATTAGTTAGAACGAATGGTATTTAATATGAATATTAGTTAGAATAAAGATCTAAATTTAATTAGAATTAATATTTGCTAGAATGAATATTAGTTAGAACAAAAAGTAGCTGGAATAACTATTAGTTAGAATGAATAATATTTAGTATGAATATTAATTAGGATGAAGATTTAAATTTAATTAGAATTAATATTTGCTAGAATGAATATTAGTTAGAACAAAAAATAACTGGAATGAATATTAATTAGAATGAAATATGTTTAAAATGACTATTTGTTAGAAAAAAGAATAGCAAGATTAAAAATTAATTATAATTAATAGTAGTTAGAATGAATATTGGTTAGAATAACAGGCGGATAAAATAAATATTAGTTGGAATGAATGATATTTAAAATGAAAAGTAGTTATAGTAAATAACAGCTAAACTGAAAGTTAACTAGAATTAATATTATCTAGAACGATTGCTAGTTAGAACAAGAAAGATCAATCATTCATAAAGCATTGATTATGAAACACTTTCCCACTGCAATGCAATTTTATTTAAACATCTCTAAAACGTAATACATTCAGTCGTAATATTTTTAAATTATCACAATACTACAATAATTTATTATATTTGAAAACTTAAAACTTCATCGAAAAAAAATGAACTTTATTCAAGTGACGTCATTGGAATATAAATCGCCTGTGAAAAAGAAATAAATATTTCATTCATTCACTTTTATTCTATTCCTTTTATTCAACCCCATACTATAATAATTTATTTTACTAAAAAACTTAAAACCATGGAGGTAAAAGTAATTTAACTCTATGCTTAAAACTTCATCGAAAAAGTTTGCTAAAAATCGTCTGTTTCTCTATGTAAAATCAATGAATGTTTCATTCATATTGACCTATAGTGCAAACTATAGAGCTAAATAATCTTGCGTTAAAGAAATTCAGCAATTCTTATACAACTCATCTAGCAACTTGATGTATTTACACTCACCATAAGTAAAAATTAGGCTCCGTTATGGAAATAATCAAAGTTTGATGATCATTTAAACTCGAATATTTTGTAATTGCGTTGTTTTAGGGTATAGATGCATAGCACGGTTACATTTTTAAAAATCTGATATGGGCAGCACATAACTTTCGCTAAGGACTCAAATTAATTTTCTCTTTCTTTCTTTTTCTCTTTCTTTCTCTTTCTTTCTTTTTCTCTTTCTCTCTCTTTCTTTCTTTTTCTCTTTGTTTCTTTTTCTCTCTCTTTCTCTTTCTTTATTTTTCTCTTTCTCTTTCTTTTTTTTTGCTCTTTCTTTCTCTTTCTTTCTTTTTTTCTTTCTTTCTCTCATACTACATCATACTGAATTTAATTAAACAAAAAACTAGTATGGAATTGCATTTTATTTCCGTTTTATATCATGTTCCGTTTTCGTTTGGTACTTGGCATATTTCAGAATGGCGTTGTAGCAAATGCTCACCGAAATTTAAAATATATCGCGAAAGGCTCAAATTGACGGGGTTGATTTCATTTGTTATGTCGCCACAAATTGCTTATAATGCGAAAATACAGCCAACACTTTTCATCATATCTGGTCTTCTTTTCCAGTTTTTGATAATTTGGGTTATTCGAAATAAAAATACCTGCACTATTCTTACAAATCAAACCAAACTATGATCAACACCAGGATAACCCATAGATGATTTAGGCAAAACTAAATTTTATCTCATAGATTTTAATCTTGTTAATTTTTGCATCTAATAAGTATTTTCAATAATTCGAAAGGAATTTTAAACAAGAAAAATAGGAAATCCAGCAGAAGTTAAAATTTTAAATTATTTTATCAAATCAGTTTCGCCTAGAGGATTTTAATTCCCTCTGTAATCACAATTTTAATTAAAAATCGGATAACTTCTTTGATTTTGGTTCCTCAATTGCAGATTTCATTGAAATTACAAACATAGAAGAACACTCATAGAATATATTTTACGCATTCATGATTATTAAAAGTTATTTTGCATATTAAGGTTTTAAAGATTATAGAGGAAATGATAAATAAGATAACTAAAAGAAAAAGTACAGAAATTAAAAGTTAATTACTTCAATACTATATGAAATGCTAGTATTGAAGCAATATGCTAGTAAGTTAGGACAGTAAGTATCAAGATTAGATCGTTAAACATTGGACAACAGTTAAAAACTGGGATTTCGGCAATTTAAATTTTCTAAACCATGATATCTGTTATTTCGCATTTTTAAATATTAACACTTTGTTTACCAGACATATTGAAGAACATTTAAAGACAAATAATAAAGACAATACCATTAAATTTTTTGTTTTACTTTTGTAATTAAACATATACATATAAAAATAAGCGATGAAATAAAAGGCAGAACAAACAATGAGATTAAAAAAAAAAAAAAAAAATGTTGAATTACAATTAGTTGGTATTAAAAATAATGATTTTGAAAGTATTTTGCATCCTGATGAAATAATGAAATATAAGACAGAAATACAAGGATATGTGATAGTTTGAAAATTAGATGTGAAAATCCCAAAAAGTGTATTTCTCTGACTATGGACGTTCTCAAGGGCCAACCCTGTCGCATACATACTAATTGGAGCTACTATACTAATTGGAGTTTCTATCTGCATACTGTAAAAAATATTACAGAAATTACGGAGATAACCCGACGCATAAAAGGGATTATAAAAGTTGGATTCAGACATAATTGAAAATTGATTAAAACATACAATACGGAAGATAATTAATTCAAAGTAATAAATCAAATAAAATATAATAGAACACAGGAGTATAAAATTAGTAAAATGAATAATATGTGCCAGTTTCACATGCTAAGATGCTAAGAGAATGCAAATGTCCGTCATACTAGAGACGCTATGAGCTAACAAAAGATATGGATTGATTTGTTGGGGCTCTATTGTATGCCTTGACGGAGAATCAATCAGCGGATTTTCGTATTGGCCATCCGACGCTTCACCGCTGAACTACAAGCTCTTCCGACGCTTCACCATTGAATTGAAAGCTCTTATCGCTAGAACAGCACCCTGTAACAGACACACAAACACGGAGACATACAAACACGTAGACATACAGATCCAAAACCAGATACATAGCCACACAAACAGGCCCACAGGTACAAAAACAAACACAGAAACACACAAACCCACATAAGAACAAACATACAGAAACACATATACCAGAATAGACACACACACATGGACATATACTCGGACCTTTCATTAGAAATAATACTTTCATGCACATACAGTATTCAAAATGTATAAATCCTCCGAAAACTTTAATTCCAAAATTTGACCCAATTTTAATATTTTTACTATACATCTCGATAGGCGGTTGGTGAAATAGAAACATATGACTTTGTCAGACTTGATCAGAAAATGCCTTGTATACATAAAACTGCATCTACATAATTTACTTTTTTATTCTGATAAATTGCGTGCGCACCTAGGCGGAGAAACATCGACCCCGCAAGGCAAACAACTCAAGAGGAAGATATATTTCCCATACTATAAGAGGCTCTTGAGATTACCTACAGTACATCCAACTCAGAAAGAAATTTATGTAAGGCGTAAACTGAATTTTACTTCTATATTTTAAAGGTCAGGTGTACACTACGAAAAATTCGATGCACACGTCCTTCCCTACAAACTGCCCAGATTCGCTTCGTGAGGAAACACTCCCCAATATATGGACTGAGAGTATATTCACTTAACTTTTTTCATATTCCATATTTTCATGTCTTTGTGTATCATATTCAGTGTCATAGTGGAATGAAAAACTATTGTTGGGTCCTCATTGTCCTCACTGCTCTTTTGAAAACCAAACGGAGGAAACACCCGTACAGGTTTCATTTCCCAGGACATGATTCTAGGGTTTCCATATACCGAATTTAAAGAAAGGTTGTCAGATTCGGCGATTTAGCGCCAATTTGGCGATGTTTGGCTATATTTGGCGACTTTCGAAAGTTTTAGAAGCAGCTCGAAATAATGAATATTCTACGAGATATGAGATATTTCTAGAAGTTTCGACAGAAAGAGTCTATAAAAAGAGTCATCACTCAGTTGGAGACGAGTTGGCGTGATACGAGCTACATTGAACTGTGATATTCGTCAATGTTTTTAGAATAGTAGCCGCTGTTTAGTAAAATGAAATACGTCAATGTTCGAAGAATGGTAAGAGTTGTTTTGTGAAATGAGTGGAGGATTTAACTGCTGTTTCACTGTATATATTTCCTATTTATGCTGTACTTGTGAATAAACGTGTTAGTTATCCTGAAATTTGGACTCATTTTTGTATCCCAAGCGTACATCCACGATTATAGAGGATACATCATAACACCATTTTTAATAACCATTTTCACCCACTCATTATGCAGATGGAAAGGATAGTAGTCACTAACACATACACATTTTTATCAAAATCTGGATATATGTTTCTGAATATCAAAAACCGTTTCATATTTAAGCATAAAAATGGCGCGCATTTCATAGTTCTGTACACATAGAAATTGCAGCATGTAAAATAATATTTCATATCCGATCAATGTATGTTGCCGTATTTTCAACATTTTCAGATATTTGAATCTGAAATTGAGTTAATTTTTATCAAGAGTGTGAAGAATGGACACTAGACGATTTCGGTAGTTGAAGCATAACTCTAATACTTTGGTTGTAAATGGAATTAAAAGGTGTAGAAAAATTGAATTATAGAATATAGTTAAATATCGTCTGCTATAACTGCAATCTAAAATTTTTCAAGAACGATTGGATGTATACAAATATAGTTAATTAAGAACGTTTTGAATATTTTTTTTTTCTATTCAGGATGATATGAAAACGAACTTTGTGTATCTACCTATTCTCGATTTACAGCGGGAGGAATGAAGGACCAGAAAATTCCGAGATTTAAAAATTTATCAAACACAATTCCAGTATTTTAGATATTTCTCTTACTACGTAGGTAGGCTTACAATAGAATATTTTTAACCGGGGCACGTTTATGCAGTGGTGCGATCAAGGGATTTTTCAAGTTCTAGGATTGGACTCTATGGAATGCCAAAGTCGTCTGACACTAAAAATTGTACCCAACATTCCTCGGGATTTAATGCTGGAGTAAATTGCATTCATTTATTTAATCTTTCCAAAGGAGTAGTCGCCAACTGCATGGACACACGTATATCTACTCCCCCTGCCCTCTCGCTACTTACGCAACCGCCTAAACACGTTTTCGCCGGTTAACAATAGATAAAAAGTTACAGCAAAAGAAATTTATTTTTCTCCAAAATAAGACGGTTATGCAACTTTGAAGGATGAAAAATTCTTTCATGATCATTTGCCGCTGGTTTAGAGCACAAAGTTACGCTGCCTTAGTGTTTTACTTCTAACCGGAACAAAACGAGAAACCTACCGGGAGTCCCGGGCGCCCTCTTTAAACCGGAAACCGGGACGGTCCTGGTCAAACCAGAACGCATGGGAAACCCTACATATAGGTCAAATCCCACGTGTATGTAAAGTTCCTGTTTCCTACCTACACCAGTTTAGGTTGTATGCTTTAATCCCTAAGTCTATAAATCTTACTCTGTTGTGATATGTAGATAAACTTTTGCTTGCAAGATGTCCTTAAATGTTTTCTTATTAAAAAACAATAAGTTTGCATAACCTATGACACGGCAATGTAATAATGATATCAGCTTATTTATGGGCAGACAATTTTAACATGCATTATGTATTACAGAATCAGTTTCAATGTTGGCAACACAACTATCATTATCATCTTTCTTCATATAGAATACATTATGAAAATCTTAAATTTCGAAACATTTGTGTCAATTATTAGATTTAATAGAACTTTATCTAGTTCTAGTGTTTTACGTTCTAGTATAAACGTTCTATAAGTTCTAGTATCCGTTCTTGTATAAACGTTCTAGTATAAACGCGCAAAATGTCAAAGCCATAATTCGTTTGCGAGTAATTATGTATTTCTCCTTAAATAATCAATTACAAATAATTCGGAAAATTAATTTTTATAGAATTATTTATAATTTATCGCCACATAAAAATTTAATAGCAAAATGCTTTTGCACTTACATTATTTAAACCTCACAGGCATACACAGTGTCCGAACATCACAGACATAAACTCATGCACGACCACATACATACAATACACGCAGAAAAACATTCTTTCAAAATTGTTTGAAATATGTTCAGAAGGTCATAAAATGTACTTTTCTATCAATATGTCGAATGGGAAAATTAGATCTATACATATTAATCGTATCAAAATTGTAACTAATTGCATCTAAAAATACTTTATCTGTACAGTACGAGGAAGTAAAATATTATACCTAAATAAAATTATATACATAACTGAAATAGAAAAAGGAAAAAACTTACCAAGAATCCTATGCTACTATACTAAGCTAAATATCTTTAGATACTTAAAATTATCGCTATATCAAAATGCTACCTGTCTTCCTTTCTTTGTGCGATAACCAAGCGCAACAACAAACCTGTACGCCAGTTTCACTACAGCACACAACCTTAAAATATGGGTGCGACAAACCTATATAAAAGCCTATATAAATATAGAATAAACTTTTATAGAAAAAAGAATGAAAGTGACTACCTAATCATAATGGCTTTAATCTCCGTATGTGCTAATATTGAACCCGTGACATCAGTTTTAGACACATCAAATTCTTATATGATAAATTTTCATAAAAATTACTGGTTGTTATTCAATTGTTTGATAAAATATATGTAAGATAAATCGAATATTACAGAACAGCTGTTTTTGCTTTTCCCCCATATGTCAAATAAACTTATAAAACGCCACCAAAATACATCATAAAATCTAAAATATTTTTACATTTGTTAAGAAAAATTGAAGCTTTTTCCTTCTGAAAATACATAGCATTGAATTGTGCATATGGCATCTTATTGTTACTTTTCCTCCATTTATGTGGGCATTCTTTTCTTTCCACTGGAAAATTTTCTACTGTTTTGTGCAAATAATATGCAGTGTGAGTTATTGTCAGCATTATTCATCACGTTCCCTGCTGTTACATTATCCCTGCACTGTTATCAAGCATAGAATTCGAACAGGCGTATGGAAATGTATTTTATGAGAGAGTTTTTAAAGAACATGACTAGAAGTGCAAGTATTTAACGATGTATATTTCAGAAATATGTTGTAAATGATATAGCATGAATGAAAGATAGAATTAATATTAGTCAGAATAAACAACAGCTTCGCTTAAACAATATAGAAAAGTAAACTGATGTAAAAAAATGTTTTTACTAATGGAACTTTTGAAACGTATGTCATTGTCCTAGGACATAAACAAGTGTCTGGCCCAAATACAAACATGTTCCAGATTCTTGTCTTCTCTGAGTTTTCCTTTTATATTTGATTTATCATTATTTATTCCAGTAATGAAAATTTTTTCTCTAGTACGTTTCACTGATATTTAGCATTTGACTCTTAGTATGTTAAGAAACCCACATGTCTCCAAACATTAGTATTTAGAGAGCTACAAAATGTTTATTTCATGAAAAAGAACTAGAATAACGTCATTAATGGATTTTCCCGCATTTAACTACCAACATTTTTGAAATTTAATCATGATTATATAAAATTATCTAACATTCTAACCGTGTATCTAATATTTTCCTTCAGACGCTTCTCAATGAACTAGAATGATGAATCTCTTCATACTCATAGTATCAATGACTAAACAGAACCTAAAAAAGATGCATTTTTGATTTACAGGCCCCCGATGCGTAGATAATGGGAATATCTCGAAAATTCTTAGAAAAGCTTAGAAGGTTGAATATTTGCACATCTCATATGCACTACGATACAGAGCCTTCCAGGAAGTGGAGAGATAAGGATAAAGATTGGAATTCGAACAATCCTTTCCGGCTCTTGAGAAGCCCTTCTTATGACCTAGGAGACTGAGTTTTTGCACACTTGTAGTATAAACCATCGGACAGATCCTAACTGAGCCATATTCCGATTTTCTCCCGGAACGGGGGAAAATGGGGAAGAGATGTGTACAGGGGAAGAGATGTGTACAGTTTTTCAGAACTCTCCAGAATCATCTCCTCCCGCCCCACCCCCCGAGGACATACAGTTTTGAAACTCGACTATGGGGCAAAATCTTACTGCGCCAATTTTGAGTTCCGGCAACTATTTTCGACGCAAAGCACCATAAATTGTTAACCAAATAAAACTTATTAAAAATAACCTGATGTGGGCAGCACATGACTTTCCTTATATAATGCAATGAATTTACAACTGTTACAATAATAAAAAATATCTGATGTGGACAACACATGACTTTCCTTATATAATGCAATGAATTTACAACTGTTACAATAAAAAAATGGGTTATTCTTATAGTAGATACTTATATTATTTCCAAGACATTGCATTTTCGTCAATTAGTCGTCGTTTTCATTGATTTAGCATCATTTTTATCCATTTGATGAGATTTTCGTTAATTTGGGAACATTTAAAAAGTCGCCAAGTTGGCGACATTCCGCCAAATTCATCGCCAAAATCTCGCCAAGCGTTAAGGGCGGACATATCAGTTATTCTTATAGCAGAAAAATGACTATTGGCGTTCAAATACAAAAGTATTACTCAAAAGTAGCTTTATTCATGAATTGATGGAGCTAGATTCACGAGAGTGGTGTCTCCAAATTTATCGTATGATATTACATATGACAAGTGAACATGTTTCTCAACAGTTAATATTTTTTTTAATTTATGGGATTTTTTGATAAATGTATTTGGAAAATGTGCAATATCTCAAGAACGGTTCATGCTAGCGTTGTAAAATTTATGTCAATCGTTTTCTAATGAAACATTACATATGAAATGACTATTTACGTAACTTTATTAAAGGTTTTAATTTTTTTATGATTTTTTCAAAATTTCACTGGAAAATTTAGAGGGGTTCTGAACATCCGATTGCGTATAAAAACAATAGGCTGCCAGTATTCATGGATTGTAATTTTTGTGCCAAATTTTGTTCGAATCGCTCCATTCGTTCGTCAGTTATCGTCTCCACAGTCTCACTGACACACACACACACACACACACACACACACACACATACACACACATACTTTCATACACACACACAGAAATCATCTCAGAGACGCCTGATTCGTGTTCAGAGATGCTTGAAATGTGCTCTCTCGTCGAAAACTCGAATTCGAATTTTCGACCCCGTCACAGTACTTTCCTTATACATTATATGTATATAAGGGAAGTAATAATCTCAGGTTACTTTTTACAGTATCTATTTCCTTATCTTTGACAGGCTTCAATACTAATATAGAAGCCCATTTTCCTAAGCAGAAAATTAAACGTTAAGATGAGAATGTGAAACATTTGATTCTGCTTTTCTCACAGAAGCCATTTGAATAATGATAAAGAAAGTTTTTCCAGTCTTAAGCTATTTCTTCACTCTTTTCAAGGAATGTAGTATAAGAGAATGAAAGCGAACAAAAGTAAAGATGAAAATAGTGACTTATGTTTGCATTGTTTGATCGACATCCCCATCAATGAATACCCCATCATACAATGAATATCCCATCAGAATATGAATATCAGAAAAATAAAATCTGATGTGGGCAACACATGACTTTCCTTATATAATGCAATGTATATACTACCTTTACAGCAAAATATAGGTTATTCTTGCAGAAGATACTTATATTCTTTCCAAGATATTGAATTCTCGTTAATTAGTCGTCATTTTTATCCATTTGGCGAGATTTTCGTTAATTTGGCAACATTTAAAAAGTTCCGCCAAATTTGTCGCCAAAATCTCGCCAAGCGTTATGGACGGAGAAATAAGTTAATCTTATAGCAGATAAATGACTATTGGCGTTCAAATGCAAATGTATTACTCAAAGTATATTTTCTTATGAATGGAATGAGCTAGATCCACGAGAATGATGTCACCCAATTTATCGCATGACATTACATATGAAAAGTGGAAATGTTTCTCAACAGTTAATATATATATATATATATATATATATATATATATATATATATATATATATATATATATATATTTAATTTATGGGATTTTTTTATGCATTTATTTGAAAACTGTGTAATATCTCGAGAACGGTTCATGCTAGCTTTCTAACGTTTATGTCAATCGTTTTCTAAGGAAAAATTATATATGAAATGTCTATTTGCGTAACTCTATTAAAGATTTTTATTTTTTGATGATTTTTTCAAAATTTCACTCGAAAATTTAGGGGGGTTCTGAACATTCTATTGCGTTTAAAAACAATAGGCTTCCAGTATTCACGGATTGTGATTTTGTACCAAATTTCATTTGTATCGCTACATTCCTTCGTGAGATATCGTCTCCACAGAATCACTGACACACACACACACACACGGACATCACCTCAAAAATGTTCGATTCGTGATCAGGAATGCTTGAAACGTGCTTTCCCGTCGAAAACTCGAATTCGAGTTTTCGACCCCTTCACAATACTTTCCTTATTCATTATATATATAAGGAAAGTAATAATGAAATAATCGCTGGTGTGTAATTAGGAAGATGCATGAATATCTTTTTCACTTATCTTCAACGCATGGCATGGTTATAGAATGAGTTTCGTAATGGTGTCGTAGATTCGAATTTTAATTTTATACAGGTGTGCAAGTTTAGGGTACTGCAGAGTATATATATATAAAGTATTTCCGTGTTCGTTGGTGAATTTCTATGCATGCCAATCATTCCAACTCAAAAGAAATCTACAAGATCTGTCACCAGCCTGTCAAATTCATTATTTTACAAACAAGCTAGTCTGGTACTATATTGATGCAAATCGTAATAAAATTTGTCTTTTCTAAATCTGGAGAAATGAGATTAAATTAAAATATATGTTTTATTTTATTGATTAAATGAAGGAATTTTTGGTTTTCTAACCAGATTCGCATGTCACTTTTACCTTATATTTTCATGTTAAATTTTTAATAAAAAAAGAAATTAAAGATTTTCTTTGAATTGAATTTCTCAGTTTCAGATATTTTGTTTCCTTTTTTAAAGTCATTAAAATTGTACGGACCTATTAATGCACACCAAATAGTCTATGCATTAAATATGAATTACAATATAAAGGTAAAATAAAAGTGATAACTGCATTAAATAATAAAGTCTCGAAACTGAAATTTTATTTCTTAATTTGAAAAAAAGAGAGTATTAAAAAAAATCTGATGTGAGCAACGCATGACTTTCCTTATATAATGCAATGAATTTACTACTTTTACAGTTAAAAAATAGGTTTTTCTTATAGTAGATACTTATATTCTTTCCAAGATATTGATTTTTCGACGATTAGTCGTCATTTTCATTGATTTAGCGTCATTTTTATCCATTTGGCGAGATTTTCGTTAATTTGGCAAAAAAAGTCGCCAAGTTTTTAAAAAGTCGCCAAGATGGCTACATTCCGCCAAATTCGTTGCAAAATCTCGCCAAACGTTATGGACGGAGAAATAAGTTATTCTTATAGCAGATAAATGACTATTGGCCTTCAAATACAAAAGCAATACTCAAAGTATCTTTTCTCATGAATGGAACAAGCTAGATCCACGAGAATGATGTCACCAAATTTATCGCATGATATTACATATGAAAAGTGAACATGTTTCTCAACAGTTAATACATATTTTTTAATTTATGGAATTTTTTTATAAATTTATTTCAAAACTGTGCAATATCTCGAGAACAGTTCATGCTAGCGTTCTAAAATTTATATCGATCGGTTTCTAAGGAAAAATTACATAAGAAATGTATGTTTACGTAACTTTATTAAAGGTTTTGATTTTTTGATGATTTTTTCAAAATTTCGCTCGAAAATTTAGAGGAGTTCTGATCTTTCGATTACTTTTAAAAACAATAGGCTTCCACTATTCACGGATTGCGCTTTTTATGCCGAATTCCATTCGAATCGCTCCATTTGTTCGTGAGATATCGTCTCCACAGATTCACTGACACACACTCATACACACACACATACTTTCACTCGCACACACACACACACAGAGACATCAGCTCAAAAATGTGGGATTTGTGATGAGGGATGCTTGAAACGTGCTCTCCCGTCGAAAACTCGAATTCGAATTTTCGACCCAGTCACATTACTTTCCTTATACATTATGTATAGAAGGAAAGTAATAAAGAGGATTTGAAAAGTAACTAATATTTAATACTAACTGGTAATATTTACTCCTCATAGGTGCAACTGCAGTTACTGCGGTGATTACAGATCTTTACATGGAAAGTAACCTTTGTAGATTTAATAAAATAAAGTATTTTCATAATATATATATATATATATATATATATTACTCTATGTGATATTTATACGATAACTGCGATAAATAATAACTTACAGCAATTGTTACAAAGTATAGCAGTGATAAGTAGCGCTAGGTGTGAAGCAGCTTTGAACACACATCATAACCTGGACATGTTACTATTCCTCGTAATTCTTCCAAGGAAATTCGACAGATCATTTTCCAGCCAGATGTTGCTCTTCCACATTGATCATTGGGTGTCCGTGGTTGATTAAACCAACATTTTCCAGGGATATGAGTCGGTTTGACTGCAATCTGCTTCAGCAACTGTTTCTTTTTGCGATGTTAGGTTGTTGTTGTTGAGACCCAGACCGTCCGACCTACCAGAAAGGTGTAAGGTAACCGTTTGGACGGCAGGGAAGTGCCACCCAATTTAGACCGGAACACAGTGGGGGAGGCATCCACAGGGACTGTACCCTCCTTCCCCTACCACCAACCTCTCGGAAGGACTTACGGACCCACATGTTTAACGTGATCGTACTCCGCATCAACACGGCGGCAGTTGTGGCAGCGTGCAAATCCAGCGCGAAAACCACCGGGCTACCGCGTCCGAAATGCGCCAACAGCACGCGGTGTTCCCAGGTGGTCACCCACCCAAGTACTAACCGCGCCCGATGCTGCTTGATTTCGGTGATCTAACGAGAACCGGTGTTTTCATCACGGTAGGGCCGTTAGCTGCGATGTTAGGTTGAAGAACAACGTCTTTGACTAACAGTAACATTTGTAAATCAGTAATAAACTACTTCGTGTTCGGTAGTTTTATAGTACTTCTTACAAATAGTTTTTTCGAGTTAGTGCAATCAGTTCTAGTTTTATGGTATGTCTTTCAAATAGAAACGATGATCGAAAACTTCAAAATCTTTAAACAAATTATTATATAGAGATAACTTGATACGATACTTAACAAACTAATAGAAATAAATAAAATGTCATTTACGTATACATTCTTTTGCTGAAAAACGTGTTCTAACCGAATCTAGCATTGACTGCTTTCCAGAATCCAAATTCCATTTGACTCTCTGCGCATACAATTAAGAAATCAATCACTTGAATCATATAAAAATTTAAAAATCGCAGAAAATATCCGTTTTTGCGGCCACACATATTGCTTCCGTAAACCCTAGGGTTGGTCGTGTGGTCTGGGTCTTCAACAAACAATGAAACGGTTTTCTTCAAAATGCAATGAAGATTTACTGTTAAAAGCCACGGTTCCAATTGGTCTAAAAGCCACAGTATTAAACCACTTAGCCACATGCGACATTATAGCTAGAAGAACGTGAAATATGTGCACATTGTCTGAGTTTGTGACTCTAATAAAGTAGATAATAAACCTTTGTATTGCCTACAGAAAAAAATGATTATTTTCAACGTCAGATTTTTAATTTTCTTAAACGATAAATCAAAGTCGGAAAGTTGTATTTATTGTGCAGATAATATCAAATTGGTAATATTAATAGTTTATTTCTGGTAGACATTAAACATAAATGATATGCTTTGTATTTAAGAAAAACAAGAGACAGCATTTAGTGTTCCATTTTTTCATGCATTCATTAAACTATATATTTTTATTTAGATGTTGAGTTTGTTTTCTAACTCCAGGAGCCCCCAAGAAAAACATTTATTTTACGTGATATATAAAACTCTCAAGATATTTTATTAGCTCGAGTAAAAACCTTTTTTAAATTCAGAAAGCAATTTATGGATGCAAAATGTCTGCTGCATTTTAAAAGTCATGTATGATTAAATAGAAAATATGACAGTAATCTATCTCAACCGAGTTTTTGCCGAGGGATCTTCGGAAATTCCTTAACGCTCCAATAAATTTATAAGGAAAAGTCCATGAGTGCACACGCTAGGTCAATTTATAGTAAAGTGACCATACCCGATCCAATAAAAATCATTGCAGCTCCCCCTGGTGAGGTATTTTAAAAGTAAAGATAACAAACTCGGTAGCAAATCGAGATAGAAGAAATATGTCAATTGCCTAATTAGTAGGAATTGGCATTAGAAACGCACAAAAGTGTATATGAAAGACAATTAATGACTATCAAAAAGCGTACCATCAGGTACTAAAACACGGAGATATCTGTGATGTTTGTCGAAGTACGCGACATTATTATTTCTCGTATTCAAATGTGAATTGTCTCTGTGTGCATTTTGTACAGATACGGTGTGCATTTTGAGCAGATACTGCCCTAGATTTTAATTCCTGTAAGTGCAGTTGTACCATTTCTGAATAAGGCATAAATTAGCGAATTAGTACTGCGTTAAATAAAAGCTTTCTGTAACAGTTTTGTCGATTCCTATTAATTCAACAATGATCTGCAACTTTGTAATTGACTTTTTCCGTAACTGGTTTATCTCACTTTGTTATTATAGTGCACAAAAACAAAGAAATTTAACGCTGGGATTTTATATTATTAAATTCTACATAATTGACATAGCCGTAAATTATCGAATTCATGGAACATTGCATTATGCCGCTCTTACCCACCTATTTTATCTTTTGCGCGAGTCCTGGAATAGAATATTGAATAATATAAGACTATAATTAACTGCACCATTTTAACTTAACATAAAATGATTTATTATTAATATTATCTTAATTAATAAATTAGTTACAATAATCATTCATATTCTTGCGGCGGAAGGAGACAATGTGAGACCATGGCTTAAAAATGCCTAACTTGTATTTAAAACCTTCAACAATCAGTAATGGACACATACCTTCATATTATGCTCTGTCATTGACCACAATTCTTGCATCTGCGTATATCATACTGGCTTTAACTCGAAGTGTTAGGCTCTTTGCCCGTACTGCATCTGCGCATTGCATTCTCCAACACTTCTGGAACCTGTAAGCCGGACATTGTCGTTTCACATTTGCCTCTGAACTCCGTATAGGTCATCATGACTTCTCATCTATATTGCCTGCGTACAATCGTAAAGAACCTCACTCTTACTTCTTACTTTTTAACTACTTCATCACTTGTTTTATAGCAACTCTATCTATTTCTCGTAGAAGCTGTGTCATCTCTTGGTTGCCGCCTATTTTTGACTGAGGTCTGACACGCCTGTTTGTCCCTGATTGGCCGACCTTGGGCACTGTGCCCAGACATCTTCTATAATCGGTTATTCCTTTTAATCACTCTCATGTCGACACCTCACTCTGTAGGTTTACGGCCTAATTTGACCTCCCGAGTTAAGTATTGTAAACACTGGCGTTGTTTTGTGTTAAGCATTGTTTGCAATTGCACCAAACCATAAATATTGAACATAAAACTGTCTCACCAAAAACTGGCGTGAGATATATTTCTGGTCTCACAGTTATCGAATTTGTTATCATAATCTTTTCAGTTATCCGCTAAAGCCGCAGCAATCACTTTGATTGCTTACAAAATTATCGGGGTACTTGATTTTCTTAGGATCACTGTACATCAGTGGTCAATTCTCTTGCACTGACGAAAGGTATCCAACGAATTATCGAAGCAGTTGTATGCTGCATTATCATTTTATTTGTGCTTATACAAGTTGCTCAAGTTTTCCTTATATTCTGTACATCAGTGTTGAACAAAAGTTTTCCCATCATGCCACAATTAGTAAATACAAAAAATTATATGATATACACTGTAAATACCTATATGCATCCAGTTATCCTGTAAGAATCAGTAATCCGACTGTCCGGTGGAAAGCAAAAGGCTTTCTAATTCCATAAAGAGTTTAACAACAAAACGTTCTTCCGTCAATATTGGCAGATGTCATTTTTTATTGGATTGGATTAATTTTCAACTCTCTTGCTTTAATGCACATCAGACTAAGTAGGACTTTTTAGTAGTTTGATTAGTATACCTAAAATTCTAAGTAGATTTAGAACCATTCCGAGCATGGATGCATCTATAGATCTCTTTGCTGGTACTTTGAAATAAATCCTGGATCCCATACATCTGACGGCCAGAGAATGATCTGTTTGGGCCATAAGTGAGTCTCACAGCTAGTGAAAGTCCCAAACTATTTTTGGTAAGGGACTCTATCCTACTAAGAAACGTAGAAAAAAGTGAAAAAAAGTGTACAGCGGAGAACAAATTTAAGGTTTAGGGATCGGAAGGGGGAGGGATTTTTTTTGTGTCAATCAAAACATAATTTATGTGCCATGTTATCAGTAAACAGTTCTCACTCTACTAATCATTATCCAATCATTTAAAATCGACATACGCCATAAGAAGGTAGTTAGAAACAGCTGCGTAACTAGGAATTTTAGTCTTTTAAACAAAATATGTAAACGATCCACTAAATTCGAGAAGACAAGCATTTTAAAGGCAATAATTGCAATTTTAACCACAAAAATTTAAATGCTTAAATTTAAAGATTCTAAAAATCTTTAAATTCTCGGATACAAATTCTGCATAGACTGACAAACACACAGACGTTACGCTAAAAATAGTTTTTTCGTGTTATAGAGGTCCCAAAACGTGTAGATCCGTCGGGAACTCGACTTGCGATTTTCGACATGATTCCAATACTTTCCCTATACATTACCATGTATTGCAGGGAAATTAAAATTCACTTTATAATGTGTCATAAATAATTTAACACTCTTAGTATAGCAATAAAATACTTTTATTTTTGAATAAAAATTTTGTGGAAAATTTTACTTCGTTTTGGGCGCCGAATATATCCCAACTCGCTATGAACCCCTATATATCTTGGGCCTTTAAGAGTCGATTAACTGAGTTTAATATTAGTTCCGCCAATGATTTAAATTTAGTGCGATTTGTGACTGCCCCCTTCAACGCGGAGAAGTCAATGTGATGCAATTAAATATGCGAAAGGTTTAGAACTATTTTGGTTCTTTTGAATTCCCTTTCATTCTTTTGTGATAACAAATTTAAAGAAGAAAGCAAAGCAAAAGTTAAAAAAACAATGAATATCCGATAACAAAGGAGAAGAAAATAATAAGAATTTTGATGATTATTTCAGTAACTCAGTGTAGAATTCCATTAGATATTCCGATCGAAACTTGAATCAATAAAATAATTTTTATTTTCAAAATACTCAGCTACAACTATAAATCAAAATGCAAAGTACCATTTTTTTTATAAAAGCAATTAATGTTTTATGATTCAAAATAAAACAATGAAATACAAAAAGGGGATTAAAAGAACGCATTATAATAAAATATGATGTGAACAGCATATGCCATTCCTTATATAATGCAATGAATTCACTCTTTTGCAATCAAAAAATAATGTATAAGATCCACGGTAATGTGTTTTTAATGTTGAATTGTAAATTTTGTGATTTTTCGGATGACAACATATAATACTATTTCCAAGTACCCAATTAACTTATATTTCAGACAACTCTAAATTAACAATTATCAATATTGATAGAATGCTCAGTAAACGGTAAGTCCATATATTAAAATATTTTAATAATTAATTTATCAATTAGGCATTATTTTCAATATAGTTTCATTTTTGCAATTTTGACGTAATTTTCTCCAATATGGGGCGAAACATCGCCAAGTTGGCAATACTTGGCTAGATTTAACCAAGTTTGCCAAATGCAGCATCATCAAGTGTTACAGACAAATGAAGAGAAGACCATTTCTTATATGATAGAATGTATGCCCGTTATATGATCGAAAGGATTTACGAAACATTACTTCTCATTTGGAGGCATTATACTTTGTTCATTAAAATTTTACAACATAGTTGAAAAGTGTTTATGACTTTGTTCATTCTGTCTGTCTGTCTGTCTGTCCGTTAGCACGATAACTGCCGTAAAAATGACTTTATCAAAATAAAATTTTAGTATGTTTTTCAGACGGTCTGTGGGACCTATGGGAATATAAATAAATATTATCACCCAATTAGTTTTTTATTGAACCCGGGTTGAAAAAATGAAATACATTGAACCCTATAGGACCTAATTTTTGAAACATTTTTTAAGCAAACTTAAAATTCATAAATTGCTTCGAAATTTTTAGGAAATATTCACATTATCCCATAAAATATTTTTAAAAAAATTCAGTAAAATATATAAAGTAGTTTTTTAATTAAAAATTATTTAATATAGAGAAAAAAAATTCAATTAAATTCTGACTTTTGTGACATCCTCCAGAAAGAACAAGAAAGATCAATCATGCTTAAAACATTGATTATGAAACACTTTCCAACTTCAATGCAATTTTATTTAAAAAAGTCGAAAATGCAATACATTCCACGGTAATAATTTAAAACTTATCACAATACTACATTGATTTATTATATTTGAAAACTTAAACCTTCATTGAAAAAAATGAACTTCATTCAAATGACGGCATTGAAATATAAATTGCCTGGTTGAAATATCTCTAAAATGCAATACATTCCACAGTAATATTTTTAAAACTATCATAATACTACGATAATTTATTATATTTGAAAACTTCATCGAAAACAACTGAAATAAATTCAAATGACGTCATAGAAAAAATAACACGCCTGGATCTCTCTATAAAAGCAGGATTTCATTCATGACTTTCTCCATTTCATTCATCACAATACTATAATAATTTATTTTATTTAAAAATTAAGACCATGGAGCTACAATTCATAAACTTTATGCTTAAAACTTCATCGAAAAAAATCGTCCTTCTGTTTATAAAATGAATTAATATTTCATTCATATCAGCCATGCAGACTCCATGGACTGAATTATTTTGTGTTAAAGAAATACAGTAATTCTAATACAACTCATTCTACATATTTTGCTGTTTACATTTTACATAATGAAAAATAGGCTTAGTTGTAGAAATAATCAAATTTGAATGAGAATTTAAACTCAGATATATTGTCATTGTGTTGTTTTAGTATGTAGATGCACAGAATTTAAGCAAAAATAAAGTAGTTTTAGGACGGATACAACACTCAATATGAATTAAAAAGAACTTTAAAAAATCACGATTTTGAAACAAGATGGATGCCATATATCATTTTGAAGTGGGTCATGTGATCGTTTCATATCATGGTCACGTGATCGTTTCATATAAGATGTGTAATTATTATTTTAATTTTTATTTAAAAAACTATTGAATATATTTCGCTGAATTTTTTTTTATATATTTTACGGAACAATTTGACTATTACCTAAAATTTTCGAAGCAATTTGGAATTTTAAATCCGCTTAAAAAATGTTTGCAAAATTAGGTCCCATAGGGCTCAATGTATTTCATTTTTTCAACCCGGGTTCAATCCAAAACTAATTGGGTGATATTATTCATTTATATTCCCATAGGTCCTATAGACCGTCTGAACAACATACTAAAATTTCATTTCGATTAAATCATTTTTAAGGTAGTTATCGTGCTAACGGACAGACAGACAGACAGACAGAATGAACAAAGTCACAAACACTTTTCAACTTTGTTGTAAAGTGTTAAAAAAGAGATATATTATATAATAAATATCTTTCCAAGAGTTTAATCATTTTGCATATGAGAAAGACTTCACATTTTAAAATAAATTTGATCGATAACAATTTTTCAATTTTTTTTTTGTTTTATATATCTCTTCATGATATACTTATTTGATAGCATTTTTAATGCACTTTCCTACGTCCTAGAGAGTTAATATTTGGTACACAGCTTAAATTTGTTGAACATTTTATTCTACAAGAATTTGGTGGATCTTTAAATATAGATCATACATTTTTTTCGAAATGGCCTGCAAATAATCCCCGTTCACTTCTATAAATCATTGTTGCAATATTGTTAAAAATTCTGATGTGGGCAGCACATGTCTTTCCCTGCAGACTCATATTCACGTTCTCTTCATATCACGTTCTCTTTATTTCTTAAATAATAATTTGAGTTTATCTGCACAAAATAACAGCCATAAGTATTTTAAATGACATTGAATTTGCACGTTAATCTTCAATTTGGTTCTCATTTGACAGCTGGACTTATTGTCAAAGGTGGCCTAGCGAAACGCGAAAAAACTAGAATATCTCAAGAACGGCTAGTCTTTGAGTAATGTGGTTAGTCTTATTCCTTTTGTTGTCAAAAATCACGTATAAAATAGGAATTTAATTGATATAATTGAGCACACGTAGTCTTTTATCTTTATATTTAACGCTTTTTGCGGGCCCTTTCGCAAAAATAGCCCGTTCTTTGTTCCCGAATCATACTAGAATAAGCTACGAATGATTTATATACCAAATTTTGTTAAATTTGGTATATAAATCACTTGTAGGTTATTGAAATAATATACACCAAATTTTATTAAATGTGTTCCATTGTTTTTTAGCTAGAGTGGATAAAGGCAATTTCTGCCGGCCATTTCGCAAAGAAGGCAGATTCTTTTATTACGAATCCTACTATAATCTAATGAACA
Source organism: Amaurobius ferox (assembly GCA_951213105.1). Taxonomy (NCBI): domain Eukaryota; kingdom Metazoa; phylum Arthropoda; class Arachnida; order Araneae; family Amaurobiidae; genus Amaurobius; species Amaurobius ferox. Next base: position 77,790,380 of record OX578152.1, on the reverse strand, counting down.
AATGAACATCAGGATTTCCCACAAAGAACATACCTACCAAATTTTATGAAATTCGGTCCATTAGTTTTTCAACTAGAGTGGATGCAATATCCTCACAGACACACAGAAATATACACAGATACACACTTACACACACAGACGTCTCCCTAAAAGTAGTTTTTCGTGTTCTAGAAGTCCCAAAACGCGTAGATCCTTCGAAAATTCGAGTTCCGTTCTTCGGCACGATTCCAATACTTTGAATAAATACTCACACACACACACATATATTATCTGTGTATTATCTATGTATCTAAATTCCATGCCTACGCAATTAAAATAGTTATGATTTTAAATAATCCCTAAACTATTATTATTTCTTCAACGAAGCCTAATTTTAACTTATGCAGAATGCAAACATCTCAAGCGATTGTAAGGTGAGTTACATAAGAATTGCTGATTTTTTTTCACACAAAAATATTTAGCTCTGGAGTCTGGAATACAAGTTATATGAATGATATATTCATTGATTTTGCATAGAGAATTAGATGATTTATATTTCGATGCAGTTTTAAATATTTAAGTATAATAAATTACTGTAGTACTGTGATAATGTAAAAGATAGCACCACTGAATGTATCACATTTTAGATATTTTTAAATTAAATTGCATTTCAGTTGGAAAGTGTTTCATAATCACTGCTTATGCATGATTGATCTTTCTTGTTGTTAATTGAACAACGCTTAAAAATGTCGCGAAGTTGGCGATGTGCCGCTAAGTTTCTCGACATACGTAACGAACGAACGGAAAAATAATATTATATTCTATTCTTATGTTCTTTCCAAGACATTGAACTTTCACCAATTAGTCGTCATTTTATTGATTTAGCGTCAGTTTTATCAATTTGGAGAATTTCTATCAATTGGGTGACATTGTCGTCAATTTAGCAAAATTTGAAAAGTCACCAAATTGGAGATATTTCGGAAAATCCGTCACCAGAATTTTATCCAAACATTACTGACAGAAAAATAGATTATTCTTATAGTACTCATAGATTCATATATTCTTTCAAAGATAAAGAATTTTCGTCATTTAGTCGTTATTTTCATTGGTTTATCGTCATTTTCATTGATGTATTGTCATTTTTATCAATTTGGCGACATTTTTGTTATATTGAAAACATTTAAATATGTTGCTAAGTTGGCGACATTCCGCAAAATTTCACTGCAAAAATTTGTCACGCGTTATGGAAGGGGGAATGACTTATAGCAGATAAATGACTATTGGCCTCCAACTACAAAAGTATTACCCAACGTATCTTTTCTCATAAATGTAACAAGGTCGATCTACGAGAATGATGACACCAAATTTATCGCATGTTAGTACACATGGAAAGTGAACATATTTCCATATAGTTAATATTTATATTATTTTATGTGGTTTTTTAATACATTTACTTGAAGAATGTGCACTATCTCGAGAACGGTTCATGCTAGCGTTCTGAAGTGTATGTCAATAGTTTTCTAATGAAACATTATATAAGAAATGACTATTTGCGTAACTTTAATAACGATTTTGATTTTTGATGATTTTTTCAAAATTTCACTCGAAAATTTACTGGAGTTCTGAACATTTGATTGCGTTTAAAAACAATAGGATTCCAGTTTTCAAGGATTGTAATTTTTGTGCCAAATTTCGTTCGAATCGTTACATTTGTTCGACAGGTGTCATCTCCACAGGCTCGCAGAGACACATACACAGATATCACCTCAAAAACGTTTAATTCGTGTTCAGATCATTCGTTTGAAACGTGCTGTCCCGTCGAAAACTCGAGTTTGAATTTTCGACCCCATCACAATACTTTCCTTAGACATTATACTATGTATAATGGAATAAGTAAAGTATACAGGGGAATAATGTATAAGGAAAATAATACACGGTTAGTTTAAAGTCCCGCACATCAAAGTTTAACTGCCCTTAAAAGTACTAGTATGAGAATTTAAATGAAAGTAAAGTATTACAGAGATTAGTTGAAATGTTGCCTTTTATTTTTAGCAGACAAACTTTAGGTATTGCAATAAATGTTGGAAATGACGTCCTGTTTTGCGAATGCAAAAGTGTGTTCGTTTGATAAGATTTCGTGAGACTCTGCAGAGCATGGCAATATTGATGTTGATATAACTGTTGTGATGTTTGTTTTCAGCTCAGCAATCATGTGTGGATTATTCACGTTAACCACATTTTTCAGATACCCCCATAGGAAGAAATCAGGGGGTGATAAATCTGGGGAGCGAGGGAGACAAAATCGCCAAGAAATTATGCGCTCACCGAATAAATCATTTCAAAGATGGATAGTGCTGTTTGATGTTTGACAAGTCACACATCAAGCTGCTGGAACCTGCAGTACCTTTCATCAACTTCCAGCGGTGAAATAATCTGTGATGTGCGCGATTCTAAACTCACCCTGTATATGAAGAGTGATATTGCAATCGACCTTTTGGTATATCGACCTTTTCGTATCTTTTCGTACTTTGACCTTTTCGTACCACACACACAAACACATACACATTTCATTCTACTGATTTCCATATTCATAATATTGTAAAATCTGACTCCACACTTCATCTATACAGTATATATGTTATGGTAAATATAATTAATCAACAATTAATCAGTGAAGCATAATCACCAATCGTCTTAGTAAGTTTGATGCATTTCACTAAATTTTTCATTTTTACCGACGATTTTACACAATTCACGAATGAAGTTGGTACATTTGATAAATGTGCCTGCATTTCTCATTATAGCGACGATTAAGTACAATGCCCGAATGAATTTGGTGAGTTTGATAAAAAAAATTCGCAATAATATTACTTTTAAAACGATTTTTGCTCAATTTACAAAATGCAGGTCATAAATTTAAATATCATGAAATTCCCCATCTTTTGTTGTTTTAATAAAGTCACTTATGGATTCAAACACATTTTAATAAAATTAATCATTTTTTTTATTAATATTAGAACGATTTAATGAATATAAGGAAAGTAAGAAAAATATTGTTCCGTTTTATTAATTTCCTTATATACATAGTATAGTGTATAAGAAAAGTATTGTTGCGGAGTCGAAAATTCGAATTCTAGTTTTCGACAGAACACTTTTCAAGCAACCCTGAACGCGAATCAAACATTTTGGAGGTGATAGCTGTGTGTGTGTGTAAGTGTGCGTGGGTAAGTGTGTAAGCGTGTGTGTGTGCATGTGTGTGTGTCTGTCAGTGAGTCTGTGGAGACGATATATCACGAACGAATTGAGCGATTCGAACAAATTGTGGTACAAAACTTACAATCCGTGAATACTGGAAGCATATATCATGGAATATATATCTTGGAAAGAATATAGCTTATATTATTTTAATAAATTGGAAAGAATATGAGAATCTTCTACAAGAATAGCCATTTTTTCTGTCTGTAACGCTTAACAGAATACTGGCAAAATATTGCCAAGATGACGACATCTTAAATGTTTCCAAATTGATGAAAATGTCCCCAGATTGATAAAACTGTTGCCAAGTTGATAAAGTTGTCGCCATATCGATTACATTGTCACCAACTTGATTAAAATATCGCCAAACAGATAAAAAAATGTCGCCGAATTAATAAAAATAACGTTGAATCAATGAAAATGACGACTAAATGATGAAAATTAAATATATGGGAAAGAACATGAGATTCGATTATGTGAATAACCCATTTCTCTGACAATCCATAATGTTTGGCGATAAATTTTGAGGAATGTCGCCATCTTGTGTACTTTTTAAATGTTGCCAATTTGACGAAAATGTCGCTAAAATGCAAAAAATGCTGCCAAACGGATAAAAATAAAGCTAAATGGTAGGTATAATATTTTGCAAAATCTTAATTGTGTCATATGACGGGATTAAGGGTCCTAACTTTCTAGTATAATCAGAAATGCTCTTCCCTCCGTTTGTTTGTAACACTTAGCGATGCTTTTGGGGAACTTGGTGAATTATCTACTGAAATATTGCCAACTTAACGATTTTTTACCCCAGATTGACAAAAATATCGGTAAATTGCAAAAATTACGCCAAGTTAATGAAACTGATGCCTAATTCATAAATTTATTATTAAAATATTTTAATATATGGACTATATTGCTTATTGCGGATGGTATCAATATTGAGAATTGTTAATTTAGAGTTGCTTGAAATATAAGTTCATTGGATAGGAAATAGTTTTACTTGTTGCCATCGAGAAAAGCACCAAATGTACAATTTAACATTAAAAACACTGTGTCATTAATCTTATGCATAATTTTTTAACTGTGAAAGAAATAAATTCATTGCATTATACAAGGAGAGTCATGTGCTGTCGTCATCACAGTTTTAAATTATGTGTACAAAAATATCAAAAACTGTGTTGGGAACAAATAGAGAACTCTAATAATTCTTACTGCGCATTCAAACATGGGAAACTAGCATGGCATTTTTGAGTTGCATACTTTTTCACTTTTCTAGAGTTTGCATTCGGTTGAATTACACTTTTCTTTACATGAGTACCCTTGGTATCGCTGACCACCTGAAATCGATGTTTTCCTATCAACCTACCTGAGTGACAGATAGATATTTGTTATATTCTCTACTGTAAAAAATTACAAAAATATAGCACAAACTGGTTTCTGGTATGCAATTGAGAAAGACGCAGATATATATATATATATATATATATATATATATATATATATATAATTGAAATCAAAAAATAAGATTAAGTTCAATGGAGGGGAAACCAAATACAATGCATACAATGGCAGAGGAAGATTGCGACTCCTCAATCCCGTTTAAAGCTGCTTTTCCAGCCCGGGCAAACGCTCACGGAACCAATGCCTTGCAAAGGTTGATCCCCCCTACGTGCCTAGTCAGAAGCACCTGCACATGGAGAAACAGACCACCAAGAATGGAAGTCAAGAAACGTACAAATGAAGAAACACTAAATCTCCTATTATATAAGTAACCATGCGCATGTGCAAGTCTTCAAGTGATATGCAGAAACTATCCCAATTCAGTAAAATCCCTTTTGAATGAATTTGCTTCATTTTTATCGTTGAAAAATGATTTATAATATTTCTTTAGGAAATTAACTGGGTAATTCTTTCTTAAAGCTTCTAATATTATCCCCTTGTTACTGGATATGCAATCCTTTGCTAAAGTGTTGCAAATTTGGTTTCTTTTGAAATGTACCAAAAGTATATTTCTAAAAATAAATCTTGAAAGGTTCGTTTTCCAATTGATGATATGGTTAATTTTTATTCCATAACTTGTTCTTTTGTCGTGTAGACATGTATAAATTCCATTCCTTGTATTGTACTTAATGGTGATATCTATGAAATTCACTGATCCATCTTCTGCACATTTATTTTCAACCAATTCCAAGCCATTGGGGTAAAAATCGAATTCCAATACTGGTGCATTTTCATAATATCCATAAAGCACATCATCAACATAACGGAAATACGGTATCTCATACAATAGGTGTGTTCCATGCTCATATTTAGTGAGATATATGTCAGCCAATAATGATGAGCAACCTCCTCTCATTGGAATTCCTTTAATCTGCTTATAATAGCATTTTCCGTCAAATAGTATATTTTCCCTCGAAACCAGATTGATAAGGTCCATATTTGCGATATGTAATGTACTCTTTTAAATCATGTACCTCATGTAATTCCTTCAATATAAGGTAAAGTTGTGCAATATCAATATTATTGAAAAGATCGCGAAAATCATAACTTCTGAATCGCAATTCCTTGTTACAGAATGTTAGTCTTTTAATGACATCATGGCTGTTCCTGATAATAACTGTTCTTTGCTTTTAAAGGTGGATCATAACGTGCTTCAGGATATTTAAAAGTTTTAAGTTAGCAATGGTCAAATAAGTTCCGCATCCCACGGTAACAGTGCGGAATTTAACGGGTTCCTTATGCAACTTTGGTATAAGCACTAAATAAGGGAACTTAAAAGTTTTAAGATCTATACCAATTCTTTTGTATAAGGCTTTGATCCGATTGGTCAATGTTTTACTATTATGTGATACCGATGTATACATATCTTTATCAGGGTAACATTTCTGTAAATTTTCCACATAAATATATATTTATATATATATATATTTATATTTATATGTATATAATATATATATATATATATATATATATACAGAGAGAGAGAGAGAGAATGACAATAATTTTTTATATAATGCAGGGCGTTTCAAGAAGTAAAATAGAGAATAACAATTTCCTTGAATGGAATTCATTTAAAACGTTTAAAACCTTCATAATGCGAAAGTATGTATTAATTAACCCAATCAAAATATTTTCCCTTTACATATACCGTGTATTGTATGTAAGGTAATAAATTTTTGGCAAATCATCTGCTATAATATGTTTTAAACTAAAAACTGGATTTGTCGAGTAGTTATTTTCCATTCTCAAAGTTTGAAGTATATAATAGTATTTAAATGTTGTTGTTGAGATCCAGACCGTGTAAGGTAACTGTTAGTTACCTTACACGGTCTATCAGACCGACCTACCAGACCTACCAGAAAGGTGTAAGGTAACTGTTTGGACAGCCGGGAAGTGCCACCCAATTTAGACCGGAACCCAGTGGGGGTAGTATTTAAATGTAGCAACTCAATATATTTCTTTCATCAAAAGTGTAAAATTTATATACAGCTTTAACGAGGTCGTTTTTTAACTAATTTTTCCGATAGTTTAACATCGTAAAAACAATTTTCTAGAAGTGTTCTTCTCGATAGCGAAACTGTTAAACAGAGAAGAATAAAAACTCTTCTAAATTCAAGGTAGATGACGTCATAACTTATTAGGTCTCCATAGCAACGGGAGGGGATTTTATTTGATAGGAAAATAAGACAATGACACATGTATGTTGCTTTTAATTTTTTTTTTAATTTACGAAACGTGGAATTTCAATAGTTTATTCGTGTTTTAGTATTTGTATCAAATAACTATTTGCATTCACGACTCTCGCAGGCTAAATGGTATTCGCCACTAAATGTGACACACACTTAATAAAATTCTGAATATGAAAAGCCGTTTCAAATTGAAGCATAAAAATGGCGCGCATTTTATAATTCTGTTAGCATAGAAATGTCTGTAGGTGTCAAAATATTTCATCTCCGATCACTGCATGCTTACATTATTTTCAACGTTTTCATACAAATCATTTAGTTGTAGCTTAATTTTTTATTCATTAATTTAAGGAATAGCCAGCAAACGATTTCAGTATCTGAAACGTAACTCGGTTACCATAGTTACCATAATCATAAATGATAAATAAATTCATTGATAAAACATAAAAAAAGTGTATGCTGTAACCATATATTATAACATCTCTACGGGTGATTATACATCGATAGAGTTAATTAAAAAAATTTAGAATATCTTTTCTCTACGCAAGATGGCATAAAAACTAATTTTGTGGTTCCAGCCGTTCACGAATCATAGCTGAATAATAGCTAGAATAAAAAAAAATCGCGATTTATAAATGTATAGAACAAAATATGAAGATTTTAGATTTTTGTCAGTATTTATTGTCCAAGTCCCATGTGGAAGCACATTTCAACATTTCTACCTTTGGCAGCACATTTCGATGTATAATTGACACGTTAGTTTTCTACAACAGTTTTGCACCAGAAACGAAAAATAAACTACGAAATATATAAAATTTTCAAACACTATTCCAAGATGTTAGAATTTTTACATTGTTTACAGGTTATATCCCACGTGTATGAGAAGTTTCAATTTTCTACCTTAAGTTTTTATTTTGATATTTAAGTGTTTCTTAGTCAGCTAATCCCGCTCAGTGGTATGCATATTATACGGACAATTCAGACAGGTGTTAATATTTAAGCTGTGCAATAAATAATTCGCAGAATCGTTATGACTGGATAAGTGCTAAATAATTCAAAGTCCTATTTCAACCATAAATTATTAAAAAAAAAATGATATTCGAATTTTTAAAAAGCGACCTAAAGTATGTCAAAGCCAGATATTAATTATCCCTGTATCGAATTTCGTAGCTGTAAATCGTTTGCATTTTTCGAATACGGATCATACAAACAGACAGATATTATATTTTATTATTTAAAATAATCTTATATAACATGTTCTATTCACTAAGTTTAAGTACCGTTTATTTTGTTCAAATATGTAAAATTACCTACACTTTCCATTTCACTTTTCTAATGTACAAAACCTTTCTAAATCCTTTGAAATGGTGTCTTCAACTTTAAATATGCGATGATTTAACATTTAAAACACAGCTTTCTTCAAATGTTTTAAATATAGGAACAGTCGAAAAGTATGGAAATAACTTTTTTATATTCACAATGGTGACGTCATAAACTAACTGGTTGGCACAGTGACGGGAATGGAATTTATTTGACACGAAAATTAGATGTTGACATTTGAATGTTTTCTGTTAAATTTTTTACATAATAGATGCTGAAACTCATTTATTTTTCGTACGAATAGTTTTAGTAGTGAAATTACGGAGTGGTTATTATTACTTTCCCTGCAATACATGGTAATGTATAGGGAAAAGCATTGGAATCGTGTCGAAAATCTCAACTCGAGGTTTCGACGGATCTACACGTTTTGAGACCCATAGAACACGAAAAAACTATTTTTACCTGTAATCATTTGAGTAATTAATAACCTTTCTGTTATATTGTTTATAACTCATTCATTTTTACTGGCCAGTTTTGTTCAGTTTGTTTCAATGTGATTCAACCAGGAAAAACCTAATTGTATGTGTGTGTGTGTGTGTGTGTGTGTGTGTGTGTACCAATGGCTTTAATAGCTAAATAAAGTCGAAAATTCGAATTCGAGTTTTCGACGGGAGAGCACCTTTCAAGCAACCCTGAATACGAGTCAAACGTTTATGAGATGATGTCTGTGAGTGCGTGTAAATGTGCGTGTGTGCAAGTATGTATGTGTATCAGTGATTCTGTGGGAGAAGATATCTCACGAATGAAAGGAGCGATTCGAACGAAATTGAGTACAAAAATCACAATCAGTAAACACTGGAAGCCTATTGTTTTTATACGCAATCGAATGTTTAGAACCCCCCTAAATGTTCGAGTGAAATTTTGAAAAAATCCTCAAAAAATCAAAATCGCTAATAAAGTTACGCAAATAGACATTTCTTATGTAATATTTCATTAGAAAACGATTGGCATAAATTTTAGAACGCTCTCCGTGAACCGTTCTCGAGATATTGTACGTCACGAGATATTGTTATCAAAAAGTCATATAAATTAAGAAAAAAATATTTCCTATTGAGAAACATGTTCACTTTTCATATGTAATACCATGCGATAAATTGGGTGACATTATTCCCGTGGATCTAGCTCGTTCCATTCATGAAAAAGATACTTTGAGTATTACTTTTGTATTTGACCGCCAATAGTCATTTATCTGCTGTAAGAATAACTTATTTCTACGTCCATAACGCTTGGCGAGATTTTGGCGACGATTTTGGCGGAATGTCGCCAACTTGGCGACTTTTTGTAATGTTTCCAAATTAACGAAAATCTCGCCAAATGGATAAAAATGACGCTATATCAATGAAAAGGACGAATAATTGACGAACAATATCTTGGAAAGAATATAAGTATCAACTATAAGAAAAACTTATTTCTTTTGCTGTAAAAGTAGTAAATTCATTACATTATGTAAGGAAAATTATGTGTTGCCCACATCAGATTTTTTTGTTATTATGACAGATCAATATACGTATATTAACAGCATTAAATACATTTTCTATTGAACGCTCGTCTATTTTATCTTTAGAAAAGGATGTTATACCGTTCCTAATTTCAGTGTTTAACAGCGAATTACAGCAAAGAACAATAAATTATGTAAAATTTCAGTGCGTACAATTCATAAAATAATGATTAAATTATATCAATCAAAATTTCAAAAAATTCAAAGCGCGTTTGCTGATGAATAAAATTTTAACAACAACAGTTTATTAGTTTAGCCAATATTTTAATCTGATTTAAAGTTTTATTTCAGTATCAATTCCAGAATAACTGCTTAAGGAAATTCGATAGAAAATTATTCTCTGAATATGAATACAAAAAGTGTTGTTCAACTCTATTTTTTTTCCAAAACATTTTTTGTACATTATATTACATCTCTGAATCATCTCACGCACGCTTCCAGCCCCAACTAATTAATTTTTCTATATTTAATTACTTTTCTTTTGCTTTGGCAACATCTCACAGACTTGCGTGACTACTACATTACACATAATTAAGCAGAAAAAGAGCAGGTAATATTCTTTTTGATTCCGCTTTTTTTATTTAAATTTTTGTATACAGATTTAATAATGATGTTTTCATCTTACTGAGATTTCTTTTTAGCATGATGTAAAATAATTATTTCATTTTATGATTTTTATTTTCTTTATATACAATAATGTATAAGGAAAGTATTGTGACGGAGTCGAAAATTCGAATTCGAGTTTTCGACGGGAGAGCACGTTTCAAGAATCCCTGACCACGAATCGAACATTTTTAAGTGAAGTCTCTCTGTGTGTGTGTCAGTGAGTCTGTGGAGACGATAACTGACGAACGAATGGACCGATTCTAACGACATCTGGTACAGAAATTGCAATCCGTGAATACTGGAAGCCTATTGTTTTTATACGCAATCGAGTGTTCAGAACCCCTAAATTTTCGATTGAAATTTTAAAAAAATCGTCAAAAAATCAAACCTCTAATGAAGTTACGCAAATAGACATTTCTAATGTAATTTTTCATTAGAAAACCGATTGACCTAAATTTTAGAACGCTAACATAAACCGTTCTCGAGATATTGCATATTTTTGAAAAAAAAATTATTAAAAAGTCATATAAAAGAAAAAAAATATTTCCTATTGAGAAACATGTTCACTTTTCATATGTAATACCACGCGATGAATTGGATGACATCATTCCCGTGGATCTAGCTCGTTCCATTCATGAAAAAAGATACTTGAGTAATACTTTTGTATTTGACCGTTAGGCTAGCATGAACCGTTCTCGAAATATTGCACATTTTTCAAATAAATTTATAAAAAAATCCCATAAATTAAAAAAAATATTAACTGTTGAGAAACATGTTCACTTTTCGTATGTAATATCGTGCGATAAATTTGGTGTCATCATTCTCATGGATCTAGCTCTTTCCATTCACGAGAAAAGATACTTTGAGTAATACTTTTGTATTTGAATGGTAATTTGCTATAAGAATAACTTATTTCTCCGCCCATAACGCTTGGCATGATTTTGGCGACGAGTTTGGCGGAATTTAGCCAACTTGGCGACTTTTTAAATGTTGCCAAATTAACGAAAATATCGCCAAATTAATAAAAATGACGCTAAATCAATGAAAACGTCGACAAATTGACGAAATGTCAATATCTTGGAAAGAATATAGGTATCCACTATAAGAATAACTTATTTTCTTTTACTGTAAAAGTAGTAAATTCATTACATTATATAAGGAAAATCATGTGCTGCCCATATCAGATTTTTTTTTACTTCACTTCGGCCATCTCCTGTCTCCTCGCAGCCCTTCGGCCATCTCCTCTCAAAACCTCTAATGAAGTTACGCAAATAGACATTTCTTATGTAATGTTTCATTAGAAAACGATTGACACAAATTTTAGAACTCTAGTCTGTACCGTTCTCGAGAGATTGCACATTTTTCAGGATAATTATCAAAAATCATATAAAATTGAAAAAAATATGTCCTATTGAGAAACATGTTCACTTTTCATATGTAATACCATGCGATAAATTTGCTGATATCATTTTCGTGGATCTAGCTCGTTCCTTTCATGAAAAACGATACTTTGAGTAATACTTTTGTATTTGAACGCCAATAGTCATTTATCTGCTATAAGAATAACTTATTTCTCCGTCCATAACGCTTGGCGAGATTTTGGCGACGAATTTGGTGGAATGTCGCCAACTTGGCGACATATTTAGATGTTGTTAAATTTCCAAAAAATTCGCCAAATGGATAAAAATGACGACTAATTGACGAGAATTCGATATCTTGGAAAGAATATAAATATCTACTATAAAAAAATGTATTTTTTTTGCTGTAAAAGTAGTAAATTCATTGCATTATATAAGGAAAGTCATGTGCTGCCACATCAGATTTTTTTAAGCATTTAACTGTATACGTAAAACTGTTATAGTGATAAAACTATGGAGGTAAAAGTAAGGAGTTAAAACTTCATAGTAAGAAAACGCCAATATCGTTTGAAACAATAATTCAGGAGGCGCTGGGATAAGATAAGTCGTCCTTCATTGTATGTATTTCTATGGTGAAAAGATTAAAATATTTATTTAAACTGTCCATTTTCTAAAAATAAATTATTAGCGCAAGCCAAAGTAGAACTGAAACAATAAAGAATATTCCTACGTATTCAAAATTATTTTACGTCTAAATTTATTTTTATCTCCTTATATTCTGTACTCTTTCCTACAACTATGAAGAAATACTGGTTAATTATACTCTTAATTAGGGAATCCTTAATTTAACAATAATCATAAATACATATACTATATACTACACTTTTCCGTTGTGTCAACTAAAAATAGCAGCTACTTTACTAACATTAGCGACACCTAGGTATAATTCTCAAAACATTATGGCATTTTCAAGCTTTTCATTCATAGGAGTTTTATCTCCTTCTTTATAACTGCATGGATAAAACCAATTGATAGGCATTTCATTCTTTACATGTCTAAAATAACAGTTTCTGTTTTACAATTTTTTAACATGTATGGTTATTATGACAGTGAGAGTTTACTTAAATTAGATTTTAAACCTACGATAAAAACATAAGCTGTAAAACGTTTAAATTGTTGATTTAATATTGCATGCTTTAGAATTTTGAACACAATGAAAAAATCGGTAAAGGGAGTACACATTTCGCTTAAATACATAAACCATTTAAACTATCGAAAATGATGCATATAATTTTATACGAAACTGTAATTGCATGGCTTAAAGAAATTATCTATAGATTTTCGTTTGTGTAAGATATTATCTAGAATCCCGATCACTGGGATCTAGCAATGTTTAGTACACCTGAGGGTTACCTAAAAGATTCGGTTTCAATTCCTAGATATGGTCAATTTTGATTAGTAAAAATGTTCTATTATAAATGACTAAACAGTTAAATAATGGAAACGCGGCCTCTGCACTTTGTTTTCAACTTTGTTCAAAGAAAAATGTAAGGTATTATCCGGTATAACATATATACAACTTAATGCATGATTCCGGTGCATTGGAAACCGATTTCACAATGTCTGCTATAGTCTAAAGAAGCAATACACATCAAATGTTCATTAGACAAGACAAGACAGATAAAATGGACATAGGAACACAAATTTTTGTTAAGACAGTTCTAAAAAAGTTATCGCCAGTGCAGAACATCATGTGTTCCAGGGTCTCATCTTTTACAGAGCAAACAAGACACTCGTGGGAATCAGCTGCTGAAATTTATTCAAGTAGGCCAGGGTGACTATGTGACCTATCTTAGCTTTAGCAGAGAAAGTGGCAACCTTTCTCGGGAGGGATTTTTCTGAAATAATTAAGATGATTTGGATCCCTTTCGAAAAGAAAATAGTGACTATTTATTCCAGTTTTATTCCAAGAATCACACCAGAGCAAACGAACCTCTCTTTTGAACTTGCTGAAACACCTAGAGAGAGTGACTTTCAGCAGTGGGACAGGTCCCACTTTTTAAGACAATTTAGCCGAATAATACTGTGCACTGTGCACACCACAATGTGCGGGAACCCAATGCAATGTAAAATATTCGTCTTTTAATTTAACAAGAATATGTCTAATTTCTTCAATTCTAAAGTAATAATTGCCTGGATTACAACGTAACTGAAATGTCGTATTAGTCAGAAAACTATCTGAATGCTAATTATGAGGCCCAGGTTCGATTTAGTGTTGATAGCACTCAGATGAACCTTGTGGTTAGAATTAAAGCAAAAATGGCTAAATTTCCCATTTTCTATGGATTGCCTTTACATGCAATGTTGCCAAACTTTGGCATTTAAGGCTCGATATATCCATTTTTAAAAGCAAAAAGTTCCATTCTTTTGTAATTTCTCAGCTAAATGAAGTCAAAGCTTTTGTAGGTTTAACGTTTTTTACAAAAACTATTAAAATAACTCATTCAGCTGCTAAGTGAAAATCATTTGATGTTGAGATCCATTCATTGTTAATGTCCATAAAATAGTTTTGAAAGTTTGCTCTATTATGAAGAAGTTACAAAAAATTGTTTACGCATTTTTGGTAAAACAGTCTCTGCCGTTTCCCCGCTAGGCACATTCCAGCTAGTGCAGATGATGCTTGATTGTAGTTGCTATGTTGACTTCCGGAATCTCAAAAAGTTTCTGTATTTTCTTGTTGGTGAATTTGAAATTCCTGACATATAGGAAATGAAATATGCTGTCCCGTATAATGTTTTTAATAAAATACAAAAATGTTAGTTACTTTATATTTTTTTTAATATTTAGTATTATTTATGTTTTTTCTTCTTTTTGCAGGTATGTCATGCTTTATCCTAGTTTTTATTGAAGAAACATCACACAATGCTTAAGAAGGTTTGTGAGAAATAAGTTTTCTCCTTAATAGATCAATCCTTATTTTTGATATAAGCTACTAAATTGAAGATTATTTAAAATCAACCCGCATTAAAAATTGTTATTTGTAGGTTATATATGTGTGTTTATCTGTGTGTGTAAACTGATGCAAATACATCACCATCGACGGTTTAAATATATTAGCAATTTTCAAACACTACCCAAGTAGCACGCCAATATTGGGCAATTATTGGCAGCTGATATATAGACCCAATATCAAACCAATATGAAAATATGGATATTTTAAGAATTTCGGGTCATTATTGACTGGTCATTTATTTCCAATATATATCCACTATTCAGCTAGTATTAATTCGCAATATTTTCTCCAAATATTGGAAATATTCCCGATGTAACAGCAAAACTGGCGTAATATTGTAATAAAAACATTGGCGACTATTGTGTTCCCAATATTGGCGTTACACAGGAATTATTTTCAACGAAATGCCAAGATGTATAATATTGATCCAACGTTAAATCAATATTGCCATGCTACTAGGGTATACATAATATTACGAATAAATACAGAATATAAAACCGTCCTCTGATGACTGATAACGTCTTAGAGCCGCCATTGTTCACGTATTACAATTTAAGCGCCGTCAGAATGAGTAAGATAGTTAAGTCGGGGGCTTGCAGATAAATCAAAAAATATTACAAATTTGGTCAGCAAAAAGTGCTGTTATGAATGTAATGCCAGAAATCTAAAACATTAATTAGTCGAATCCACAGAGGCGCCAGCCAAAGGGTTGATTCCCAAGGGCATTAACGTAAGCGGATTAGGAGGATCCGAGTAGCGATAACAGGTCTACATACCAGGAGGTTGTTAAAAACGACTAGAACTTTTTGGTAGAAGAATAATGTACATATACATATACAAGGAAGGATCAAAAAGTTCAGAGACAGTGCTGATATCTCCAACCCTGATTGGAGTAGAGGGGAACTATTTTACCGTGGCGTAGAGGCACATGTGACGTGAGATATGAAAAGGAAGAAGCAGGTTTTTCCAGACAATGCGTGTCAGTTAATTGCAGTCATTCCCGTTCGTCGAAAGCGGAAATTGCGTTTGAAGAACAATGTACGAATATCAAATTCAGCCAACGTTTGGTGTATCGCCTGTCTGCGATTGCCTCAAACGCTGGCAGAATTTGATATTCTCACGTTGTTCTTCAAACGCCATTTCCGTTTTCGACGAACGCGAAGGACTATAGTTCACTGTAAACCGGCCGGGGATTCATGCACTATACACTCTCGGGTCAGTGCTCTCGGCCTGGGTTTACAGTTTACTTGCACGCATTGTCTGGAAAATCCCTACACTGCCGACCTGCTTCTTCCTTTTCACATCTCGCGTCACATGTATATCTACGCCACGGCAAAATAGTTCCCCTCTCCTCCAATCAGGGTTGGAGATATCAGCACAGGCTCCGAACTTTTCGATCCTACCTTGCAGATATAAGTATATATATATATATATATATATTAGTCGTTATTTTAACCGTACTTCTACATTCTCTTGAATTTATTATATTTTCATCTTTTTATCTTGCAGCTATAACTGTAGAATATCTCATTTTATTGCTTTTACGCAGTACGGTTTTTATTACTCTCTTTGGCAATAGCAAATCACATCTTTCCATATCTGCATATGGCAACATTGGCCTAATCATATTTAGCTCGTCATGGTTTTACTAATGAGGTGTATTTTAAGGTATTTATGTTTCCTTTATTTTTCCAATCTATATGCTTGTCTTCCATATAACACAAGTTTATAGATAAAATCTATCTTGTGTTTCAGAAACAAGCATTTTTGTGTTCATTTCGAAGGGATATATGGACTTGACAAGAATTTTTTCGAAATGAACTTAGCTTAAGCCTAAAGCTCTTCCACGTACAAGCCTTTTTGCTTGATTTTTTTTGTTTTCCTATTTTCATTCCTCGCCTTTGAAATTTGTTGATTGTCTTTGTCTTTATGACCTGCATTACGCCTTATAATTTCCTCTTTATGTTTGAATTTCTTTTATTTCTTTGTATTTTGTAGAAAATTTTGGAATAGTGTATTATGAGTTGCTACTTACATTCTAACATTGGATTTTCAATTTTATATGCATATATGTATAACATATATAGTATATGTACTTATATATATATATAACATATATAGTATATATACTTATATATACGTATAAATAGTAAGTATATATACATATATATAAGGGGCGACTGTTCAGAGTTCTAAGAGTTGGAGTATTTTATAAGTGCCATAGAAGCTAGCTTGGAAGAGAACTCCAAAATTAAATATTGCTATGAAGATTTGTGGATATGTGTTGAGACTCATGATATGAGTAACTCATTAAGTGTGCGATACCTCACCAGGTACTGTACTGTTGCTTACTATATGAATGATAGTATTGATTTCCAAAATTTCAAAAAATATTGCGTTAAATCGTCTCACCCCATGATTCAATAATTTAAAAGATTCTGGCATTACTTCCCTCTGGATAAATTGATAAATGTAAGAGAATAATGTTCTCAAATTTTGTTGAATATAATAATGTACACTGGTAGTGTATATTTTGAATAAATTTAGTTCCTTTCTATTGACTTTTTATTCTCGCTTTGGTTTCCTTCGGATTTTAACCATTATTGTTTTTTAGTCCGATATGTTGGTAATAGGTGGGTATTGCGGCCATCAAAATGTAGCAATACTAAGAGATATCAATGTCAGAATTATCAAATAAAGTTAATATATAGCTGCAGTTTTATTTAGAGTTATATATTTTAAATCCGCTCAATAATAGACAGACAATTAGTAGAAGAAAATGATGAATAAGAAAAAAAAGAAGAATAGAGGGATGGACGGAGTTTCGTGATAAAAACATGTAACACATGGCACTAAACTGGTATAGAAGGGAACTCACAAGAATATGATAAAATAAAAAAATAAATTCTAGTTGAATAATTTAAAAGTGGAAAGTCAGCCTAAAAACAATAATCCATATGGGGCATAAGAGTCCATACCGGAAAGCATGAGGAGTCAAGTGCCATCTTGAATTTTTAAGATCTCAAAAGCAAACTTTAAGATAAATATATTTAAAACGAAAAAAGATGAAAGAACGTAAAAAAGGAAAGTACAAAAATTCTTAAAATAATATAGTATCAAAATCGTGAATTTGTAAATTTTTCCCGCAAACAGTAATTTTTAGTAATACGAGGTAAGATTCCAAAGTTACCGGACTGAGTCTATAACTTAAAAAAAAAATTTGTAGTAGAGCGACTACGATAACGTTCCTGCGTTACTACGTTATCCCCCTCTTCTAAAAGTGGTTTGACCCAAATCACGTGGTCGATGGCTCGCCACGGCGTCGTGTTTTGTAGACGGGTGCACTTAGTAACCGGCGATTGAATGAAATTGCGTTTGTTGAGCAGAGGATTAATAACAAATTTTGTGTTCGCTTCGAAAAGAGTGCTACGGAGATTTACGAAATGTTGAAGCATGTGTACGACAGTGATACATTATAGCGAACGCAAGCTTTTGAGTGGTATCGACGTTTCAGACTAGGCAGGGAAAGTGCCGGTGACGACGAACGGGTTTGCCGGCCGCAGACTTCCCGCACCGCTGAAAACAGGTTTCTGCGACTGTGAGTGGTAACAGTTAGCAAACAATAGTTGAAATAGCAGAATCAGTTGGGATATCCCAGTCCACATGTAAACAGGTCTTAACATGCATAGGGTGTGTCAACACATCGTTCCCAGCATGTTAACTGAAGACCAAAAGGGGTCAGATCATGGGTGCTTTTCAAAGTTCCTGCTCACCGGTCCCTCCTCGTCGCTGACTTTCTTGCGAAAACGCAAACAACTTCTTTTGCCACATCCTCCTTACTCTCCTGATCTCGCTCCCTGAGACTTCAGCCTATTTCCTGAACTGGGAAATCGCTTGCAGGGTCGTCGATTTCAATCCGCAAATGAAGTTAAAAGTGCATCGCAGGCTGAATTAAAGATGGATTCCAGAAGTGTTTCGATAACCTTTACAAGCGATGGCAAAATTGTATTGTTGCGTAAGGGTCTTATTTCGAAGGAGGATGTGTTTCAACATTTTAATTGATAATCTTCTTTAAGTAATAGACCCAGTCCGGGAACTTTTGAATCCAACCTCCTGCTACAAAATCAACACATGAAAAAAAATCTTTGTCCCTAAAAGTATTCGTCACTAGTAGTATTTCAATATTGGACCCATATTGACAGCTAATATTGGAAATAGAGGACCCATATGGAAACGTGGACAATTTGACGGAATTAACCTAATATTGGATTAAAATGTTGGGACAATATTGACGTTTCATTGGAAACATTTCCAATGTAACAATTGGCATAATTTTGCAATGAAAATAATTACATAATATTGGAAGCCAATGTAACCCCAATATTTGCCAATTATTGGGATTACATAAGAAATATTTGCAATGTAATGCCAAGATAAACAATATTAACTGCTACTAGAGGTATAACTTAATATGCAGCTAGAAATATTTTAATTTAATAAAAATACTTTAATGGAATTCAAATAAGCGATGATGCAATTTAAAATTTTTCCTACACAATACGTTTGAGTTCCTGGATTTATTGTAGCAATAGTGAATCAGTAGTTGAGTCACTTGTATTTTGCAATGTATGTAAAATATAACAATAGTACGAATAATGTCTACGCCAAATTCCGGAGAAATCGTTTGTGTTTGAAATGAGTTATCTTCGAACTTATCAGATTTCGCACACCGAATCAAAACCATACGGCAAAAATTAATATATTGATCACTGTATTCCTTCACATTTAAATACATCACATCTTTAAATTATGTAGATAAATAATTACTTGCATTAATTACTCCTATGATAGGGGCATTTGTACTAAAAACTTCAGTTGGACACATTTAAATTCAACCAATCACAGAAAGAAGCTGGAAAGTTTACCCTACCAATCCGAAAGCAGCAAGTTAAACATTCACCAAAGTCAATAAGTAAAATGCACTTTGTGCAACGGATAAGGTAAATTAGAGCAATGTAAATAAGCACATATAACACAATAATGCAGCATACAGCTGTTTCAAGGACACGTCGGATCCCCTCAAGAGAGACAACGAATCCGAAGTCCAAAAGAGGAATGGGCGCAGAGGAAAGGAGCAGGGGGAATTTACCAAAGATCTGGATTAAGAGAGAGCCAATCAGAAAGCAGCATGAAGAACAGTCCAACCAATCCGAAACGAGAAGTAATAACATAAGATTGACGTGGACCAAAACATGACAGAATATCCCGATAAGACAAATCAAATCTGAACAAGACGAAACGCAACAGAAAGAAAAGTAAGTTAAAGCCGCACATAAGGGCCCCAAATAAATATAAAGAAAGTAGAAAAATGTTTACAATGCTCCCATCAGACCGCGGACAAAAGTGGAATACAGGACAAGTAATTAATTAAAATACCAAAATTTTTCTGGATGTGGAAGATATCAAAGAAATCCAGAAACTTTTCTGTAACCTTCTTTTCTTCATGAATTATTTTCATTTTATTTTTATAAATGAATAAAAAAAAATGATTTTTGTCACATTTTGTTTGAATTATAGATGTGTCTTATGTGTTTTATTCCAAAGTGTATTTGAATACAAAACGGCGTGAATTTTAACATATTTCTTATGTTTAAAATACGTAAATCAAAGAAGACATTTTAATTTTAACACCAAATTTTACTAACTTCAACACCATGTTGATTACAAGCATTCTTAAGTACTGCTTCTAAATCACCCGTTAACTTTTTTCCACAATATGGAAATTGCTTTATTTATTTACAGCATGCTATTTTATTCTTAAAAGTACCTCGTTGATTTTTATCCTGAAGAAAATGGTTTTTTTTCCAGTTATAAAAAAAGAATATGTAATTTGTAAGCACTCAATGAAAATGTTGTTATTATGCTATCGTCGTTGATTAGGAAAATTTTATTAGGAGACTAATAGATTTTTAAATTTAACTTTGTTAAGGATATTAAAAATTGTATGTATTAAATAGATATTAAAAATGGTACATTTCGCAGTAACATTACATTTCCCAATAACAGTATATTTCCCAGTAACAGTAAAACTTGCTTAAATTTCAATAAAGAAAAGTTTTCTACAATTAATAATTCCTACAATGAGAACAGGGAAAAAATATTAAATAATTAATTTCTATAATCTTACAATGCGATATTCCTTCAGTGTCTGTGAGAATTAAATTAAATAAATTTCATTTCATTTTCAGAGTCATTGAATTATCGAGCGGTATTTCTTAAATACTGTCAAGTTGGCAATATTGCAGTAAATTTCAGTATATAAGGACTTTTATTATAATGTACCTAACATATCGACACAAAAGTTTATCTACAAACAATCACAGAAAGCGGGACACCTTGAATATCTAGAGATCAAAATTTCGATTGACATTTATATTTTTTTTTACTCAAGCAGATTTACTTAGCTGGGTAGTTTTTGTCTGTGGAAATTCTTTACCTGGTAAGTAAGTCAACCCCAAACGCGAATAGGTCTCTAACGTTAATAGATTAAAATATGTGCACCAAATTTCATGTAATAGATCTCTAACATTAATCGATTAAAATATTCGGACCAAATTTCATGCAATACATCTCTAACATTAATCGATTAAATTATTCGTACCAAATTTCATGCAATAGATCTCTAACATTAATCGATTAAAATATTCGTACCAAATTTCATACAATAGATCTCTAACATTAATCGATTAAATTATTAGTAATAAATTTCATGCAATAGATCTCTAACATTAATCGAATAAATTATTCGTACCAAATTTCATGCAATAGATCTCTCACATTATTCGATTAAATTATTCGTACCAAATTTCATGCAATAGATCTCTCACATTAATAGATTAAATTATTCGTACCAAATTTCATGCAATAAATATCTAACATTAATCGATTAAAATATTCGTACCAAATTTCATGCAATAGATATCTAACGTTAATCGATTAAAATATTCGTACCAAATTTCATGCAACAGATCTCTAACATTAATCGATTAAATTATTCGTACCAAATTTCATGCAATAAATCTCTAACATTAATCGATTAAATTATTCGTACCAAATTTCATGCAATAGATCTCTCACATTAATCGATTAAAATATTCGTACCAAATTTCATGCAATAGATATCTAAAATGATGCCTAATTCACAAATTTATTATTAAAATATTTTAATATATGGTCTATATTGCTTATTGAGTGATATTTGTTATATTCTCTACTGTAAAAAATTACAAAAATATAGCCCAAACTGGTTTCTGGTAATTGAGAAAGACGCGGTATATATATATATATATATATATATATATATTTATATATATGTATTTATATATATGTATTTATATATATATATATATATATGTATATATATATATATAACAATTTCCTTGAATGAAACTCATTTAAAACGTTTAAAACCTTCATAATACGAAAGTATGTATCAATTAACCCTATCAAAATATTTTCCCTTTACATATACCGTGTATTGTAGGTATGGTAATAAATTTTTGGCAAATCATCTGCTATAATATGTTTTAAACTAAAAACTGGATTTGTCGAGTAGTTATTTTCCATTCACAAAGTCCGAAGTATATAATAGTATTTAAATGTTGTTGTTGAGACCCAGACCGTGTAAGGTAACTGTTAGTTACCTTACACGGTCTACCAGACCGACCTACCAGACCTACCAGAAAGGTGTAAAGTAACTGTTTGGACGGCCGGGAAGTGCCACCCAATTTAGACCAGAACCCAGTGGGGGTAGTATTTAAATGTAGAAACTCAAATATTTCTTTCATCAAAAGTGTGAAATTTATTTACAGCTTCAACCAGGTCGTTTTTTAACTAATTTTTCCGATAGTTTGACATCGTAAAAATAAGTTTCTGGAAGTGTTCTTCTCGATAGCGAAACTGTTAAACAGAGAAGAATAAAAACGCTTCTAAATTCACGATAGATGACGTCATAACTTAATAGGTCTCCATAGCAACGGGACGGGATTTTATTTGATAGGAAAATAAGGCAATGACACATGTATGTTGCTTTTATTTTTTTTTAATTTACAAAACTTTGAATTTCAATAGTTTATTCATGTTTTAGTAATTATATCAAATAATTATTTGCACCCACTATTCTCGCAGGCTAAATGATAGTTGTCACTAAATGGGACACACACTTAATAAAATTCTGAATATAAAAATCCGTTTCAATTTGAAGCATAAAAATGGCGCGCATTTTATAATTCTGCTAGCATAGAAATGGCTGCATGTGTCAAAATATTTCGATCACTGTATGTTGACATTATTTTCAACATTTTCATGGAATCATTTAATTGTAGCTTTATTTTTTATTCATTGATTTAAGGGATAGCCAGCAAACGATTTCAGTATCTGAAACGTAACCCGGTTACCATAGTTACCACAATCATAAGTTATAAATAACTCCATTGATAAAACACAAAAAATGTGTATGCTGTAACCATATATTATAATATCTCAACGGGTGATTGTACATCGACAGAGTTAATTAAAAAAATTTAGAATATTTTTTCTCTACGCAAGATGGCATAAAAATTAATTTTGTGGGTCTAGCCTTTCACGATTTATAGCTGAATAATAGCTAGAATAAAAAAAATCGCGATTCATAAATTTATAGAACGAAATATGAAGATTTTAGATTTTTGTCAGTATTTATTGTCCAAGCCCCATGTGTAAGCACATTTCAACATTTCTGCCTTTGGCAGCAGTTTTGGATGTATAATTGACACATTAGTTTTCTACGACAGTTTTGCACCAAAAAAGAAAAATAAACTGCAAAATATATAAACTTTTCAGACACTATTCCAAGATGTTAGAATTTTTTACATTGTTTACAGGTTATATCCCACGTGTATGAGAAGTTTCAAGTTTCTACCTTAAGTTTTTATTTTGATATTTAAGTGTCCCTTAGTCAGCCAAACCTTCTCAGTGGTATGCATATTATACGAACAATTCAGACAGATGTTAATATTGAAGCTGTGCAATAAATAATTCGTAGGATTGCTATGACCGGATAAGTGCTTAATAATTCAAAGTCCTATTTCAACCATAAATTATTAAAAAAAAAGATATTCGATTTTTTAAAAAGCGACCTAAAATATATCAAAATATATCGATTAAATTATTCGTACCAAATTTCATGCAGTAAATCTCTAACATCAATCGATTAAATTATTCGAAACAAATTTCACTCAATAGATCTCTCACATTAATCGATTAAATTATTCGTACCAAATTTCATGCAATAGATCTCTCACATTAATCGATTAAAATATTCGTACCAAATTCCATACAATAGATATCTAACGTTAATCGATTAAAATATTCTTACCAAATTTCATGCAATAGATATCTAACATTAATCGATTAAATTATTCGTACCAAATTTCATGCAATAAATCTCTCACATTAATCGATTAAATTATTCGTACCAAATTTCATGCAATAGATCTCTCACATTAATCGATTAAAATATTCGTACCAAATTTCATGCAATAGAAATCTAACGTTAATCGATTAAAATATTCGTACCAAATTTCTTGCAATAGATATCTAACGTTAATCGATTAAAATATTCGTACCAAATTTCATGCAATAGATCTCTAACATTAATCGATTAAATTATTCGCACCAAATTTCATGCAATAAATCTCTAACATTAATCGATTAAATTATTCGTACCAAATTCATGCAATAAATCTCTAACATTAATCAATTAAATTATTCGCACCAAATTTCATGCAATAGGTCTCTCACATTAATCGATTAAAATATTCGTACCAAATTTATTGCAATAGATATCTAACGTTAATCGATTAAAATATTCGTACCAAATTCAATGCAATAGCTCTCTAACGTAAAGCGATAAAATATTCGTACGAAATTTCCATCAATTTACTGAATTTTTTTAGAGATATTATAAATTCACATACAAACATATAGATGTCATTAGAAAAAAATGGTTGATTCGTGTTCAAGAATTAAAACAAATAAATCCATTAAAATCCGAGATTTCGACAGCCATCACATGGCATCCCTTTTACATATTACCTAGGGAACATGAAAATCTAACATATGTATTTTCTTTCGTGACAGATTAACTTTATCGAATTATAATGTATAACCAAAATATTTATTGAATTACTTTTTAAAACTAATTTCAAAACCATTTCAATAAAAAATGTAGGTTCGAATCATAAATATCATGGTTATGTTTGATCAAGTCCTACGAAATCCTGCTCATCCAAAGATGGGGTACACTATATTATCAATTTCTGAAATGATAGCTCAATTTTTAAAAAGAGAGTTCTCCGATAAGGTTAATTAATATCTCCAATGTTTATTTAGATAAGATTTATGTATCATAGAGGGACACGCACTGCTTTAAAAGTGTACGCCAGTAAGGTTAATGTTTCAAAAAGGGTATGCGAATGATGAAAAGTTGAGGAACCATTTGTACCAGGAGAACAGAAAAAAAAAAACATCACACCCTAAAGCTGACAGACAGACATGCAAAATTTTGCAGGCATGGACATTTAGTGTCATTAATTCCTAGATATATATTTATCTCGCAGACATACACGTTTTGAAACCTCTAGCACACTCAGCGTGACGTCTGTGTGTGTATGTGCGTGTGCGTGAGTGTCTGGATCTGTGCGTGTGTGTCTGTCTGTTCAATATATGTATCCCCTCTAAGTCAGAAACTCGTTAACCAAATATCATAACACTTTATAGATAAGTCACTTATAGGTTACCCTGGTGCTGATTAGAATTTGGTACGATTCAGGAAAAAATAGATCTGCCTTTTTTTTGGCGAAATAGCTCGCAAAAATCGCCAAAATATAAAATAAAAGATTACGCATGCTCAAATGTGTCAATTAATTCCTTGTTTCATACGTAATTTTTTACGATGAAAATAATAAAATCAACCCCATTATTCTAGAATTAGCCGTTCTCTAGAAATTGTAGTTTTTCGCATTTTTGCTACGTCGCCTTTGAAAATGGGTCCAGTTACCAAATGAAAACTGAAATTGAATTAAAAATGCAAATTCAGTGCTATTCCAAATAACTAAGCAAGTAAGCAAGTTATTTTGTGAAATTAAACTCACATTAATGAAATGTAAAAGAAATAAAGAGAAAATGAATATGAGTCTGTAGCGAAAGTCATGTTCTGTCTGTCCACAGATTTTTATGACTATATTGAGACTTTTTTTCTAACATTTATTACACAAAGGTGGCTAAATATAAACATAAAATAACTAAATTTGTAACTGCTTATAGTGGCTATCTGTGAAACCTAGCCATTGTTTGCTATGATTCAAGCTATAAGGTTAATTCAATTATTGGTGCAGTATCACGCAGTCATGCCCTTCAGAAACAGCTACTCAGTTTTGCATTTTACATGACCAACAGATTTAATGATCACGTTATTTTAAAGTAATGAACTAAAATTTTTTTTTCACGTATGCTTTTGGTAAATAATTTTAATAAAGATTTAATTTTATTATTTTTCTGAAGACTATTAAAATACACAGTAGATTGTTTATTAATATCTGTTCAATTACTTTCAAATAGTACATTAAGCAAAAATAACTAGATTTTTATAATCTTACTATTTAAACAAATCATCTTATCTTTGCTTTTAAATATTGAATTCCTTAGAGAAGTGTTAACTCTCTTGTGAAAAAGCTACACCTAAAATAATAATTTTAGAAATGTTATTTTATAATCCGTAGTGTCCCGCCTCATGAAGATAAACAAAGTTGTTTAGACTATTTTTAGTACGCTACTCGAATCAAGAAAGAAATAATTCGCTTAGGTAAGCTATGTATTCATATGCAGTTAGCAGTGCAAAAGCTGAAAGTATATTCATTTTTTTCCTCCAGCAATCATATCTATGAATACTTTTAAATTGGCAGTTTAAATCACAAAATAAAAAATGCGCCCAGTTTATCTACAGGATGGGTAAACTTAAAGACCTATAGGGTTTTAAAAGTTTTCTTGTTAACACCTTAAGCGCCACGTTCAGTCAACCGTGACTGACAATATACCTTCCGTTCAATTGGCGTCAGTCACCAGTGGCTGATGATATATAATTAAAAAAATTATATTCCTATGGTAAAAATTAAATGGTTTGACGATTATAACAAAATGTTTCTAAATATTACTTCCCACCAGAATTTTTTATTAATGGATGTTATTTAAACACTGGATACGCATAAATGGTTGTTCTGTGTAGGTTTCACAAAATGTTGTTACTTGTTTTGTCAACTTTCTGGCAATATGTTTTTAGAATCGTACTGCATTACCTTCGTAGTATTTTTTACAATATCTTCGAACTTGTGATGTTCTTCCAGTTTTTTGTTGTAATTTGTGACGAGATATTTGATGTGTATGTATAATGTTGCTACTTGAAATTTCTTCATCACGACAATTTGAAAGGGGCTAATTTCTTTCGAAATTCTGTGATGCTCATATTCCTTTTGGTTATAATTTTAAATAAAATATCAGCATTTAGAACTGAGGTATTTAGTAGGAGCTCAAAAGCAAGCAGGCATATTGCGGCTTGAACGGAAAGGAAAACAAAGTAGGATTGGCGCTTAATGTATTAAACAAAAAAATAATCTTCCATTGGTTACTTCAAGATTTGGGAAAATCATATTATTATGAATTCTACTAATCTTTTCGAGCGCATGGTAGCGACTTTCAATAAGACATATAGTTTAAAGTGGACTTTATAGGACGGTAACTATGCATGCATACCAAAGTCTGGCCGAAATTCAACCTAATAATGCTGTATATATTAGTACTCGCAGTAGTCATCCTTACATTGTGCAATTTCTCTGCCAAAATATTTATGAAAATCACATATAAGTGTTGTAAATAATTGTTGTTATTCATTAAAATGAACACTGCTTGTCCACCAATATCATTATGAATACTAGTTTTACTTTTTTTCTCTCAGTAAATAAAAGTAAATGATATATTTAACTTCAGTGGAATTATTAAATTTAGAGATTTCTGAATTAAATTTCTGATTAAATTTAGTCACTTCTGAAATTACTCAGTGTCAAATGTATCATCTATATTTTACTTTAAATATTTATTGACGGCAAACATTCTGCCATACTATGGGTTTTGAAAAATTTTACTTTGGCACATCTAATTCTCAGAATCTGCTATAGATAGAGTTTCAATAATAATTGATATGGAATAATATATCATGTCTCATGTTATAGATACAGCTTAAATAAAATCATCTAAGCTCTTTCTCTATAGCATCATGCTATAGATAGATGAGAACTGATATGGAATACTATCTCATGTATCATATGTCTCCATATACATTTTACTCGAAATATTTATTAATGACAAATATTCTATTATGCGATGGTATGCTTTCTGGTAAATAATTTTCATAAAGCTTTAACTTCTTTATTTTTCTGAAGAATATTAAAATATACATGAAATAGATTATTTAGTAGTATTTATTTATTTTCAGAGATTAGAGCAAACTAACTGGCTTTTACAATCTTACTATTAGAACATGTTACCATATATTTGCTTTTCAATATTGAACTTCTTGATAGAGTATTTAATTTTTCGTGGAAAATCTACAAATTAAATACTAATTTTACATAGGTAATTTCATAATATGTAGTACCTCGCGTCTTTACACAGATTTCTACAGTAGTAAAGTTGTACTATATACATGACATTCCTTTATATAATCATAAACTTAATAAAAGTTGCTATGGCTATATTTAGAAGGTTACTGAAATCTAGGAAGACGCAATTTACTTGGGTAATATCTATATTAATCTTTATATTAAAATACTGTTATTGATGCGAACACTGAAAGTTTAATCCTTTTATTTTTCTATCAGCAATTAGCTATGAATATTTCTAAATTGGTACTTTAAATTGCAAAATTAAAAATATATACACAGGGAACGAGTTAATTTACCTTCCGTGAAGTATGATAAAAATTATCTTATATAATAAATTAATTTGTTTTTTCTGGTGACCATGGGTGAATTGTATTATTTTTCAATATTCTTGATCTTTTCGTGAGTACTTCATGTGATACATAGTTAGTTCTATCTGTCTTTGAAACTTATATTTAAAAATGTGAAATACATATAATCTATGGCTTTTAAAATATTTTGATTTTTAAAAGTTTTATTTTGTTTATCAATGTACAGCCGTTTGGCGCCGAAAATAACTCCTCTTAATCAGAAATTAGTTTATTTAGATTCCGCGCCGTGGTCAATAATAATATTATTCTAGACTTTTTAATACCTTTCATATTGTTTGACTTTTTAAAAGTTTACTGTACATATTTAATAATAAATGAAATAAAACCCTGAGGTATAAAATAATACTTCTTTCAAATAAAATTTCCGATCTTCTGTAATCCTCAGATTTCTGTGGAAAAAAATCATAATCCCGGGATTTAAAAAAAATTATTGATCACACACACATATCAATAGGCGTATTTTTATCAATTTCAGTAAGCATGCATAATTATATTGGAACTCTTTTGAATTGTTTTTAGAAGTCACTCTTTCTGTGTAAAAATAAAATTTCTAATATCTTAAGAACTGCTCATGTTAACTCATAAATAATTAACTGTTAACTGTACATTGTCTTTGTCGCTCAGTACTGCTTCTTTTAATTACTTAATTTTGCATACTACACGACCTATAAATGATTTCAGTCATGCTTTTTAAAATGCTATGTATGTCAAAAAATGCAAGCACAATCCCCTTGGTAGATAATTTTTATGAAACTTTAAGTTTGTTATTTTTTCTGAAGAATATGAAAATAGATATGAAATAGATTATTTATTAATATTCTTCATTTATTTTCAAAGATTACCGCCACGTAACAGTTTTTTACAATTTTACCATCAAAACATGCCACTGTAGTCTTGCATTTATGTAAATATTAAACATCTAAGGTGAGTGTTTTAATTTCTTGCAGTGCAAATATAAAATACTAATTACGTTCTCTATATACATAATGTATAGGAAAAGTATTGTGACGGGGGTCGAAAATGTCGAATTCGAGTTTTCTACGGAAGAGCACGTTTGATGTATCTCTGAACTCGAATCGAACGTTTTTACGGTGATGTATGTACGTATCTCTGTGTGTCCGTGAAACTTTGGATGTGAAATCTCATGAACGACTGGAGCGTTTTGAATGAAATTCGGTACAAATATTTACATTCTAAACGCAATCGAATTCTTGGAAGACTGAAAGTTTTGATTAAAATTTTATAAATCATTATTAAATGAAAATCTTCAATAATGTCACATAAATTGTTATTTCTTAAATAATGTTTTATTAGAAAACGAATGACATACACTGCAGAATGACAATTCTCAACATTGCACGTTTTCCAACAAAATTTATCAAAAAAATTACATAATATTAAAAAAAAGGATTAACTATCAGGACATATGTTCACTTTTTATATATAATATTATGCTACAAATTCGTAAATTTTTTTTTTAATTTTGACGCTCAATCAATCGCCAATAGTTATTTATTTATATATAAAGATCTTCTCTTCCTCTCTCTACATCGACTGGAGAGAAATTTGGCTAACTTGGATACTGATTTGGCGAAATGTCCCTAACTTGGCGAAATTTTAATATTGATGCCAAATTGACGAAAATATCGTTAAAATTCTTTAAATGGCGCTAAATAAACGAAAATGGCTCCCAATCGATGAATTAATAAATAAAATATTTCAATATTTGGACTGTATCGCTCATTGAGGGTGATATCTGTGGATAATTATCAAGTTAGAGTTGCGCCAAATGTAAGTTAATTGGATACTTCAAAAGTGTTTTAAATGATGTCATACAGAAATGCGCTGAATGCACAATTAAAGGCTAAAAACATTGAACACTGGATCTTAAATACTGTGGAACTTATATCACTGTGGAAAAAGTGAATTCATTTTATAAGAAAAGTCATATGCTGTCCACATCACATTTTTTACCTCGCCTCATTACACTGTTTCTAACGAGGTAAAGTTGTATTATATACAATGACATTCCTTTATAATCAAAAACATAATTGAATTTTTTACTTTCCTTACATACATAATATATAAGGAATGTATTGTGACGTGGTCGAAAATTCGAATTCGAGTTTTTGACGGGAGAGTACGTTTCAAGCATCCCTGATCACGAATCAAACATTTTTGTTTGATGTTGTGTGTGTGTGTGTGCTCTGTGTGTGTGTGCGTGTGTGTGTGTGTGTGTGTGTGTGTATGTGTGAAAGTATGTTTGTGTGTGTGAAAGTATGTGTGTGTGTGTGTGTGTGTGTGTGTGTGTGTGTGTGTGTGTGTGTGCATGTGTATCTGTGAGTCTGTGGAGACGATAACTGACGAACGAATGAGCCGATTCGAACGAAATTTGGTACAAAAATCACAATCCGTAAACACTGGAAGTTTGTTGTTTTTATACGCAATCGAATGTTCAGAACACTCCTGAACATTCGAGTGAAATTTTGAGAATAACGTCAAAAAATAAATACCGCTAATAAAGTTACGCAAATAGACATTTCTTATGTAATTTTTCATTAGAAAACGATTGAAATAAATTTTAGAACGCTAACATGAACCGTTCTCGAGATATTGCACATTTTTCAAAAAAATTATCAAAAAGACATATAAAATAAAAAAAAAAATTTCCTATTGAGAAACATGTTCACTTTTCATATGTAATACCATGCGATAAATTTGGTGACATCATTCTCGTGGATCTAGCTCGTTCCATTCAGGAGAAAATGTACTTTGAGTAATACTTTTGTATTTGAACGCCAATAGTCATTTATCTGCTGTAAGAATAACCGTCCAAAACGCTTGGCGAGATTTTGTCGACGAATTTGTCGGAATGTCGCCAACTTGGCGACATTTTTAATTGTTGCCAAATTAACAAAAATCTCGCCAAATGGATAAAAATGACGATAAATGAAAATGACGACTAATTGAAGAAAATTCAATATCTTGGAAACAATATAAGTGTCTACTATAAGAATAACATTTTTTTAACTGTAAAAGTAGTAAATTCATTGCATTATATAAGGAAAGTCATGTGTTGCCCACATCAGATTTTTTAGAATATGTTTAGTACATTAACTCTAATCTTGGAAGAAAGAATTTACTTGAATAATTTCTATATTTATATGCAGGGAGTAATGCAAACAATGAAAATTTATTCCTTATTTTTATTCCCTTTCAACAATCAGATCTATTGAATATCTATAAATAAATACTTTACTCTACAAAGTAAATAATATGCATTCTGCTGTCCTGTAGAAAGAGTAGGTTCAATTGCCGTATAGGGGAAATAAAATTTGTAGGCAATATGCTTTTGTCGATGACTTAAAGCTTTGGGGTCTGTATGGATTGTATTGTTTGACGTTCTATTGATCTTTTCGTGAGCATGTTGGCTACTTCATGCAATATACAGGGTGTCCCAAAAAGATTGAAACGCACTTTAATTATTTACCTGTTGGAGATAAGTGGACAATGTAAATTGCAAAAATGTTGAAAGTAAGGTAGGAAATAAGACTGCGTTAATGAAATAGTCCTCCCATTAATTTTCAAAATGTTACGCTTTTAAATTTTTATACTTCCCCTTAGACAAATTTGGTCAATCAAAATTTATATTTTTAATGCAACAAGATCTTTCAAAAAACCCGAATATCTGTTTCTTTAAAATCAACTGAATTGTGATAAAAGAAAAAAATATGACTTATGCCAATTTTCCGTACCATGTGAAAGACTTTCATCAGCGAAAATAGGAATCATAAACAAATTGACGATGGAAATTGTTTAGATCAAAAATACGTTAATATGTGTCAAAATTTTTTATCACAAATGCATCTAAATAAAGCATTACACAGACAGAGACCACATAAAGCAGTGGTACTCACTACGCGGTTGGGTATCCTATGTATTATCATCCAGTTTTACCTTTTTTGTGATATGTCACAAATTTACATTTCTAATTTGATATATGGTCCCCATTCACAATATTCAATTTTTAGACAAATATACCTCGCTCAATTTTAAAGAGATCGATGTGCGGGGTTTTTTAATGATCTTGTTTCATTAAAAATAAAAAAATTTCTGATTGACCAAATTTGTCTAAGGGGGTCGTATAAAAATTAAAAAAGTGTAACTTTTTGAAAATTAATGGGAGGACTACTTCATTAACGTAGTCTTATTTCCTGCCTTACTTTCAACATTTTGCAATTTTTATTGCCCGCTATCTCCAACAGATAAGGAATTAAAGCGCCTTTCAAACTTCTTGGGACACCCTGTATACAGCTTTAAAACAATACTGTATGCTTACTGAGATCTACCCCAAATTCGGCTAAAAAGTACTGGATGTTTCAGAAGTTACATTCAAGTGTATAGGTATCACATTGAGCAAATATTTACCCTTTCATCCGGGCGAAAGGTGGATGTCCATAGACAGTTTATTTATATTCACAATTATTTTTCTTCCAGTATAAAAAATCTGATGTGGACAGCACATGACTTTCTCTGCAGATTCATATTCATGCTCTCTTTATTTCAATAATTCATTAAATTGAGTTTAAATGCACAAACTAACAGCCTTAATTATTTTATATAACACTGAATTTGCACTTTTATTTCAATTTTCATTTTCATTTGGTAAAAGGACTTAACTAAAGTATCTCGAGAACGGCTAGTCGTGAAGTAATGGGGCTTGTCTTATTCGTTTCATCGTCAACAATTACGTATAAAACAAGCATTTAATTGATACATTTGACCATAAGTAGGCTTTGTTCTTAGATATTTGCGGAACATTTCGTAGAAAAAGAAATACCGGTTCTTCTTCTCCGAATAGTACCAAAATCTAATCAGTACCAGGATATCCAACAAGTGACTTATCCACCAAATGTTGTGAAATTTGGTCTATTAATTTCTCATCATTTCAGTTTTTCATATTTTGGATACAGAGAATTTTTGTGAGCCATTTTACAAAAACGGCAGGTTCTTTTATTCCGAACCGTACCTAATCAGCACCAGGGTCACATACAAGGAACTTACCTACCAAATTTTATGAAATTCTGTCAATTAGTTTTTGAGTTAGAGTGAATACATTCAATGCACAAAGAAACAGCCACACAGACACAGACACACAGACGTCACTCTAAAATTGTGTTTTCATGATCTAGAGGTCCCAAAACGTGTAGATCCGTCGGAAACTCGAGTTGCGATTTTCGACATCATTCCAATACTCTCCCTATACATTACCATATATTACAGGGAAAGTTAAATCTGATGTGGGCAGCACATGACTTTCCCTGCAGACTTAAATTCATATTTTCTTTATTTCTTTAATAATTCATTAGACTGAGTTTAATTGCACCAAATAACACTAAATTTGCATTTTTAATTCAATTTTTGTTTTTATTTTGTAATTGGACATTTTTCCGATAGCGGCGTAACAAAAATGCAAGAAATCTCAAATATCTTGAGAACGGTTAGTCCTAAAGTATCATGGAGTGTGTTAAATTTTTTTCCTCGTCAAAAATTGCGTATAAAATAAGAATTTAATTGATACATTTACGCATACGTAGTCTTTCTTTTCAGATTGAGATTTTTGTGGGCCATTTTGTCAAAAAAGACAGGTTGTTATTTTCCGAATCGTACCAAATTCTAATCAGCACCAGAGTATCCAACAAGTAACTTATTTACTAAATTTTGTGAAATTTGGTAAATTATTATTTTAGATAGAGCGGATAAATGAAATTTTTAAGGACCATTTCGCAAGGAAAGACGGGTTCTGTTTTTACGAATCATAACAAAAACTAATCAGCACCAGGGTCACATCCAAGTGACTTACCTACCAAATTTTATGAAATTCGGTCCTTTACTTTTTGAGTTAGAGTGGATATATAGATTGCACAGACACACAGACAGACGTGACGCTAAAATAGTTTTTACTTTCCCTGCAATATATGGTAATGTGTAGGGAAAGTATTGAAATCATGTCGAAAATCGCAACTCGAGATTTCGACGGATCTACACGTTTCAAGACCTCTAGAATACAAAAAATACTAGCTGAAATACAAATTGACCAAATTTCACAAAATTTGGTATATAAATCACTTGCGAGATACTCTGGTACTGATTAGATTTTGGTACGATTCGGAAAAGCCTGCCTTTTTTTACGAAATGGCCTGCTCAAATCGCCAAAATCTAAAAAAAAGACAAAGTATTGTATGCTCAAATGTATCAATTAAATACTTGTTTTATACACAATTTTTGACGAGGAAAATAATGTAACACACTCCATTATACTTTAGGACTAACCATTCTCAAGATATTTGAGTTTTTTTTGCATTTTTGTTAAGCCGATTTCGGAAAAATGTCCAGTTACCAAACAAAAACAAAAAATGAATTAAAAATGCAAATTTTGTATTATTTTGTGCAATTAAACTCAATTTAGTGAATTATAAAAGAAATGAAGAGAAGATGAATATGAGTCTGCAGGGAAAGTCATGTGCTGCCCACATCAGTATTTTTCGTATTCTGGAAGTCTCGAAACGTGTAGATCCGTTCAAAACTCGAATTCCGATTTTCGACATGATTCCAATACTTTCCCTATACATTACCATGTATTGCAGGGAAAGTAAAAATAAGAGTTCCAGATAAAATAATTCAAAAAACAAAAGAACAAATCTTGCAGTTTTTCTCACACTTCTTCCATCTTCCTTTGCTGTGATTTTCCGATTGAATTGAACACGGGATTCCACTCCCACTTGTTCGAAATCTTGCTTCAATTACTTACTTATTGAAGTGTGACGATGTCACTTCCATAAAAAACATACAGATGTTCTTGATAGATTTAGAATTTCCTGCTGCCTCCATGCTGCGCACGTAAGAATAGGAAATAAAAAAAAATCAATGAATTGCTAGTGGAAGATATGTGATTGCATCCGTGGAATGACTCAGATATTTGCTGCTAATTTAATACACGGGTTGGCGTAATCAATATATTTGGTTATAAATTAGATAATACAATTGTCCCCATTTGTATGCGATTAAGCAGATACACACAATAATATTATTAATACCCTATTGGTTATATACCATAAATATAATGAAAATAAAATAATTATAATAATTTACTTAATAAATAACTATAATTTAGTAATATATACTCGTACATAACACACTGCTACTATTTATTATATATATATATATCTTTTTAACTACAGAAGGATAAAGGGAGATTGCCAAGTTTAGCGATTTATCGATTTTCCTCCCATGTTTTCCAACACGGAAACTATAATTCAGGAGATTAGTGTCTCAAATTTTATACAATTAACCGGAGATTGCTATGCAACAAAACGGGTATGTTTAACATTAACCCTATAGGGGTTCGTTTTTTGTCCCACAATATTCAATGTATATAAGCTAAGAGAATATCGCCAGCTGATTAGGTGAAGTCAACTGTAATACATCTTTAAAGTTTTAAATTTATGTACTATCAATTTTTAATATTATTTTGTAGCTTATTAAACTCTTGATACCCATCACTTTATATCGATGTAATGCGCATATTATACTGTTATTCAAATGTATTGACGACTGTTATACTGCTATTCTAATGTATTGACGCCTGTTATACCCCTATTCTAATGTATTGACGCCTGTTATACTTCTTTTCTAATGTATTGACACCTGTTATACTTTAATAAATGAATTTTAAGAAATCGCTTTAGGATATAGAGCTATTGTTTTCAGAACATGTGTTTTAGCTAGGTAATTTTACATGACAATTTAATGAATTTACGCTTATTATGCATAGATAAATGACCTTTAAGGAATTGGAAGACGGCATAAACACAGTTCTCAAAAAGTATAGGATAGTTTTACATTATAGTTGGATAAGTTTACTAAAGTAGTAATGAATTTATGCCTGTTATCCTTAGATATCATTTTTACATTCCTTATATACATAGTATAATGTATAAGGAAAATCTCGTGACGGGGTCGAAAATTCGAATTCGAGGTTTCGACGTTAAGATCACATTTCAAGCATCCCTGATCATGAAACGAACATTTTTGAGGTGATGTCTGTGTGTATGTGTGTGTGTCAGTGAGTCTGTGGAGACGATATCTCATGAATGGAGCGATTCGGATGAAATTTGGTACAAAAATTAAAATCCATGAATACTGGAAGTCTATTGTTTTTAGAAACAATCGAATGTTCAGAATCCCCTAAATTTTCGAGTGAAATTTAAAAAAAATCATCAAAAAATCAAAACCTTTAATAAAGTTACGCAAATAGACATTTCTTACGTAATTTTTCCTTAGAAAACGATTGACATAAACTTTAGAACGCTAGCATGAACTGTTCTCGAGATATTGTTCATTTTTTCAAATAAATCTATAAAAAAACCACATACAATAAAATAAATATTAACTATCTGGAAATATGTTCACTTTTTATATGTACTATCATGCGATAAATTTGGTGAATTTGGAGACATCATTCTCGTGGATCTAGCTCGTTCCATTCATGACAAAATATACTCTGAGTAACACTTTTGTATATGAACGTCAATAGTTATTTATCTGCTATAAGAATAACTTATTTCTCCGTCCATAACGCTTGGCGAGTATTTGGCGGCGAATTTAACGGAATGTTGCCAACATGGCGACTTTTTTAGATGTTGCCAAATTAACAAAAAGGTAGCTAAATTGTTAAGAATGACTCTAAATCAATGAAAATGATAACTAATTGACGAAAATTCAATATCTGGGAAAGAACATAAATATTTACTATGAGAATAACCTATTTTTTTTACTGTAAAAGTAGTAAATTAATTGCATTGTATAAGAAAAGTTATGTGCTGCCCACATCAGATTTTCTAAATTGTAAAAGGATATAGAGCCACAATTTATAGAAAATGTTTGTTGGATAGATTACATAATTTTGTGTAACCAGCTAGTGAATTCATGAATATTAAACTTATATAAATGGAAAAGTACTTAAATAAATTAAATGCCTATTACACTTAGTTAAAAGACTTAGATGGAGATAGAGAAAAAGTCTTTAGAAAGTGTCCTTCAGATAGATAATTTTATATAACTACCTAATAAATTCACACCTATTACGATTAGGTTTAAATAAATGACTTTTAAAAAAATTGTAGGAGGAGATGGAGGCACAATTTACATCTTCAGATTTCACGTCTATTAAGCTTAGAAAAATGGCTTTTTAAGAAATTGTCCATTACAGGAACCTTGAAGTATTTAATAAGTTCACGTTCACTCCATTTGAAACAACGCTAATAAAAATGAGAAATTCCAGATTCTAAAATGACAAATAAAATCCAGAAACAAAATAGGAAGTATCGAAAGTTTCTCAGATTTACTTTATCTTCAGTTCGTAACAGTGATTTATCGATTTTATCGAACACGAAATTCTTTCTCTAGTTTTTTGGAATCCTGCTCCGATTATTTACTTATCGAAGTGACGTTGAGGAGCAATAAATACAGATGTTCTCAAACAATTTAGAACTTTTAACGCACGTTTCGTACTATGCACGTAAATACAGAAAAGAAAGTAGAGAAAAAATAAGTAAAGAAGTGAGAGACGGTTTTTATTAGTTCTATGCTATGAAAACAAACATTTGCAATACATTTTATGTGTGAGTAACTGCAATAAAAATGTTCGTAAATAACAACACAGTCAGATCATTAAGGGGGCATGGTACCCAAATTGCTGAAATCTGCAATTTTGAAGTTATAGTTGTAATGTTTTTGTATTCAGGTAGATTTTAAGTATAGTAAACAAAATGTGATATTCAAAATTCTAAAAATTAAAAAAAAAATATTTTTTTTAAATTAAAATTTCAAAAATTTGACAAGATTTCTTTTTGATATAAGTAGAAAAAAAAATTTTCTCAAATTTTAATTTGAACATTTTTTAACATAAATATATGTAAGAAATAAATTGTCTTCACAGTTTTTGTGAAACTGAATCAAAAAATTTAATAAAAAATAATGTAAAAAAACGTGATTTTACGCCACAAATATTGTTTTCGAAAATCATAATAAAAAAACAAACACATATCTCAGCAATTGCTGAACACAAATTAAAGAAAAGTATATATATAACATTTTTTTCCAAATTTCAATCATATCGGTGTTTTAGAATTTGATTTATATCAATTTAAATTTATAAAAATGTTTTAAATCACGCCTTTGAGAAAAAAATGCATTAAAGTTTATCATGGCTGGCGACAACCTCAGTAGTTCAGTTTTTAATATTGCAGTATACTCGGTTCTGTTTAACGTAGCAAGATGGATTTGGTGTCATTGGAATCAGCAAATTATGATTTTTTTCTTAAACAACAAAAAAAAGAGATTTTTCAGGACTTTTGGGGTACCATACCCCTTTAAAAGTATCAACCGATATCTTAAACAAGAAACAGCTTTGTTCTTTAGGATACAGAGATAGAGCAATCGCACCATGGAAAGCAAGACCTATAAACATCTGCATTGCGTGGGGATGGAATTCGTTGCCAAAGAGAACTCGAAGTAATGAAAAAAAAATTAAATGAAAGAAAATTTTGAGAAGGAGAAGAAGGAGCAGTAGAAGGATTCGAAGCACTAGCTGTGTAATAAAATTAAGTAGTTAAGTTTCCCCATCTAGAGTTCAAGAACCAAGGAGAGCGGTCATGAATAGATTGGAATGACAAGTCAAGCAGTGTGGTTCATAAGCAGAATGATTTTCCAAAAGTTGAGAGTCGTATTTTCAAGCAGTGTATAGTGTTTCTTTCAGGCATACCTCCGTGGATTCGCCCCCGGAGACATTTTATGTTAACCTAGTTTCTATTTATGTGATAAATGTACAATATAGATAAATTAGAAAACTTGCCCCTTTAAATGTCATTTTCTCCCCCACCCTCCCGTCCAAAAAGTTCTGAAAGAAACACTGGGTGTGTTGTTATTTTAAATATTAAAATGTTATAGAAAAATACAAAACTGACTCCAAATGTCAGAAGAAGCGGCAACAATTCCAGTCATGCTGGGCAACAGACCCAACAAACACAGGCATGTGCCAGCCTGCGTATATATCAGGTCAATTGTTGATTTTGGAATAATATTCTAAGACCTGATATCACATGATACATTTTCTCCTCCTTTAAGCTTTTATTAAAATTAATGTAATTTTAATCATAACAGTAAGATGTGTGAATAAATGATATTTACTTAAAAAATTAAAAATGTAGATTTTAATGAAGTGTTTTAATTAATGATTATTTTAAGGAACTCGTGCAAAGAGGTAATGGTGGGTTATTTAAAAATGTATGACCACGTCAATTAAGAATAATAATTTAATCCACAAAATATAATTATATTTTTAAAAGTAATTAACTCCAATATTTCCAATTGTGAGAAAGAATATATAAATATGTAGAATAATATAAAACATAAAAAACAAGCTCTTTCGGTGACAAAATGGGCTTATTTCATCAACAAACTTTCAAACCAATCGTTTAAATTACTGTAAAAATATCAGTTTAATAAAAGACAATAGAAATTAATAAAATACAGAAATGACGGGAAAATAACCGGTTTTAGAAATCTGCATCAGCGACTTTATTAACTACTAGAGGGCTATACAGGCCCCTACTCGCTAGCGCTCACCAACCCCCGATGAATTCCTTGTTTTACTCGGCGACGGAAGCGTTCAGTTGTATACCATAATTGTAGTCGGTGCCCACAGCTTCAAAACATTTTGATGAGAGAATTTGGCGTCAATTTCGTTAATTTGACGCAATTTTTGTCAATTTCGCAAAATTTGCGTCAAATTTGGGTCTTTCCCCAAAAATTGAAAAGTTGGCAATATTTTGCCAAATTAATCGCCAAATATTAGATTAACGTATTGAGTTATACATACTAATTTTTATGTAATGGTTTAGATAACTTTGTTTTAAAAACTTCCAATGTCTCTAGAATCCGTCAAGCTATAGTTTTCTAAAGTTTATATCATCCGATTTCAAAAATTAAGTATAAAATGATTATACATTTAGCATTATTAAATGAATTTTTATGATTTTTTATAAAATTTATTTTTAATTTTGTGGGTCTTTCGGACGTTTATTAGTGCATAAAGCCAACAAGGTTCTATCATTCCCCGATGTTAATAATCGTATCCAATTACATTCAAAACGATTCAATTTATTCATGAGTTATCGCGTCGTTAGACTTTCGGACAAACACAAACACACACACACACACACACACACACACACATGCACAGACATCACTTCAAAAACGTTCAATTTGAGTTCAGGGATACTTGAAACGTACTTTTCCGTTGAAAACTCGAAATCGAATTTTCGACCCAACCTCAATACTTTCCTTATACATTATACAATGTGTGTAGGGAAAGTAAATCAAAGATTGTTCATAAAGTGAAGAAAACTGTTTGAACAAGTTCATAATTTCTTAAATGTTAAATTTCTTAAATTATTAACCATTGCCTGCATTCACCTGCAGCAATACGAAACTGTTAGATACATTATATCAATTGTTCTGTAACAGAACTTTTCCCAAAAGTTAAGTAGTTTCGGATATTCCATAAATCTTGAAAAAAAAGTGGCATGCAAACTGCGCATGTGCATATGCATGACGATGAGGGACAGTATTGGGAAAACCAGGACATACAATTTTTCATATATCTGGGACATTCTAATATTGTAATAATTTATTTGTAATTGGTTAAATCGTTTCGAAGTTATACTGAACATTATACAAATGCATCTTGGAACAGATGCATTAGTACTGTGAGAAAACTGTAACTTATTTTGAAAAAACAGTGACAGTGACTTATATTTCATAAGTGTCATATTAAAAAAAAATACCAATTTTACTTCAAATGCGTTCAGTACTATTCCAAATCTTCTGCAAAAAGGCGCGTCTAGTAATATGCGCATGCGCATGAGCATACTTATTAGCACGATGTGTTCCAGTATTGAGAAAATCGTATTTAACATTTTAACATTATTTAATTTTATTTTGAATCGTTTGAATAGTTCCGAAGTTATTGCAAAATATTGTAAAAGTGTGCGTTTTGCAAATGACAGTTCCAATGTTAAATTTCTATAAACACCTTTAATTTTGCAGAAAAGCTTTTTCTAGAATTAAATCAAATTCTATATGAATCGGACCCGTAGTTTTCAAATTGTAATCTAGTTCAAAACACGCATGCTTGTACTCCGCACGAAATAACAATTTTTAAAATGAACCGTTACATTTTTTCCCTGCCATCATAGTATTTTGTATTAGTTTCATGTTTTCTTTCAATATGTTGAGAACTTTCAAAGAAAACTCAGTTGTATCGAATTTTCAGAGACAGAAAAAAGAAACCAACAGAGAACTGACCTTAAAGATGAATGTGATTTTTCTAATTGACACCCTTGAAACCTTCGGATTTTGAAAATTACTTTTGATATAAAAATAACAAGAAATGCGATAAAATTAATACCAAAAATACGTGATAAAAATGTAAAATACAGACAAATCTTAAAAAAAAAAACAATCAAACTTGTTTTATTTTCTTTGCCAGTGATTTATCGATTGCATCGAACATAGGATTACACCTTGTTTCTTCGAAATCCAGATTCAGTTATTCGATTGTTAAAATGACAACGGTGGGAAAAGAACATACAGATGTTTTTGAAAGTTCCAGAATTTTCTGCCACCGCCTTTTGACATCTGAAAGGAAAATAAAGAATCAATGAACTGTTCGTGCTAAAGATATTTTTATTCACCGAGTGTTGAGAATTCAGCATACAATGCTGATAATTGTATAATTGAAATATGAACACATAATGAATTTTCCTTCATGTTAACGTGTTTGAAGTTGATACTTGACGGCTTATTTTATGTGCGCATTTGCTTTAAGATATTTTACGTAAGAATAATAACATTTTTAGAGCTTCAAAGATATTTTAAAATTTTTTAAAATATTTTCTAACACTTTTTGGCTTATTTCTTGTTAATTATTTAGTTAGATTTAACCCTTAATCGATGGGGTGTGTTTTTTGTTCATAACTGCTACGACTTGTCACTATGAACTCGATAATTGAATTAAAAATATGCACAACCAAATTTCATCAATTGAACTCCCCTATTCAGTGATGACTCCTATGTAAAGTCTCTCCATAGAAAATTCTCTCTATATCTCAAAGAATAATCGTACTATCGAGAATTTTCTGGAACATTTCGGAAGTCTGCAAATTGGTTATAAATCGCCAAATCTGAAAACCTTTCTTTTAACTGAGAAATCCTGGCAACCCTGAGTTCATGTCATCACACGTCAAGCTGACATCATGGACTGTGTTTCCTTCGCTTGTCCTTCGAGACAGGCGGAAAAGGAGGGGCCAAAGGGAATATTGCGCATTCACATCAATATATATATTTTTTTCTTTATAGCAGCAGCACTTGATACAAATCATTCACTGGTGTACAAATACACAACACCAAAAATGCAGGAGAAAAACTATTACAAGAAACAAAAAACATGAACTACCTTTTGTACATGTCACCAAAGAATCCTTGACAGTTCATTAGATGATTAGCGTCCATAGCTGAGTTAGCACCACACACTACACAGTTTGAGCTTGGTATTAGATTAAATCTATGAAGATATTTAGTTAAACAGTCGTGTCTATTTTCTAGGCGAAACGCTGCAACTGCATAACATACATCAATATATAAGCAGTATTATACAAACAAGCAATATTTTATATTTACTTTAATTTTCCATTTTTTGCTACATTCTTTAAGATATGTGAAATGTATTTCATCTATTGCAATGTTTTGTATTTTGCCATTTTCATTGTTTAAAATATTTTAAGGCATATATTTGAAATCAGAAGATTCAAATAACATCCCCCATATATTTATTCTATTTAACTTTTAAGAGTTTAATAATTATTTATAATTCAATTGACGGGTAAGACCTGACGATACCAGCTATAAAAAATGTCCATCATACCAATTAAGGGTTAAAGAGTTAATTATTTGGTAAAAATTCACAATCTGGAACTGTGGAAGAGAAGTGGACGAAGGGATTTGAGAAAGTTGTTTTGAGTTTTGGATTTCAATTGGAGAGGAGACGGAAGAAATATATGTATTTCCAAGTCGTATTTTATGTGCCGATAAGCAAGTTATAAGTTCATCAGAATCTTTTAATTTCCCTCAGAAAATGTAGGTTTCAGATGTATGCCGTCAAGCATGTTAATAAAATAATATTTTATGCTATTTCTTTGTTTTACTATATTACAATATTGTACTTTTTTCAAATAAATTTATAAAAAAAAACCATAAAATTAAAAAAAGATTAACTATTGTGAAATATGTTCACTTTTCATATGTAATATTAAAGAGCTTATAAAGCGTTCTTCTACAGGTTAAGGGTACAACCAAGAAGAATTAAAAGAAGAATTTTAGGACAGAGGAAAATCTTCCCCGGTCTCTATCTTCCCCGGTCACAAAAATGTTCAAATGCATCAAACCTTAGCGTAACCTAATGACACTATCAAAATTATTAGAACCACGAATTAGAAACTAATAATTAAAAACACGAATCTCCATTTCGTAATATTTGAGTCGAATAATAAAAATCAAACATTGATTTTCCAATTCAATCTCAATAAGTGATATCTCAATATTTATATTGTTAAAAAAATAAAGTTAAAAACATGTTTTTATACCAATTACCTAATTAAAGCTCTCGTAAAGAGATAAGGAAAATTCCACAACTCAAGATATAAACACCCATGAGATTAGTACAAGTAATAAATTGAGCAGTGCCAAAATAAAGCACTGTTACGTGTTTACCCGTGGGCATGCGTTCATGATACAAGAATGAGTCCAAATTTCTGGATAACGAAAACGTTTATTCACAAGCACAGCGTAAACAAAAACAATATATA
This sequence comes from Amaurobius ferox, assembly GCA_951213105.1. Lineage (NCBI taxonomy): Eukaryota > Metazoa > Arthropoda > Arachnida > Araneae > Amaurobiidae > Amaurobius > Amaurobius ferox. Next base: position 77,745,500 of record OX578152.1, on the reverse strand, counting down.
GTAAAACTGCGCTTAAATGCTCCATTAATTACACAAAATAACTTATACTATTCTCAAAACACTGACGACGAAAGCCATTTCATATTAACTTTCAGAAGGCATCAAGCCAACTCCCCTCCAAAGGAATGATTCGCTCTATAGAAACTTCTGGAAATTTCTCATTTCTCGTAGAATATTGGTTATTTCGCGGTTCTTCTCGAATCCCCTAAAGTCGCCAAATATCGCCAAATTGGCGATAAATCGCAAAATCTGGCAACTCTTCCTGGAATTTTGACATATGGTAACCCTAGGCTCACATCATGGGGAAAAGATGTTTGTAAGGGTGTTTTCTTCGTCTGGTCTACGAAATAGACGAAAGTGAGAGGGTGAAAAAGAGACGCCGAAGTATTTTACACGTTCGTAACACAAACTTGCGCTTAGTAAATACAGAAATTTCAAAAGTATAATATTCCTTAAATTAATAAGTTTTTCAGTAGATGAACATTCATAATGCACCGCAAAACTTTCCGTATACAGATTTACTAAGAAAGCCTTTAAGCACTCAAGTAACTTTGTAAGGATGCGCGTTAGGCCTGTCTGTACTAAAATGACCATACCCGATCGAATAAAGAGGATTGCAGAACCCCTAGTGGAGAATTTAAAATGGTTAGACAAACGAACACAGCAACAGAGCGTGATAGACGGACAAAACCAATCACAAAGGTGCATTATGTAATTAGTAGAAATCGGCAATAAAAATATTACAAAAGACATTTATTTGACCCAATATGGTAGATGGCGAATTTCCGTCATATCCATTAAAATTAATGAACAACACTAATGCTAATGCGCTAAATGCTAACTAACGTCTAATGCGCTCCGTTAGCAGCAATGAGCATTTAAATTCGAAAAAGCATATGACCGCGAACTTTGACAAGCATTGCAGGTGCCACCGTGTTACAATTCCTGATGATACAGGGGTTGGACAGCCTAGTGGTTTACGCGCACTTGGACGACCGGAATTTAATTACCGTCTCTGCTTAAACTATCCCCATATTCACACAGAATAAGACACGCTAAATATGTGGGTCTGTAAGTCCTTCAGCGAGGTTGGTGATAAGGGAAGAAAGGTGTGGTTCCTAAGAAAGCCGCCCTCACTGGGTTCCGATCTAAATTAGGCAAACTTTCCGGCCGTCCAAACAGATACCTTATACCTTCGGGTAGGTCGGACGATCTGAGTCGAAGAAGAAGAAGAAACATTCCTGATGATACTCCCTTTGATATATATATTTTTGCCTTCCTCTTACGAGGTTCGTGCGTTACTGGTGTGTATTCTTATTAATTAGAAAATGCTCCACAGTTTTGTAATTCCGGCCACTCAAATAGCGGCTGTAAACCCTGGTGTCAGTCGAGTTGTCTAGGTGTTCGAAGACTTTGTAATTTGCAATTTTCATCTATCCTGCTTTATTGCTGAATTTGCAATTCTGTCCTTATAAATTATCCGCTAGGGCGCTGCAATGATTTTTATTCTATACGGTGTGATCACTCTATTATAGAGAGACCTTGACATGTTCAATCATGGGTGTTCCTTACAAATTATTGTGGTGATTAAAGACTTTTCTAGAAACTCCCTGCTTAAAAGATTTTATTTGATCCGAAAGTTCTAGGGATGTATGTCAAGTAGCTGATAGGAAATTAAACTCAAAACATGGGGCGTTTTTGAGAGGTCATGTTGATGTAATGTTGAAAGATGCAATCATGGACGTTCATTACAAATTATTGTGGTGATTAATGACGTTTCTAGGAACTCCCTGCTTAAAAGATTTTATTTGATCCGAAAGTTCTAGGGATGTATGTCAAGTAACTGATAGGAAATTAAACTCAAAACATGGGGCGTTTTTGAGAGGTCATGTTGATGTAATGTTGAAAGATGCAATCATGGACGTTCATTACAAATTATTGTGGTGATTAATGACGTTTCTAGGAACTCCCTGCTTAAAAGATTTTATTTGATCCGAAAGTTCTAGGGATGTATGTCAAGTAGCTGATAGGAAATTAAACTCAAAACATGGGGCGTTTTTGAGAGGTTATGCTGATGTAATGTTGAAAGGTGTAATCATGGACGTTCCTTACTAATTATTGTGGTGATTAATGACTTTTCTAGGAACTCCCTGCTTAAAAGATTTTATTTGATCCGAAAGTTCTAGGGATGTATGTCAAGTAGCTGATAGGAAATTAAACTCAAAACATGGGGCGTTTTTGAGAGGTTATGCTGATGTAATGTTGAAAGGTGTAATCATGGACGTTCCTTACTAATTATTGTGGTGATTAATGACTTTTCTAGGAACTCCCTGCTTAAAAGATTTTATTTGATCCGAAAGTTCTAGGGATGTATGTCAAGTAGCTGATAGGAAATTAAACTCAAAACATGGGGCGTTTTTGAGAGGTAATGTTGATGTAATGTTAAAAGACGTAATCATGGATGTTCCTTAAAAATTACTGTTGTGATTAATGACTTTTCTAGGAGCTCCTTGTTTAAAAGATTTTATTTGAACCGAAAGTTCTGGGGATGTATGTCAAGCAGATGATAGGAAATTAAACTCAAAACATGGGGCGTTTTTGAGAGGTAATGTTGATGCAATGTTGAAAGATGTAATCATGGACGTTTCTTTCAAATTATTGTGGTGATTAATGACTTTTCTAGGAGCTCCTTGTTTAAAAGATTTTATTTGAACCGAAAGTTCTGGTGATGTATGTCAAGCAGCTGATAGGAAATTAAACTCAAAATATGGGGCGTTTTTGAGAGGTAATGTTGATGTAATGTTGAAAGATGTAATCATGGACGTTTCTTTCAAATTATTGTGGTGATTAATGACTTTTCTAGGAGCTCCTTGTTTAAAAGATTTTATTTGAACTGAAATTTCTAGGGATGTACGTCAAGTAGCTGATAGGAAGTTAAACTCAAACGCAGGTCATTTTTGAGAGGTAATGTTGATGTGATGTTGAAAGATGTAATGTTCATGTTGTTAAAGATGTAATGCCGTATAGAAACGAGCTGGATTTGCAATCACTTTGAAATTCAAAATGCATTATATTATTTTTGGTGGCAAAAATGTTGTCCATACTATTGTTCTTGCGAAAAGTTTTCTTTGAAGCATATATCTCTCAGGATCTGGTGTAGATGGAACTCGGATAATGAATGATTTGAATTTAGCAATAAGTTAAAGAAAGGTTTAGGGGTTTACTAAGGATTTCCACTTACATTTCCGGTTTAAAATTTCAGATTTTAATTTAAACATCTATTTCTTAAGATTGGCTATAGATAGAGCTTAAATGATAGCTGATATGGATTCAGCATGAAATTCTAGAGGAGGTTGGATGGTTCCCTTAACATTTTCACTTCCGGTTTTTTTTCCACTTCTGGGTTAATATTTTTCTTGAAACATCTATTTCTTAGGATTAGCTATAGATAGAGCTTATATACTGACTGATAAGAATTCAGCAAGAAATTCTGGAGGGGGTGAAGAGACGTTCTGGAGATGTCACTTCCAATTCAGAAATTTATATTTTCCTTGATCAGCTATAGATGTGTGTAGAAGAAAACTGATATAGATGCAGCATCCAATTCCAGAGAGATTGGGCTTCACTAAGAATTTTCACATCCTGTTACTTTACATTTTTTTATCCAAAACATCGATTTCTCAAGACTGATTATAGATCAAGCTTACGTGATGACTAACATCAATATAGCATTACATTCCGTAGGAAGTGTGTGTTCACTAAAAATTTCCACAGCCGATTTTATCACTTCGGATTTAAAATGTCCTTGAAATATACTATACTTCTTATGGTTAGCTATTGATAAAACTTGGATAATGACTGATACGGATACAGCAGCGAATTCTAGGGGAGATAGGGTGTTCACTAAAGATTTACATTTACAGTTCTGGAAATGTTACTTCCGGAAATTTATACAAATGTACCAAGTAATTATGCGAAAGAGAATAAAAATGATTGATGAGTCAAAAATGAAGGGAACACAGCATTCACCACCATATGAAGGCTTCTTCATAAGTTTCCTCCTCATTTAACTCTTACAAAAAATTCTTTCAAAACAGGTTATCGATCCGAAACGTTAGAATGAACGAAAATCGTCTGTATACACAAATCCATCTACTTCAAAAACATTCCACAGGTTACTTCATCTTACAAATTCTAAACACGTAATTTATATTCATCATTTTATGCACTTAGTTAAGGCAGAATATGAACAATACCAGATTGCCGTCACGGAACATCAAAGTAAATAAATCGTCTGCAGTTTGATGCATTGATTACATGCGAGAAGTTTTTATTGATCTCCTGATGTAGAGGGCTTGCGATTGGGCAATAATTTATGATTTTTTACATCAAAAATGCTCTAAACTTTGCATTGAATTTTTCAATTTTCTGATTATTTAAGCTCTGTTACTCAAAGTATCGCAACCTTCCCCTCATTAGTCATCAATTTTAATGAAATTCTGGAAAAAGAATATTGACGTTCATTTATATCACGTGTAATTTATTAGTAGTAAAATAAATAAGCTCGTATAATTCAAAATGATTTTAAATTTTAATAAATTTATTAAGTTCTTCAATCATTACAAAATTTCTTAAATTAAATATATACTTAATTTTTACCTTACAATACTGTTCTTAAGAAAAAGAAATTGCTTTCCAAACTTCTTGAGTTCGAATTTTTGACAGATAAATACGGTTTAAGACCTCTTGAAGCTAGTTTGAGCCAGTTTGGAAAGATTTACGTTCGCGTGTGTATATAGACCGCCCGGACACTCAAAAACCATTCATCGACGCCAAACGCCGCAAAGCATAATCAAATCTCATTCAAGCATCACGATATGATAAAAAAATCTTAACACAATTTTATATAATATGCATCCAGGACATGTTCCACTTCTAACTTCGATTACATGTACGATAAGGGTTACCGTGCCAGTCGGTTTTGTCACATTCTTGGCGCCTACGGAAAAGTTGCCAAATTTGGCGAATTATGAATCTTGAGTAAGAATTTAATATTGACAACGGACAAAAATAAAGCCAAATTAAAATCGCAGAAGAATTTATTACCGGCTGTACCCTCAATCCGAATATATTACAGAAACAGATCAAAGGTCGAAAACCAGATAAAAATCTGACCTCTGTACCCTGTTTTTAAAATGCAGTTTTAATGAGGTACTAAGACCAAATAACTCAGCATATAAAAACCTGCGGATCAGGTATTTAAATAATACAAAAATTTGTCGCCATAAGTTATGTGTTAATAAAACAATAACAAAAAAAATAATAAATTTAAAAAATATATCAAAAAGTCATATAAAATAAAAAATATATATATTTCCTATTGAGAAACATGTTCACTTTTCATATGTAATACCATGCGATAAATTGGGTGACATCATTCTCGTGGATCTAGCTCGTTCCATTCATGAGAAAAAATACTTTGAGTAATACTTTTGTATTTGAACGACAAAAGTCATTTATCTGTTATAAGAATAACTTATTTCTCCGTCAGTAAAGCTTGGCGAGATTTTGGCGACGAATTTGACGGAATGTCGCCAACTTGGCGACTTTTTGAAATGTTGTCAAATTAAGGAAAATCTCGCCAAATGGATTAAAATGTAGCTAAATCAATGAAAATGACGAGTAATTGTCGAAAATTCAATATCTTGTAAAGAATATAAGTATCTACTATAAGAACAACCTATCTTTTTACTGTAAAAGTAGTAAATTCATTACATTATATAAGGAAAGTCATATGTTGCCCACATCAGATTTTTTTATTGCGGTGATGCAATTTACGTAATATACAGATCTTCTTCTTTGGAGACACAGAGTCTGGTCCATTAACCAAATCACTAAAATTTTATAACAATGAACTCAATCTCTACCTTTTCATGGCAACTTTGGGTGGTCCTTGTTTCTCTTCCACTTGTTGATTTTAAACTTACAGTATTTAAATAAAATTGCAGTGTATTTAAAATATTTCACTGTGCAGTATAATTTTAGTAGCACGGTACTTCAACTTCGCTGTGATTTGTATGTCACATTGTAGAAACGTAACTTGATATAACAGCAAAGTTACGAAATTACGGTACAGCGACATTACAATGTGACATCACATACAAGTTAGCTTACGACGTCACAAAGTACCAGGAAAATGACTTGGCTGTGACGTGAATGTGAAATTGCCAAGACGTAATGAGACGTCCTGTGATGTCCCAAACTCATAATGCGACGTAAATGTTACGTTACTAAAAAAATGCTGATAGGGAAGGCTCTCGCATGTCCAATAATCCGACACTATAGCACGGTCGGCCTTTTAATGTCACGTGATGCGTGTTTCTCTTTTCGAACAAATCTCAGCATAAATGGTAATTGCAATAAAAGCCATTCTAGTATTTTTACTTTCCTTATATACATAATGTATAAGGAAAGTATTGTGAAGGGGTCGAAAATTCGAATTCGAGTTTTCGACGGGAGATCACGTTTCAAGCATCCCTGATCAGGAATCAAACATTTTTGAAGTGATCTCTCTCTGTGTGTGTGTGTGTGTGTGTGTGTGTGTGTGTGTGTGTGTGTGTGTGTGTGTGTGTCAGTGAGTCTGCAGATACGATAACTGACGAACGAATGAACCGATTCAAACGAAATTTGGTACAAAAATCAGAATCCGTAAGCACTGGAAGCCTATTGTTTTTATACGCAATCGAATGTTCAGAATCCCCCCAAATTTTCGAGTGAAATTTTGAAAAAATTGTCAAAAAATCAAAACCGCTAATAAAGTTACGAAAATAGACATTTCTTACATAATTTTTCATTAGAAAACGATTGACATAAGTTTTAGAACACTAACATGAACCGTTCTTGAGATATTGCTCATTTTTCAAAAAAATTATCAAAAAGTCATATAAAATAAAAAAAAAGAATTCCTGTTATGAAAGATGTTCACTTTTCATGTGTAATGCCATGCGATAAATTGGGTGGCATCATTCTCGTGGATCTAGCTCGTTCCATTCATGAAAAAGATACTTTGAGTAAAACTTTTGTATTTGAACGCCAATAGTCATTTATCTGATGTAAGAATAACTTATTTCTTCGTCCATAACGCTTGGCGAGATTTTGGCGACGAATTTGGTGGAATGTCGTCAACTTGACGACTTTTTAAATGTTGGTAAATTAACAAAAATCTCGCCAAATGGATAAAAATGACACTAAATCAATGAAAATGACAACTAATCGACGAAAATTCAATATGTTGGAAAGAATATAAATGTCTACTATAGGAAAAACCTATTTTTTATTGTAAAAGTAGTAAATTAATTGCATTATATAAGAAACTCATGTGTTGCCCACATCAGATTTTTTGAAATAAATTTGCAACAATTATGGAATCATTGGTAAAAAATTCATCAATAGAAAAATCATTGATACATCGAAATATGTTTCTCTTGCCCGAATACTTCTTAATTAACGCCCATACTGGTTTGGAAAATTGATTTATTCAACAACAAAAAAAAATAATTTCCAATATCATTGACTTAATTTGGAATGAGTTCATTAGTTGAATGTATTGGGGAAGAAAGTATTTTCTTCTGACTCAAAAATCGAAAAGAAGTAAGGATAAATTGATTAAATATCAAAGAATTGTTTCAAACTAATCAGACCAGAAGATATTGGATTCATGACATAAAATCGGTAAAATCTTTACGCAAAGCGCAAAAGAATAATTTTTTCTAGGAAATAAAACTATAATATCGTCAGGCTTTTCTCATGCAAATATAACTCAGTCTTTCAGTAAGACACACAATAGATACGTAGAGGTGCAATTCTTTTATAGAACATTGAAGGATTGATGCGAGTATGATAGCGAAAGAAAAGTGTGAAAAAATTGTGAAAAAAAAAAATATTTTCCTACTTTTAACTTGTTTCTATTTGAGATCTCATGATTTATCACCCTTTATGCGGATGTCGCATCGAATGTATAAACCAGTTGACATCTTTATAAAAAAATATGTGGGGTAGCAGATAACATTTTCTATACAGACCCATGAATGTAGTCATTCTAAAATATAATAAATTAATCAAAAACGCACTCTATCACTTCCATGTGAAAATATTTCTTCCCTATTGACATCAAAATTGATATATGCGAATTGATATATGATTTTTCGGCGTCTTTTCTGGAACAGTCATACATCACATTTAAAAAGAAAGCGCTATTAACCCAGAATGGCAAGTTGTAAGGTCTATATAACCTTTGATTGTTATTTTCCTCAGTTCGATGTAATTTATGTTGACAATTTATATTAACAACTTCTGACTGGTTATGTAGACCAATCACCAAGCCAAGTAACATCTGCCGTCCTGCATGGCGACACGATAAATTTCGGATCGTGGGTAAGAAAGTTAGTCTGGTGGATAGTTGGCAAAAGCTCTGTTGGAAATTGGAACTGCTAGGAGTCGAGTCGATGTGTGAAAGAAAAGGTGGAAAGTGAAAGTTCGTGGAGCAGGAGAGGCAGTAGGATTGATACCACTATGATCATACAGCAATCTAGCATCGCTGGTTGGATAAAATGTAGATGTTCTTGGAAGAAGTTAGGCAAACATCGACGATTTATATTTCACTGATTACTTAAAAATACTATGTCACCAGGCCAGTCAAAGTTCATTAATGATTTGTTGTGTTCAATAACGAGCATGGCAATACTGGCTGTTTTGTATGTGTCTATATGTAGATACCCAATCAGCTGCTGTATTTTGAGTGAGTACAAAATAAATGTGTCTAATTTAATTTCCTGCATCGGTGTGTTATTGCTCCTGGCCGTAAGGCCCTTTCATATCCATTACTACCAAAATTTCGAGTTATGTCACTTTTACTTGACCTATGCATTTAATCACACAACCTAGGTTAATAATCACTCTACAATGGATCTGAACAAGGTACAAAACTCTACAAAGTACTCAATAATGTTAAATGTTCTAAATTGATTTGCAAGAGAAAATAATAATTAGTAATAAGTTTTATAATTCTAGAGAACGGCATACAGGTTCCTTTGAAGTCCATGCCCTCCCAAATTTAATCATCAGACTGTAAAATGTATACATCTAAAAAAACAGTCCTTTTACATATATAAATAAATATTGTGTATATGCTTCACAAGCAGGACTCAATGCTGTACACAGAAAGTTGTAAAACGCTGGTATCACGATTATGATCTGTACATAAGTTTTTGACATTAAAGTGACTACCCTTAAAAGAAACGACTTCCTTTGTCGCAAATGGAACCGACTATTCCCACCTCTACATAAATCGGACAGAAAAACAGACGGCAATAAATAATTGCCACTGATTGATAAGGACACGCTTTTTGATCTAGGATGTTTATAAGTGGAGTTCTGGGACACTATAACATCTCCTCAGAAGACACTTCACGGATTTTTATTACGAAATAATCTCCTGTTCGATATTTTCTTTCAGTTATTCTATGACTAGTCTGTAAGAACGTCCATGATAAGTTAACTATTAAGACATATATTTGTTCAATGAATTGGTAACACAATGAGCCAGTCAGATATCTCTTTTAGACATGTGACTTCTATTATACTCCATTTTGATTAATATTACATGCAAACTTCGCTGTGACGCGAATGGTACACAGCAGAAACATAACTTTACGTAAAAACAATGTTACTAAATCACGATACAGATATATTACAATGTGACGTCACAAACAAGTTAACATGCGACGTCAGAAACAAGTTAACATGCGACGTCACAAAGTATCCTAAAAATGACCAAAATGACTTCGTTGTGAAGTGAAGTTGAAATTGCCGAGACGTAATACGACGTCCTGTAACGTTCCAAAGTCACAGTGTGACGTAAATGTTACGCCACTGTGAAAAATGCTGTTAGGAAAGACGGTAAGCTCATTACGGGATACAAAGATTATGCAAAACATTACCTCCCATTCGCTCGCCAGCAGCACTTGCGCTTCTAATATCCACGGACACATGAGAGCCATGCATTTCTTCCAATCAATATTATTAGCCCCTATACGACTCCCAATCAAACTTTCATACTATTCCCTCTAATAACAAACATCAATTCATTTACAACCCCCCTAACAAGACGTATCTGTCCCACGAACAGTGGTATTCACTTAAATTTGAATTAAGTATTTTCAATTAATACATCTAACAAAGCGACTGGGATTGTCAAGGACATTGAACTTAATTTTGCAAAATATTGAATTTTATCAATTAGGAGTCATTCCATCAATTTGGCAACATTTTCGTTAATTTGGTGATATTTTGATCAATTTGGCTACATTTTAAAAAAGTCGCCAAATGCGTCGTCAAGTTGGAGGGTCGCAATAACAGGCATACCCAACTGAAACATATTACAATACTATCCCCTAACAAAACATAATTTATTTCCTGGATTTTAGCGTCATTTCTATTAATTTGCTGATATTTTTATCGATTTGGCGACATTTTCATCAATTTGGCGATATTTAAAAAAATTTGCCAAGTTGGCGATATTCCACCAATTCGTCGTCTAATTTTTCGACAAGCGTTACAGACGGAGAAATGGGTTATTCTTATAATGAATTGGATCCTACTGAAAGTACAGTTTAAATATATTTTTGATCACTACTACTATAAAAAACATTCTTGATAATTTTACAAGACTTGTTCGTTTCTCATACGTAGTATGGAAAAAGTATTGTTTTCACGAAAATTTTAGATTTCGAGATTTTGATGCCAATATATGTTTTAAGACCTCTTGAACACGTTTTGACTATTTTTGGAGTGATGTCCTCCTGTCTTTGGTTGATTTTTTGTGTACACAATGACGGCCACAAATATTAATGGATTTTTTAGCTCTGTTTTTCATCAAAAGAATCTAAAATTAGATAGAATTTCTCTTTAATTTGAGCGAAAACTTCGAAATTTATTTGAAATATTATATTTTTTAACAAGGCATAGTACAAAATTTAGCATTATCATGCATAAAAGAGGTTATTCATAGCTGAATGATCACAAAACTGAATAGTTTCAATCATTGTAGTAAAAAATAGCTGCAATAAAATTTTTGTGTTCCTGTCGTTATAAGGCTGCCTCGGGAGCGGGGCCAGTTACCCCCCCCCCCCCCGAGGGGTACATCATCAAACTGTGTATCAATCCAAAGACTTTTTCAAGCCTTATAAAAGGAAGGATAACATGGTATAATTGTGATTATTTGGGACATTAAAGCAGATTTCCCAAATATTTTTATTATAAAATTTGAAAAAAAAATCACAAGTTGCTTAAGAAAGGTTTTTGATATGAGAAGTTCGATTTGAACCTTATTCTAGTTAATACTGTATCTAGGATTCTCACCGTCGGCGTTTAGCTATAACTAAAAGTCATCCAGATTTAACAGCAACCAGTCCTACTCATTTACCGCTTTTCAAAACTTTTCATAAGAAGAATATTAGTTGTTAAATGAAGAATATTTTGACTGAAATATGGAGATTTTTCAATTAAACGCTTACAAATATTTAATTCAGAACCAAGTATATATAGACACAGTGAAAATGCAGTATGGTAACCTATTACTTCACAGCATCTTATCTCAAACTGGTAATGATATAGCATTTCAATTCTCCTGAGAGAATGCCGGTTGTTAAATCCGGTACTGCAAGTTGTTAAATTTCGGTAGCTCATCACTGGATTTTACCGTGAATGGAACATTTCTCCAAAGTTTTCGCATCCAGTTGAAATGCATTGCATAGTCTTAAATAATTGTATTACTGGTACGTAACGTTTCACATATAGATAATGAGATGGGTCATGGAAATCTTAGTGACTCTTCCTCATGACGGGACACTCAATGTGGAAATACCGCTGTGATTCTCAATTATATGTGGCATCATGAGGACAATTCTTCAACTATTTTCAAGTATAAAGATGATAATCATAACTCATTTGGTTTGAAGAGGAATATAGGAATGTGACTGAATAATTAGATTTTGGAAAAAGGTCGATGACATTTTATATAATCACATTTATCTTTTCTATTCGAATATTTTCTCTAAGGAGAGTTATTAAATGTAAAAATGTTTACTTCGACAACTACCAAGCTATGTTATAAAGTTCTATCCAAACTATGCTTATTTCCGCAGAATCGTAAGAACAAAGACAACAAAAACGTAACGAACCTTTAATCTTCTTATTTGGAACAACATTTGGTTGTCTAGCAACAATAAAATAGAATGAAATAAGTGATGAAACACTTACCCGCTACTGTTTGAAACCGCAGAATCGTAAGAACAAAGACAACAAAAACGTAACGAACCTTTAATCTTCTTATTTGGAACAACATTTGGTTGTCTAGCAACAATAAAATAGAATGAAATAAGTGATGAAACACTTACCCGCTACTGTTTGAAACCGCAGAATCGTAAGAACAAAGACAACAAAAACGTAACGAACCTTTAATCTTCTTATTTGGAACAACATTTGGTTGTCTAGCAACAATAAAATAGAATGAAATAAGTGATGAAATACTTACCCGCTACTGTTTGAAACTTCAGCTTCCATGGAAAAAATCGCAGACACTTAGCAATAATCGCTACCAGTAGTAACCATGGGCATGTTGATTGTCTGGAAAATCTTGAAGGGTTTCTTTTCGACAAAAACAATCTGTTTTGAGATGATATTCCTTCTTACACTGGTCACAAAATTTGGGGATACTGGAAAAGCAACTAAAAATGTTGTTTAGACTGCGGAATGACACCAATATACATTCCATCCAATAAGACGTTTACAAAACTTATCAAACAGTAAACATTGGAAAACCAACATTTTTACAATATCTACGTTTTTTTTAAGAAAAAAAAACATTTTCCACACATATTTTTTAGCATATCCTGATCCAACTAGAATTTTATTAAAAGAGCAAAAATTCCCCTGACTTGATTTGAAGGCATATTTTGCTTTCTAGAGGAGTAATTTTTAACTTAATTATTAATATACCTTAATATACCAATTAATATACCTTATAAACATTGTGAAATAAGTTTTATCTTAATTACCAATTTCAGTACCTTATAAACATTACGAAATTAGTTTTAAAGTGTTTAATTTGCGATTCTAAAAAACATTTTTTTTTCTTTTTTGGTTTTCAAAATCAGTACGTAAAAATTTGCATTACTTAATTTATTAAGTGCATTTGCTTATTTTATACCTTGTAGAGATGTTATAGTGTATAGAGGCGTTATCTTGATCGCGTATAGAAGCGCATAGAGGCGTATAGAGTAATTATCTCGATCTCTGTCCTGGACATCAAATGATTTTCCTTCAGAAGACAAAATTTGCATACATCAATGCCGCAAATAATATTAGTCAATCATATTATATCACAGCATTTGAAAAGTGTTGCATTTTCTTTCAAATATCCCTTATATCCCTAAATTTTTGTTAGCAGTGTATCGAAAATAATAAAAAGTTTTTAACTTTTAAATTATCGAAAAAAGAATTTAGTACATCTCCATATAATTAGCGTCAATTTAATACAATTGACGATTTCATATGCCCAGTATTTGCACTGTTTTTTTTTCAGGATATAAAAACATACATGGATTTATTTATTCATAGATCTATTGATTTACATTAAGAAAATATCTACAACACTTTTTTTTTAATTTTACTATAAATGTTTTTCAACTTTTAAAACTGCTTAGAAAATCATCTTAAATCGTGTGCTTTTTCTTCAACAAACAAATATTGTATACATCAATACAGCAAAGGCATTACGTAACAGTGAAAATGAGACACCAAGAAGAAGTGGGCAGAAAAATATGTAAATTGCAAGGTAGACGCAGCTCACCCAGTTACGTAAATGATGCGAAATACGCAGTTGTCCAGCTCACGTTGAGTGAGATATAAGAGAAGGAAACTGCAGAATCGGCAATAGTCGCTCCGTTCTGTCTGCCGGCGATACCAGAGAAAGCATTTTGCAATAGCAGATAATGCCAAACCACCGCCAACCGAAGCATTTCCAGCAGACAGACGATTTCACAAGAGGTATGGTGATCGGACTCAGAAGGGCAGGTCGGTCCATTCGTCAAATCTCAGCGGACAGCCACCTACACGTGTCCACGGTGCACCAACTGTGGTGAAGATGGTTGGAACAAGGGAATGTGGTACGTTTGAGAGGTGTCGGTACGGCCAGAGTGGCGTCAGCACGCGTGGACTAACGCATCCGCCAGCAAGCGATAGCGGCCCCGCAGGCCACTTCCTTCACCCTTTTACAGCATATGCAAGACACCCTTGATGCTCCCATATCAACCAAGACCATTATCCGCCAATTGTCGCCGGCAACCTGCACTCATGGCGCTCGTTAAGAAGACTGTCATTGACCCACACAGACGCCTGGTTTCCAATGGTGTCGGGATAGAGACATGTGGAAGGCGGAATAGTACAGGGTCGTATTTTCAGACGAATCACGCTTCTGTTTTACCAATGATAGCCGCCGTGTACGATTCTGGCGCCAAAATCGTGACAGGTCCAATCCAGCCCCATCTGTGGAACGTCACACCGCGCGACAATGGTGTCATCACGGTTTGGGGAACCATAGACTACAATAGTATGTCACCTCTAGTCCGTATTGAGGGCACTATGATGGTCCAACGATAGGTGAATGACGTGCTTCAGTCGGTGACACTACCCTTCGTTTAGGGGGGTGTCCAATGCCATTTACCAGTAGAATAATGCACGACTACACACGGCAAACATCAGCCAACATGCCCTGCAAGGTATGCAGGTGCTTCCCTGGCCACCAGTCTCCCCTGATATCTCATCAGTCGAACACGTCTGAGACAAAATTGGACGTCGCTTGCGTGCGCTGCCACCGCCACGTTTAGAAGACGAACTCTGGCAAATGGTTGACAAGGAATGGACAGACATCTCTCAGGATACCATCCGCATGCTCATTGACTCTGTACCTAGACGTGTTGCTGCCTGTATCACCGTCCACGATGGTCCTACAACCTATTGATCAGACGATGTTATCGCTCCGTGTATAGGTGTATCATGTTGCAATAAACATTACTTAGTGTTTGTTGCTGTCTCTTTCTTTTTGCCGATTTTCATCACTTTCTGCCCACTCCTTCTTGGTGTCTCATTTTCACTGCCACGTAGTGTAATATTATCCAATCATATTATGTCATAACATTTGTAAAGTGCTGCTGTTCCTTTTAAATATCTTTTATATCCCTAAATGTTTGTTAGCAGTGCATTGAAAATAATAAAAAAGTCTTTTAATTTTTGAATTATCAAATATAATTTTGTACATCTCCATATAATTAGCCTCAATTTAATACAATTTAAGATTTCATATGCCCAGTATTTGCGAAGTTTTTGTACGTTATAAATGCATACATAGATAAATTTATTCATAAACAGATCTATTGATTACATTAAGAAAATATCTACCACAATTTCTTCTTTAATTTTACTTTAAAAATTTTTCAAATTTTCAACATTTTCTTAAGCTGTTTGAAAATCACGTGCTTTTGATTCAACATATAAATTTTGTTATACATCAATACAACAAATAATATTGTCCAATCATATTATGTCATAACATTTGTAAAGTGCTGCTTTTTCTTTTAAATATTTTTTATATCCCTAACTTTTTGTTAGCAGTGCATTGAAAATAATAAAATAGTATTTTATTTTTTGAATTATGAATCGAATTTAGCACACCTCCGTATGATTAGCCTCAATGTAATACAATTGACGATTTCATATGCCCAGTATTTGCAGGATATAAATACATACATTGTATTTATTCACAGATAGACAGATCGAATGAGTTACTAAAACGAGTTAATTGTGTAGACATTTATTGAAAAAGAACGAAGGGTGAATTCAGTTATAGTTCCTAAGATAAATATATTTAAATGTAACAATATAAAAATATTTTGATTATAATTCATCCCATAAATGGAAGACGTGAAAACGAAAATACTTTAAAATAAAAATAACAAAATTTACTAGCTCTAAGCAATAAAAAATGACCACGTTTATTTTACAAATCTGACGCAAATGAAGTTAAGTTGCACATCTTTCTTCTTTCTCACTTATTAGGTATATTTATTTCGCTGTTATGAAAGAACAAAATAAAGCCTTTACATTGTTTTCCGTGGGAGAAAAGGTTTTAAATCTTTGTAACTTCTCAGTAAATCTAAAAGTGTTATACTTTCTTACATTTTCTCACTAAGAAAATGAAATTCAACAATAAATAAATCCGAATAAAAAAGATTGCTTCTCTGGAATAAAAAGTTTTTATTTAGCGTTAAATATATTGATGAATAAATTTGAAATTCTAATGTATGCCATACTTGAAGTGAAATTTTGCTAATTTTTCTGTTTAGAACATATATTTTTGACGAACTGAAACTAACTTAGAATAACATTTTAAACGTTTGTTTATACAAAATTAATTCATAAAATTTAGAACTGGCAGTATGGCAAATATTTGATGGGTTGATCCGACTTTCAAATTCTTTGTGATTGGATTCTGCCGGAAAAGTCACAAAGATGACGAGAACAGAATTATTGAAGCACATTTGAACTTACTGCGACGGGGCAAGTTCAAAGTAATAACTTGCTGCGATAGGGCTAGTTCAAAGTACTAACTTGCTGTAACAGGGCAAGTTCAAAGTATTAACTTGCTGTGAAAGGGCAGATAGAACCTATCACCACGTTACAAGAATGGTTTTTGCTCTTAATCCTCCAACAGATACGAGACCAGCAACAAAATGCAAAAACCGATTTGAATTGTAATGAAATATTATCATAGAATTTGGTAATAAACCCTAAACATTTTCAAAGGAGTGTTCTAGGAGCGCGACAGCCCAATGGTTAGCGAGTGGGAATTGCATTTGGTCGGCCCGGGTTCGATTCCCGCCACTGCCAAAACTGCCGCCGTGTTCACGCGGAGTACGATCACGTTAAACGTGTGGGTTGGTAAAGAATCGTTAGAGGTTTAAAGATTTAAAAAGAGTAATAAATATTTTATTATTTGCAAAAAACTATATGAAAATCTGTCCCAAAGTTGTGTTTCCGAGCTATTTATAACAATGAAATAGGGTCACTGATGAAAATGCATTTTCGTAAAATAGCAAAATAAATTAAAACTAATGAACTAGATCGGACTTTAAAATGCAGCGCAAATAAATTTAGTAAGCAAACATACATTTCGCAATCTTTTTTATTTTTTTTTTAGTGCAAACAAACCTGATAGTGATTAATATACGTAAAATATTATATTCACCAATTGCTGCTAATATATACACAAATTATTGTATTTTGTATATACAAATTGATGCTTAAGTAATACAACCAAAATAACTGTAAAATAAAACAAAAAATTTATAGCCATAAAACACAAAATTGATAAATGCAACATAAAACACACAATTAATAATATCGATAGGATTCGAAAGCAAAAAAACAACCCTCTTCGTCCTGACAAACAGGAAGATCACATGAAAAGAATATTGGCGTCAGTCGTCGATCTTTTTCTCACGAGTGAAGGTTACTCTTCTTGTGTGTCCTGGCGAAAAAGGCTGTTTATTGCCTTCGAAACCAGTCGATAATATTAATTTTGTGTTGTATGCTGCTCTTAACGAAGTCGTTTTAGTTGTATAGTGATTTATCATTCAATTGGAAAATTAGGTTTTTATTTAAAAAAAAAAACACACCTAGGAAAACATTTTCACACTTAAAACCAAGTATTTTGTTTCCACTCGATTTGTGTAACTTTTGAAAGTCTTCATTTTAGATCTAAGTGAATCCCTGAGAGACAGTTCCAATGCTATTAAATATAATATTTACAAATATAATGCTTACAAATATAATGCTTACAAATATGACGTCTTCGAAAGACCACATGATGTGCTGATTAATATCATGTCTTTACTAATGTATATCATATGTCTGATTTTACATAAATACTTAGCTAAATTCATGGAGTTAAGAGTCCCTTTAACTCGATAACTTCGATTATAAAGTCGAATGATTCGATTATATAGTCAAAGTAACTTTCCTTTTTCTAACAACTCATATAAAATCCCTTTTTAAACCACTATTGAAATGAAGATGACTATATGGAGTCTATTTATATAAGTACCATTTACATAATAAATTGTCACTTACATAAATAGTGAAACAAAATTTTATTTACAATATTGCATGACATTTAAATCCAGCTGTAACCAAAATAGAACACAACACATAGCATAATGATTAAAATTATCATGCAATATTTCAAATTATTTGCTGCCATAGAACCAGCCATAGAACCGACACACAGAAAATCTTTACAGACTTTTGTCAGCAGCTGTAGCTGTAGATAGTTTTTTTTATGTAAATTCATATCATAAAGTATATTGCATTTTTTGTATTGTATATTCGATTCCAGGTATCCTGTCCGCGAGGGAGGGACACGAGGGGGGACAGACCAGTGGTTAGTGCGAGTGGATTGCACTGGAACGACTCGAATTCGATTCCCGGCCTGCTCAAACTGTCCCCGTGTTCACCCTGAGTACGGGCACGTTAAATATATGGTTTCGTAAGTTCTTCCGAGAGGTTAGTGGGGGATTGAGGTTACGATCATTGTCGATGCTACCCCAACTGGGTTCCGGTATAAGTTGGGTGGCACTTCACGGCTGTCCAAACAGATACATTACACCTTAGGGGTAGGTCGGACGATCTGGGTCGAAGAGGAAGTTATCGTGTCCGGAGAGAGATAATTTAGTGGTTAAGGAGAAAGGCTCGATCGAAAATGCTAAGCCGTGTTCGATACTCGATGCCGCACCAAACTATCACCGTGTCATGGACACGATACATCTGTAGGTACCAAAATCCATCCGAAAGATGATGTATTGGAGGAAGGATAGTACGCTCCCCATAATTGCCATCCCCATTGGGTTTCAGTATAAATTCTGTTGCACTTTCCTGACAATCGAAATTGATACCTTAAACTTCCCGAAATGTTGGACGGTTGGGGTAGAAAAGAAAAAAAGGTATCGTGTCTAAATACCGCAGATATACGCACACATATAGACATACACCGTTCCAAAAGTATTTAAAATGTATTCAGGAAGTTGTAAGGAGTCTTGCTGCCCCAACCGGGAATCGGACCCTGGATCTCCGAACTGTCTAACTGACGCTCTACCGTTGAGCTACTGGGACGAATTAGGAAGCTGTTATCGTCGAAGTAGACCATGCATTCTCCTCCCTCTAATGTCTGATTGGCGTGCAACTGACAATCTGACTGACAACCTCCTGCTATTTTTACCTCAGATAAGTCTCCTATTACTACTATTTTCACCCAGGTTAGTGTCCTGAGTGGTCATTATCCTCTTAATTTTAAAGTCGGAGATCAATCTTCCAGAGTCTATTGAATCCGTACTAGTCGTATTAGGGTCACTTTCAGACTTCCGAAATCTTTGCATTAACCTACAAAGTTGATTTGTTCGAGCGCCATTGTAAAGAGCCACAGCCCCATCCAGGAGCCGAACCCTGATTACCGAACTGGTCAGCCGACACTCTGCCTTTGAGCTACTGGCACGAAATTGAAAGCTCTTATCGCCGAGTAGGACTCTGCAAATTCTTAAAACGTTCTTTGTGGCTAAATCTAATTTTAAAGAATGTTGGATTGAACGGTAGTTTACTTACACTGCAGTATGTTGTTGTTGTTGAAACCCAGACCGTCCGACCTACCAGAAAGGTGTAAGGTAACTACACTGCAGTATGTGTAAGTGTGGTGCACTAAAAGAAATATAAAGAGAAAAGGAACTTAAAGCTGGGATATTAAATTAATAAATTCTTCTACATGACTAACATGGCTGTAAATTCATATTAGTGGCACTCATTATTAAATTTTTCATTGCGCTGTTTGCCGCTGTAAAAACCCACCAAATATTTTCATTAGCGTGAGTTCTGTAAAGGAATATTAATTTACATAATACTAAATTGATTGCGCCATTTTAACTTTAACAATAAATAATTTATTAACAGCATAAAATACTTACTACTCAATCACAACAATTTGCATATTTATTTGCGAAGGATAGAGCAAAATGTGAGAGATTTGCCGTGAGAGATCAGATCACTATTTGATATCGAAATAATCTAAGACCTGCTACCACATTTAATAAGCACATACCTGACCACAACGCTTGCTTCCTTGTAGATGCACTGATTTTTGCACATTTTGTTGAAGTCTCCTTGGACTCTGACTGTTGTCGAATTGCATGTTAGGACACCTTTCGCGGACTATTTCCGAACCACTCTGTCGAAATAGTTCTCCATATTCGTTCTATATGTCTAGTCGTTCTGTATCGCCGTTCTATATCGTCGTTCTGTATCACCGTTCTTATATCTTTCTTTTCGTTCTACATATCTAGTCGCTCTCTAAATTCGTTCTCTCTAAGTATCGTCGTTCTGTATCATCGTTCTTATGCCATTCTCGTAGTCTGTTCTTTGTAAGTGTAGTGCTTCTTAACGACGTGCTGTAAGTCTGTATATATCTTCCTGTATCTCCTTTCGTTGTGGCTCTTTTGTCTAAGGTCTGACACTCCTCCTTTGTTCTTATTGGCCGCCTTCATAGCGAAGCCACAAGCATCTTCTCCATTGGTCAGCCTTTTTATCCAATGCCGTTACTTCACATTTTCTTAAGAATCCTTCGACCCCCCCCCCTCTGTCTTGACACCCCTAAATTTATGGTTTTATCTGACCTTTGGGTCAGCATGCTGTAAACTTTGGCGTCATTGAGACTGAAGATATTGTCCGATGTTTCAGACACAATAAATAATGTACATAAAGCTGTCTCATATTTACAGGCGTGAGATCTATGTCTGGTCTCACAGTAAGCAATAATCAATTACAAACATAGCAAAAATGTAATTATATATTTGATATCAATCGGCAATCTCGGATTTCTTGTTGGAGTTATAAATTGTCGTAAACGCAATATCCATGCTCTTATATACAGTATTGTCTGAAACGCAATATCTATGGTCTTAAATGCAATGCACTAAATTGAGTCAACCATGCAATACGACTGAAATATATAGCGATAACTATATATCTTGAGATACGCATTTCAAATGTGTATCTTGAAATATTTAGTGACTGATGTATAGTGCAGTTGGCAATGCTTATTGTTCAAAATTAATATGTATGAGGGAGTGATATGAACATCCGTACATGATAATTAAATATTTACTAATTTTAAATGCATACTATATGCCAAAGATTAATAAGTATTATTTAAAAAAACTTTTTGATTAGAAAAATTTCATAAAAATGATTATAAAATAAGTGTTACTTTTATGCCTATACTTTATGCTTTAGCAGTTGGTATTTCCATTATTTCAGGGGTGATGTGGGATATTGTAGACGTGTAAACGTAATATGTCTTTTGAGTATCGCTAGACGCGAGTAGTATAAAGTTTATGAGGTAACGTCTAATATAACTAACACACACACACACACACACACACACACATACACACAGAGATATATATATATATATATATATATATATATATATATATATATATACACCAAGTAGGGCCAAAAAGTTGAGAGGCTGTGCTGATATCTCCAACCCTGATTGGAGGAGAGTGAAACTATTTTACCGTGTTACCGTGGCATGGAGGTACATGTGACGCGAGATGCGAAAAGGAAGAAGCAGGTCTGCAATGCAGGGTTTTTCCATATAATGCGTGTCAGTGAACTGTAGTCGTTCGCATTCGTCGAAAACGGAAATTATGTTTGAAGAACAACGTGCGAATATCAAATTCTGCCAGCGTTTAGGAAAATCGCCGACAGAAACATTGTATCTGCGCGGCAGGTGCAATGCATCGTACAGATGTGTTGATATGTATGTATACATAATGCATCGGTCCTCATTGTATCAATACTGTATTGTATCGATGCCATCAATATTCTAACCTAATGGGTAATAAAATATTAGTTATTTATAGTTATTAAAATATTCTGAATCTAGCAATAGTTATTTATAGTTATTAAAATATTCTGAATCTAGCAATAGTTATTTATAGTTATTAAAATATTCTGAATCTAGCAATAGTTATTTATAGTTATTAAAATATTCTGAATCTAGCAATTTGCAATTTTAAAATTGGTATACACAAGAATTGAATCAGAAACTAATTTATGATTTTTAATTTAACAAAGCACATGAAACTGGTGATCAACACTCACAGGTACGCTTCATGCCGAAGCAGTTTTTATAGTTTCTCCACTCGTATGCATAAATCGCGACGTGTCGTATCTCATCCTATATAGGTGTGATGCATATTGATATATTGGAATTCTTGGAAAATTGAGACACTAGGTCGTTGAAGATAAAGTGGAAAATAACAAGGTGGAAAAATTCTATGATACATAATATTCTTCTCATTTATCATCTATTGTCCTCATGCCAAGTTTCTAAACCGTCAAAAGCGATTTTCTAATAAAATAGTGAAAAATAGATATGATATAACTTTTAAAAAGAGAAAACGAGTTTCTTGCTATATTTTGCAGATCGGACTGAAACTGCAACTTGATTAAAGACCGTCATGCCATTTGTGTTATAAAATCTAAGGCTACATACAATTTATCTATCATATAAATCGACCACAGACAGACGGACATTACTAAAAAAATAGGCAAAACGTGTTCAGGAAGTCCTAAAACATATATTAGTATCAAAATCTCGAAATCAAAATTTTCGCGAAAACAAAACTTCCTCAATACTAAGTATGAGGAATTAAAAAGTACAGACATTTAATCTTTAATAATGAAATGTAAGCCCTAGTAGCATTTAATATTAGTTCGATATTGGACCACTATTACATTGGAAATTTTTCCAATGTAATTCCAATATTGAGAAAATATTGAGATTACATTAGCCTCCAATATTGGCTAAATAATTTCATTACAATATTACGCCAATATTAGTGTTATATTGAAAATATTTTCAATGAAACACCAATATTGGTGTAATATTGTATATATTTCTAGGAATCTGCTATAGATATAGCTTAGATGATGACTGATATGGGTTCAGCATCGAGTTACGAGAACAGTGTTCCGTTAAGGATTGACACTTCCGGTTGCTTTCCCAATTCCAGTTCAAATGTTTTTCTTGAAATATCTATTTCTCAAGATTAGTCACAAATCGAACTTAGAGTAAGAATAATATGAAATCAGTTCTTGTGATTGGCTATAAATACAGCTTAGAAGGTAACTGTTATAGAATCATAATTACCCAAAAATATTTGCCTTTATTAAAAATAGGCTCTTATGTTCTATCCCGCGGTCGATATTATAAGCGTGCAAAGTTTCAGCCTTCTAGCTCACATTGGAGCATTTAGATTTTCCGACTCCCCTTTCTTTTCGCTCGTTGAAATCAGATATATTGTTTCATTAGATTCTCTCTCCTAATCTATACTATTAGTGTGCAAAAGTTCAACTTTTCAAGTCAACCAGGAAATTTTACAGTATCTGAAAATAATTTTAGAACAAGAAACAATTTTCTGGGCCGTTGTAGGTGGGAGGGGGAGCGAAAAATCGTCTGCGCTAGGTTTTGCTCTGTGGTTGATAATATACATTAGAAAACTATTACATTGATTACTATTTAATCCGTGTCAAAAGCTAGGAAACTAATTCTTTTAACTCATTAAGCTTCAATATTTTTTAAACACCTTTTGGTTTTAAAATTAAAATAACTTCGTCTAGAGCAGCATAAAATAGAAAAATAAAAGTATCGACACGGTAAAGGTAAGTCAAAGGGAAAAGGTAAGTTTCAAATGTAAGTAACAGCCTTCTTTGTCAGAACGTACAACAAGCACAACCTAAACTTGTGAGAGGCAAGATGGGCGACTGCTCTCTTGGGTTTAGATTTTGGCTTTTTGTGTGTCCTGACGAAGAAGACGGTTTCTTGCCATCGAAACCGGTCGATACTTTTATTTTTCTATTGTACGCTGTTTGTAATGAAGTTATTTTGGTTTTATTACTTTAACAGCATTTTGAGCTGTATGTATGTTTTATGTTTTTAGCAATGCTTGTACTTATAGTTGTCTAAATCGAAAATTGAACTAGTTATTGTACTACTCCTTAATCGAGTTTAAGCCCTTTATGTCTCCCGTAGGAACTTTGTGAGGCTTCTGAGGGACTTTATCCCTCATCTCCGATATTGTCTACTCCCGAAGAAAAATAAAAAATCTGGTTTCGTGCAGTGGTCGATACTGTAAATGTGATTCATCCTTTTTAACCACCGAAGGGCTGCTTGAGGGGAGGTCAGTGTTACTTTCGGGACTTTCTGGCCAGAGGGGAGAGTGAAACCTTTGAGGGGGCAAATTTTCTATTTGCCCTATAAAATATATCTAAATGCTGTCACACAAATGGAAACTAGGTTAACGTAAAATGTCTCCGGAGGGGCTTCGCTCCCTGGATGTATAACTGAAACAAACACTGCTTAAGGGCCCTGAGAAGTTGTTAAAAAGTCATAATCTTCGCCTCTGGGAGTATCAAATATTCGACTGCGTTGCGTTCTGTCCGATAATCGATACTATAAGTCTGCAACGATTCAGCGTTCTAGGTCAGAAGGGGGGGTCTTCTGGAAGACCTGAAAACACTTTTTAAAAAAACACCATTCTTCCCACCCCCGGACAGGGCGGGGAAAATCGAAAATCTGGCTCTATTATGGGTTCTGTACCATAGTGCGCGTAATAATTATGTAATTCTTCTGCTTTCTATTGTCACAGAGGAGAAGGATTCCTAGAGGTCTGGAAAGCTTAAAACACATATAACAATTATATATAGTGATTTTTTCTTTAAAAGCACATTTCATCATTTATAGGAAGGTTTTCCGTTAAAAAAAGTCAAACGATTTCTATCAAATTCAGTATATTTACCTTATTCAATAACAACTAATAGCCATAAATTTTCTGCCAGATCTAGTCATAAAAAATCTGATGTAGGCAGCACATGACTTTCCTTATATATTGCAATGAATCTACTACTTTTACAGTAAAAAATATTGTTATTCTTAGTAAATACTTAAATTGTTTCCAAGATATTGAATTTTCTTCAATTAGTCGTCATTTCAATGATTTAGCGTCATTTTTATCCATTTGTCGAGATTTTCGTTAATTTAGCAACATTTAAAAATTTCGGCAAGTTGGCGACATTTTGCTAAATTCGTAGCCAGAATCTCGCCAAGCGTTATAGACGGAGAAATAAGTTATTCATACAGCGGATAAATGACTATTGGCGTTCAAATACAAAAGTATTACTCAAAGTATCTTTTCTCGTGAATGGAATGAGTTAGGTGCACGAGAATGATGTCACCCAATTTATCGCATGATATTACATATGAAAAGTGAACATGTTTCTTAGCAGTTAATATTTTTTTTTAATTTATGGGATTTTTTGATAAATTTATTTTAAAAATGTGCAATATCTTGAGAACGGTTCATGCTAGCGGTCTAAAGTTTATGTCAATCGTTTTCTAAGGAAAAATTACATAAGAAATGTCTATTTGCGTAACTTTATTAAAAGTTTTGATTTTTTGATAATTTTTTCAAAATTTCACTCGAAAATTTAGGGGGTTCGGAAGATTCGGTTGTGTTTTAAAACAATAGGCTTCCAGTATTCACGGATTGTGCTTTTTGTACCATATTCCATCCGAATCGCTCTATTTGTTCATGAGATATCGTCTCCACCGACTCATTGACACACACACACACATACACACACACACTCACATACACACACACACACACATACACACACAGGCATCACTTCAAAAATGTTCGATTCGTGATCAGGGATGCTTGAAACGTGCTCTCCCGTCGAAAACTCTAATTCGAATTTTCGACCCCGTCACAATACTTTCCTTATACATTATATGTATAAGGAAAGTAAAAATCTCTAATTTTTGTAGTACCTATATATCAAAAATTTATTAAGCAAAATCCATGTGACCGGCACAGCAGATAAGATAAAAAACCGCATATAAAATTTTGTGATAAACTTTGTGTGTAACTTTACTATAGTACTCAAACCGTCCGGTGTGAAATATATATCTAGCAGAACCAGGACGAATTCACAAATTTCAGATATAGACATGGGGAGGATAATCACAGATATCATATTATTATTCCTCTAACCTATCGCCTCTAATATGGACTTTCGGGCCTACAAATTGATTGCACCCATACTTCGCATAGACTCGTGGATAATTTTGGGCAGAGTCGAAGATCGAAATTTATGATGGCACCTGTAGTCATTCTTTAAGTTATCTCACGTATTTCTAAAGTGTTTAAAATGAACTCAAAAGGTCTTAAAACATTTCCTTCGGCAAAACAATATACTTTCTCTATGCTTTAGAACTATACAGGGTGTCCCAAATAGATTGAAACGCGCTTTAATTCTTTACCTGTTGGAGATAAGTGGGCAATGGAAATTGCAAAAATGTTGAAAATAAGGTAGGAAATAAAACTACGTTAATGAAATAGCCCTCCCATTTATTGTCAAAAAGTTAAACTTTTTAAATTTCTATACGACCCCCTTAGACAAATTGGGTCAATCAGAAAATTTTTAATTTTAAATTAACAGAATCATTAAAAAACCCGCATATCTGTATCTGTAAAATTTAGCGAGTTATATTTAATTAAAAATTGAACATTGTAAATGGGGACCATATATCAAATTAGAAATGTAAATTTATGACATATCACGGGAAAGATAAAGCTGGATGGTGTTACATAGAAGATATTTTCGCGAATTCCGCATAGGCTCACGATGCAATCACGGATTCTTAAGTACTTTTCAATAACTAAGTACTTTTCAATAATTGAGTACTTTTAGGCACTTTTTTTTTGTCTAAACAATTTCCATCGTCAATTTGTTTATGATCCCAATTTTCACTGATGAAACAGCCTTTCACATGGTATGGAAAAGTGGCATAATTCAGATTTTTTCCTTTATCATAATTCAGTTGATTTTAAAGATACAGATATGCAGTTTTTTAATGATCTTGTTGCATTAAAAATAAACATTTTCGGATTGACCAAATTTGTCGAAGGGGGTCGTATAAAATTTCAAAAAGTGTTACTCTTTGAAAATGAATAGGAGGACGCATTAACGCAGTCTCATTTCCTACCTTACTTTCAGCATTTTTGCAATTTGCATTGCCTACTTATCTCCAACAATTAAAAAATTAAAGCGAGTTTCAATATTTTTGGGAGACCCTGTATAGTAATTGCCTAACGTATTCACGTCTTTCTAGATATTTCAGAAGCCCCCCTGACGGTAACATTTAAGATTGAGTCTTTGCACACTTATATCAACTACTAAACAGAACCCAATAGAGCCGTATTTGCGAATTACCTCCCGGGGTCAAAGAACAATCTTTTCGTACAAGCCATAATCTCTCTCCTTCCCCCCTCCCCTTGAGACCAAGAAAGCGGAATCAATGCACACTTATAATATCGATCAGCAAATAGAATCTGGCGTAGATGGATATTCGATTTCTCTCCCTAGTTGGACCAAATTGAAATTTATAAAGTTTCTTGAAATCTTCTCAAAGCATCTCCTCCCACCGCGAATATTAAAGTGTCGGTGGGCAGTAAATAAATGGCCCAATTTCCGACTTAGCCTTCAAGTTTAGATGCAAAGTACTATACATTGTAAAACAAAATAAAACATTAATAAGAAAGATCAATCATGCATAGGGAATTGATTATGAAACACTTTTCAACTGAAACGCAATTTTATTTAAATATCTCTAAAATTCGATACATTCAGCATTGATATTTTAAAAATTATCACAGTAATACAATTATTTATTTTACTTTGAAACTTCATAAAAATGCACTTTATTCAAATAACGTCATCAAAATATATATCGTCTGGCCCTCTATGTAAAAACTGTGAATATTGCATTCATCCACTTTTATTCCAGAGTTAAATAATTTTGTGTGAAAAAAATTCAGCAATTTTTATACAACTCATCTTACAATCACTTAATTACATTCTGGATCCATAAATCGTCTGGCTCTCTATGTAAACACAATAAATATTTCATTCTTATCACATATATTCCAGAATCCAGAGCTGAATAATTTTAGGTAAAAACAATTCAGCAATTCTTCTACAACTCATCTTACAATCACTTGTTTACATTCTGCATATGCATTAAAATTAGGCTTCGTTGTAGAAATAATCAAAGTTTGATGATCATTTAAAAAAATATATTTTAATTAGTTGGCACAGAATATAGATACACAGAAAATACGCAAAAATAAAGCGGTTTTAGGGCGGATGCAACACTAAATATAAATTTAAAATAAATTTAAAAATCGCGATTTTTACACTGGGGAAAAACGATAGATGTCATATTTTATTTTGAAGTGGGTCACGTGATCTCGCCATAGAATATGGGTGCAATTATTATTTTAATTGTTATTTAAAAAACTGCCGAACATATCTTGCTTAAATTATTTTTATATATTTTATGGGATAATTTAATTATTTACAAAAAATTTCTAAGCAATTTGTTAATGTTACCTTTGCTTAAAAAATATTTGAAAAAATAGGTCTCATAGGGTTGGTTCAATGTATTTCGCTTTTTCAAACCGGGTTCAAACCAAAACTAATTGGGTGATATTATTCATTTACATTCTCATATGTCCCACAGACCGTCTCAACGACATACTAAAATTTTACTTTGATAAATTCATTTTTACGGCAGTTATCGTGGTAAAGGACAGGCAGACAGACAGCATGATCAAAGTCATAAACACTTTTTAACTATGGAAACTGTTATAACGAGTTGTAGTAGTGTTAATTTCAGTGTTAGTTTCAGTGTATTTGACACAGTGTTAGTTTAACAGTTTTAGTTAACAGTTTTACTTTCTATGTATTTGACAGGCTTAATTTGTGCGCATATAAAAATCTATTATACTTCATTCAAGATGTGGGGTGTAACACCACTTTTAATGGAAACTAGATAAAACAAGACGATATTAAAAATTCTTGGGTAAATTGAAAAATCTTCCACAGTTCGGTTAAAAGTGGCAGGGAATAAAATAAAAATTCGCTGACGCTTAACAATGCTCCGACCTGTCATTTATCATGCATTGTTTCGTTGTCAAATTTTCGGCTTTTCCAAAAGGCTTCTCAAATAAAAAGTTTAAAAGAGAGTTTAAAAGAATCCATGCATAATATAAGAGGAATCTGCAAACAATGCAAAATATTGTATAAAATATTGTTATTCAAACTCTGTCAGTCAATGATCTATTTTATGTGTGAAATGAATTTAAGACCAGTCCAATTTTTTATATATTAAAATTTTATAAATTATTTCTGGTTTATATAAGTTAGAAAAAAAAATTCCGCGTTGGTTCCAGTCCGAATTAGTCGAAAGGGTTTTTTATCCTGTAGGTTCCGTCTCCAATACGTTTATCCTTATTTTTCCTCATTTGTTTTCATTATTTGTTTGTATCATCCGTTGTTATCACCATATATTTTCATCATCTGTTGTTTTCATCATTTGTTTCGTTTACAGCAAATAATATGGGCTTATGATAATTAGAATCAGATAATGATTGAAACCTTATCTTTTGACATGACTATCATCTATTGTCAGGGTATTCGGCTGAAACCGAAGCGTTTTAGAAAATGTAAATAATTTGGACGCTTACATCTCCGAACTTAACAGATAGAAATGCAAACAATGTATACCTATTTTGTCATAATTAGTGCACCATTTATGAGTATGCAAAATTGATTTCAATGTTTATATACTAACTTTTTTTTTCGAATTTTATTTCTCTTGTCCGAACGAGTTTTCGCTTGACTTTGTTTACTTTCACTCAATATATCTTCTAAATTAAACACAATTGATAGAAACAGTAAACAAGATAAATGTTCAGTAAAAAAACTAGTTTCCAGATCAGTCATTTGGTTTTACAGAGCTTCAATTGTTTAGAACATTCAACTCCCACAGTTGAGAAAGATTGAGAATTTTCCGTTTTTAACACCTTAAAACGTAGTTGAAAAGTGTTTATTTGACCTTGGTCATTTTGTCTGTCTGTCCGTTCGCACTATAAGAGCCGTATAAATGACTTTTATCAAAATGAAATTTTAGTATGTTGCTGAGACGTCTGTCGGACATACAGGAATATAAATGAATAATATCACCCAATTAGATTTGGATTGAACCCGGGTTGAAAAAATGCAATACATTGAACTCTGTGGAACCTAATTTTTCAAACATTTTTTAAGCGAATCAACAATTCGCAAATTGATTCGAAAGTTTTTAGAAAATATTCAAATTATCCCATAAAATATAATAAACACATCTCAGCAAAATATGTTCAATAATTTTTTAATAAAATTAATATATTATTTGCACCCATATTATATGAAGAGATCACGTGACCCACTTCAAAACAAACATCCATCTTGTTGTTCTTGAGACCCAGACCATCCGAGCTAACAGAAAGGTGTAAGGTAACTGTTTAGACGGCCGAGAAGTGCCACCCAATTTAGACCGGAACCCAGTGAGGGTGGCATCCGCAGGGACCGTACTCTCCTTCCCCTACCACCAACCTCTCGGAAGGACGTACAGACCCACATGTTTAACGTGATCGTACTTCGCGTGCACACGGCGGAAGTTTTGGCAGTGGCGGGAATCGAACCCGGGCCTACGGAGTGCAATTCCCGTGCGCTAATCACTGAGCTACCGCGCCCATGGCATCCATCTTGTGTCAAAATCGGGATTTTTAACGTTCTTATTCATTTATATTTAGTCTTGCATCCGTCCTAAAGCCTATGTATTTATTTTTTCTGTGCATCTATATACCGCGCCAACGCAATTACAATATTTTTGAGTTTAAATGATCATCAAACTTTGATTATTTCCAGAACGAAGCCTAATTTTTACGTATAGAGAATGTAAATACATCAAGCTGTAAGATGAGTTGTATAAGAATTGCTGAATTTCTTTAGAGCAGAATTATTTAGCTCTGGAGTCTGTAATTAATCTGATATGAATGAAACATTCATTGATTTAATCTAGAGAAGCAGACGATTCTTTAGCATTGCTTTTTCGTTGAAGTTTTAAACATGGAGTTAGAAAGTACTTTTACGTCCATGGTTTTAAGTTTTTAAGTAAAATAAATTATTGTAATATTGTGATAATTTTAAAAATATCGTCGCTGAATGAAAGGAATGGAAAGAAGTTTGTGAATAAAATATTCACGCTTTTATATAGAGAAATAGGCGATTTATATTTCGATGATGTTATTTGAATAAAGTTCATTTGTTTTCGATGAAGTTTTCGAATTTAATAAATTATTATAGTATCGTGATGATTTTAAAAATATCACCGCTGGATGTATCGCATTTTAGAGATGTTTAAATAAAATTGCATTTCAGTTAGAAAGTGTTTCATAATCAATACTTTATGCATGACTGATCTTTCTTGTTAAAGTTTTTAATACTTATATCTCGAAAACTGCAAGTGCTCGCTATGTATAGTAAGCGATTCGTATCCGTTTAAAAGCTATACAAGGATACGCAATTCTGATTTCAGATCGGTGTATCAGGTGTCGAAATAAGGTGCGAAAGAAATAACGAGGAACTGCACTGATCTAAATATGGCCAACCTATCAAATGAAGATTTTAAAGTAGACAACAAGAAACTACGTAAATGAAACAAATGAAACTGAAAAAAACGAATAAAATTTTTGAACAATTTTACAGTTTTGTTTTACAAAACGTAATTTATGCAAAACAATTTCGGTTTCATCGGACTGGAGCCGCCACTAATTATTTTTAAAATATTTTATTTCACTAGCTATGACCAATGTTTGTCTGTCTGTTTAAACTTTGTATTTTTATTGTATTTTTAACATACTTTCCTACATCCAAGAGAGCTGACACTTAATACACTGCTGCATCTAGCAGAGCATTAGTAATTCAAAATGACCCGCGAAAAATCAAATATATATTTCAGCTCATGGCGAGTTATGAATAAAAAAATCTGATGTGGGCAACACACGACTTTCCTTATATAATGCAATGAATTTACTACTTTTACAGTTACAGAAAATGTTATTCTTATAGTAGATACTTATATTGTTTCCAAGACATTGAATTTTCTTCAATTAGTCGTCATTTTCATTGATTTGGCGTCATTTTTATCAATTTAGCGAGATTTTTGTTAATTTGGCAACAATTTAAAATGTCGCCAAGTTGGCGACATTCCGCCTAATTCCTCGCCAAAATCTCGCCAAGCGCTATGGACGGATAAATAAGATAGTCTTACAGCAGATAAATGTGTATTGGCGTTCAAATACAAAACTATTACTAAAAGTATATTTTTCCATGAATGGAACGAGCTAGATCCACGAGAATGATGTCACCCAATTTATCGCATGGTATTACATATGAAAAGTGAACATGTTTCTCAATAGGCAATATTTTTTTCTTATTTTATATAACATTTTGATAATTTTTTTTAAATGTGCAATATCTCGAGAACGGTTCATGTTAGCGTTCTAAAATTTATGTCATTCGTTTTCTAATGAAATATTACATAAGAAATGTCTATTTGCGTAACTTTATTAGCGGTTTTGATTTTTTGACGATTTTTCAAAATTTCACACGAAAATTTATGGGGGGGGGGGTTCTGAACATTCGATTGCGTATAAAAAACAATAGACTTCCAGTGTTTACGGATTGTGATTTTTGTACTAAATTTCGATCGAATCGGTCCATTCAATCGTCAGGTATCGTCTCCACAGGCTCACTGACACACACACACACACAAACACACACACACACACACACACACACACATACTTTCACACACACAGAGACATCACTTCAAAAATGTTTGATTCGTGATTAGGGATGCTTGAAACGTGCTCTCTCGTCCAAAACTCGAATTCGAATTTTCGACCCCGTCACAATACTTTCCTTATACATTATGTATATAAGGAAAGTAATATGTTACCTTACACCTTTCTGGTAGGTCGGACGGTCTGGGTCTCAACAACAACCCAAAAAAAGAACTTAATTTTAAATGGTTCTATTTAACGCTTCATGACCGATGGTGTCTAGCTATTTCAACGTCTTTAATGGCATGTCTGGCATAATTTTCTACGTCTTAGAGAGCTATACTGAACCGAATAGAGCTATACCAATACCGAATTACAATGGAATATTAATTTTATAAAATTTCTATTCACCCACTTATATTGCATGAAATGTATTTGTGAGAAATATTACTTTCCTTATATACATAATGTATAAGGAAGGGGTCGAAAATTCGAATTCGAGTTTTCGACGGGAAAGCACGTTTCAAGCATCCCTGATCGCGAATCGAACATTTTTGAGGTGAAGTCTGTGTGCGTGTGTGTGTGTGTGTGTGTGTGTGTGTGTGTGTATGTGTGTGTGTCAGTGAGACTGTGCAGACGATATCTCCCGAACGAATGGGGCGATTCGAATGAAATTTGGTACAAAAATCACAATCAGTGAATACTGGACACTAATTGTTTTTAAACGCAATCGAATGTTCACAAGTCCCCTAAACTTCCGAGTGAAATTTGGAAACAATCATCAAAAAATCAAAACCTTTAATAAAGTTATGCAAATAGACATTTCTTATGTAATTTTTTCTTAGAAAACGATTGACCTAGACTGTAGGACACTAGCATTCTCGAGATATTGAACATTTTTCAAATAAATGTATCAAAAAATCAAGTAAAATAAAAAACATATTAACTCACAAACATATAAACATAAAACATATAAACATATTTAAGAAACATGTTCACTTGCCATATGTAATACCATGCGATAAATTTGGTGATATCATTCTCGTGGATCTAACTCGTTCCATTCACGAGGAAAGATACTTTGAGTAATACGTTTGTATTTGCACGCCAATAGTCATTTATCTGCTCTAAGAATAACTTATTTTTTCGTCCATAACGCTTGGCGAAATTTTGGCGACGAATTTGGAGAAATGTCACCAACTTAGCGACTTTTTTAAATGTTGCCAAATTAACGAAAATCTCGCCAAATGGATAAGAATGAAGCTACATCAATGAAAATGACGACTAATTGAAGAAAATTAATAGCTTGGAAAGAATATAAGTATCTACTATAAGAATAACATTTTTTAACTGTAAAAGTAATAAATTCGTTGCATTATGTAAGGAAAGTCATGTGCTGCCCACATTAGATTTTTTTTTCGTTTTAGTGCATTTTAAAACGAAAGTGTGGATCTTAAAACTTTGCCATTCGCTTGATTATACATAGCGTAGCATTTTGATATAAGTCTGCAAAAATTTTATATTGACTTACACTTGCTACCACAAATATACTGTATAACCCATATGGAAATCATGTCAAAAACCGTCATACATGATTTAAGAATGTCGTATAATATATATTTGAGGTTTTTTTTCTTGACTCGAAAAGGTCTACATGATCCAATATTTTCTACAATAATAAAGTAAGAAAAGAAGTTTGATTATTGTTCTATCGAACAAAGATATGTTGTCATCTAAAAACATGACACACGGGTAATAGACGATCTTCGGGTAGGAAACAATAATCTGTTATACCTCAGATAGATTGCTTTTTGTTTTTCAGAATTCTTCTCGTTATTTTCTCAGCGATGAATTTTAAGATTTTTGTGTGGAGTACTGATAAAATAACTCATGTATCTTACACGGGGCTATTCCTGTAGAATAATAAGATTAGATATTTCAGGTAAACAATAAAAAAATCTGATGTCGGCAGCGCATGACATTCCCTGCAGACATATATCCACGTTCTCTTTATTTTAATTAAATGTATTTCACTTTTAATTCAATTTTAGTTCTCATTTGGTAACTGGACTTATTTTCAAAGGTGGAGTACAGAAAATACGAAAAACTAAAACATCTCGACAACGGCTAGTTCTGGTGTAATGGGGTTGGTCTTATTCTTTTTTTCGTTAAAAATTACGTATAAAACAAACATTCAATGTTTATATTTGAGCATACATAGTTTTTTATTAAAAATTTTGACAAATAATTTTAAATTTTGCCATTTTACAAAAAAAAACAGGTTATTTTTTCCGAATCGTACCCAAATCTAATCAAAACCAGGGTGACTCCCAAGCGACTTATCTACCGAATTTTGTGAAATTCGGCCCATTAGTATTTCAGCGAGAGTGGATACAAGCTTTTGAGGGCGTATCGCAAAAAACGGGCGGGTTCTTTTATCCCGAATCGTACCCAAAACTAATCGGCACCAGATTCTTCTACAAGTGACATACGTACCAAATTTTATGAAATTCGGTCTTTTAATTTTTTAATTAGAATGGATACAAAATCTGCACAGACAGACACGCACACAGAAAGACAGACAGACACGCACACAGAAAGACAGACAGACACACAGATAGACAGACACACACACAGACACACACACACACAGACAGACACACATACAGACAGACACACACAGACAGACAGACACACACACAGACGT
Organism: Amaurobius ferox; assembly: GCA_951213105.1. Lineage (NCBI taxonomy): Eukaryota > Metazoa > Arthropoda > Arachnida > Araneae > Amaurobiidae > Amaurobius > Amaurobius ferox. Next base: position 77,709,830 of record OX578152.1, on the reverse strand, counting down.
CACGCTAAAAATAGTTTTTTCGTATTCTAGAGGTCTCGAAACGTGTAGATTCGTCGGAAACTCGAGTTGCGATTTTCGACATGATTCCAAAACGTTCCCTATGCTTTACCATGTAATGCAGGGAAAGTAACAATAAGAAGTTTTCATAACTACACGGTCCAGTATTTTCTACAATAATAAAGTAGGGAAAGAAGTTTGATTATTGCTCTATCGAAGAAATATGTAGTGTCACCTAAAAACATAATACTCGGATTATCAGCGATGAATTTTAAGGATTTTTGTGTGGAGTACTATTAAAATACCTGATGAATCTATCTCGGGACTTTTCCTGCAGTATAATTAACTTAGATATTTTAGGTCAAAAATTACAACAATAAGAAGTTTCTTATATGAAGATGACATTTTAATAAGTGGTAAATTCTCCCCTGACTGCTGTACAAGCCAATATCCGGTGTGCGTGTGACATAGAATCACTTAAATTACTTATGTTCCTCTGCGGAAAATTGGTCCGAAAATGTTGCAACGAGTCAGGTGATTCACCGCGTCCCAGCATATCCCAGACGTGTTCTATTGGGAATATGTTTGAGGGCCTGGATGTCCATGGGAGGAAATTAAATCGTCGAAGACATTATTGAGAAAGTCGTTCAATATGTGGTCGAGAGCTGTCTTGTTGGAATATGGTACCTGGACGTCTTGATAGCATAAACAGAAAAATCGGCTGAAGAATATTGTAGACCTAGAAGCGAGTTGCCAGTTTTATATCCCCAGCTTTATTATCAAAAAATCTAAAATTAGCTACACATGAAGATATTTAATTAACATTTTATTTGACCATTTAAAATTAAATTATCTCCCATAGGACAAAACTGAGAAAGCAAATAAAATAAAATATGTTTCTAATCTTCTAAAATTTATCAATATATTCGAATTTATTTTATAGTTATTTTGCACCACAGTTATTTATATACCATCAGAGCCCATCCATAAAGATCGTTCTCAAAAATTCGATCACACTTCTATAAATTATTATGTTTATTAGTTTCCAATTACCAAAATATAAATTATGTTTATTTGTTTTGTGAATTTTTAAAATTAATATTGGTAAATACGACTTTAGTAAGCTACATTAGAATAACTTCCACAAAATAAAATATAAGTTATTTTATAAATAAATTGCCACTTAGGTGCCACATAGTATATTTTTATAATATTTTCCAATACTTAAATAACGTGACCGCGAAATTCAGTTGGTCATGTGGTTTTGAACATTAACCTGTAAGTTTCTATTACCTAACTTTTAATTTCCCTGCATTGCATGGTAATGTATAGGGAAAGTATTGGAATCGTGTCGAAAATCTCAAGTCGTGTTTTTAACAGATCTACACGTTTTGGGACATCTAGAACATGAAAAAACTATTTTTGCGATTCGAGATAAAAGAACCCACCTTTTTTTCGAAATGGCCCGCAAAATTTCATGTATCCAATGTAGCTAAAAAGCTAATTGACTAAATTTTACAAAATTCAGTAGATAAGTCACTTATGGGATACCTTGGTGTTGATTAGATATTTGTACTATTCGAGAATAAGAACCTGCCTTTCTTTACGAAATGACCTGCAAAATAGTAAAATAAAAGACTGCGCATGCTCAAATGCATCAATTAAATGCATGTTTGGTTCGTAATTTTTGACGAGAAAAATAATAAGTAATACTCTAATAGTTAAAAAACTTGATCACAAATTCAAGGATTTGAACATTAAACTGTAAATTTTCATTATCTATTTTTCTTTATTTTCTAACAAAAAATGCATTTTTATGCGCATTGTTAAATCGATTTGAAAGAAAAAATATAGATGATTCTTCTCGTATGGATATTCATCTATATATATAAAATTGAAAATCTGTCTGTCTGTCTGTTTATCCCGTCATCAGGGAGAACGGCTGAACCGAATTTGATGAAATTTTGTAGGTAGCCTGGAAATAGTCGCACTTAAAATTTAGTCCATGTTTGGAATTTCTACGATCAGTGGTTCTCGAGATATTAGTAAAAAACGAAATTTTCGTTTGTCTCATCATCACGGGAGAATGGTTGAAGCGAATTTGATGAAATTTTGTGAATAGCCTTGAAATAGCCCCCCATAAATTTACCCCAAGTTTCGAGTATCTAAGACTAGGGGTTGTCGAGACATTAATGAAAAACGAAACTTTTTCCTAGGAGTTCTACTCTCTAACTCCGTGGTTTATCCAAACGAAAAGCTTGAAAATCGTTTGAAAGTGAATTAAAACTTTATCTCTGAGTTTGGTGGGAGATTTTTTGCGCTAATTAGTTACTTTCTAAAAACATGAATTGTTTGAAACATGATTTAAATGGGAAATCTATCTCCATGATTTATTTTTACTAAACAATGTTTTTACTAAACAATGAAAGGTATAAAGAAATCAAAATGGTTTTTTAATTTCGCAGTTTATGAGGAAGATTCTATCTTATATCATGTTGGTCAGAAACTCAATTAAATTAAATCTGTCTGTTAATTTTAATTATTATTTTTTCGATTTGAATAATAAATAAATGGATATAAAAATATATTTTAGAGAAGAACGATTTGATTTTTTATAGCATTTTAATGCATAATATCAATTACGGTCTTCAGGTTTAAACGTTATTATTATTGATATTTTCGGGGGTTATTGATTCAGGGATTATTGATATTTTTAAGTTATTATGCATTTCTTTTATTATGTTTAAACTCATATATTGTACGTTGTACGAGTAAACTTCCACAAATACACGGGCATATCTTCTAATCTACGAGAATATAAGTAGTACAGGTATATTGGCATAAATTTTGACATGTATTGGCATATATTGGATTCAATTACGGTCTTCTGGTATAAAGAGTACGGGGATTATTGATATTTTCAATTTAATACGTCGTCTCTTTTATTTTGGCAAATATTTTTGAGACTTATATTGTAATATGGGTAATCTTCTACTAACGCACTGGCATATTTTCTAATCTGCGACATTATAACTAGTACGGGGTTGCATGTGTTGATTCAATTCTTATTTTTTTTTGTAAATTTGCTTACAAAAGGGGCCAGGATGTTCTATATTTCAGATCTGCCTGTGAAGATAATTTTGCATAGTGAGAACAGATATTCTAAAACTTCTCTTTAGGAGCAATAAATTTAATATTTTAACAGAATTTGCACATGATTGCGAATTATAAGTTTCTTTATATTATATACTCCGTACGAAGAACGGGTATGCTGCTGGTTTTAAAATATTATTGGCTAAATCGCTGAATTTCACCAATTGAAAGATAGTAACAAGAAAGATCAATCATGCAGAAAGCATTGAATATGAAACACCAACTGCAATGCAATTTTATTTAAATATCTCTAAAATGCATTTAGCGGTAATATTTTAAAAATTATCACCATACTACATTCATTAACTATACTTGAAAACTTAAAACTCCATCGGAAAAAAATGAACTTTATACAAATGATGTCATTGAAATGTAAATCGCCTGGTTTAACCATCTCTAAAATGCGATACATATAGCGGTAATATTTTTTAAATTATCGTAATACTAGGATAATTTATTACACTTTAAAACTTAAAACTTCATCAAAAAAATAAACTTTATTCAAATGACGTCATTGAAATATAAATCATCTGGCTCTCTACGCAGAAGTAGTAAATATTTCAGTCATCACTTTTTCCCATTCCTTTCATTTATCACAATACTACAATAATTTATTTTACTAAAAAACTTAAAACCATGGGGGTAAAATTAATTTAACTTCATCAAAAAAGTCTGAAAATAAAATAGTCTGTTTTTCTATGTAAAATCAAATAATGTTTCATTTATATTAGCTATATTGCAGACTCCAGAGCTAAATAATTGTGCGTTAAAGAAATTCAGCAATCCTGTTTCATTCATATTAGCTATATTGTAGACTCCAGAGCTAAATAATTTTGCGTTAAAGAAATTCAGCAATTCTTATACAACTCATCCATTATCTTGATGTACTTACAGTCTCCATAAGTGAAAATTAGGCATCGTTGTAGAAATAATCAAAGTTGGATGATCATTTAAGCTCAAATATATTATAATTGCGTTGTTTCAGAATATATATGCGCAGAAATAAAGCAAAAATAAAGCGATTTTTGGACTGATACAACACTAAATATAAATTAAAAAGAACTTTAAAAATCACGATTTTGACACAAGATGGATGCCATATTTTGTTTTGAAGTGGATCACGTGATCTCCTCATGCAATATGTGTGGCAACAGAATAAAAAATAAAAAGAACTTAATTTTATGATGAACATTATTTATCATTACGCTGTGCGTTGTGATTGCAATAACCCTCCAATTATTTTATCATCAACATATCAATCTTTATATCTTTTAACATGGCCGTAAATTCATACATAGTGAACTTATTATTTAAATCGTACGTTGCTTTATTGTGCCGCTATAAACCCTCCAATTATTTACTTTTTGTGTGAGTCTTGTAAAGGAATTATTAATTAATAAAATGCTAAATGGATCACACCATTTTAACTTTCACAAAAACATTTATTAAAAAGACATAAATACTTAAATAATTCAATTACAATATTTAATTATATTATTTCAGCGGAGGGGACATATGTGACCAGTACGGAAAATCCTAAATAGTGGTTATGACCAGATATCATTTTCAATAGGCACATACCTTCAAATTTGTTGTGCACTTGGTTAGCATTTATATGTCTATTTATATGTCGTCCATTTACCGGTATTAACTCTTGGTGTAATGCTCCGACACGTAAATTCGTTGAACATATTGTACTGCTGTAACTCTGCACAAATCAATATCTATCCATTATTACTTTCCTTATATGCATAATGTATAAGGAAAGTATTGTGACGGGGTCGAAAATTCGAATTCGAGTTTTCGACGGGAGAGCACGTTTCAAGCATACATGATCACGAATCAAAGATTTTTGAAGTGATGTCTGTGTGTGTGTGAAAGTATGTGTGTGTGTGTGTGTGTGTGTGTGTCAGTGGGTCTGTAGAGACGATAACTGACGAACGAATGGACCGATTTAAACCAAATTTGGTACAAAAATCACAATCCGTAAACACTGGAAGCCTATTGTTTTTATACGCAATCGAATGCTCAGAACACCCCTAAATTTTAGAATGAAATTTTGAAAAAATCGTCAAAAAATCAAAACCACTAATAAAGTTACGCAAATAGACATTTCTAACATAAGTTTTCATTAAAAAACGATTGATATAAATTTTAGAAAGCTAACACGAGCCGTTTTTGAGATATTGTATATTTTTCAAAAAAAATATCAAAATTCATATAAAATAAAAAAAAAAAATTCCTATTGATAAACATGTTCACTTTTCATATGTAATACCATGCGGTAAATTGGGTGACATCATTCTCGTGGATCTAGCTCGTTCCATTTATGAAAAAAGATACTCTGAGTAACACTTTTGTATTTGGGCGCCAATAGTCATTTATCGGCTGTAAGAATAACTTATTTCTTAGTGCATAACGCTTGGCGAGATTTTGGCAACGAATTTGGCGGAATGTCGCCAACTTGGCGACTTTTTTAAATGTTGCCAAATTAACGAAAATCTCGCCAAATGGATAAAAATGACGCTAAATCAATGAAAATGACGACTAACTGTCTAAAATTCAATGTCTTGGAAAGAATATTCGTATCTACTATAAGAAAAACCTATTTTTAACACTTTACAACAAAGTTGAAAAGTGTTTATGACTTTGTTCATTCTGTCTGTCTGTCTGTCTGTCTGTGTGTCCGTTAGCACGATAACTGCCGTAAAAATGAGTTTATCAAAATGAAATTTTAGTATGTTGTTCTGACGGTCTGTAGGACCTATGGGAATATAAATAAATAATATCACCCAATTAGTTTTTTATTGAACCCGTGTTGAAAAAATGAAATACATTGAACCCTATAGGACCTAATTTTTCAAACATTTTTTAAGTAAATTTAAAATTCACGAATTGCTTCGAAATTTTTAGGAAATATTCACATTATCCCATAGAATATATAAAAAAAAATTCAGTAAAATATGTTAAGTAGTTTTTTAATTAAAAAAATTATTTAATATAGGGAAAAAAACAAATTCAATTAAATTCTGACTTTGGGATATCTCCCAGAAAGAAAAGAGAGAGATATTATATAATAAATATCTCTGCATTTGCTTAAACGTTTTGCATATGGGAGTGGCTTCATATTTTAAAATAAATTTGGTAGATAACAATTTTTCATTTTTTTTACATTTTATATAACTCTTCATGATAAATTTAATTGATGGCATTTTAAATGCACTTTCCTACGTCCTAGAGAGTTAAAATTTGGTACACAGCTTAAATTTGTTGAACATTTTATTCGACAAAAATTTGATGGATCTTTAAATATAGATCATACATTTTTTTCGAAATGGCCTGAAAATAATCCCCGTTCACTTCTATAAATCATTGGTGTAATATTGTTAAAAATTCTGATGTGGACAGCACATGTCTTTCCCTGCAGACTCATATTCGTTCTCTTTATTTATTCAATGATAATTTGAGTTTATCTGCACAACATAAGTATTTTAAATGACATTGAATTTACACGTTAAACTTAAATTTGGTTCTCATTTGATAGCTGGACTTATTGTCAAAGGTGGCGTAGCGAAAACGCGAAAAAACTAGAATATCTCAAGAACGGCTAGTCCTAGAGTAATGGGGTTAGTCTTATTCTTTTTGTTGTCAAAAATCACATATAAAATAGGAATTTAATTGATATAATTGAGCACACGTAGTCTTTTATTTTTATATATAACGATTTTTGCTGGCCATTTCGCAAAAATAGCCCGTTCCTTTTTCCCGAATCGTAGTAGAATAACCTACAAATGATTTATATACAAAATTATGTTAAATTTGGTATATAAATCACTTGTAGGTTATTGAAATATTATACTCCAAATTTTGTTAAATTTGGTTCATTAGTTTTTAGCTAGAGTGGATAAAGGCAATTTCTGCGGCCATTTCGCAAAGAAGGCAGATTCTTTTATTACGAATCGTACTATAATCTAATGAACATCAGGATTTCCCACAAAAAACATACCTACCAAATTGTATGAAATTCGGTCCATTAGTTTTTCAATTAGAGTGGATGTAATATCCACACAGACACACAGAAACATACACAGATACACCCTTACACACACAGACGTCTTCTTAAAAGTAGTTTTTTCGTGTTCTAGAAGTCCCAAAACGTGTAGATACTTTGAAAATTCGAGTTCCGATCTTCGGCACGATTCCAATACTTTGAGTACATACACATACACATATATATTATCTGTGTATCTAAATTCCGTGCCTATGCAATTACAATAGTTGTGATTTTAAATGATCCCTAAACTTTTATTATTTCTTCAAGGAAGCCTAATTTTAACATATGCAGAATGCAAATATCTCAAGCGATTGTAAGATGAATTACATAAGAATTGCTGAATTTTTTTCACACAAAATTATTTAGCTCTGGAGTCTGGAATACAAGTTATATGAATGAAATATTCATTGATTTTGCATAAAGAATCAGATGATTTATATTTCGATACAGTTTTAAATATTTAAGTATAATAAATTACTGTAGTACTGTGATAATGTAAAAGATATTACCACTGAATGAATCACATTTTAGAAATTTTTAAATGAAATTACATTTCAGTTGGAAAGTGTTTCATAATCAATGCTTATGCATGATTGATCTTTCTTGTTTTACTGTAAAAGTAGTAAATTCATTACATTATATAAGGAAAGTCATGTGTTTCCCACATCAGATTTTTTTTTAATATCTACGGAGCACGCTACATTTCTAGTCGTCGTTATGTCATAATTTCGGGCAAGTATCAGAAGAAGTCATCGTTGTTGTGTCGTTATTAAGTCATCACTGCGTTTTCTTCTAATGTCCTTCCTCGGTCACAAGTTGTGGTTCACTCCATTTATCCCCCTTTGCTTCTCATTTGTAGCATTGAGAGTGACGCAACAAGCTTCATCTGAATTGGCTAGGATTCCATCCAATGCCGTTCTTTACATTATTTTAAGAGTTCGTTCGACCCCTTCTGGCTTGACTCCCCTGATTTATGGTTTCATTTGACCTTTTGGTTCACATGCTGTAAACCCTGGCGTCTTTTTGACTGGACGTACTGTTGCCGTTTTAGACACCATAAATTTGTACATAAAAGTGTCTCACCAGAAACACAGAGCTTCGTGTGAGATCTATTTCTGGTCTCACAAAATGGATGTAATTATTATTTTAATTTTTATTACAAAAAATACAGAATATATTTTGCTGAATTTTATTTCATATTTTTTATGGGATAATTTGAATATTTTCTAAAACTTTCGCAGCAATTTTTGGAATTTTAAATTCGCTTAAAAAATGTTTGAAAAATTAAGTCCCATTGAGTTCAATGTATTTCATTTTTTCAACCCGGGTTCAGTCCAAAATTAATTGAATGATATTATTCATTTATATTTCCATAGGTACCACAGACCGTCTGAACAACATACCAAGTTTTATTTTTGATATGTAATTTTTACTGCAGTTATCGGTCGAATGGACGGACAGACAGGCAGACAGAATAAACACAGTCATAAACACTTTTCAACTATGTTGTAAAGTGTTAAAAAGGAATGTCATTTGGCGATTCAATGGTGTTTGACGACTTAGCAAAAATTAAAAAAAAAAACCATCCACTTTTGTCCATCGTTAAATCTGGTTTTGAAATGTACACCAGACGTTTACAAGAAAAGGTGATCTGTTTGGAGTAGTTTTAAAAGCACATCTGATAGATATGTCTTTAATTCTTCGTGACCCATTTTCACGATTTAGTAGCAATAGTGTAAATACACTTTATTTCAAAAAAATATATACACACTCATAAGAAATTGACCTACAGCCGCGAAACTCGGCGTGTATGTATTGTTTGAGGAGATATACAAATGATTAGAATTTGGGAGCAAAAAAGCATTTTATTAAGAAATTGTGGCAACAAGAAAATGACATTTTAGTGAGTGATAAATTCACCCCTGCAGCTATATAGGTAGATATTCGGCGCGACATAGAGTCAATTAAGTTACTTATGTTTCTCTGCGGCAGATTCTGCCACAAATGTTGCAACAAGTCAGTGGTATTCTGAGAAGTATTCTGATTCAGTGGTATTCTGAGAAGGCTGCCGTATCTGTCATAGGGTCATCATTCAGATTATAACCCCCACTATTTCTCATCCGCGTTTTGATCTAGCTTATCCCCCTGTAGCTTCAATTAACATACACATTTTACTGTTATTTAAGGGTATCACGAACGCAACTCGGGTGTACAAGAATTGCACGAACAATTAACTCTACTTTAGAGAGTACCACGCCCGCTGAGCGGATTTAAACCTCAGCTATATGTGAGAAAGTAAATTTTACAACATGTTCGTCTGGAGAAAAGGCTAATTTCGGATTGGGGGAGGGGCGTGTCTATCCCACTGCGCTGGTGTACATAGATTTCACGCAATTTATATTCGTATTTATAGAGCGTCACGTAAAAAACCACTCAAAGATGCTTCAAAAGTAGCCGCTTAGAGACCTTCCGTTCGCATATTTGTTTTGTTTACGTGCTTTAAAAATTGATTGCTAAAAATGTGATTGCTAAATTAAGTGACCTCTAGCTATGGGCAACGCAATTAATGTTAAATTTTCTATTCTGCCATGGACCCACTTGAACTTCTCACTCTGAACTTTGAACCACGTTTGTTGCATTTTGGCTTTTGCGCCCGAGCAGCGGTCGCAGAAAGTTATAAAAAACGTATTGCTACGAAAACTGATTTCTACATTTAGTGACAACTAGCGGACAAAGCCCGCTTCTGAGTCTTTAATATCTGAAGAAATAAAAGCGAAAATATAGTCAGCTCATGGAGTTACAGATAAGACCAACCACCTCCATGATTTAACTTAATAGGAAAATTAATATTGAGAGGTTACTTAATTTAGAAATTCAGAATATGAATATTTGAAACATGGAGTTACAGATACATCTTCAAATGCGATTAAACAATGCAATTAATGCAAACTTTGTTTATGGATAAACCCCGGTTTCTGAAAATTACAACACCTTGAAGGAATAAAAAAAATGAAATTGATTCCACAGCATTTAAATGAAATTAATTTTGCAAGCGACCTGTATCGTTTCAAATAAACAATTATATTTACAAAGCAAAAAACCAGTATTACATGTCGAAAATCAGTATTTGGTAAAGCCACCACGGTCTGTAATAAGTGCTTCTATACGACGTAGCATCGAATCAAGCAGATTTTGAATTTGTACCTCAGGAAGAGCATTCCAGATTGCTTCTATCCGAACGCAAAGTTCAGCTGTATTATCTACGGGAAGAGCTTCACGAGCGAGAGGCCGATCGACGAAATCCTAGACATTGTCAATAAGCGACATATCCGGTGAATAGACAGACCAGTGAAGAAGCTGTACCTGTTGTGCTGAAAAGCAGTCTTGAACATTCCTAGCAACATGTGGGCGGACATTGTCCTGTTGAAATACAGTTCCACGAATGAGTTGAAGGAATGATACGACTTCGGACTTTATAACTTCTCTGATGTGCAGGTTGCTGTTGGGATTAACCACAATTCTTAGCAGATGAGATCGTCCAAGATACTACAATGGTGCCCCAGACCATCACGCTTGACTTTTATCCAGTATGGCATTGGATAACGTACTCCGGAAGGTGGCGTTCTTCGTATAACGTCTAACTTGGATGCTGTCATCAATGTACTTCAAATTAAAATGGGATTCATCATATAAGACAACTTGTTGTCAATCGGCACGTCAGGGTCTGTGGTGATGGGCCTATTGTAGCAGCAGGCGTCGATGGTTTTGCGTCAGGGAAATCCCGTACAAGAAAATTCTTGCACTCAGTCCACGGTGCAGCAGACGCCAACGAATTGTTGAAACAGACAATGACACACCTGTAGTAGCACTCCAACGCTCTGCCTACTGTTGAGATGAAGATGTACGGTCTATCACTACCACGCAAATGAGGTATCTATCATCCCGTGCTGATGTAAGATTTCGTCGTCCACTGCCGGATTTACTACTCGCACGGTTCTCTTCAGTTCACTGCTTCCATAATCTCATCACTGTCGTGGCATTGCGCTCTATATAAAGTACTATTGTACGATAAGAAAAAACAATTCACGAAGGCCGATCATTATTCCCCGTTCAAACTCCCTAATTCTCGATAAGTTCTGAAGAAATTTATACAAATTAGTTTAACCCATGAAAAAATTAGAAAGATAAAGGAAAAATATTGTCTATTTTATTTTACATCAGAAATGTTTTAACGTTTTTGACAACTAACGAAGCCCAAAAGTACCTATGTTGTTATACAGAGTATTTCGCTGGGTAGTAAGTCTCCCCAGGTGACCAACTATATTTTTGTTCCCACTCTGTATATAAATATGATGTTTGGTTGACCACGATCGCTGAGAAATGAGTGGCAGTAATAGTACTATTAACTCAATGACTCATTGTGACATTACTCTATCAGATGGCCGGGTACACTATTTCCCTCCGATATCGATGTGCGTATTTCACCGTGTTGTTGAACGTCTTTGCAGCGGAGGACCTTCTATTATAATATGGAGCGTCGCGTTCGAGTGTGTCTGTCTGTCGGTGAAGGACAGCTCCAGAATTTATTGTGAATGGTACTACCTTCTCATGAACTAAAATATCTTCTAAACTGAACGTTATGTTTCTATGTAGAGTGGGGAGAGAAGTGTAGTTGGTTCTGTGGAAGGACTATGTAATGTGAAGCACCCTATAAATAGCGTTTAATTGTAAGTTGTCGTTATCTGTAAGGCCCTTATATCGAACGGGCACATCTTCCATTTGCAATCGCGCTTGCACATCCGTTTACTATTGCGCAGTGACCCGATATTATGCATTGTGGTATAAATTCGCAATAAAATGGTATAATGTTTGGACGTAAATTGTTCGAATAATGGATATGAATGTTTAGATTCCCGAAAGAATAAGAAAAAAATGGATTATAAATTGTAAAAGAATGTAAGAATGTAAAAGAATTGTAAAAGAATGCAATAATATCGTTTTACCGCCGCTATCGGCGATAAGTATGCCAAATAGTTGCGTTCCACTGAGGTTAGCAAGGATATTTTTGGAGGTCCGTGGTACTAGTCCTCAGTCTTTGTCGCCAAGGCGTTTCAATTTATCATGCGATCATACGCCAACCTGTATTATATGTCATTTTCAATCTCACTTCCACATTGGTTTACTATTGAGCAGTGACTCGAAATCACACATTGTGATATAAATTGGCAATAAAACTGGATAATGTTTAGTCGTAAATTGCTCTAATAATTGTCGAAAAGAGAATATAAATGTTTAGATTCCAGAAAGAAAAATCTGAAGTGGGCAACACATGACTTTCCTTATATAATGTAATGAATTTACTACTTTTACAGTAAAAAAATAGGCTTTTCTTATAGTAGATACTAATATTCTTTCCAAGACATTAAATTTTCAACAATTGGTCGTCATTTTCATTGATTTAGCGTCATTTTTATCAATTTGGCGAGATTTTCGTTAATTTGGCAACATTTCAAAAAGTCGCCAAGTTGGCGACATTCCGCCAAATTCGTCGCCAAAATCTCGCCAAGCGTTATGCACTACGAAATAAGTTATTCTTACAGTAGATAAATGACTATTGGCGTTCAAATACAAAATATTACTCAGAGTATCTTTTATCATGAATGGAACGAGCTAGATCCACGAGAATGATGTCACCCAATTTATCGCATGGTATTACATATGAAAAGTGAACATGTTTATCAATAGGAAATATTTTTTTTTTATTTTATATAACTTTTTGATATTTTTTTAAATGTACAATATCTCGAGAACAGCTCGTGTTAGCGTTCTAAAATTTATGTCAATCGTTTTCTAATGAAAAATTACATAAGAAATGTCTATTTGCGTAACTTTATTAGTGGTTTTGATTTTTTGACGATTTTTTCAAAATTTCATTCGAAAATTTAGGGGCGTTCTGAACATTCGATTGCGTATAAAAACAATAAGCTTCCAGTGTTTACGGATTGTGATTTTTGTACCAAATTTGGTTCAAATCGGTTCATTCGTTCGTCAGTTATCGTCTCCACAGACCCACTGACACACACACCCACACACATACTTTCACACACACACACACACACATCACTTCAAAAATGTTTGATTCGTGATCAGGGATGCTTGAAACGTGCTCTCCCGTCGAAAACTTGAATTCAAATTTTCGACCCCGTCACAATACTTTCCTTATACATTATGTATATAAGGAAAGTAACAAGAAAAATCAATTGATTATAAATTGTTGTTGTAACATATGGCTTTATTGGAATCTAATCCATACAAATAGAGATCTCATTACATACAAAAATAACCAGAGCAAGCAAAGGATTATAAATTGTAAAAGAAATGAATGCAAGAATATCATTTTTATTTTTGTCACTATCTGCGATAAGTATGCCGTAAAAAACTGCTTTCCATGATAGCCAGTAAAAGATTTTGAAGGTCTGTGGTGTTAGTTCTCAATCCTTGTCGCCAAAGCGTTTAAATTCAGCATGGCGCTCATATGTTAACCTACATTATAGAAGGTTTAGTTATCTGGATTTTTATAACAAAATAACTACATTTGTCAACACTTCCGTATGTAGATAAATGATAATAATAAAATATTCTAAATATAGGTCTATTTACAGAATATGGGGCATAAAATCACATGAAATTCCTTGGGTATTATGAAAATTTAATGTGTGAGTTGGCTATATTTAAGAGCTCTAGTGTATTTTGTACTTGTCATATGCCTTTGATGCAGAGCATCTATAAGTCCGAAAACTCTAAGCTGAAATTTATGTAACTTATATGCTGTAAATAGATTTTTATTTAGATTTTTTATTATTAGCATCATTATAAGCTGGGAATTTTGCAAACTAGAGATATACATCGCATACGTCATATAATGTCAAAACTCGTAAGAATATTTTTCAAGATATCGTATATCATAATGCTCTGTCATAGCACTCTTGATTTAAAAAAAATTCATAACATGATATTTTATACAGAAATGCTAGAAAAAAAGTAGTAAAGTTTGAGTGTTGTTCTATCAAAAATATCTGTTGTGCCCGCAAGAACCGTGACACCCTGATAATAGATGTTCTCAGACTAGGAAAAGGCAATTTGTTATCCTCTGGACAGATCGCTTTTTTCAAACTGCCTTTCAATATTTTCAGCGGTGATAAATTTAAGAGATTTTGATGTGACGTATCGATCTGAAATTCTAAGATCTGGCAACTGTAGATCTCTATCATTTTCTCTCCGGTCTTTTGAACATTTATTCAGCAGAATACATGCACTCAATGTAACAAATAAAATAACAACCCTGTACCGGGAAAACCCTGCTAATCTTATACAACGTGGGTCTAAAAAGTAAGAATACACGGTACATTATGACTGTACTAGTGACCTTCACAAATTCTCTAAAAGCTATCCGTCTTAATTGGTTAAGAGGAACACGTGCATAATTATCCCAATTACTGTCGTTAAAGGTGAATAAGACAGTGGGAAATTCTACCCCACATGAATAAATGATAAAATAATACTTTGCGGATTTTATAGTAAGCGGTTCGGAACAAACAATGAGGATTTATGCCAAATTATGTTTCGTTGCTGCACAACAATGCCAGACCAAACACTTAAATCTATAAACACTGCGACCTTTTTTTGAACAGTTCGAGCTTATCGTTTTATTTTAGCATCCTTCACCTACATCCGAACGTGAATGGAGCAATTATCATTTAATTATCGCATTTAAGATTTTTTATGGTCGACAAGAGAGTCGGAAGTCACCAATACACAAAATACGTTATGCAAAACCGGCTTGAAGTATCGATTTGACGAGACCATGCTTGTAGAATGTTAGACTTCAGTCCGTTTTAAAAATCAAAATCGTCCAACATCTGTTATCGAAACAGAGAGTCCTAATTTCCTCTCATATATCATAACCCTACACAGGCTCGACCATATCAAAGATATACATCTTATGTATTCAAATCACAATCGTGCAATATCATAGCCCACTGCACACTCTGCCACATTAATTATTTTGTTTCGGCTACCAAACGTAGAACATTATACAATATTTTGCTTGAAAATCACAGCCGGTTGAACCCAATAACACTTTCGCTGCGGTTGGATTGATAACGAGATCATAAAGAGATCATAATGAGGCCATAAAGAGGTCATAATGAGGTCATAAAACCCTGTAGTCACATGCAGCTATTTTTCATTGAAACTTGCTTTCAGGGATAGCCACCTATGACTGTAAACACTTTCGGGGAAATATGCCCTGGCATAAATAGTTTTATTTAATACTAGAAAATGTATCCAGTGTTGTTTGGGATTTAAAGCAAGGATTGATTGAATTAATTCATTCAATTTTCAAAAGGCGTAAGTCACCAGCTGCGCGAGCATGTGTAACTGTGCCGCGCCCTTTAAGCGGGCTTAATATGCCCTAAATATGCGCCTAAACATGCTTTAGTCCGCTGCGTGGTGTCAGGTGATAGGCCCAATCAATGCTACGATCTTATGAGATTGCATATTATACCAGAAATGCACCTTTTGCCTTCTACGCGAGCAAACGTTCTAAACGATACGTCCTAAATTATACTTCTGATACGTCCTAAATTATACTTCTGATACGTCCTAAATTATACTTCTGATACGTCCTAAATTATACTTCTGATACGTCCTAAATTATACTTCTGATACGTCCTAAATAAAACCATTTGATATGATAAATACGTCTTTTGTCATTTGCGTACGCCCTAAATAAATGCCTTTAGAACGTCTTAAATACATGGTGCAATTCAGTATTATCAACAGAAAAATTGTAGTTTTAACAACCTATAATAGATGGCGCAATCAATCAATTCCGGTTCAAATAGATCACACACAATACAGAACAAACACACTATAAATTCCGACTCATATCGAATACTCAAAATATCAATAAATTCTGTTTAGACTCCGGAGGATGCCATTTATATCTTCGCCGATGGCAGCAGAAATGAGCAGGTAAACACTGGTAGTGGTATACTCGTAAATACGCATGACAATATGGTGAGCATAAGTAGGAAAAACCCAGATTTCTGTTCAGTATTCAGGTCCGAATTAATTGCTATTGACGAGGCAGTTAAATAACTTATTGATCACGACTTCAATGAAGAGGTCTGGATATTCTCGGACAGTAGAAGTGCCATTCAACATCTATGCAAATGGAGGGGTGTTGGTGATCTCACAGGCATAGAAATTATAGATAAACTTAAAAAGTTGTCGGAACATAGTGAAATCCATATTCAGTGGATTTCCTCACATGTTGACATATATTTCAATGATGTTGCAGATGGCTTGGCCAAGGCAGGCACTATATCCCCAGGGATGTCCTCGGGAGCACTTACGTTCCTGGAATTATCCTCCAAGCGTCAACTCATGATTAACAAGAACTGGCGTACAGCTCCCCCTCATGAGTGATACAGAGGTCTCCATCCGGGGGCTGCTTTGGAGTTCAAGGGAGCAAGAATTGAACAGACCGTCCTAACAAGATTTAATAGTGGTCATATAAGGTCACTCTTCTATTACAGGGGATGTAAGACATACGCTTCATGTACTAAATGTGAGCAGGAACCGGCTTCTCCCAAGCATATTCTCTCTTACTTGGGGCTGAGTCGTGAAGATCTTGAGAGGACTCCTTCCTTAGTGATGGACTTTCTGAGAGTGTGTGTTTTGTTGGATCTAGTTTAGAATATTCTAGATTGGGTGGAATAAGTAACAACAACAACAATAAATTCTGGGAACGGAAAACACTGATCATAATATTTTTAATTTAATGCGAAATTTCCGCATTACAATAATTTATCAGTATTTACCAAATAAATATACCAAAATTATTTACATATAAAGGGCAGTATTCTGGAGCTTTACTTTGCATATAACATTACATACTGAAAACGAAGCTAGACATTGAACTCATTCTTAATTCATTTACGACAATGGATATTACAATACCTCCTATTGTGTTGTGACTACACAGACAGTGATTGAATGTTGTCTTTAATTACAGTAAGATTATTCCATGAAAAAACCTGCGTATTAAATTACTTACGGACAGAATACCCACAGGCCTCACTAGTATATCTAATGACAAATTTCACCAATGGATATTGTATCAATGTATTATTTTCATGATATTATTTCAGTGCCACTATATTATGTTTCATACGGTTTCCCGTTAATAAAATAAAATGATTTGGAAACAATACATATTTGAGAAAACTTAGATATCGAAGTTGATTTTATTTATAAATAAAATACTTCGGAGCTTGTAAAGAACCGTGCTGCCCCAACCGGAATTCAAATCATGAAACTTTGCACTGGCCAGCCGACACTTTACTGTTGAATTAATGAAACATAATTGCTATCTCTTATCGTTGACGTGGACTTTGCATTCTCCACCCTCTGTGTCAGATTGACATGCAATTGATAATCTGACTGACAACCTCCTGCTATTTTTACCTCCAGTTAGATTGTTGTTGTTATTTTTATCCTCCAAGTTAGCTTTCTAGATGGTGGTTGACCATCTGTCCAACCTCCAGAGCTCAATATACCAGAATCAGCGCTCCATATGCCAGAGTCCACTGAATTCGTTCTAGTCGTAATAGGATCACTTTCAGACCTTCGGCATTTTTGCCCGAACCTGCAGTGCGCATTTGTTCGGGCGCCATTGTAAAGAACCTTTTTGCCCCAACCCGAAATCGAACAACGGATTATGTTGCTGAAAGCGGACTCGCTACTGCTAAGCAACTAGGACGGAATTGCAAATTCTTATCGTCAAAGTGGAATCTGAAAGCTTTAGGCAAAGAAAAATTGTTTCAGTTTTAACAGCGTGCAGTATATGGCGCCATCAATCAAATTCCATCAATCAAATTCGTAAATTTTAAACTAATTCGAATTTTTAATAAAATCTCACCGAAGGGTATCGTTACGGGTACAGAAGTTCATATGTACCAAATTTCAGTGCCATATGAGATTAGACTTTCTGCTACAGACAAACAGACACCGTCCTTTATTATTATTGATGCCACTGTTAGCGCAGCCTGGCGATGCTTCTGCTAGGTCCAGCGAACTACTTCTCACCTTTAGAATGTAACTTTACTGTACCTATATTTATATTTATTAATGTTCCATATATTGTCATCACATCTAACTCTGCGAGGAAGATATGGACAGTACGCAACATGTGATTCTAGAAAATATATTTTGTAGTGTTTATATACAGTGAAAATTAAAGAAAAAATCTCATGTGAGCATAACATTATTTTCCCTATATAATGCAATTAATTTACTTCTTTCACAGTGACAAACTGATGTATAATACCCACGGCAGAAGTGTTTATAGCGTTGAATTGTACATTTGAAGCTTTTCTGGATGACAACGTGTAAAAGTACCGGTGAATACCGTGTAAAATACCTGTGAATACCGCGTAGTATCGTGTAAAAGTACCTATTTCGAAATACCTGTGAATTTATATTTTACACAATTCTAAATTGACAATCATCAATACTGACTGATAGTATCTGCAATGAACAATATTATCCATATACTCATATTAAAATATTTTAATTATTAATTCATCAATTTGGCGTGGCGATATGTCGCTAAATTAGTCTCCACGTCCACTAAAGTTTAAAGTAAGAACTTTTATTAGGTTTAAATGACTATTGGGAAACTGTTGATCCCAAAAATACCAAACTATTACACAAGTATCTTCACTCGTGCATGGAACGAACTAGTTCCACAAGAATGACGTTAACAAATTTTTAGTGTATTATCACTTGAAAAGCGAACACATTTAACGATAGATAAATAATTTTATTTAATTTTATGCAATATGTTGGATGAATTTATCACAGAAACGTGCAATGTCTTGAAAGCGGTTCTGCTAGACTTCTAAAGTTTATGTCATTCGTTTCCTAATGAAACATTACATAAGGAAAGATAATTTACGTAAAATGATTAAATTTTCTGATTTTTGGATGATTTTTCAAAATTTTATTCTAAAATTTTGGGGTCTTCCGAACATTCGATTGAGTTTATCAACAGGCTTCCAATATTCACCAATATTCATATTTGTATCGAATCTCACGCAACACGCTCGTGAGATTTCGTACCCCCCCCCCCCACACACACACACTTACACATAGTGCCGTTGGCACATTTCGGGGCCGAAGCCCGGTGGTTTGTTCGCTGGATTTGCTGCCGCCGTGTTCATGCGGAGTACGATCACGTTAGACATGTAGGTCCGTAAGTCCTTCCGAGAGGTTGGTGGTAGGGGAAGGAGGGTACGGTCTCTGTGGATGCCTCCCCCACTGGGTTCCCGTCTAAATTGGATGGCACTTCCCGGTCGTCCAAACGGTTACCTTACAACTTTCTGGTAGGTCGGACTGTCTGGGTTTCAACAACAACACACTTACACATAAGCACAGACAACACCTCCAACCATTCGATTCGAGTCCAGGGATGCTTAAAACGTGTCGAAATCACGAATTCGAATTTTTGACCCCGTCACAATTTTTTCTTTATAGATTAAACTATATATACAGGAAAAACAAAAACGATTTTGTACACTTTTGAAGCGTCATAAAATATTTATAAGGCAATTGTTTTCGTACATTTTTGGAATACATGTAGGGCATTTTTAGCTGCACTAAAACTGACACCATTTCGATAAAGAAAGGATTTCAGAATAAAAAAAATGTTCTTTTAAAGATATAAAATTCTGTCTTATTTTTTCACACTCGCTTGTCAACTGGAAAAGGTTTCAAAAGACCTGTCACTTTTATTATGTTCTGACAGATTAAATGTTTGTTAGAAATCTTATAAAATATATATCTTCGAAACAGTCAATTTTAAAAGTCTTCGGATAAATACATCTTTGTAAAAAACAATCAAAAGTATTCGGCGTTGCCGATGACTAAAATAGATTCTGAGTCCCTATTTGATGTTTTTTTTTCAAACATTCATATTCCCAATTTTTGCTTTCTCATGAGAAAAAGTTTGGGAAAGTATTGTTTTCACGAAAATTTTCGATTTCGAGATTATTTATATATGTTTTAAACATTTATGTTTTAATATATATGTTTTGATTAATATATGTTTTAAATATTTATGTTTTAATATATATGTCTTAATTAATATATTTTTTAAAACATCCTGAACACGTTTTGACTATTTTTGGAGTGATGTCCGTCTGTCTGTCTGTCTGATGTCTGTGGTCCATGTCTTGTACACGATATCTGCTACAAATAGTATTGGAATTTCCGTAAACTTTATATCCGGCTTTTTTATCAAGGAAAACAAGAACTAGATAGAATTACTTTAATTCGAGTGAAAACGTATATTTTTTATTATTTTTACCATGGCAGCGTTGGACAAAATTTGATATAATCATGCGCAGAAGGGATTTTTTATGGACTAATGATCACGAAATTTAATAGTTTCAACCATTGTTGTCAAAAATAGCCGCAATGCAATTTTTGTATTCGTGACGTCATTAGATCCCTTCGGGGGAAGGGACCTCCCGGCCCCTTTAGCGCCCCTCGAGGGTACATTGTCATGTATAGTATCAATCAAAAGATTTTGTCGAGCTCTTTAAAGTGAAGAGAAAACGCTATAATTGTAATCATTTAGATCATCTATACCGATTTTTCAAATGTTTGGTTATAAAATTTGAAAATTTAAAAACCTACAAGCTACTTAAAAATGGATAATGTTATGTGAAAGCCGAATTGAGACACAGTCCAGTTAATTATGTCCATTTGTGCCACAATTAGTAACCGGGTGTAAATGAAAATGAGCATTCCTAACATCTTTCGTTTGCAAGTTGTTGTAAAAAACTTTTGAAGGAATATGATGTAAGATGAATGTGACTTCTCTACATAATGGAATTACGTTGAATCTTTTACAACGAAGGAATCATATACAAGTGTCAGGACCCAACGTTGAATTCTGTATTTTGTTTTGACACTTTTCTCGGTGGCAACATGTAAAACAATTTTGAAGTTATAAATTGACTCATATTTGGGGCGAAAATGACTTGATTATTAATTAACAACAACAATAACAATTAATTAACTCTACGGGTTTTTAATTGATTCTTCTATCTTGTTTTGATACCGAGTTCCTGTTTCTAATTTCTTCAGTTTTCCACCAAAGCCGCTGTAATCACTTTTTTCCAATGGGGTATATTCATTTTACTATGGAAAGGTCTAAAATGTGCACATAGGTATCTATCACTTCAAGGGACCAAGAACTTTGTTCTAAAGTTCTTGGCTGCTTAAAGACATTCCTGGGAACCATGTAAAACCAAGACCATAATTTCAAAGTCTCACCAGTTAGAAAATATCTAATTTTCTATAAACACTTGCTAGGTACGTTTAGTATTTATGTGCATGATATAGTTAATATAATGTATAAAGAATTTAAGAAAGAAAAAATTATCAACTTCCACCAACCAAGTTCCTGCTTTTGACTTCTTTAACTCTCCCCCAAAGCCGCTTCAATAATTTGTATTCAATGGGGTATATTCATTTTACTACAGAAAGGCCTAAAATGTACATAGGGATCTATCACTTCAAAGAACCAAGAACTTCATTCCAAAGTTCTTGGTTGCTTAAAGACATTCCTGAGAACCATGTAAAACCAAGAAGCTGAATTCAAAAACTCCCCAATTAAAAAATTTCTAATTTTCTATAGGATGTTTAATTTTTTAAAAAAAATCTTATTTTCTATAAGACGTTTAATTTAAAAAAATTTCTAATTTTCCATAGGATGTTGAGGGACGTTTAATATTTATGTGCATGATATAGTTAATATAATGTATAAAGAAAATAAGAAAGAAAAAATAACCAACTTTCACCGAGTTCCTGTTTCTGACTTCTTTAATTCTCTCCCAAAGGCGCTGCAATCAATTTTATTCGTTGGGGTATATTCATTTTATTATAGAAAGGCTTAGCATGTACGCTTAGGGACATATCATTCCAACGTTCTTGAGTGCTTTTCTGGGAACCCTTTAAAAACTTTTCTGAGAACCCTGTAAAATCCAGACGCTGAATTTAAAGACTCACCAATTAGAAATCTTCTAATTTTCTATAGATACTTGTTAGGGATGTTTAATATTTATGTGCATGATATAGTAAATATGATGTATAAAGAATATAAGAAAGAAAAAATTACCAACTTTCACCGAGTTCCTGTTTCAGACTTTTTTAAAACTATCCCCCAAAGCCGTGGAAATAACTTTTATTCAATGGGTTATGTTATATTCATTCTACTATAAAAAATCTTAAAATGTGCACATAGGGACCTATCACTTCAAGGGACCAAGAACTTCATTCCAAAGTTCTTGGGTACTTAAAAGCATTCCTGGGTACCATGTAAAACCAAGAAACTGAATTCAAAGACTCACCAATTAGAAATTTTCTAATTTTCTATATGTTACGGACGTTTAATATTTTTGTGCATGATATAATTAATATAATGCTTAAAGAAACTAAGAAAGAAATAATCAACAGCTTTGAATAGAAAACTTCGCAATTATACATATTTATAGATATGGAAATCAATATTTTCCCCTTTTTACATCACCCTTGATATTAAAAATTTAGATCTGACAGCCTATAAAACTTTTCTCGCAATTTGAAATATAATGAATAATTCATCACTCGATATTTGTTTCCAAGGGCTTGAAGAAATGGAAATATAGAATAATTTAACACATCATTTGCAGAGAACTTAAACGGATAAAATTATAAAAATAAACTAAGAATAGTTTTACTTTCTCTAAAATACATCCCATGCATTGTACAATACATGAAAATCCATTACAGTACATTGCACTATACATGGAAATGTACGCGAATTTACGACGGATCAATATGTTTTGGGCCATCTGGGATATGAATACATGACTTTTAGCTTGATGTCTGTGCAGTGCATGTCTGTATATTTGTCTCTTTGTCTGTCTGCGCAATGTATGTCTAAATTCTAGCTCAAAAACTAATTGACGAAGTTTCCTGAAATTTGGTAGTTATATTACTTATGCAATGCCCTAGTGCTGGTAAGATGATTTGGAAAAGCAGAACGGGCCTATTGTTTTGTAATGGATAGCCAGAATCATCAAAATATGAAAAGGAAACTACATATATTTAAATACATGAATTAAATTCTTGTTTCATACGCAATTGTTGCTAGCAAAACAAATTAAATCAGCCCAATTTGTCTAGGATTAGCGGTTCTCAAAACAAAGAAAACTTGAGCAACGTATATAAGCACAAATAACAAAACAATGCAGCACACAGCTTTTTAGGGAGATACGCTGGGTCTCCTGCGTCAGTGCAAGAAAACCAACAAACTCGAAGAAAAATATAGCTTTTAGACTTCGGGTTTGTTGATTCTCCTGCACTGACAAAGGGAATACAGCGTATTCTCGAAACAGCTGTATATTGCATTATTGTGCTCTTTGCGCTTATATGCGTTGCTCAAGTTTTGCTTATCTTTTTCACAAAGTGCATTTTACTTATTGGTTCTCGAAATATTTCTTTATTTTTAGAACTTTGGCAAACGTTTTAAAATGTGCTATCGCCAAATGAAAGGAAAAATGTTTTAAGATAGAGGAGTGGTGAACCCATCCAAAAAACTGCCCGTACTGCTATGAAATTACGTGTATGGATAAATTTTGTAAAACTAGAACTAGAAAAATGTTTTCGGATTATAAATTATCTAATCCACTTTTAAATAGTAAATTATATATAAAATATATATATGATTTAGTATATATATTATTAATATATAATTAATATATTATAATATTAATATATAATAATTATAAATTAAATGTATATCAAATTTAGCATCATATGTCAGAGCTAATTTTTAATCACTTTCTTAATAATACTGCTAATTTGATGTAATTTCAAATAAGTGTCCATTTCATATCAACTCAATTCAATTTTTATTTTTATGTTATTGTAAAAACAAACAGTTTTACGTAGTCAAATCTAAAACCAAGAGTACATTGAGAAAAAAATTGAAAGTTGTAAAATGTTAAAATTCTAAAAATTAAAATATGTGTAAAAAAGAACCGTTAAAACTGTAGAAAGTGGAACAGAAGTCCTTCATTATGTCTAAATTCCTATCTAAAATCTCATTTACATCGTAAAACGGGTAACTCGTAAGATAATTCCTTACTATATTCTTAAACTCTTTCGTATCCATATTACAGTAAATTTATTATATAATCTCAGTAACATTGCTTAGAAAATGTCCGATTTCTAAATTTATTATATAATCTCAGTAGCTTTGTTTAGAGAATGTATGAATTCTAGCAATCTCTCTTAGGACAGTTTACTATCTATATTTTCTTTCGTATCATAGGGGTAGTTAAAATTTATTATATTTATTCTAGAATTTTGTTTAATATTCATTAGAAAACAATAAAAAACAAAAACAGATAGTAATGCCTTAATTTGTAATCCTCAAAATATTCTGCACAGTCAGTTAGTTCTATGGCCTGCATCGCCTATTAACCTTAATGCACGGTTTTGTAATATAAAAGTTTCTTTCTGCTTGAATTACCCCATAGATTTATGCCATTTTATGCTACTGTATGCAGTGTAACTAAAAATATGTAAAATAATAGATTATTACAGACAAAGTCATAATATACTTATATAAAGTTTTTATTTTACTGTCCGCAGTAGTACATTATCGACATAGCTATTTTTGACAAAATGTTTTCGGGTATACTAATCAAGAATGAAGAAGATAAAATATCGAAGTTTTCATGTTTCCGTTTGAAATACTGAAATACATCCAGTTCTTTCGGAGAACTAATTTCAGAATCTTGCTACTAACAGACGCAATAGAAAGAAACATTTTTTCTACAATCTATCGGAAAGAATACAAAACTTTCAGTGTAGAATTTTTTAACACTCATATTTTCATCCATACACTAATGTTGGAAAACGTCATTAACTGTCTTTTCCGGCCAGGATTAGAAACATTTACCACGCCCCCTACCTCATGACATCGTTTTTGATTTTTATACGTAAAGCACAATCAAAGCTCCTTATAATGAAACTAAAGTTCTTAAAACATATTCCGTTGCATGATATTTTCATTATAATGTTTTTCATTTTATATTAAAATTGAAAATTCTGAGCCGAACGATTGAGTATTTATTTCTCACTATACGGTAAAACCCGTTATGAAGAGTTTTGACTTTTGTAATGAAACTTATAAGCAACTATATCGAAGTATTAACGTATTTATAATTTACTTTTACAGACTAATTTTTGCGTGATTTAAAGTTTTCAAACTTGACGATAATAGGATCTGTATCGATTTGTTCAAAAAGTTATATTTTACTACAGTATAAGGCAAGACGTAATAGTTGAGCTTACTTCAATGTTGTCCCCATGAAAGGAGGCAGTGGCTGTTTTGCGCCTGCTAACTGTGCATGACTGCCTTGCAGCACATTTCTACCGTATTGCCAATTTTACTGAGGATACTTGTCCGCTGTGTAATGCTAATGGCAAAACACCATTAGCATTACACAGCGGAGTCAGTCAGTCCTCTATGGTGCTACTGAGGCTTCCAGATATTGGGAGAGGAGAGGACTAACTTTTGAGGCAATAGTCTGCGATTATATTTTGAACGCTTGTCGTTTTTTGCATTGTTTGTTCTTTTGACTACTTTCGTTCTTGTTCTTTTTGTGTTTGTATTTTTGTACTTTTGTATTTATTTATGTTGCCCTAACCATTAGAAAAAACCTCCATTGTTGTCCTGATATTAATTTTTGAAATTTTCAATCTGATAAAAGTTTACTGCGCACAAGAAGCAACGGAAACTGCTGTTGTCAACACCAAAACTAGGGCAATTCATTGAACTAGAATTACACCTTTAACGTACATTATTTTGCTTCATAACCAGATGTTATTTGGGTACGGTGAAAATAGTTCTGCGTCTCACTTCTGAACACGTGAAGTAATCTTACCGACTACGTCGATCGTGTAAAGTTATTTATTGAAATATTACTCGATATTTCATATCATTTTGGAGGCCCCTAAGTTGTTTACCACTGGAGGCCCGCAGTTGACATCCCTCTTAACACGCCACTGCGTCCTGGTCGAGCCGATGTTATATACGAACAATGTCTTATAAGAAACATTTTGAAAGTTTACATTTATTTTTAAATGAGGAAAAATAAATATTGAATTAAATAATATTTATGTAAACTGTCAATTTCTGCATTAAATAATGCAATTGATGCAATTCAAAATTAGAGGAAGAATTGGTGCAATGCAAATTAAAACTCAAATAATAAAGAATATTTCTATTCAAATTTATTTTGTCTTTCAATTTATTTTTACTTCCATATATTCAAGAAGAAAAAACACTTACTAGTTTTACATGTAATTAGGGAACTTTAACTAGAAATAATCGAAAATACATGTGCTAAAACACTTTCCTATTGTGCCAAATGAGAACAGATGGGATGTTACTAACACTGTCGACAACTAGGTATAGTACACCGATCCTTAAAGCATTATGATATTTTTAAGTTTATCGTTCATAAGAGTTTTATCTTTTTCTCTCTAACTCCATTTGATGTATGCTTATCAAAGAGTAACTAAAATGAGATGTATTTTTCTAATGCGCAATTTTATAAAGCAAAACTAGATTTTACCTTAACAGATAGATGTCCTATAATAATTGCGGTCAGAAGTGATATTTAATATGCGTATTCAATTAATTTTACTATTGGAATTCCCCTTTTGTCGGTGTATTTTAGTTATGTTTTAAAAATCCATAAGAATTTTTTCAATGAACCATTAATTTTATCACTATGAATTAAATGGAGTGTTGAAGGCTCAGACCGTCCGACTCATCCTGAGGATTTGAGCAACTATTTGGACTGCCGGGAATTAATTGGAATGTGGTTTAACTCGACTTTTTCATACCAAAATCCCTTTTTAGTATCCTTCTTTTTTTCAAGAAAAATTTTGAAAAATTAGTATCGTCCGTCCAGATGTTTACAATTACAGCGTGTTACCCTTCAATTTAAAGGGCCTGAAAGAATATTTCGATTGATACCATACTTAACAATGTACTCTAAGGGTAATTTACTTCCCGAGAGGGACTAATGGAGTAAAAAACAAAAAAAATGTTTGTATAGCAGCTATTTGTCACAGCAATAAATTAAACTATCAAGTCCCGTGATTCTTGGGCCATAAATAAATCATCTTCTGCATGATTATTTCAAATTTTGTCCTACGCTGCCATGTTAAAATAATATAATATTTCGAATAAATTTCGAAGTTTTCGCTCGAATTAAAAAAATAATCAATCTAATTCTGCAGTTTAGTTTTCGATAAAACACCATATAAAGTTTCGTGAAAATCCATTAATATTTGTGGCCGCTATCGTATATACAAGAAATCAACCAGAAATGCACACAGACGGACACCACTTCAAAAGTAGTCAAAACGTGTTCCGAATTCGAAATTTCGAATTCGAAAATTTTCGGAAACAATATTTTTCTATGCTATATTACATAGTATAAGAAAGTAAGAAGTGTACAGGGTGTCCAGAAAGTTCCGGAATGGCGCAATATCTAGAGAAATACACTTCGGATCAAAAACTATAAAAACACGTATTCAATATTTTTAGGAAAGCTATCCAATGATACTGAAATTGACCCCCTCCCCCCTTCTGGGGGGAGAGGGGTGGGGCAACTTTGAATTTTCAATGGGAACCCCCATTTTTATTGCAGGTTTGGATTCTCCAGAAAAAATTACTTACATTTGACCTACGTTTTTTTATTTTTGCTCCCACAAACTTCGCCATAATCGAGAAAAAGGGAAGTGCTGCACAAACGTTTAAAAATGGGAATGTCTCGGGAAATACACTTCGGATAGAAAAATAAAAAATTACTTGTTCAATATTTTCAAAAAAAACTATCTAATGATGCTAAAATTGAACCCCTCTAACCGCTCACTTCAACGACAACTGTTGACTTCTGTTTAGAAAACGGTTCAAAACTATTTTTTGCACTACCCAGGAACAACGATGTGGACGTAGTAGTTTTTTGTTCCCTTCGGGGTGCTTGATTAACATGAGTCCCCTTGCCTGACATGATCAGGGTGCTTTTTTCTGTAACTCCCCTTCCCTCTCATGATCGAGGTGCTTGATTAACATCACATTTTCTCGATTATAGCGCCGTTTGTGGGAGCAAAAATCAAAAATGGTATGTACTTTTTTTGGAGAATCCAAATCTGCAATAAAAAATGGGGATTCCCATTAAAGATTTCAAAGTTGCCCGACCGTCTGACCCCCAGGAGGGGGCCAATTTTGATATCATTGGATAGCTTTTCTAAAAATATTGAATACGTGTTTTCTTATTTTTTGATCCGAAGTGTATTTCTCGAGATATTGCGCCGTTCCGGAACTTTCTGGACACCCTGTATATATATTACTTCTTTTATCCATGTTACTTTCCTTATATACATAATGTATAAGGAAAGTATTGTGACGAGGTCGAAAATTCGAATTCGAGTTTTCGACGGGAGAGCAAGTTTCAAGCATCCCTGATCACGAATCAATCCATTTTTGAAGTGATGTCTGTGTGTGTGTGTGTGTGTGTGTGTGTGTGTGTGTGTGTGTGAGTCTGTGGAGACGATAACTGACGAACGAATGGACCGATTTAAACCAAATTTGGTACAAAAATCACAATTTGTAAACACTGGAAGCCTATTGCTTTTATACGCAATCGAATGTTCGGAACTCCCCTAAATTTTCGAATGAAATTTTGAAAAAATCGTCAAAAAATCAAAACCACAAATAATGTTACGCAAATAGACATTTCTTATGTAATTTTTCATTAGAAAGCGATTAACGTAAATTTTAGAACGCTAACATGAACCGTTCTCGAGATATTGCACATTTTTCATAAAAATTATCAAAAAGTCATATAAAATTAAAAAAAAAATATTTCCTATTGAGAAACATGTTCACTTTTCATATGTAATACCATGCATTAAATTGGATGACATCATTCTCGTGGATCTAGAGCTCGTTCCATTCATGAAAAAGATACTTTGAGTAATACTTTTGTATTTGAGTGCCAATAGTCATTTATCTGCTGTTAGACTAACTTATTTTTTTGTCCATAACGCTTGGGGAGATTTTGGCGACGAATTTGGCTGAATGTCGCCAACTTGGCGACTTTTTGAAATGTTGCCAATATAACGAAAATCTCGCCAAATGGATAAAAATGACGCTAAATCAATAAAAAGGATGACTAATTGTCGAAAATTCAATATCTTGGTAAAAATATTAGTATCGACTATAAGAAACACCTATTTTTTTTACTGTAAAAGTAGTAAATTCATTACATTACATAAGGAAAGTCATGTGGTGCCCACAT
Organism: Amaurobius ferox; assembly: GCA_951213105.1. Taxonomy (NCBI): domain Eukaryota; kingdom Metazoa; phylum Arthropoda; class Arachnida; order Araneae; family Amaurobiidae; genus Amaurobius; species Amaurobius ferox. The sequence continues at coordinate 77,680,121 of OX578152.1, read as the reverse complement.
CAGATTTTTTTTATTGCGTTTAAGAAATTCAGAAGCACTTTATCAGTTAAACATTTATTTTATCATGCGTAATATTTACGTTTCTCTCTAACTACATAATTTTTCTTCACATAACAATCCCCCCTCTTTTTTTCAAATTTACTGAGCAGCCCCAAATCGCTGAGCATAACGGCGGCCAGCCAACCAAATTCTCTCTTCTGTGGTTGTAGTCTTTTTCTTGGACGTGGTTTCTCCTTGCCTTTCTGTCCAGACGATGATGTGATGCCTAATGATCCTAAAACATACGGCTCAACGTCAACGTATTCAACAGATTCATCCGATGAAATTTCGTACAAATCAAAAGATTCCTTTTCAGGCGTACTTGGCCTTCGTTTTGGAGGTGGAAAATAATTGCAAGTGCGTCTGTATTGTATCTTATCATTTTCTTCGAGTTCTTTGACTTGCAGGAAAAGAGACTTTCGGTCCAAGTCTTTTAAACGTAGATGGAATTTTGCTTGTTTCTTTATTGGATGAATGGTAGCTTTTGTGGCCGCCATATTTTTGTGAATTATGCTGCTTTAGGCATTTTTATGGATAATATCTCACATCACATCTCCTCCTAAAAGCAAAATGATAGTTATAGTTTTTGCTAGATATTAAAGTATTAGTATTTAAGCTTGTCAAATATAGAAAAATTAGCATTGTTAAAAAATTAAACTAGAGATTTTAGTAGAGGAACCAGAGGGGGGCTCCATGTGCCCATCCCCCACCCCCACCCCTATCCTGCGAGACAATTTTTTATACCTCAGCGGGTTCTTAAAATGTCTAATGCATTCAGCGAAAAAACTGGATATTCTACCCAGAATGGCGGACAATTTTAAATTTTTGAACATGAATTTAAAAATTAATTTAAAAAAAAAATATTAGGGATGGGACTTCTCTTAAAGTATATACTTCAACTTTTTTTATAGTAATTTTTACATTAAAATTTGAATAAATTATTGTTTAGGATTATATAGGAAGCAGTAAATCAGTTATTCCGTTATGTTTTAAATATTTGCATAAGTATGTCATGCTAACGCGCATCATTCTAAAGTCCTCCAAACGCTACCGCCATAAATGTCAGTAATCGAGAGGTATCCACACACGGCTTTCTCTCCGATTCTTAGGAATATATTATATCTGTATGTCTTAGTCTTGGAGGGTGGGGATCATTTTTATTACACTGTTTTATTTAGTTTAGGTTTCTTTGTTTGGGACTAATTTTAAATTAAATGTTTGCCCCACTTCTATCTAACCGACTTTTTTTTTTAATTTCATACACATACCTATTTGCGATGGCAATACAACATTTCGTAATATTTAAGTTAATCCCCTCTCCGGATTCTGACCCCACCCCCTACCCTAAGAATCATTCTCAGAATAGCCCATAAAGACCGATTGTTATAAGATCGTTTTAAAAAAATGTATATATATATATAGTATATATATATATATATATATATATATATATATATATATATATATATATATATATATATATATATATATATATATATATATATATATATATATATATATATGTGTGTGTGTGTGTGTGTGTGTGTGTGAGGCCACATATTGCATTATACGCATAATGCGGTATTTAACTATTTTACAAGAATGTAATTATGTAAAGCAAAACATATGTTTCGCGCATCGCAGCATCGCGCACTTTTGCAGGCATCCAGGCATCGTTTATAGTCATATTCTAAATTATCGAATTTAAAGGGTGTATATAAAAAAGGTTCATTTTCAAACGTTCTAGCAAACGATATTAACAATTAAAACTAATGAATTTCAAACTACTTTTATAGCCTGAATTTGAAGCTATCTGTATGCAATATAAATATCTAAGACCTACGAATTTACAACTTTTAAAAAATTTATATGAATAATATGCAAGCACTATTTCCCATTTGCTTCATGAGGAACTTTGTCAATTTAAAGAAGCTGTACGAATTGTAGATGTAATTCAAAACTTGAATACTTAAACGAAATCAAAATAAAAAGCATCTATTAGTATAAAAATATTAAATATTACCATTTTTCAATCTATATCTGCTATTGATTCTAACTAAACTGATTAAACGAAATTTTGAATCTACTGCGAATCTTGAAATTTTGAGATCTGATAAGCATATCAGCAAAAATATATCTGAAACACGAGCGTAAACAAATAAATACTTTAATAGATAGAAAATAAGTTGCCATTAACGAAAACCATAAAAGAAACAAAAACGATATTTTTCCTCAGATATCGTCAAACCATGGAGGTAAAGGTAAGGAGTTAAAACCCCTCACTGAGAAAATACGAAGACAGAGTTGAGATAATAGTTCAGGTGGCGCTGCGTTAAGCGGCGCTTTATTGTATGCGTTTCTATGGTGAAAGGCTTAAAATATTAATTTAAACTGTTAATTTTGTAGAAATAAATTAGTAATGCAATGGAAATTAGAACTGAACGCTAAGGAATATTCCGAAGTATTCAAAATTATTTTAACTTTCAATTTAATTTTATCGCTCTATATTCTAAACTCTATCCTAAAATAGTGAAAAAATACTCTTTCATTATACTGATAATTAGGGAATTTTAATTTAAAAATAATCAAAAATAAATATACTCAATACTATGCTTCTCTATTGTATTAAATGGAAACAAAGGACGCTTTCCTGACACTAGCGACACCTAGGTATAATTCTCAAAGCTTTGTGATATTTTCAAGTGTTTCATTCATTGGAGTTTTATCTCCTTTTCAATACTAACTCCATGCATTAAACTTGACATCTGCTGCAAAAGTAAACACATTATTTTTTCATCATGCACACATTTGGCGACTTCAAGTAGGATGATAATATGGTGATCTATTTTTCTGAATGGACTCTAGCAATGTTTCTAATTCTCAAATTATATTTGAGCAGAATCTATATAATGATTGTCTAACTTGTTTTCTTCTTTCCAAACCTTCTGGAAAAGTTTTATTAAGAAATGGTGACAACAAGAACATGACATTTTAGTAACTGGCAAATACTCCCCTGGCAGCCATACGAGCCGATCTTCGGTGAAGCATAGAAGTTTTTATGTCTCTCTGCAGACGATTCTGCCAAAAATATTGAAACTGGTTAGCTAAATCAGTGGCATTCTAAAAAGGCTGCATTTGCCGTCTTAGCATGTCCCAGACATGTTCTATTGGGGAGAGGACTATGAATCTGAATGACCATGGAAGGATGTTAAATCCTTGAAAACATTGTTGAGAAAGCTGTGTAGTATGCGGTCGAGCGTTGTCTTGTTGGTAAATGGAACCTTCGCAGGCTACGTAAATAGTCAGAACAATCGGCTATAGAATAACGTTTAGGGATAAGCGAGCCCTTAGATTCGCTTTCAGCACAACTGGAGGAGATAGGTGCCCCACGAAATGGCTTCCCAGACTGACACACCACGTGTGATGGCCGTGTGCCTCTCGATAACAAATGCTGGATGGGAGTCTTGACCAGTTCCTCTCCACAGGCGTATGCTGTGGTCATCAGCACTGAGAAAAATGCGGGATTCGTTGCTAAAGGTAATATGGCTCCAATCGGATAGGCTAACCGAGCTAGAAACCAATCCAGACAGTTTTGCTTATCTAGAGGGGTCCGTGGTAGGTGCATTAATGGACGTCGACACCTAATCCCACCTTCTGCCAGTCCTCTGCGAAGTGTATATCTTGATACATGATGCATAGATGATAGCAAATGTCTGCGAATTACTGATATCGACGACATTTGTGTGGACGTGACTCCTCTCCTGACTGCACGATCCTCTCGAGCAGTTGCCTGACTGAGCATACTGAGCCTCTGTGACGGTTGCATGTATTTTCTCTGATCCACTGTGGCTAACACGGAGCAACTACCATATCGCTTCGACCAGGATGGCGAGTGATACGTATGTTGGACCAACCACCTTCTCTTAGGCCTATGATGCGACCTCTCTCTAAATCCGGCAAATGTTCGTAGCTCTGTCAAGTACATCTCAAAGGCATCTTTGTACACAACTTGCAATATATATATATATATATAACCAAATATAAAATTATCAACTACTCCGAAAAAACAACCTTCTGAAAATATACCTTTAAGCGCAATGCAGCTCGACCAAGTACATTTATATAAAACATAAGGAAATAAAGAACGACAATGTATCAAATTTCGCCGGGGGGATTGTGACCCCCACCTCCCGGTTAAGCCAGCTTAATGTCATGACGACACTCCCGGAAGCGGATACACTGTCGAAAATCAAGTACACCATACTTAAATCACAATATCTAAAGTCAAAAGGGTGAAAGACCCATACTGACTATACCACATAAACTGAATTTACAAGTTCATTCTCACTAACACACACAGCCACTCAAATTAATATAAAATATCAAAGAGACAACCAGATAAACCAACGTCGTACATACCCTATTATCCAAGTTATTACCCAGCAAAATGATTCAACCATTTCGGAATCAGAACTTCCTTTAACTCCTTTACGATTACGTTCTTGTTAGCTATAAGTCTTCTTCTGTTTAAACTGCAAGTGTTCCTTTATATAAAAATAAACTGTAACTTTCCGTTACGGTTATGCTGTACAATTTTCTGATGATGTTGCTTAGAAAACGCAAAGGGTAACCCTTTGCAATAGCCTCATTCCTTGTGTTATATATATATATATATATATATATATATATATATATATATATATATTGCAACAGAGTGTACAAATTTATTTATTTTACGTCGATAAATATATGGGGGGAATAATAGCACTTAATCCTATTTCTCCAAATTACCATTATCATGCGAAAAAGATATCAATAATAATTAGCTCTGCATTCAATGAAATGCGTAAATACAAATGATTAATCTAATTAAACTCTGTATGGAATAATTTTGATTAAGGTAAGAAGCAATCGAATGGAATTAAATCTAATGAAATAATGGAATTACGCCTTCCGTGGAATTAATTTTATCGCATCGGCAGGCTTTCAATGCAATCAACCGCAGAACATATTGTTTCATATCAAGATTCTCCTCATTTGGAATTAAAAAACATTTCTAGCGACACATATTTCTATATATGTAGAAAATCGTGTAAAATTAAGTAAAATGAAAAACCGATTTCAGGATGCATTGTACTATTTAAACAATCATTTTACTTTTCCGAACTATGTAATACAGTAATACAGTATAGGGAAAGTATTGTTTTCATGAAAATTTTCAAATTCGAGATTTTGATGGTAATTTATGTTAAGACCTCCTGAAAACGTATTGACTATTTTGGAGAGATGTCAGTCCGTTTGTCTGTATGTCTGTGGTCGATTTCTTATGTACACAGTAGCCACCAAATATATTAACATTTTGCTTACGGGTGGGACAGCCTCCATCCCAAACGAAGAACCTCCCAAAAAGACAGGTATTTGACATACCCTATCCCAAACAGTTCGATTCCCCTTGGTAGGCATTGGCGTCCCGATTGAAACTGTCCAACCTGTAAGCAAAAGTTTAATGAATTTTCATGAAACTTTAGATCAGGCTTAGTTATAAAAAATATCTAGAACTAAGTAGAATTATTTTAAATTCAAGTGAAAACTTTCTTTTTTAACATGCAGTGTAGGACAAAATTCGACACAATCATGAATAAAAGGGTGTTTTTATGGTCAGTGATCACGAGACTTTACAGTTTCAATCATTGTTGTGAAAATACCCGCTGTTTTTATTATTTGTTATGTCATTAGCCCCCCTCTGGGGACAAGTTTCCCGCCCCCGGAGGAACAAGTATGGTATCAATCAAGTATGGTATCAATCGAAATGGGTTTTTTTTTCAAGCCCTTTAAAGAGAAGGGTAACAAACTATAATTGTAATCAGTTGGTCCATGATACCGATTTTTAAAAAAAATTCTTGTAGAATTTGAAAAAAACTACTAGAAATGAATTCTGGGATGAGAAAGTCGATTTCAGCCACTCTTCATTTACTATCATTTGTATTTGACGTCCAGCATATATTATTCTCCTGACAGCAGCTCAACGTCTGATCTATACGGCCTTCTTGCTATTCTGTTCTTTCATGCAGAATAGCATTCTTTTCAGCATTAACTATTCGTGAATCAAAACAGATGGCACAAATTGTGGTATTCTGGAAGTTCTTATTGCTGTACAGTTTCGACCTCAATCAACCATTGCAGCTAACGTAAAGGGTTAAGTTGTTGAGAAAGCTTATTGTAACGACATAATGCCTGAATACGAAATCGAGTCACTGAAATACAGTTTTCCAGACGACCGCTACCGATTACTGAGACAATCATCTCCGCATCAGAATTTCACGCCAAATGATAAACTTTTATAATTCAAAACCGACAAAAAATATTTATATACAGGGTGATTGAAAAAATATGGGTCAAACTTTACGAGGTGGTAGTATACACCAAACGAAGCATTTTTCATCATAGTTTACAGGGTCGGAAATGAAACATAAAGGTGTTACAGGGCACTTACTCTTTGGGAAGCTTCCATAGCTTGGCTCCCATAGCTTGGCTCCCACGATCGCCCAATCTGTTGTGTCTTATTTTTGTGGAGATATCTCAAGAGTCTCGTCTATGACAATCTCTTTGAATTTGAAGAGGAACTCGTCGCCAGAATTTCGGCCGCTGCTGCTGGAGTGCTCGACATGTCTGATCTGTTCGAGAGAGTTCGCCAATCCTTCCATCGTCGCTGTTAGACGTGCATTCAGGTTGGCGGTCGCTCTTTTGAGCCATTACTGTAAATATTGTTTATTAAATGTCATTGTTTATTAAATATTGTTTATTAAATACCATTGTTTATTAAATATTCTTTATTAAATGTAATTGTTTCTTAAATATTGTTTATTAAATGTCGCCTCACCTCATCGGTTTCGCCATTAAGCGTCCACTGGCGCCTTAACGTATCATTTCCGACCCCATAAACTACGACGAAAAATGCTTGGTTTGATATGTGCTACCATCTCGTAACGTTTGGCCTATATTTTTTTAATCACCCTGTATATTTCCACATGTTTGTTAGGTTGAATTAAAAGCGGGTTTGCAACAAAACTCATAAGGTTTCAGAGCCCTAGAATGTTATATAAAATTTTTAAAATTAGTAATTCGTCAATTCTTCGAACATCGTATTTGGAATGGTAATGTAAATTATATCTATCAACAGAATTATTAGATGATTTAGATATTTATTCATTACACTTCAACTTTTTTGAATAGAAATGTTTGAAAATATCGCTTATTCTGTATATTAATTACTGGAAGAAACATTAAACATTTATAAAATAATTAAATAATTTTTTTTTTACGTTTGTTATCATTTCTACTTAATTGTCTTTTCTTTGTAGTTTGTTTCTTTAAAAGGCGATCCATACAAAGTAAATTAGAACTTTTACTTGGCATATTGTTACATCTTTCGTAGATCATCACATTAAAAAAAACGCTTTTATAAACCTTCTTATGCTGATTATTATTTTTGTAATGATTTTCTGTAATAAAATCCCTATTACAAATTCCATAAATTCTTCAATTCATCAAAACAAACATTTTGAAACTTTAAGAAATGATTAGTTGTCTGAGAATTTCACTCTTTAGTTCATCCCAATGCAAGTTCAGTAAAAAAATTCTGTTTTCGATACCTTTGGTTTTTGTTACTTGTATTTCTTGTAAGAGTATTTATATGATCACTTATCTCCAAATACAGTTAATGGCTAAAGCTAAAATTTTCTCGAAATACAAAATCAATTCCACACACCACATCAAATATATCTTAACTACCGTTTTTACTACTCGTAAATTTGTATAAGATGCTAAAATGTCTGATTCAATTTTTTATTCGAATCTGTATAAATATTTCCATCATTCAACATAAGAACTAGAGCGAATTTTCACATTTTAGGATAGACAAGAATCAAATTGCAATATATACTTCATATAACCAAAACGAGCTTTCCATTTGCATATCTTATTTTACGAGTATACGCAGCAAAAGTTAAAAGAAAAAAAAAATTCATGAAATGGCTTTCATATGATGGCAAAGGATGTATTCACTTACTTTTTGATGGAATTATTAAGCGTTTTTATTCTCCTTGGTATACTTATTCCATACAGTCACACTAATTTTCTAAAAAACCGGAAGTGACAACTCCAGAAGCGGAAATATAAATCCTTAATTAACACTCCACCTCATCTGGATATTGATGCTGCAACCATATCAATCACCATTTAAGCTTTATCTATAGCAAATCATGATAAATAGATGTTTCGGGAAAATTTTTGAACCGGGAGTGACAAAAAAAGGATGTGGACATCCTTAGTGGAAAACCCTGGCCGTCCGACTCATCCAGAGGACTTAAGCAACTATTTGGACGACCGGAGGACATCCTTAGTGAATGACCAAAGCTCCTCTAGATTTTGATACTAAATCCATATCAACTTTAAAGTAATATCTCCAGAAAAAGAAGTGTAAATATATAGTGAGATCCTTCACACCGTCCAGAAAATGTTGCTGAAGCCATATCAGTCAATATGTAAGCTCTATATATAGCCAATCCTCATAAAAAGCTGTTTCAATAAATATTTTTTTACCTGATGTAGAAAAGATATCGAAAGTGAAAATTCTTAATGAACCACCCAACCTCTTTCAAAATGTGATGCTGAATTCATGTCAGTATCCTCTAAGCATTATCTGTAGTTGAACTTAAGAAATAGAGGTTTCAATTAAAATGATAGCAACTTCTTAGTAAACCCCCAACCCCTTCACAGCCCATATCAGTCATCTTCTAAGCTAGCTCTATCTATAGCGGATCCTAAGAAATAAGTGTTTCAAGAAATGAAAATTGGTAAAAGCAGGAGCAAAATTTTTGCCACCAATGAGCCAGATAAACACGGGTTGGATAAATTTCATTCCAGTAAAAAGAAAAATTACACCAGGGGGAGTAATGAAACTTTCATTGATGAAATTCCTTCCATTGTTGCTCTTTCCTAATCTTCTTGAAAGGTACACAGAAGAGCACTTGTCCATAAATAAACCCTTCGCATATTTTAAACGTTTCTAAAATGCTTGGGAATGTTTTATCTCAACAAGTGCAGCGACGATAAGAAGTGGGAAGGGGATTTGGGGCTGGAACCCTGAAGTGTGGTCTGCTCAAAGGGGGCCCAGCCCGGGCCCCCAAGGAAACATCTTATAATGCGTAACGGCAAGGGTGTATTGAACGTTTTGAAAATTACAGCGATAAATAACTTTTTTTGCACATAGTCTTGTTGTATTCAAATCAAATATGTATAATTTAGAAAGCATCACGAATTAAACCAAGAAAGATCAATCATACATAAAGCATTGATTATGAAACACGTTCCAACTGAAATACAATTTTATTTAAACAGCTCTAAAGTGCGATACATTCAGCACAGATATTTTTACATTATCACAGTACTACAATAATTTATTAAATTTGGAAACTTCAAACTTAATTTAAAAAAGGTAAAGCTAAATCGTCTGCTTCTCTATGTAAAATCAATGAACATTTCATTCATATCACTTATTCCAGACTCCAGAGCTAAATTTTGCATGAAATAAATTCAGCAAGTCGTATACAACTCATCTTACAATCGTTTGATTTGTTTACATTCTGTATGCTATAGAAATTAAGCTTCCTTGTAGGTATAATCAATGTTTAATGACCATTTAAAAACAAAAATATTGTAATTGCGTTGGCACAGAATTTAGATACACAAATAATGTGCATAAATAAATCGGTTTTTATGACAGATGCAACACTAATTATAAATTTAAAAGATCTTCAAACATCACGAATTTTACATAGGGGAAAAAAGGATGCCATATTTTATTTTGAAATGAGTCACGTGATATCTTCATATAATATGGGTGTAATTATTATTTCAATTTTTATTTTTAAAAACACTTAACATACTTTGCTGAAATTTTTTTACAAATTGTACATGATAATTTGAATATTTCCGAAAATTTTCAGAGTAATTTGTGAATTTACCTCCGCTTAAAATGTTTTTGAAAAACTAGGTTCCATAGGGTTCAATGCATTTCATTTTTTCAACCCGGGTTAAATCCTTAACTAATTGGGAGATATTATTCATTTACATTCCCATATGACCCACAGACCGTCTCAATAACATACTAAAATTTCACTTTGATAAAGTAATTTTTACGGCAGTTATCGTGCGAACGGACAGACAGATAGAATAAACAAAGTCATAAACATTTTACAACCATGTTGGAAAGTGTTAATAAAATGCAATCTTTGAAATTATTTAATTATTTTATTATAAGATAAAATATTTCAATATATATCATCTATAGTTCTTACTTCTAGTTCTTACTTTATAGACACTATTTTGCTTCAGTTTATTTATCCATTTAATTAACTATGGTTACTACAGTATTAATTAAATTAATTTTCTATGTTTTGTTACTACTACACTTCTAACCGTTACTGGAAATTAAATCTATCACTTACATCGTGCATAAATTATAATTATTACAACTTAGAATTAGGTTAAATGCAGTAACTAACTAATGCTTTTGGTAGAGATAAATTATTATTAAGTGGTTATTAATTATTATTAGAAACCGCTAGTTAAACTCAGGTACGACCAGGAACGGGGGGGGGCGGTATCCGGAGAGTATCTAGCCCCCGGGCATATGATCGCTTTGCACGGACCTGAGCATGTGACAGATAATCAACAGCATGTGTTAAGTAATCAACAGGGACCTGAGTATGTGTTCAATAATCAACATGGATCTGAGCATGTGTTAAATAATCAACAGCATGTGTTAAATAATCAACACAGACCTGAGCATGTATTAAATAATCAACACGGACCTGAGCATGTGTTCAATAATCAGCATGGATCTGAGCATGTATTAAATAATCAACAGCATGTGTTAAATAATCAACACAGACCTGAGCATGTATTAAATAATCAACACGGACCTGAGCATGTGTTCAATAATCAGCATGGATTTGAGCATGTGTTAAATAATCAACACAGACCTGAGAATGTATTAAATAATCAACGGCATGTGTTAAGTAATCAACACGGACCTCAGCATGTGTTCAGTAATCAACATGGATCTGAGCATGTGTTAAATAATCAACAGCATGTGTTAAGTAATCAACACGGACCTGAGTATGTGTTCAATAATCAACATGGATCTGAGCATGTGTTAAATAATCAACAGCATGTGTTAAATAATCAACACAGACCTGAGCATGTATTAAATAATCAACACGGACCTGAGCATGTGTTCAATAATCAGCATGGATCTGAGCATGTATTAAATAATCAACAGCATGTGTTAAATAATCAACACAGACCTGAGAATGTATTAAATAATCAACGGCATGTGTTAAGTAATCAACACGGACCTCAGCATGTGTTCAGTAATCAACATGGATCTGAGCATGTGTTAAATAATCAACAGCATGTGTTAAGTAATCAACACGGACCTGAGTATGTGTTCAATAATCAACATGGATCTGAGCATGTGTTAAATAATCAACAGCATGTGTTAAATAATCAACACAGACCTGAGCATGTATTAAATAATCAACACGGACCTGAGCATGTGTTCAATAATCAGCATGGATCTGAGCATGTATTAAATAATCAACAGCATGTGTTAAATAATCAACACAGACCCGAGCATGTATTAAATAATCAACACGGACCTGAGCATGTGTTCAATAATCAGCATGGATCTGAGCATGTGTTAAATAATCAACACAGACCTGAGCATGTATTAAATAATCAACGGCATGTGTTAAGTAATCAACACGGACCTCAGCATGTGTTCAATAATCAACATGGATCTGAGCATGTGTTATATAATCAACAGCATGTGTTAAGTAATCAACAGGGACCTGAGTATGTGTTCAATAATCAACATGGATCTGAGCATGTGTTAAATAATCAACACAGACCTGAACATGTATTAAATAATCAACACGGACCTGAGCATTTGTTCAATAATCAGCATGGATCTGAGCATGTGTTAAATAATCAACAGCATGTGTTAAATAATCAACACAGACCTGAGCATGTATTAAATAATCAACGGCATGTGTTAAGTAATCAACACGGACCTGAGCATGTGTTCAAAAATCAACATGGATCTGAGCATGTGTTAAATAATCAACAGCATGTGTTAAATAATCAACGCAGACCTGAGCATGTATTAAATAATCAACACGGACCCGAGCATGTGTTCAGTAATCAACATGGATCTGAGCATGTGTTAAATAATCAACACAGACCTGAGCATGTATTACATAATCAACTTCATGTGTTAAATAATCAACACGGATCTGAGCATGTATTAAATAATCAACAGCATATGTTAAATAATCAATACGGACCTGAGCATATTTTAAATAATAACCTCAACATTTTGAATCCCAACTGTAAAAAATTATCCTTTAAGCAAAAATTAAACTGGATGGTCATTTTGTATCATGATTCTGCTATATAATCGAGCGATTTGATATACAAGATTAATCTGAAATCTCTACCATCACGGATGGTATTCTTCAGGTTTAAGAGGACTTATCTAGCTGTAACCATGGCAAAGGGAAGTTTAAGTGGTGCTCTTCGCTTCTCAATGACCGAACACTTCGTGATAGATTTTCAGGAAAGGGAACTGTTATTATGAGTCATTAGTGATCTACGGAAGCATTACGGAAAAGTGAAAGGGGGTGCATTAGATATAAAAGCCTGCCTTACGTTAGTATAAGTTTCCGTAGAGCCCATTTTTTGTTCTTAAATTACCCACATCAATAGTTGCAGCAGTTTCTTTTAAATGTTAAAAAAACTGTTTCTCTTTCATCTGTTCTTGATATTTATTATCTTTATCTGAAATATACAGAGTACAGTGAAAAGTGAATTATTGTGATTAGGTCAAAACTTCGATTATTGTTACAAAAATACGTTATATCTCTAGTTTAGAAAGTAACACTTACAGTTATCTATTCTTATTAAGGGTAGGTTCGAGTCGTTTGACTTTGACAACAAGTCAGGCGAAATGCTGCTAATTTTGCGGTTTTGGAGAATTTGGAAAAAATCGAAAACGCATGTTATGGGTCATGAATTTCACGGGTTACTACGGTTTTTCTTTTCGCAAAAAGTATATAAAAGTGCTTAGTATTTATTATTACAGAAATATCCGGGTCGTATGACCTTGGCGACAAATTTGGAGAAACGTTGATTACTTGGTGACGTTTCGAGAATTTTGAAAATCTCAAAAATCAAAGTGATTGGTAAAGAATTCCAGCAGTTACCAGCGTTTCTCTAACTCCTTCATCGGAAATTACATAAGGATGCTAGCTATGATTAAGGAAATGTTCGAATCCTTTATCCTTGGCAGCGAATTTGGCGAAATGCTGCCAACTAACCGACTTTTGGGGCATTTGAAAAACGCGAAAATCGAAGTGATTAGTCTTGAACTTCTCGAGTATCCAAGGTTTTTTTTAGATTTGTACATAGAAGGTATATAAGATTGTTCAGTGGTACTACGTGAAGATCTGGGTTGCTTCTATTTGATGATAAATTTGGGAAAATCTTACCAACTTGCCGATTTTGAGAGTATTTGGAAAATCTCGGAAATCTAAGAGATTGGTGAAGAATTTCAAGTGTTACCAAGATTTCTCTAGATTTTCCACTGAAATTACACAAATACGCTCATTGTTATCAAAAAAAAATATAGGTCGCTTAATCTTGGCAATAAGTTTCGCGAAATATTCCACACTTGGCAAATATAGCAGAATTTGAAAAGCTCAAAATTCTCGTAATTGATCAAGAATGCAACACGTTACCAAAGTATTGCTTTATCTTTACGCAGAATGTATATACAGATGTCCGTTATTACGAAAGGTCCAGGTCGCTGAACATTAACAACAAATTTGATGAACTTTTGAAGAATGTGGAAAAGTTCGAAAATCTAACAGATTAGTCAATAATTTAACTGATTGCAAAGGTTTTTTTCCCTTCAAGATCGTTATACAAAAGGTGTATATATAAGAATGCTCATTGTTCATGTCAATGTTCATTACGATCTGTGTGTGATACGAGAAATATGTTTTGAGAATACTATCTTCTTGTTCGTAAATAAGTTCAGCACTTTTGTTGTTGTTGTTATTGATGACCTCCTGTTTCGGCAGAGGTGATTCAGTACCAGTGACGCAGGAAGCAGGAAAGAACGAAGAAAGACACAAGACGAGAGAACAGAGTTTATTACAAGAACGCATCACTGACGAAGGTCGGAGAGGGTGCAGCTTCACATTTAGACGAGGGCCCAGAAGGCGAAAGACTGACTTTATCCTAGAGAAACATCCATGCCTTATTCGGGATTTGAACCCGAGTCTACAAGACAGCAGCGGAAGACGCTATCCACTTCGCCGCCTGGGCGGTTCAGCATTTATTTGTTGTTTTATTGTATTTATTGTTTATTTTATAAATTTTCGAGATGGATAGATAGTTGTAAAGTGCATCTGATTCCTATTACTTTCCTTATATACATAATGTATAAGGAAAGTATTGTGACGGGGTCGGAAATTCGAATTCGAGTTTTCGATGGGAGAGCACGTTTCAAGCATCCCTGATCACGAATCAAACATTTTTGAAGTGATGTCTGTGTGTGTGTGTGTGTGTGTGTGTGTGTGTGTGTGTGTGTGTGTGTGTGTCAGTGAGTCTGTGGAGACGATAACTGCCGAACGAATGGACCGATTCGAACCCAATTTGGTACAAAAATCACAATCCGTGAACACTGGAAGCCTATTGTTTTTATACGTAATCAAATGTTCAGAACCCCTCTGAATTTTCGAATGAAATTTTGAAAAAATCGTCAAAAAATCAAAACCGCTAATAAAGTTACGCAAATAGACATTTCTTATGTAAATTTTCATTAGAAAACGATTGGCATAAATTTTAGAACGCTAATATGAACCGTTCTCGAGATATTGTACATTTTTCAAAAAAATTATGAAAAAGTCACATAAAAAAAAATCTGATGTGGGCAACACATGACTTTCCTTATATAACGTAATGAATTTATCACTTTTACAGTAAAATAAATAGGTTTTTCTTATAGTAGATACTAATATTCTTTCTAAGATATTGAATTTTCGACAATTAGTCGTCATTTCATTGATTTAGCGTCATTTTTATCCATTTGGCGAGATTTTCGTTAATTTGTCAACATTTAAAAAGTCGCCAAGTTGGCGACATTCCGCCAAAATTCGTCGCCAAAATCTCTCCAAGCATAATGGACAAAGAAATAAGTTATTCTTACAGCAGATAAATGAATATTGGCGTTCAAATACAAAAGTATTACTCAAAGTATCTTTTTTCATGAATGGAACGAGCTAGATCCACGAGAATGATGTCATCCAATATATCGCATGGTATTACTGAAAAGTGAACATGTCTCTCAAGAGGAAATATATTTTTTTAATTTTATATGACTTTCTGATAATTTTTTTGAAAAATGTGCAATATCTCTAGAACGGTTTATGTTAGCGTTCTAAAATTTATGTCAATCGTTTTCTAATGAAAAATTACATAAGAAATGTCTATATGCGTAACTTTATTAGTGGTTTTGATTTTTTAACTATTTTTTCCAAATTTCATTTGAAAATTTAGGGGTGTTCTTAACATTCGATTGTGTATAAAAACAATAGGCTTCCAGTGTTTACGGATTGTGATTTTTGCACCAAATTTGGATCGAATTGGTGCATTCGTTTGTCAGTTATCGTCTTCACAGGCTCTCATACACACACACACACACACTGACATCACTTCAAAACTGTTTGATTCGTGATCAGGGATGCTTGAAACGTGCTCTCCCGTCGAAAACTCGATTTCGAATTTTCGACCCCGTCACAATACTTTCCTTATACATTATGTATATAAGGAAAGTAATAGGATTTTCTTATAGTAGATACTAATATTCTTTCCAAGATATTGAATTTTCGACAATTAGTCGTCATTTTCATTGATTTAGCATCATTCTTATCCATTTGGCGAGATTTTCATTAATTTGGCAACATTTAAAAAAGTCGCCAAGTTGGCGACATTCCGCCAAATTCGTCGCCAAAATCTCGCCAAGCGTTATACACTAAGAAAAAAGTTATTCTTACAGCAGATAACTGACTATTGGCGGTCTAATACAAAAGTATTATTCAAAGTATATTTTTTCATGAATGGAACGAGCTAGATCCACGAGAATGATGTCACTCAATTTATCGCATGGTATTACATATGAAAAGTGAACATGTTTCTCAATAGGAATTTTTTTTTTATGTGACTTTTTCATAATTTTTTTTAAAAATGTACAATATCTCGAGAACGGTTCATGTTAGCGTTTTAAAATTTATGCCAATCGTTTTCTAATCAAAAATTACATAAGAAATGTCTATTTGCGTAACTTTATCAGCGGTTTTGATTTTTTAACGATTTTTTCAAAATTTCATTCGAAAATTTAGGGGGTTCTGAACACTCGATCACGTATAAAAACAACAGGCTTCCAGTGTTTACGGATTGTGATTTTTGTACCAAATTTGGTACGAATCGGTCCAATCGTTCGTCAGTTATCGTCTCCACAGACTCACTGACACACACACACACACACACACACACACATACTTTCACACACACACACATACTTTCACACACACACACACACACACACACATACCCACACATACACACACATACACACACACAGACATCACTTCAAAAATGTTTGATTCGTGATCAGGGATGCTTGAAGCGTGCTCTCCCGTCGAAAACTCGTATTCGAATTTTCGACCCCGTCACAATACTTTCCTTATACATTATGTATATAAGGAAAGTAAAAAATTCCTATTGAGAAACATGTTCACTTTTCATATGTAATATTTTGCGATAAATTGAGTGACATCATTCTCGTGGATCTAGCTCGTTCCATTCATGAAAAAATATACTTTGAATAATACTTTTGTATTTGAACACCAATAGTCATTTATCTGCTGTAAGAATAACTTTTTTCTTAGTGCATAGCGCTTGGCGAGATTTTGGCGACGAATTTTGGCGGAATGTCGCCAACTTGGCGACTTTTTTGAAATGTTGCCAAATTAACGAAAATCTCGCCAAATGGATAAAAATGAAGCTAAATCAATGAAAATGACGACTAATTGTCGAAAATTCAATATCTTGGAAAGAATATTTGTATCTACTATAAGAAAAACCTATTTTTTTACTGTAAAAGTAGTAAATTCATTACATTATATAAGGAAAGTCATGTGTAGCCCACATCAGATTTTTTATACTTATTACTGCATGGATTAGAGTTTAGGTTATCCAGATCAATGACTACATTCTTGTCCTGATAAATATACATGCAAATATACTTGAATATTCTTGAAGCACTTGCAAATATACTCGAATGTGCTTGAATATCCTCGAACATACTGGAATATACTGGAATATACTTGAAATATACTTAAGTAAGAAAGATAAATCATGCATAAAGGATTGATTTTTAAACACTTTCCAACTGAAATGCAATTTTATTTAAATATATCTAAAATGAGATACATTCAGCACTGATATATTTTAAATTATCACAGTACCACAATAATTTATTATATTTGAAAACTTAAAATTTCATGACGTTTCAGCGCCACTTTGGCCCGCGATGACAAAAATCCGAACTCTTTCTTTTTTCTTTTAAGCATCAAAATCCCGTGGTCTAAATAGCATTTAGTGCAAATTTGGTTGAGTTTGGCCCAAAAGTTTTCTCACTATCAGGCTCTAAACACCTCTACTTTAATTATGGCCACCCTGTATTTTATGGGAAAATTCGAATATTTACTAAAATTTTCGAAATAATTTGTAAATTTTAATTTCGCCTTAAAAATGTTTGGAAAATTAGTCCCCATAGTGTTCAATGTATTTCACTTTTTCAACACGGGCTCAATCTGAAACTAATTGGGTGATATTATTCATATATTGCCCCACAGACTGTCTCAACAACATACTAAATTTCGTTTTGGTAAAGTCATTTTTATTTTCCTTATATACATAATGTATAAGGGAAGTATTGTGAAGAGGTCGAAAATTCGGATTCGAGTTTTCGACTAGAGAACACGTTTCAAGTATCCCTGATCACGAATCAAACATTTTTGAGGTGATCTCCCTCTCTCTCTCTCTCTCCCTCTCTCTCTCTCCCCCCTCGCTCTCGCTGTGTGTGTGTGTATGTATGTGTGTGTATGTGTGTGTGTGTATGTGTGTGTGTGTCAGTGAGTCTGTGGAGACGATATCCCACGAACGAATGGAGCGATTCGAATGAAATTTGGTAAAAAAATCACAATTCATGAATACTAGAAACCTATTGTTTTTAAACGCAATCGAATGTCCAGAACCCCTCCCTAAATTTTCGAGTGAAATTTTGAAAAAATCTTCAAAAAATCAAAACCTTTCATAAAGTTATGCAAATAGACATTTCTCATGTAATTTTTCCTTACAAAACGATTAACATAAACTTTAGAACGCTAGCATGAACCGTTCTCGAGATACTGCGCATTTTTCAAATAAATTTAGAAAAAAATCCCATAAATTAAAAAAATATATTAACTGTTGAGAAACATGTTCACTTTTCATATGTAATATCATGCGATAAATTTGGTGGCATCATTCTCGTGAATCTAGCTCGTTCCATTCATAAGAAAAGTTACTTTGAGCAATAGATTTGTATTTAAACTCCAATAGTCATTTATCTGCTATAAGAATAACTTAGTTCTTCGTGCATAACGCTTTGCGAGATTTTGGCGACGAATTTGGCGGAATGTCGCCAACTTGGCGACTTTTTTAAATGTTGACAAATTAAAGAAAATCTCGCCAAATGGATAAAAATGACGCTAAATCGATGAAAATGACGACTAATTAACGAACATTCAATGTCTTGGAATAATATAAGTATCTACTATAAGAATGACCTATATCTTTTTGCTGTAAAAGTAGTAAATTCATTGCATTATATAAGGAAAGTCATATGCTGCCCACATCAAATTTTTACAATAATTACCATGCGAACGGGCAGACAGACAGAATGAAAAAAGTCATAAAAACTTTTCAACTGTGGAAAGTGTTAAAAAGGTTAATTATCAATTAATAGGGCGTAATAGTAATTGTGTTAAAATCGAATAAATCGAATCTTAGATTTATCAACTTTTCTCTGGCAATATCATATCAATCTGCAATATCTAGGTAAGCATGATTTGCAATTGTTTTGTTTTATTTAATTACATATAAAATAATTAAGTAATTTATATTTTATTGCATAAAATACTAGTAGTACAAGAATTAAATAATTCCACTAGTTTATCCTAGAGGAAGGAGTCGGTTTTACTCATTGATTAATTTAGTCATACAACATTACGTATAAAACTAGCATTTAATTAATATGTATAAACATATTTAGTATTTTATTTCATTTTTTTTTTCATTTTTTGCAGGCAATTTCGACAAAATTGGCATGTCACACTTTTCCAAATTGTGTCAAAATCTGGTTGCCATATTTTATGCAATTATTGGGTTAAATTAAAGACAACAAATCGCTGATTAAAAGGTCATTTAATACAAACCATCCTTTATGACATGCAAATATTGAAAAGGCTAGACCGCCTTCGAGTATATATACCCTTCATCACTCTCTATGCCCTGCACCAGTGGTTATATAAAAATTACCGCGCAAACAAGCTTATGTACAGACCAAATCGGCAGACAAAATTTGCATAAATCAACTACTGAATAATGATAATAAATTGCATTATAATCAGGATATTTAAGATTAAACGATTACAAAAATGCATTACATTGTATTATAAACAGAAAATTTTAAAGTTATACAAGTATTAAATACAAATACAAAAAAGGAAAATGAATCATGCCCAAAATTCAACAAAGCATATATTACATCAAAATGAAACGTCACAGATAATTATGTAGAGGTTTCACACGCAAGTCCAGAATAGAATGACCCAATAAAATAATTAATTAATTACTAATAATTAATTATTATATTGGGTAGTTCACAAAACACGTAAATCCGTCAAAAAACTCAAATTCCGATTTTCAATCCATCGCAATAAATTCCCTATATGTTACCATGTATTGTATGAAAAATTGAAATCTGATGTGGCAGCACATGACTTTCGCTACAAATTCAAATTCACGGTCTCTTTATTTCTTCAATAATTCATTAAATTCAGTTTAATTTCGCAAAACATCAGGCATAATTATTTAAAATGCAACTGAATTTACACTTTTATTTAAATTTCCGTTTTCATCTGATAACTCGGTGTACTTTCATGTGCGGCGTAATAAGATACTCGAAAAAATAGAAATATCTCGAGAATGACTAATTCTAGAGTAGTATGGGTTGTTGTTGTTGAGACCCAGACCATTCGACCTACCGAAAAGGTGTAAGGTAACTGTTTGGACGGTCGGGAAGCGCCACCCAATTTAGACCGGAACCCAATGGGGGAGACATCCACAGGGACCCTCCTTCCCCTTCCACCAACCTCTCGGAAGGACTTACGGAACCACATGTTTAACGTGATCGTACTCCGCATGAACACGGCGGCAGTTTTGGCAATGGCGGGAATCGAATCCGGGCCTACCGAGTGAAACTCCCGCGAGCTAACCACTGGGCTACCGCGCCCAGTGTAGCATGGTTTGAGTTTATCTTATTCCATTTATCGTCATAAATAATGTATGAAACAAGCATATAATTGATACATTTAAGCATACGTAGTCTTTCACTTTAGATATTGACGATTTTTGTGTGACATTTCTCAAAAATGACAGGTTATTTTTTCCCTAATCATAACGATTCTAATCAGCACTAAGGTAAGCCACACGTGACTTATCTACCAAATTTTGGAGAAATTTGGTCTAGTAGTTTTTCAGCTAGAATGGATAAATACAATTTTTGCAGGTTATTTTGCAGAATAAGACAAGTTTTTTTAATTCTGAATCGTACCAAAATCTAATTGGCACCAGGGTCATCCATATGTGACTTACCTATAAATTTTTATGAAATTTGATTAGTTTTTGAGTTAAAGTGTGTACATATATTGCACAAACAGATACACACAGTTTTTTCATATTCTAAAAGTCCCAAAACGTGTAGATCCGTCGTAGGTGTTCGACACCTTTCTAATACTTTCCCTACACATCACCATTTATTGTAGGGAAAGTAACACTAGAAATTTTTTTAATATATAAATAATTTTTCCTATTGTGTAAAATTCCATCCCCTTTATCTTCAATTCGTATTTTGGCTCTGCTGTATAAACGAGTGAGCTGTTATATGACATATTAATCTAAAATCACTATCATCGTCAAAGGTATCCTTCAAGTTTAAGAGCACTTACCTAGATGTAACCATGACAACGGGAAGTTTAAGTGGTGCTCTTTACTCAGCACCGGTCGAATATCCTGCGATAAGTTTTAAGGAACGGGAGATGCTATTATGATTCATTAGTGTTAATCCCAGTAAGCCTTATAAGACTATGGGAGAGAGCATTAAATAAAAACGAAACCTCTTGATTTTTATATATTTTAATTTTTTTTTAAATTATCTTACATCTGTAACGAGAAATATAAACAATAAAAGACAGACATGGGGATCTACATGGGGATAAACAATAATTTTATGAAGACCAATTTTCTTCCTCAAGATTACGAGAAGTTAAAACAATAAAAAAAAATCTGATGTGGGCAGCACATGACTTTCCCTGCAGACTTATATCCACGTTCTCTTAATTTTAATGAAATTTATTTCACTTTTAATTCAATTTTCTTTCTCATTCGGTAACCGGACTTATTTTCAAAGGTGGCTTAGAGAAAATAGAAAAACTAAAATATATCGAGAACGGCTTGTCCTAGTGTAATGGAGTTGGTCTTATTCCTTTCGTCGTTCTGTCTTACATCTGTAACGAGAAATATAAACAATAAAAGACAGACATGCTCTACATGGGGATAAACAATAATTTTATGAAGACCAATTTTCTTCCTCAAGATTACGAGAAGTTAAAACAATAAAAAAAAATCTGATGTGGGCAGCACATGACTTTCCCTGCAGACTTATATCCACGTTCTCTTAATTTTAATGAAATTTATTTCACTTTTAATTCAATTTTTTTCTCATTCGGTAACCGGACTTATTTTCAAAGGTGGCTTAGAGAAAATAGAAAAACTAAAATATATCGAGAACGGCTTGTCCTAGTGTAATGGAGTTGGTCTTATTCTTTTCGTCGTTAAAAATTACGTATTAAACAAGCATTTAATGGATATATTTGAGCATACGTAGTTCTTAATTGTAGATTTTGACAATTTTTGCGGGCCATTTTGCAAAAAAAGGCAGGTTATTTTTTTCCGAATCATACCAAAATTTAATCAGCAACTAGGGTGGCCCACAAGTGACTCATCTACCGAATTTTGTGAAATTCGGTCCATTAGTTTCTCAGTTAGAGTGGATACAAACTTTTGTGAGCCATTTCGTTAAAAAAGGCGGGTTCTTTTATCCCGAATCGTACCCAAAACTTATCAGCACCAGACTCGCCCACAAGTGACTTACCTACCAAATTTTGTGAAATTCGGTCCATTAGTTTTTTAGTTAGAGTGAATACAAAATCTGCACAGACAGACACACAGACACACAGACAGACAGACACGCAGACACACACACACAGACGTCACGCTAATAATGGTTCTTTTGTATTCTAGAGGTCTTGAAACGTGTAGATCCGTCGAAAACTCGAGTTACGATTTTTGACATGATTCCAATACTTTCCCTATACATTACCATGTATTGCAGGGAAAGTAATAAACAAGATCTACATGGAGACAAACGCCATCTTTAAGGAGACAAATTTTCTCCTTTGAGACTACCCAAAATACGTGTCTGACATACTTTTAACAATAAAAAGACAGACTTTCTACAGTGACGCAATAATTGAGTGAATTACATAAGACTGTTTTCCTTTTGTTCTATATGTTAGAAGAATGCATTTTTATATTCATTAATCCAGCCGATTGCTATTTAAGAAGCATTGAAATCATGAATATGGCTTATACTACTATTAAAAGTACATGAAATGAACATATAAAACTTTCTCATTTCCATACCTTATATATTGGTTATAAATATAATAAACCTTACTACCTTATAAAGGTTTATTATATTTGCTTAAAAACCTTTTTGTATTCTTCTAATGCTATATGTTCACATTTTATCAATTTGAAAATAGAATTATTTAAGCTTTCTAAACCTTTCTTATTTGCATACATTATATATTTGTTTAAAAATATTTTTGTATTCCTCCTTTTTCTGTATTCATTCTTATCTTAAATTTTATATTTTTAATTCAATTATTTATTACTTAGATAAGGAAAAACATAGCATAGACTTATTTTTTTAATTTTATTACATAATCTTAAATACAATATCTTGCATACTGAAGAATTTTACAGATTACAAAAATTCACAAAGATAAGAATAGTTTTACATAAAAGAAAGCTGAAGAGTTTTATAAAGTTTAATGCTATATACTCATATTTTATCGATTTGAAAATAGAATTATTTAAGATTATATTTCTCTGTTCTAAGTAAGTTGGCTGAACATTTTATAGAGAATGATCATTAATTCTTGTTTTCATATGGATAAACAAGTTTCACTTCGAAAATGCAGCATTATCCAAGGTAAACAAAAATAAATTATTTATTTTCTCTTTCTCGGACTATTATGAATAGAAAACGCAAACTTTCATGTTTAGAATCATGTTCGAATTTGTGTATGAAGAGGAGGAGATAAACTATACCTTACCCCTCACTCTATAAAATTACAGTTGCAAATTTTTAATATGTTTTTTTTTATAAACATCCATATGCGAAAATTGATTTATAAAACATATCCGCTGAAAATGAAATTCAAATTGTGGTTGCAACTAGCAGCATACCCATTCCTTGTACGGAATATACAATATGAAGAAACTTATAATTCACAATCATGTACACATTCTAAACGACATTTTTATTAAAAATATTCCATTAAAATATTTACCTTAATACTCATAAAAGAAGTTTAAAAGCCTTTGCTCTTGCTATACAAAATTATCTTCAGAGGCAGATCTGAAGAATATAATACCCTGGTTCCGTTTGTAAACAAATTTACAAAAAATATGAAATTTAATCAATATATGCCAAAATAAAAGCCCTACAATTGTATGAGAAAATATGCCCGTACTACTTACTATATTCTCGTGAATTGGCAGATATACCCATATTACTTATATGTTTGTAGATTAGAAGATTATGCCCGTGTATTAGAAAATATACCCTACTACAATCCATGAGTTTGAAAAATATTTCACCAAAACAAATCAAATGGTCTAAAAATTTGAAAATATCAATAATCTCTGTAAATTTTATGTCCAAAGGCTGTAATGACTACAGTCTCACAATTGAAATTCCGGCAAAATTCATGTATATACAAGGTAAATTTATTTATGTTAATCGGAAAAATATACTGTTGTAATGCATCATTGGGTTTAATTCCGTTCCTAAGCAACATGATATTCAAATATAAACTCACTGGGTTTCATTGCATCGTTTAGCATTGTTATATCCCTTTTTTTTTCAAATAAATTTGCCAAAGAAATATCGTTTCCACATTGCTATCTCAACGGAGGTTTAATGGTGCGTTTTACACACTTCCCAACATAGTTGAAAAATGTTTATAACTTTGTTCATTCTATCTGTCTGTGCGCATCGTAGTAAAAATGACTTTATCAAAATGAAATTTTAATGTATTGTTGAGACGATCTGTGGGACATAAGGGAATGTAAATGAATAATACCCCAATTAGTTTTGGATTGAACCGGGTTGAAAAAGTAAAATACATTGAACACTATGAGACCTAATTTTGCAAACATTTTTTAACATTTTTTATTAAAATTCACGAATTGCTTCGAAAATTTTACGACATAATGAAATTTAATCCATAAAATATATAAAAAAAATTTCAGCAAACTATGTTAGACAGTTTTTTTAAATAAAATTAAAATTATAATTACAGCCATATTATATGAAGAGATCACGTGACCCACTTCAAAATAATATATAGCATCCATCTTTTTTCCAGTTTAAATATCGTGATTTTTAAAGTTCTTTTAATTTATATTTAGTGTTGCATCCGTCCTAAAACCTCTTTATTTTTGCATATTTTCTGTGCATCTATGTTCTGCTCCAAAGCAATTGCAATATTTTTAAGTTTAAATGATCATCAAACTTTGATTACTTCAACAATGACGCCGAATTTTATAGGTTGCAGAATGTAAACAAGTGATAAGTTGTATGGGATGAGTTGTATGAGAACTTCTGAAATTTTTTTTCACGCAAAATTATTTAGCTCTGGATTCTGGAATTTAAGTGATATCAGCCCTGAATGTATCGTATTTTAGAGAAATACATTAATAAAATTACATTTTAGTTAATTAAGTAAAATTACATTTCAGTTGGAAAGTATTTCATAATCAATATTTTATGCGTGACTGATCTTCCTTGTTTATTAATATCTCAATAACTACCGGTCCTAAAAATTCGCAACATGGCCTAAATTTTAAGTGGGGATCTCAAAATTCACCTGAAAATTTCATCTAATTCGATGCAGTCGTTCTCCCGTGATAGTGAGACAAATAAAGACACAAACATACAAATTTTCAATTTTATTTTAATAGATGTTATCAATC
This sequence comes from Amaurobius ferox, assembly GCA_951213105.1. Lineage (NCBI taxonomy): Eukaryota > Metazoa > Arthropoda > Arachnida > Araneae > Amaurobiidae > Amaurobius > Amaurobius ferox. The sequence continues at coordinate 77,654,240 of OX578152.1, read as the reverse complement.
GAAATTTCTGAAAATATACGCGTAGAGATATTTCGGTTTTGTAGTACATGAGAAAAAAAATCTATACGAATCCTATTAACTGAATACACTTCAATGCAGTTCTCAGGAAAATATCGCAAGTATATCGCCAAATATTATTTCAGTAACTGCAAATAGAAAAGGAAGAAATAAAGTGACAGCAAGATTTATGATGTATTTGTTTTGTCCAACAGTATATATCAGAATATTTGGTAAGTATTGGGCTTTTAGGGTTCAGTACAATAAACACTCTTTTTTATGAGACTGGCGAATAGTTAATCGAATTATTATGAGGAAATGAAAATAATATATAGATTCAAAATTTAAGAAATATGTTGTAATATATACATTTTTTAAAAGTTGTAATATATACATTTTATAAAAGTTGCAATATATGCATTTTTTAATTGTAACGTATGCATTTTTGGAAAGTTGCATAATATACATTTTTTAAAAGTTGTAATATACGCAATTTTTAAAAGCTGTAATATATATATTTTTTAAAAGTTGTAATATATGCATTTTTTAAAAGTTGTAATATATACATTTTTTAAATTCAATATATGCATTTTTTGAATGTTGTAACGTATGCATTTTTGGGAAGTGTATATCAGATATACATTGTTAAATGTTAACCCATGCCATGATAAAAAAAACCAAAGCATTAAGTTTTAATTTGAATAGCCATTAGAGGCTGAGATAAACAACTAATTATTTAAATTTCTAATTATAACTATGGAAGGAAGTACTTCGTAATCTGGGCTCATGATCTTCAGTGTGCTATAATTATCCTGTAAATTTCTGCCCAATTTAGTTTATAGATAGGAAATCTAGATTCTAGATATGAAATTTATTTTTACAAATCTATCGTTTTGTCAAGTTTAGAAAGATTGAAGATTATCAGGTTCGAGTTTGTAAAGCTGCTATCTAAAAAAATTAACGTGCTATCTATTAATTATAAGAATTTACTTGTAGCCCTTTGACAGCCCTGCTAAGATAAATAATTGAATTTCTGCTCAGACTTTTAGTTTTTGAAATATAGCGGCAAAAATAAATTCAATATTTTAATATCTTGAACTTTTTTGACACTATTATGACAAGGTTTCTAAATTCGATATTTTAAAATTTTGAAATATTTTATAAACGTGATTCTAAATTCATTATTTTAATTTTTTGAACTATTTTAACAAGGTGGTCCTAAAGTCGAAAATTCAATATTTTGAACTAATCTTGACAAGGTGATTCTAAATTCGATATTTTAATATTTTGATCAGTTTTTGACAAGGTGATTCTAAATTCTATTTTTAAATATTTTGAAACATTTTTACAAGGTAGTTCTAAATTAATTTAATATGTTGAACTGTTTTGACAAGATGGTGATATTTTAATATTTTAAGCTATTTTAATAATGTCTAAAGAAGACAAAAACCAAACAAAAAATTCTAATATGGGCAGCACATGACTTTACTTATATAATGCAATAGATTTACTACTTTTACAGTAAAAACAAAATATGTTATTCTTATAGTAGATACTTATATTTTTCCATGATACTGAATTTTCGTCAACTAGTCGTTATTTTCATTGATTTACCGTCATTTTTATCCATTTGGCAAGATTTTCTTTAATTTGGTAACATTTATAAAAGTCGCCAAGTTGGCGACATTCCGCCAGATTTGTCATCAAAATGTCGCCAAGCGTTATGAACGGAGAAATAATTTATTCTTATGGACGATAAATGACTATTGGCGTTCAAATACAAAAGTATTACTCAAAGTATCTTTTTTCATGAATGGAACGAGCTAGATCCACGAGAATGATGTCCGCAAATTTATCGCATTATATTACATGTGAAAAGTGAACATGTTTCTCAATAGGAAATATTTTGTTTTTATTTTAAATAATGTTTTGATAATTTTTTTGAAAAATGTGCAATACATAAAGAACGGTTCATGCTAGCATTCCAAAATTCATGTTAATCGTTTTCTAATGAAAAATTACGCAAGAAATACCTATTTGCGTAACTTTATTAGAGGTTTTGATTTTTTTACGAATTTTTCAAAATTTCATTCGAAAATTCAGGGGGGTTCCGAACATTCGATTGCGTATAAAAAGAATAGGCTTCCAGTATTCGCGGATTGTAATTTTTATACCAAATTTCGTTCCAATAGGTCCATTCGTTCATCAGTTATCGTCTCCACAGACGATACTATCGCCGACACGCACACACACACACACACACACACGCACGTACACACACACACACACACGAACGCGCGCACACACACGAACGCACACACACACACATACATACACACACACAGACACATACGCACTCACACAAACAGACATCATCTAAAAAATGTTCGACTCCTGGTCAGGGATGCTTGAAACGTACTTTCCCGTCAAAAACTCGAATTCGAATTTTCGACCCCATCACAATACTTTCCTTACACATTATTGTATATAAGGAAAGTAAAAATATATGTTAATTACGCAAAACTATTTCGGATCCATGGAGCTAGAGCCTCTGCCTTATTTTTATTTAAAAGTTTAGCTTTGTCGTAACCGTTTTTGTATCACAACCAGATTTCTTTGTTAATACCAAGCAATATTACTATATTTCAAGCTTAAATAAAGAATAGTCGACAAAACGTCGTTTGTTGTTATAGAGGTCTGGTGAATCCCACATCATTCCTATGAATCTTGTGATTCTGAAAATTTTGGCTTTATAGTTACGATTTTTGTACCACAACCAGATTTCTTTGTTATTTTCTGAAGATATTTTTATATTTCATGTATAAATAAAGAATGATAGACCAAACCATGACAATTTTCAATTTGTTTCGCTGGTCTAGTAAATCCGATATCATTCTTATGAATCCGAAATCATTCTTATGAGTCCGATATCATTCTTATGAATCCGATATCATTCTTATGCGTATGTGTACATTACCCAAAAACGCTTGATTCTAGATGGAGAATGTTCAAAACGTACAATTTTGTCGAAAACTCGAATTAAAATTTTCGACACGCCGCATTACATTTCTTAAACTCAATATCACACTATGTTTATAGAGAAAACAACTAAGTCGTCAAACCATGCTGTACACAGTGGCATGGACACATAATTTGTTAGCCCTGCACAAAAATATCAATTCAAATCAATAATTCGAACATGGTGTAGGGCACTTGTGAAAAATATCGGACTTTTTCTCTTACACAATATTCCAGTACAGTTACCTTCTATCTTTCTGGTAGGTCGGACGATCTGGGTCTCAACAACAACAATATTCCAGTAAATTCAGACATAAATACAAGAAATGAAGTGATTTCGAGGTGTTGGGCGTAATCTACTTTACCTAAAAGTTTACAAAAATATTTACTAAATATTATACTTTTATTGCACTGGTAATACGAATATTTTCTATCAGACATATCTGCTATTGCTTGATATACTTGATATACAGGGTATTCAATAATTAACCTAACACTTTGGGAATAACTTTTGAAATACTCAAGAGAGAGCAGCACTTTTATCTTTTCTTCTACCACGTGCTTGTAGGTAGTTGTTTCAATGTTGGTTTCACCTGTGTTTGAATGCACTCTGAAAATGGTGTCCTCAACCGAACAACGCATTTTTATTGTGGACTGAGAAAGTGGACGCACTGAGAAAATGGTTAACAGCTTACAAGAATCTTCCAAAGTCATCAAAATCAACAGTTCTGGACCTGGTTAGGAAATTCGAGAGCACTGGTTCTGTTCTAGATGCTCGTAAAGAAAATGTGGGTGCACGAAGATTAGCCAGGACACGGGAAAATATGGAACAAGCACGGAAGACTGTTGCTGATGATTCTGCAATATCAATACGAAAATTGGCCAGTGAACTTGAGGTAAGCGTTCGATATTCTCAGGCAATCATAAAAAAACCTAGTTATTTCCATAAGAAATTTAAACACTTGGACGAAGTGGAAGACAAACGCTTTAAAAACCTTATAAATTAATTACATTTTGAGCTCACTTCAAAGAAACAATGATTGCTTAAGTACATATTTCGTCAATAAAACTTGGTGTGCAAACTAAGTGTTCGTCTAATTATTGAACGACCTGTACATTTTGCATAAGCACAAGCATATACATACAGACATGTTACTTTGCAAACAGTATATTGGTGTGCATAAAATATTTATGAAGAACCCTTTCTACATGAAATTATAGCAGATATGTCTGATTGAAATATACGAAATATCAAAACCCTAAGGGGTGATGCTTAACAAATATTTTGATAAAATCTTGGATAAAGCAAATACACCAAGTCACTTTAGTCCTAGCATTTCCCTCTATTATTAGTGAAACAATATTCGACGAATATAAATTCCGATATTTCTCAAGAGAACTGCATTGCTCCATGCTCGGGTAATAAAATGTGTATAGATTTTTCTCTTTAGAAAAAAATTGTGCATGTGATCATGGTTTTGACATCAATATAACGTCTGTCGTCGCTATGTCTGTATCCGCTGAAATCGGAACGTTGCAAAAACTGTAAACATTTTGGACGCTTATATCTGCAAACTAAATAGATAAAAATACAATCAATTTATACCAAAGGTGAAGTAACATTTATGCATATGCAAAAATAATTTCAATATTCTAATATTTTGAACTTTTTTTTTTTCGAAAATAATAAGAAGTTTTGTCCTAGCAAGATTTCGCCTAATTTCGCTCGAAATGTCTTTTGAACTTATAAAACAAATACACACATGCAATTATTTATTTATTTATTTATTTATTCAATTTACGTCTGCAATTACAGATGAAATCCAATTATAGTAACCGCACAAACATAAAAAGAACAGAGTATAAAATACAAGGTTACTAAGACGTATACATGCGAAGTGAATTAAAACAGGCTTTATTAAAATCAAAAGGAGTCAAGTTAAAAATATGTGAATATCAGTACAATAAATATTATAGAGATCAACAAATTTATAGATAGAAAAGCTGATAATGTAACTGTATTTAACAGTAGTATTGCGAAACAACGCTTATTTTTTCTAATAATTTTAACAGGTATATGAAATTCCAGGCAAGAAAGTAAAATGGGACAATGAATAGTATTATTTAAAACTTTATAGTAAAACAAGAGGTAGGACCATATTATTCTTTTAAGAGACATTAAATTATTTTTTTTACAAAATTAAAATTATAGAACAAATACAACTATAAAACAAATTCACAAATCACATTAGGTCCTGCATTTCCGTATGGAGTGAGATAACGAAGGGAAAACGATATTTTGCAAGAGAACCGCTTTACGCCATTCTCGGTTTATAAATATAACTTTCAATTTTTATAGAATTTTCTTAGCAGAATAAACTAAAACTGTCATGTTTATTATTTAATTGTACTACTAGGGACTCTACCTCAGCTCGCTAAACTCACTAACCCTGGACTTCCCTTCACGATTTTTAAGAAATCTAATAAATTAAGAATTAGGAATTATCCTTTGGAGTTCATTGCGAATATTATAACCATGGTGGAGGAGAAATATGTCTAGGGTTGTGAAATATTTGCCTAGCACAGACTTTCTAGAAACACCTGCTTGACGTTAGTTGTTGAGAGCAACCGATTTCTCTTTCGGGGGGGGGGGGTTAAAAGCTCGCAACCCGTTTGTATGCTTTTCCTATCAATAATTGTATTCCATGTACTTAAAATCTAGCCTACTAATGTCACTTCCTCGATTCTCCTCATAACATATATACAACTGGCCATTACGGTTTATAATTATATTAAAATAACTGTTTTCTGAAAATGTTAATGTGTGGGTCCTAAATCATCTTCATATTTAAATGTTACGTATAGTTATACATTTTTATTGCTTTTAAAATATTCTCTAAATTCTAGCCTACTAATGTCACTTCCTCGATTCTCCTCATAACATATATACAACTGGCCATTACTGTTTATAATTATATTAAAATAACTGTTTTCTGAAAATGTTAATGTGTGGGTCCCAAATCATCTTCATATTTAAATGTTACGTATAGTTATACATTTTTATTGCTTTTAAAATATTCTCTAAAATCTAGCCTACTAATGTCACTTCCTCGATTTTCCTCATAACATATATACAACTGGCCATTACTGCTTATAATTATATCAAGATAACTATTTTTTAAAATGCTAATGTACAGGTCCTCAATCATCATATTTAAATGTTACGCGAGTGTTGTTATACTTATTGTTTTTAAAATATTTGCTAAAATCTAGCTTACTAATGTCACTTCCTGGATTATCCTCATAACATATATACAACTGGCCATTACTGCTTATAATTTTGTTAAAATAACTATTTTTGAAAATGTCAATGTGCTGGTCTTAAATCATCTTCATATTTAAATGTTCTGAGCCAACACGTATCAACGGTATATTTGACTGCACACATTTCACGCCCTATCCATGCACCCATTCGAAGGCATTAAAATAGAGTAAATCACAATAAATATGAAAGAGGGAAGTTACATTTCAAATCACTATTTCAGCAGGTGGTGAAGGTTTCAAGGAAAAGTACGAAATTGGAAATAATTATTCGGTGTCAATTTCTTATTGGAATAATATTATATTCTGCTAATTTTTGTCTAAATTTTAATTTTAATTTAAATATGATCTGTCGGAATTTAGGTCAATATTTTATGCAGTCATTTGTACGACCAGTAGTAAAGTTGGTACAAAATTAAGTGCCCGCAGTTAAGTCAGAGGACGTTAGAAAAAATAAATAAAAGTGAAAAATTAAAAGTGAAATATTTGCATTTTGTTACTACCTACCGGTAATATTTAAAACTTATATAATACATAAGAAATGGATATAATTAGTGAATGATTTTGAAAACAAGGATTATAATATCCAGTACGCTGCACACACGGTGAGGCAGCAATTAATAGAAATAAATGAAACCCAAGCACTGTGATTTTTTAAGTTATATTAGTTCGCTGATTATCTATGTATTATAAAATCACTCCAAATTTTAACGGTGCGAAGAATTATATATAGGTCGCCTTTTATTATTCCCAACAATTTTTTTCCAGGCATAAAAAGCAATAAAATAAAACAGCATATACAAGGAAACATTATGACATAAAATAGGTAATAACCAATTATTCTAAAAATATCAACTTCGTACGCATACGCGAGGAGAGCGGGAGGGCGTCCGCCTTTTTCGGTCGAATACTCTGAGTCATGAGCTTTGAAATTAGTATAACTCGAGATCGAGTAGAAGTAGGATAGTGATATGGGTCCCAAATGATTCATCTGGATGAGAGGTATCTAAAATACAGTAATTCATAAACATTTAATAAGAACTTTATAAATTATAAGTAATAAACGAAAAAAATATTTAGGAGAAAATAAAAATGTTTAAATATTTGAAGTAAAAGTCGAACTCAACATACTAGGTATATCCGAAGAAAGAAGAACTCAAAAAGAATTGAATAAATCTGAAATGACTAACACAACACGATGTAGGGCTTACAGACTGCAGAAGAAAGCCAAAGTGACGCTACGCACGGAACCACAACCAAACACTTCTACAGCTAGTACATGTAAACCAATGGATATTGTAGCTGAATATAATTCAATTGAAGGACATACCGAACAATTAAATACAATTAGTTTGAATGATTTTAAGAAAATAGGCGAGGGGGACAGGTCATCCCGGGGTTTGACTGAATTATTATTTTTAGCTAGCTCAGTGCATCTGTCGACATAGGAATTAAGAACGCGCGCATTTTATTGTCGGGCTCTCAAGAGGGACCAAATTTGTTAACTGCGACTGACATCTTACTCCACCGAGGTCACTAAATTACATTGAACATCACTGGATTATACGTGCACTGCGCAATTTAAAATCTTGGCTTAAGTTATTTATGCCTGGATACTGCCATTTCAAAAACAAAACAAAAATATTTTTAACTGTAATAATGCGTGCGTTTTGGCAACTCCTCTCAAAATTTACTCCAGGTCCTGAAAGAACCTTACTTCCTATTATGTCAAGCTGACAACTTTTTATTGGTTGACTGACTGCCCAACCTTATATTAAAGAACCTTGAAAATAGGGGTCTTGGTCGGATTGATGTTCACTTCAAGTCTGCATTCGAAAGCAGCAAGTTTGATTTCACTTGTCATGTATGTGATGACTTGTGGTTTAAGAAATACTTAAAACAAGCAGCTTCTAAGTATTTGATACTTCTTGCTGCTGAATTCCGAGATAAAGACGCAAAAATATTTGAATTGTGTAGCATTTGTCGAAAATCCTTAAACAGTCACAGAATACTTGCTTTGCCAATGTCTAATAGCTTTAAATATCCATTTAAACACACGGATTGCCTTATATAAATTGTCCACCAAGTGCCTTAGGCAATGCGTGTATCGACTTAACATTCGTACTCAACCTAGATGTGAATTGTATCCATGCCATATGTTTGTTACTTTTCATATCATCCCCCTTTAATAAATAAAATTATATAATAAATGCATTCGTCTTTCATTTATCAACCGACTTTTACCTTAACCCCCGCACATACCCTCTTGTGGCGGATTTACCCCAGACACAATCAACCGCCGAATTTTTTTGCTAAAATTTGTTCTTCTGAAGTAACTATGTTTAATTTAATATCATCATTGTGTCACTTGTTTAAATACAAGGTCAATTCCATTACTTTTACTACTTTTGAATAGATATGTCAAGAAACAAACAATCGAACATACCGATTTTATCTACGGATTTAACGTCGTTGCAAAAAATGTAATTTTTTCTGCCCCTAGTCTGTTCATTAATGGAAGCACGCAGCGAAGGGATGGTCTCTACAATATTGTGAGTATAGATAGCTATGATTTAATAGTTGGTTAGTATTGCTAATTCAGTTCAGTAACGAAAGGTTAAGATTAGGTCGAGGTATAGATATGATAGTGCTAGATTGTAAATATTTTGTGTACGTAACTGTGTATTGATTTGTCAGCGAAGTTAGCTGGAATAAAGTATGCGTTTGTTAAATGTTGTAGATCATTACTGGAACTTAAGTCAGGTAAAAACCTTTACAATACAGCCTCACAGAGTAACTTGAAAGTGGAACTTTACAGGTTATTCTTCTGAAATACGTGAAAAGCAACATTATGTGATGTTTTGTGCCTCGAAATATTTTGTCATGTCGCAACAGCGCAGGTCGGAATTTCTTGCAATATTTTTAAAACATGTAAGAAAATAAATGTTAAAAGGAAATAAATAATTTATAAAAGAATATAGAAAGACTGGTACTTGACTATTGAACTGTAGCTCTCTAATTCAAGTAAATAAACAGTGGTTCTATCAAACACTTTCATAGCTCTAAAATTACCTCTATAGCATTAGTACACTTTATGACAAGCAGCGCCTTGACATCAAACATGCACCTCTGTTAACACCTCTCAGCGCGGAGAGTGTGCTTTTAAAGAGATGACCCAGCCCTTATCTGTTAGAGCCCTGATTAATTGGAGACATGTTGACATTAGCGACGAATCACACTTCTGTCTTAATGCTGGTGATTGCCGCATACGTGTGTAGAGGAGGAATGACTAGCATTTCAATCCCGCGTTTTTGTCGAGCGGCACACGGCTATCACACATGATATGATAGTCTGGAGAGTCATTTCGTCGGACAGCCAATCTCCTCTAATTGTGCTGCAAGCCAAACTGAAGGCTCGTTTGTACATCGACGATATTCTGCAGCCGATTGTTCTGCCTATGATGTCAAACCGCCCAGGTTCCATTTACCAACAAGACAATGTTCGACCACATACGGCATGACTTTATCAACAAAGTCTAAGAGGATTTAATGGCCTCCCATGGCCATCCAGGTCCCCAGACCTATCACCAATAAAACACGTCTGGGACATGCTGTGCGACATAACCCAGTGGTTAGCGCGCTGGAATTGCACTCGGTAAGTCCGGGTTCGATTCCCGTCGCTGCTAAAACTGCCGCCTTGTTCACGCGGAGTACGATCACGTTAAACATATGAGTCCGTAAGTCCTTCCGAGAGGTTGGTGTTAGGGGAAGGAAAGTACAGTCCCTGTGGATGTCTCCCCCACTGGGTTCCGGTCTAAATTGGATGACACTTCCCGGCCGTCCAAACAGTTACCTTACACCTTTCCGGTAGGTCGGACGATCTGGGTCTCAACAACAACCACATAGATAATCTTATCTAATTAAATCAAGAAAACATTTTCTATTAGAATGCGAAGATATATACACTCCAACTTTTTGACAAACTATGGAGTAGTGCTAATTTTGTTTGTTTGGATGCCGCGAAATAAATATCAGATAATATAAAACTGAAAATTTGGAAGTATATTAAAAATTTAATATTAAGGAATTTTCCTAGTTTGGTTTAATTATCATTGGAAAGAACATTCTCCAATCCAGGACCCCAGGTCATCCAGGTCCCCAGACCTATCACCAATAGAACACGTCTGGGACATGCTGTGACGGCAATTCTAGCCTTCTCAAAATACAATTGAATTAGCTGACCAGTTGCGACAACATTTGTGACATAATCCTCCGCACAGGGACATAAGCAACTTAATTGACTCTATTCTGCACTGAATGTCGGCTTGTATAATGTATAGAGGCCATGGGAGAATTTACCACTTGCTAAAATGTAATCTTCTTGTTGTTACCATTTCCTTATAAAATGTTTTTTTGCTCCCAAATTCTAATCATTTTCATATCTTCTCAAAAGATACATACCTGCCTAGTTTCGCGGTTAGCTATATATATATATATATATATATATATATATATATATATATATATATATATATATATATATATATATATATATATATATATATATATATATATATATATATATATATATATATATATATATAGGATGACATGTAAAATTTGAAATTATAATTGGGAACTTTTTGAAAATCAGTCGATTCCCTTACGGATTGAAATAATTCTATGAATTTTCATTCGAATCTCTCAATTTGTTCGAAAAATATCCTGTATGCACACAAATGCATAACGTCATTCATTTGTAACCAGAGATGATCAAAACGGATAGTTCCATTAGAATTCGAGAACCAAGTGTTTACGGTTTTTATTTCATATGCGCTATTATCAAAAAGCTAAATCTACGTATCACAAATTTGTACATCGTACCCATTGAATCAAAATCAAAATAATAAAGAAATAAAATATAAATTAGCGCAATTAAAGTTTAAAATTTTGAAGAATAATTTAGTGATTGGACATTTTTAATAAAAGCATATAAACATGAATAACATATGTTAAAGGTAGTTTTTGTAGAAAAAGACGAGAGATACCTCCTTCAGACGGCATGCTAATCTCGGAGAAATAAGTTTTAGTACACGATCAAACCAATGAAAAGACAATTAAATGCCAAATCTAGCAATCTTTCTTCTTTCCCCGAAAAGTCAGAGACCCAGTTCCAGAGCCTCACAGACCCAACTAAACTCCACACGTTACTTTTCAGCTGCGGTTTCAATACACGCAACGGCCTAGATTTCTTTTTGAAGAAGAACTGCAATAATTAACGATCAAATTAAATCATTTATTACATATAATGTACTTTTAAACTATTACCGGTTTATGAAAACAGAATTCAAAAATTTTCATTTTTAAGTTTTCGAAATCTTATATGACGATAGAATAATTTCGTTGGGCTTAACTATGGATTGCCCAAATGAATGCTGTAGAAAAAAATTGGCCTATAGCGCATCAGAACATAATTAAAATAAGATGATAATATAGACCATACATTGTAAAATTAATTCCAACACGAAATCGACACCGAATTGCTTTTCGATTTTCGTATTTTTACTTGGTGCCACCCACACCTGCTGAAATAGTGATTTATAAAGAAACCTTCATAGTATATCATGTGATCTGCTTAATTTACAATAATTTCGAGCATATTCATTGACACTGTTTCAAGTGGCATTATTTCAATGCTATGGAATATGAAAATAGGTGTGATCAAATACACTATCCATACTTTGTTCAACATTCCACAATTAAGTCTTGTCGATGAATCGATGTTTAAAAAAATCCTACACATTTTTGACACTCCGGCCATACAGTAAGCTACCATAAGCCTTAGGGTTGGTCGTGTGGTCTGTGTTTTCGGCATTTTCGACATATGGTCCAACGTATGGTTCTAAAATTTTACATATAAACTAATATGACCCGTAGTTGTGCAAGACGGGCGTGCTTACACGTATGTTACACAAACAGTCTAATTCGAAAGTTTAGACTAGCTATTTAGACGGCCGGGAGAAATACAAGATGTTAGAATTTCGATTTGACCTTTAGTTCATTAAGTATTAATTAATACAATTTAGCATTAGCAGTATGGGCAAAGATTTATTTAATAGGTCGATCAACTTCAAACTTCTCTGTGATTGATTGCTGGCAGGAACGTCAAAAATGTGGCTGAGGACAAAATTATAGAAGAATTGAAATCATTAAAGTTGTCCGTATTTAATATTAAACTAGACTACAACGTTAGTCATAGTTAATCAAATATTAATTAATAAAACTTAAAAATAGCAATATGGGCAAATATTTAACAGATCGAGCTTATAAACTTCTCTGTGATTGGTTGCTGGCAGAATAGTCAAAACATGGCGGAGGACTAAATTATTGAAGCACTGAAAACATTAAAGATGTAGATATTTAATTCTGGACTACAACATTTGTAAATACATTTGAACTCGGAATTGGTTGCCAGGACTGAGTGTGTAGAGCTTACAACTATGTAATAAAAACGATTTTTACTCTTAATCCTCCAACAAATACAGCACCAAAAAACTACACCGATAACTACTTTCAAATGTAAACAAACTGTGTGGTTTTTTTGTTGTTCCATTGGTTAAGCTGTTTAAAGAGAGATAACATAATTTCTCTTAGTCCAATAATCACAATGGATTAACAATGGTTATTCTGAATTGTTAATTCATTGTCTTAAAACGGGCTAAGAAATTTGCTGCGTTGCCGAGCGTATCACCGCTTAACTAACTTTAAATAACTTAAACATAGATCAGTGTATATATATATTTATGAAATTACCATGTAAACCAAGTGCAATCATTCACTTCATATGACTAAATATATATAAATAAATAAATAAATAAATAAATATATTATATACATATATATATAATATATATATATTATATATATATATATATATAATATATATATAATATATATATATATTATATATATATATATATATATATATATATAATTCTCAGAAAATTATGGCATTACAATTTTTTCAAGGACATTTTAGGCCCTCGAAACAATTTTAATCACCTAA